>JANRMT010062815.1:8555347-8684910 GCA_026402145.1 Polypterus bichir lapradei | reverse complement strand
GATAGATAGATAGATAGATAGATAGATAGATAGATAGATAGATAGATTCTTATCTATCTATTCCTCTCTCTTAGGAGAGAGCAGACAACATGGACTGCATGGGTTGGGGTGGTCAGTCAGAGACAAGTGAATGGGCACCAAGGGGGTGCTTGTGTGTACGAACGACCTGCATTCAGGAAAAAAAGAGAGTGAAAAATGTCTGTTTCCTTTTGAAATGCACACATGGTTCACTAAATCACTCACCTCAGAAAGATCGTAACAATGAGAAACCCATGATGACGAAGCAAGCAAGATGTTACTTTGGAATGCACACATCATTGTAAATTTCCAGCTGCCGAGGCTGCGTGAATTTGAAAGCAACTGGTAGACGCTGGAAAGCTTTTCTGAAGTCCCTTCCTGCTGTTTCAAGGCTTCTTTTTATGACTCCATTTTTTTATTTCTTGGTGAAGTGGTGATCAACAACTCAATTTTTATTTTATATAGCATGCACACTATCAGAGAGTGTGCACTTCTTTACATGCAGACAAGATTACTATGACTTTGTTTCACTGCATAACTGATAGTTCATGGGAGGGGGTGGTGGTCAATGTTTTGTTATTAGATGTGTAACAAGGCATGAATCATCCCGGTCCACCATATGTGCCAAAAACTCATGAAGGAAATGTGCAAACTCCATACAGCCAGTGGCCATGAAACAAGCTGAAGTCAGGGATCCATCTTAATAGGTATTTTAACTCTAGAATTACCGGAGTCTATGAAAACATTCAAAAATCCATCCCACCTTAAATCACTTCTCACCTCTCCGTGTAATCCAAATAAATAATATCCAATCTTGCTTTTATGTAAGTAACATATAAATGTTAATGTACAAGTATAACAAAACAAGTGCACTTTTATTCAAGACTATAACTGAAGAAAAAAAGAAAGCAAGTTACAGTAGGTGGTTGATATGACAGCTTGCGTGGTGCAATGCTAAGAACTGCTGATTTCCTTTCTGTGCTATATGTTATTTATTTGGATTTAGTTACTTACTTCCTACAGTGTCAAGTCACAAGTACACTGAAGAGCTTCCTGTGTTTGAGTGACACGGGCATGCTCAAAAAATACACGTGTTGTGCCACGAAATGTGCACGCAGACACTTCAGTTTGCAAGCATTGGTACGAGAATGCAGTCCAAGTACACTATAGCGCGTCTTTATGTGAAAACAATAGAGAATGAAACGGAATAAATAAAAAAAAAAAAAAAGCTAACCTTTACAAGTATAAATTACACCGGCTGTTACAGACTGAAATCAAATGTATGTTTTTATTATAAAATAGTAAGAATGAGAGCAGTTAACTTCTCAAAATGGAGTCGTGCAGGATCAAACTTGTGACCTTTCAATTCCCAGTCAACAGCTGATACCGTTGCGCCACCAAGGCAGTCATAGTAAATGTGTGTCAATGTCGCACGCTAATGCAGCTTTTTTTTTCTGCAGTTATATTTTTGAATAAAAGCACACTTGTTCTGTTATATTTGTACCTTTTGTGAAAGTGTTTCTTTGATATTTGAACTTCAGGCTTCACACATTATACACTTCATGTCTACATTTTGTCAATTATTACTAAAACATGAAAAAGTTTCTGTTTTAACGATGTGTTTACTGTGCATAGGTCGTTGTAGACACGGAACACACATGAAATGCAAGTGTTCCAAATAACGATATAGTATTTATAAAAGGTGTCATTTTGCTTGACTTCTCACTCTAAACAACTCTAAGCAACTGACACGCAGGTAAACAGACTTGAGCTGAGAAAACTGTGTGGGGTGGGGGATGTGATAGCAAGCTGCTTGCTGTTTGCTGCTTATCAACACATCTAAAGGACAAAAGACGCTGACAGAGAGGTGAGAAGCGATTTAAGGTGGGACAGATCTACGAGTTTTTTCGTAGACTCTGGTAATTCTAGTGTTAAAACAGTAAACACCAAGTCCAATTAAAACAAGTTGACCGAACTGATGATATAGCCAAAATATTTGTACAAATGCATCGCAAACACATACACAAAGTGGCGGTCAAGGGCGCTGCATCACTCCAAGCCCCAGTGAATTTGCACTGAATGCATTTACAGCTCAGCCTCCATTCTGAGTGGCTTTGTGTTGGAGCTGTTTTCTTGCTGCTTACTGCGAAACCAGGCTAAGGTGCTGGTCTTAGGTTAGCTGAATCACTGATGCTCGCTTGAACCAACATCATTCCTAACAGTGATTCGTTTCTGCTGATGACCTCAGTGTGTCCTGCGGGCGTATGTCTTACTTTTCCTCTGAGGTTGCTTTGCTCCATTACTCCCACTTTTTGATAGAAAGAATCCACTGATCTGGAGCCTCATGGTCGCTGCTAGCATGTAGGCAATACTTCAGTAGAACCTCTGTGCTAGTGTGGTTTAGAATGCTTGTTGAAATCCCCCAGCCGTTAATAAAGAGTGACAGATTAATCACTCAGTCAATAGGCAAGGATATGGGACCACTTGTGGAGTCAACAGTCCTCCTCAGGGCATCGTCATTGCTTGAGCACACAAACTGCGCTACTCTCACACTATCCACCTGTTTGCTTTTAAATGGGCAGAAAGCCTGGTGTATGTGCCATGTTAATGGCACCTTTATTGTCAGAATTTTTACTTGAAGCGCTCACAAGGACTCTGCGTGCCTGCAGGGAGCACGGCTTTAAAATTAGTTTTCTTATCTTGTCAATGCCAAGGTCTCTTGAAAGAGTAGTGCTGAGCTCCTCTGAGGCTTCTGCCAGGCAGGGCAGAGTGTGTGAATGCGGGCCCTGGTATCGGACACCGGCTGTATCAGATGTGCAAAAGGTGGTCTGGGATTGTATGTGAAAATGAGTGCCCCGTGCAGAAAGGTGGGCTGGCCTGGGATTTACGCCTCTTGTGCTCAGATACAATAGGTTCTCATTTCCTGAGATTAGTGGCTGTTAATTTGAGTCAAGGCTCTATCAAGTTTGCCCAATTTACACAAGCAAGGAAATGAAGAGGGTTTTTTTTTTTTGGCAGAGGAGAAAGATTTTATGAGGTTCCTCTGGGTTGGTTTACTAACCTGGTAAAGTCTTGCCCAGAAATCTCAGGCCTGCTTCACAGTTCATTTGGCTGCAGTGTTGACTCTGCCAGTGCCATAATGAATTATTGAATATATTGCCATTTTCGCACTCTGCAAGTATTATTTTCAAATAAGTCCCTTGTATTTCAGGTGGTGCACAACAGGGCAGTCATGATTCTCTCCATCTGTTTCTCTTAGCAAATCTTTAATAATTCCAGGGGTTTACTGTCACCACTGTCTGACTCCAAAAGTGGTTTAGCCTGGTAGGCCCTCTAATAGAGCAACTCCTCTTTATCTCTTCCAAGGTCCTGGGCAACAAAGTGCCTGCACCCACCCATAACAGATGGTGGGCAACAACTTTTAAAATAGGAGTTTACTCTAGATTACAATCTAGAATTGGAATAGGCCAGTTTGAAAGAGGATTCCTCTGCTGATCTGACCACATCCCCACCTCAGCGGCTCTGATTCCCATATGGCGGGTGGTTGCACTCCGTTCGAATTCCTCCACAATGGCCCCCAAAGCAGCATCACCCTAACAATAGCCCCCCAATGTCTTCGTCCCGCTGCTTTAGTATGCAGGAGGCAGCTTTGAGGCGAGTGGAGCAGGGAGAGTCAATATGTCAGCGTTTATTGATATCACACAGGGCCGCAGAGGGCTGTCAGGCCTGCATTCACTACTTAATGGCCCCCTAAGGTGTGAGCGCCACTGGGCGAAAAGAGCCAGGAGGCGTCTCAGGCTTTCTCTTGTCTTAGGTGAGTGCATAGAGAGAAAGCCTGGGCCCTCTCACACATGACAAGGCTCATAAAGGAATCGCGCCTCAACCGCTTGTTTTTCTTTCTTTTTTTTTTTTGGTGCAGTGAAGAATAAAAAAGAAAAAAGAGAAAGAATGAAAGAAGAGCTAATTGTTTGTTGTGGGAGCTGCAGATTAGAAACGTCTGTCTGTCTTTCTTTCTTTAAGAAAATAAAGTAAGAGAATGCAGACGCCGAATGGCATGGTTCTAAACACAAACTGGCCTTGCTGGAACATCGGGCTGCTCTGCGTTCCACTTTGTCCCTCTGCTTTGGGCTTCTTTGAACACAAAGAGGCTTTAAGAAAAGAACGCCAGTGTAGCAATTACCACAAACGTTTGCATTCATCAGCACCTGCTGTTAAGAGAAAAACTGAAAATACTGTACATATCTCTAAATCCCTAGCGTTGTATTTTCAGTGGCATTACAGCAACAAGTTACAGAAGATACAAGAAAGACCTGACAATAAGTGCAAATCACAATCCATTCCTTTTTGCACACAAACCTCTAGTAAGTTTTCTCATGTAGACTGAGCAGTCGCTTCACACGGCCTGTAAGCAGACAAGCATGGTGGCCATGTGGCTAAGTGTTTTAGACTAAACATCAACTCAGAGTGTACCACTGGAGAGCCAGGTGAGCTTGAAGAAGTCATTGCATTTGCCTTTGCTCAGTCTCTCTTTTTCACCCCTCCACCCAGCCATCTCTCCTCTCCTCTCTTAGGCAGGATGGCATTGTAACTAAGGCAATGAACTGTAAAGTTCAAAGGTTCAGGTTCAATTCCCACTTCTGAGTAAATAAGAACCTTACCTGTACTCCAACTCTAAAGAAATTAAATAGTTGCATTATCTCATTGTATTTATCGTGCCATGGCGTTCACCAGACCAGGCACTAGATGGTTGTAGAGTTACATGGGTGCCATGGTCCACATTGGTTAGCACTGCTCTCTCACAGCTCCAAAAATGCCCTGCAAAGGCCTGGCACCGTGATCAGGGTTGGTACCTAACACACCTCCTAGGTCAGGCCACTCTAGCAAACTTGTCTTGGATTAAGCAAGTTTGAAAATGGCTGGATGTAAGTTAAACAAAGAAGCACTCACACACTCAACCTTGTAAGTAAGAGTAAGAGTGGCCCAATGACTTAGACATTTGACTGTTTTAAGGTGGCAGACTCAGAGACAAACCTCTATGCCTTTCTGCGACCCTGATCAAGTCACTCCACTTGCCTGCGCTCGCTCTGTCCAGTCATTCACACTGAGCTGTGAACCATACAAGCATACTTGGATTCAATCTATAAAAATATGTATAAAGTTCTACTTCAAAATTGCCTTGTGGTTATCTTCAGCACAAAAAGGCGCTATATAAAATAAAGCTTTTTTGTTGAACATGCAAGTAGACAGAGTCACATACACTGTATACACATGATCACAGACTGCCAACCATGCACCAGCAGGTAGTGTGGTGTAGTCGGTAAGACGCTGGAACATAAATCTCAAGGTTTCAGGGTTACAAGCTTAATAATCACTCTATGATCCCAAAAGCAGTCCCCTATCTTACTTGTACTTCATCACGACCTATGCAGAATGTTCTAGATTGCTACAATGTTGGAAACTATGCCGTTAACTCCCCACCATTGACTGCCTCTGTGACATTGAACGAGACACTGCTCTGTTTGTGTAATTTGGTAAAATATGGCTGTCTACTTGTTAAAGTGCATTGGCCTAGTACTCACTATGGAAAGGCACTATATAAACTTGCATGATTGTAGAGTTACCTCCTGGCTACAGCCTTGGTCTGCCTTTTGGAGCTGGAGCCTGACTGGTGACCGTGTGAAAGTGGGTTTCTCGTACCTCCTGCTGTGATGTCAGGGTCTCAGTTTCTAAAATGTGCTAAGCAGGTCACCCTTGAATGGAGCCCTTTGTCTGTTTACGGCCCTCAGAACTGATTTTAAATTATTAAGGATTACTGATACAGTTCTCTGTGGATTAGCTGTGTTCATCTGAGCATTCTGAATCCTCCATTTGAAAACATCAGTGCGCCGCATGTTAGCTTTCATGTTCCTCAAGTGCTCCTGGGAATCCTTTTCCCTTTTAAACACTGTCTGAAGGCCTGCTTTTTTTGACATCTTATTGGGGCGCAAGGAAACACAGAGAGCAAAGAGAGCTTGAACAGGAAGGCACTGGAATGTGTCAGAGACTAGGCAAGTCACCTAAAGGGTGGCTTGTGAATGGTAGAGTGGCCTTGGAACGCAGTTAGATGCAGTCGGGTACATTTAACCTTCCAAGCTGTTAGTGAAGTGAATGTGACCCAGGCTGCCATCTGGACTGAACTGGCATTAGTTGTCTTCTTCTCACAACACAAATTCTCCAATGTCTTCTGAAGTATGGGTGCGAGTCTCTTTGACCTCTTTGAGACTCCTTGGCTCTCCATCAAGTGATCACTGGTAATATAAACATTCTCATGAACAATGTGCCACCAGCTTCTGATCCATGTCCACCTAAGAACCTATTTATTAAAGAAAGATTTGCTGAGCACCTGATAACTAAGAGGTATGGTCAGAATAGGCAGCCTGTGGCATCTCCAAAAGCAGCCACCTGCTGCAGGGTTGGTTCAGTGATCATGATGCTTGTGACATGAAGATGTTCCAACACATAGATAAAGCACCTGTAGTCCTGGCTATTTTAATGCGAACTTGGAGCACCGAATGGTGAAGTCTCCTCTGGATTCCATCTGTTTCAGCTCTCTCTCTTTGAAAAGGTGGCCTGTGTCACTCCAGTGCTGAATGTGGAAGCAGCGTGTGACACCTGGTAGGAGGTTGTGGGGGGCCGTGTTGCCGACTGGCTTGGAACACTGGTACTGCCAACTTCAAACTGCTTATTATTATTATTTTTTTCTTATTAAACCTATGAACGGAAGACCACAAATCAGAGAAGGGGAATGATTGGGATGGGGGGGGAGTGTGAGCAAGTAGCAGCAAATGTTCAGAAAATAAATAGTCTCTGGCTTAGTGAATCTTACTATAAGCCCATCTGAGTTGACAAATATAACTGGCATAAACCAGGAATGCGCACTGAGGAGATTTCTTTCTCCCGTTTATTTATTTATTTTTTCTTTTCTTAAATCCAACAACATCAATTCGAGAACAAATAAATTCCACAGCGTCTCTTAAATGAAAGCTTTAGCTCGGCGATGGATTGCCGGGTGCCTTTGGAGAGCAGCGTGCAGGCCCCGGTGCGCTCCTCAAGTGTTGTCATGCCATGTTAGCACCAGCATTTGTCTCTGCTTAGCCATAAAACTAACAGCGCACTATAAATATCCCAGTGTGTTCAATTGGGGGGAGTATCGCCTTCAAAAGCAATCCTTAAAAAATGTATTTCATTAATGCGTCTTCATGTCCGGCAGCAGAGCTCTAATCCACTCGGAATTCTCTAGTGTTCACTTTCCAAGACAAAAGGACGTCCGGAAGATGACTCCCTGAGTGGCTCCTAATGACAGAGCACCTAATCCCATAATTCCTTGCTTAATTAAACTTCAGGGTAAGCCAGGCCCGTCGGCCGCTCGGTTGCCTACATT
Source organism: Polypterus bichir lapradei (assembly GCA_026402145.1). Classification (NCBI taxonomy): domain Eukaryota; kingdom Metazoa; phylum Chordata; class Cladistia; order Polypteriformes; family Polypteridae; genus Polypterus; species Polypterus bichir. Next base: position 8,677,472 of record JANRMT010062815.1, on the reverse strand, counting down.
ATTTGCGTGCGCGCAGGTGCGCGCGGCCTGACAGGCAGGCTTTTGGTCAATCTGTGTCTGCATCTTTTCTCCCTCCCCCACTTTTTCCCATTTTGGGTTGACTCAGAACATGCCGGCACCTCACCTGTGGCCCACCAAGCTGCCAGACAGCCCTGTACAAGCTCTTGGCCTGGCCCTGCCCCTCTCTCTCTCTCTCTTTCTCTCTCTCGCCTCTCCTCCTTTATCATTACTGAAGAATGCTGCAGGCCCACTTGACTTCTGGACGTTAATTTACGCATTTGTTCACAGTAGACTGCTTCTGTGACAAAAGCAAAGGCCGACCCTCACCTGCGTCCCGCCCCAGAGTTTGATCCTGACCCCTCCCTGCACCTGCTGGGAGCGTCACACTTTCCAGGCAGGTCAAGTTGCACCAGAAATCAGACTTTTCTCCTCAGTGTGTGCACGTGAAGCCGCATGCCTATGATGATTTATTCCCTCTCACGAGAGTATAAACCCGTATTCTTATGGACGTTACATGGTTTGCAAAAGTGTCTGTTTCCTTGTCATTTATGTGCCCTCGTACATGGGAAATTCACAGCGTTCTGCTGGCGTGCATCTCCAGCAGTGCACACGAAGGTGAAATAAGAACATAATTACATAAGAAATTTGACAAATGAGAAGAGACCTTTCAGTCCATCAAGCCCATTTGTTTAAATGTGTGTGTGATTGTGCGCATCCTCTTACATTTCTGAATTCTTACATCTATGACAGATAAATATGGTGTCTTTCTATAGTGACTGCACTCTTAACAGTACGAGCAGCTTGCTCAGGGTCACACCGGGGATTCAAGGAAAACTCGATATTAGCCTCTAGGTCACGCTGCCTGCCAGTGTCCACTCACTCATGTGTGAAAGCAGTTACAGTTGTTACAGGTTCAAACCCAAAAGCCTTTATTTTAGATAACACCGTCTTCCATAATGACACAGATGCTGTATGGAAGAATTATTTTGGCATTTCTAAATTAGGGTACAGATGCTGCACGTTATGGGCTGGACTGAACTTGCAACTTTGTAGTTTTGTGTCTAGAAGCGAAGCCATTAGGCCACACTACATTCCATTGTGAGAGCATGATTATGCATACATCTCCATTTGTATATAGAAGCAAATAGACTTTATTTTGTATAGCACCTTTCAATCACAGTGTGGCTTAGCGATTAAAACTTTGGACTTCAATCCCTAAGGTTGTGGGCAGTGCCAGTGCTAGGGTATTTTGCACCCTAGGTCAAGCTTATTAGTACGCCAACCGACTCTTTGATAGCTAACCTGGGCAGATGAGTTTTTCGGCCCCTTATTGTCTGCTTAATCCACCTTAATGGTGGCGCCGGCCCTGGTTGCAGATTCAGATTCTGCTATTGACTCTGGGTGACCTTGAACAAGTCTCTCACTTGCCCCTGCTTCAATTGAAAAACAAAAATCAAATGGAACCAATTGTATCTCAAATATTGTAAGCTACCTTAGATAAAGGTTTTAGCTGAATAATAATAATAGTTAGAAACACCACCCCAGGTGCACTTTGCAGGTACAGCACTATACTTTTAAATAGCTTCACAGTTGGAGTACAAGTATGCTAAGTCATTTGTTGAATCACATGGTGCCTCAAAAGTGGAGACTGAACCAACATGAAGTGTTTGTGAATTACAGTCCAAGCGCTTGGCTTCACTACCTGCCGCTGACCTGTTGAATGTCTATGTGTATGTGATCATGTTAATAAATGCACAGTGGAAAGTCCACAGAAAATTTAGCTGTCCTCTATTTATGTAAAACACCCTTATATTGTATAGCACATCTGTACTGTACAGTGAATATCACCCCATGAGAACTTACAGGTAAAGAGTTACAGCAGAAGTGTTCTCTATTTCTCTTGCAGTTGTTGCTCAAGTAGATTAAGTGATTTATACCGTCACACAGATTCAGAGGTGGCAACAGAACCGGCGTCTTGGTTATTAAGAGCCCAAACGCTTAGCCAGTGTGGCCTTGTCAGGGTGTATGGGTTTGTGTGTTTACTTGTAGAGTTAAGCTTGTGCATGAATGTCTGTCTCCCTTCTTGAATGTGTTTTTTTTTCATTTGTACCCATGTGCCGCTGATTATCCTCATTCTCCCCTATTTTGCATTGACTTAGCCGTCCAAAATCCGCAGTTAACATTTCAAGGTTGGACAATTTTCTGTGTTGTCCAAAAATGAGGTCCAAGCTTAACCACGTCTATCCACTGTAGTGAGCAGGTCCTGGTTTGTGCAGCCTGAATAAAGAGACTCGCTTGTCACAATGGGAGCCTGAGTGGTACAGATGGCATATCTTTAACATGAGATCTTTGCTGAACTCCAGTTCCAACGTGGGGATGGATCTCATCAGAGCGAGGGAGGAAAGAAGAAAACCAATGTGGAAAATCAAACATGTGAGGCCAGAGGCTCTGGGTTATTTGGCCCCTCCAAGCACCCTGACCAGCAGGCAGTGAAGCACAGCAGGGAACAGGCAGCTCCTATTAAAAATAAAGAGAGACGGTTTAGCCGTCCCTAATTTGGAATCGCTTAAATTTCAGCCAAAGTCATGGCCTGCATTAAGTACTGCGTCTGGAGCACAGGGCCTCCAGTGCTATTGTGAGGATTTGAAGGGATCAAAGAATCTCCAGTGAAATTGAAAATAAAAAAAGATGAGGCCCGTCTTAGGATCAATAAGCTGAGGAAGAAAGCCGTTGTGCACAGAAATGGAAATGACTTGGGCGCCCAAGCAGCGGTCCTCCAGTGCTGCACTTCTTGATGGTACTGTCGTCCTTTTGGTCTGATTTCACTGGTGTGCATTTGCCCACTTCAACATTGAGATGAGGTTGACAGGCTCACGAATCGACATGCTGCCCTGCTGAGTGAGCATGAGCGCACTCTTCCACACTGGCAGGTTCCCGGTGTGCGTGTTACAGACTGCTCTCCTGGCAGGTTCACTTGCATGTATGCTGCCCTCTAGTCATCGGTGTGTCAATGCCCTGTGGGTTTGCTTGTATTTTCTGTGTCTTCTCAGCTTTTTCATATATGTCCAGTAGGACAGTGGGGTGAGGGTGGGGGTCCTGGTAGCTAGGAGCAGTGTTTCAGAAGCTCTTCTGCTTCTTGTTCTCAGCGCTCCCTTCATGGACTGCTCCCCCCTTTTGTGTGGTTTGTGATTCATGCACGCAAGCTGATTGGCTTTCTTTAATCATGTTGAGAGGGTGTGTATGTCACAGATGAGTCTTGCATGACCACAGGCGGCCAGCAAGAGGAATCATGCCAATGAAAATGTTTTGCTTTGTTCTCTTTTTCCTTTTCTTTCTTATCTTAAAGGTGTACAGCTGAAGTGCTTGAAGCATCCTGTTCTACAGTGGAGGCCAGCTCTCTGAAAAAAAAAGTGGAGTTCAATTAGGCCATGCTGTGCACGGCCATCCTCAAATCATGCAGGACTGCACACATGTACAGCGCCCTAGTCCAGCCCTGGGGCTGTGCTTCAGAGCCATTACCAGTGATTACAGGCTAACATGGCTGCCCTCAATAAGCCTAAATATAGCTACAGTTTCCAAGCTCTCCCCCTAACCTTTCATTCTGTTTCTCGGCTCCAGGTAACCGCATGGATGAGAGCTCTGACGTTGAGTCTGAACCAGACCTGCCCCTCAAAAGAAAGCAGCGGCGCAGCAGGACCACCTTCACAGCAGAGCAGTTGGAGGAGCTGGAGAAAGCCTTTGAGAGGACCCATTACCCGGATATCTATACACGTGAGGAGCTGGCCCAACGCACCAAGCTTACTGAAGCCCGCGTACAGGTTAGATGACCATTAAACCATGCTGACAGCTCAGTTTATATGTACTTCTTTTTAATAATCACAACATCACATAGTCCTTTAGTGACTAAGCAACCCTAGTGCCCATAATGGTGCACGACTAACAAGTAAATTCTAATGTATCTGATATTGACCTCACTGAACAATAAGCACAGGTATCTCTGATAATGTCCCGCTAGCCAGTAACTTCTAGTGTATATCATGCTGACCCACTGGTCAATAGGGATATCTAATAGTAACCCACAAACCAGTAAGTTCTAGTAGATCTGATAGTATGAAACTATCTAGTAAGCTCTAGTTACTTCATAGACCAAGAAGCTCTGGCATCTCTAATAGTGACCATAATACTAGCAAATTCCAGTGTCTCTGGTAAAAACCCACTGATCAGTAAGTTCTGGTATCTTTTGTAATGGCTCATTGACCCTAACGTGTTAGTGTCTTTAGAAGAAATCTACTGACCATTAAGTTCTAGTATCTTCAGTAATTGCTCATTGAACACAGTGTCTTTAATAATGACCCACTAACCATAAGTTCTTGTATCTTCTTTAATGGCTAAAAAGTGTTAGTGTGACTTTAGTAGTGATCATCTGACCAGTAAGTTATATTATCTTTCGTTACATTTACTTATTTGGCTGACACCTTTATCTAACTGCAGTGGGCTGGCGCCCTGCCCGGGGTTTGTTTCCTGCCTTGTGCCCTGTGTTGGCTGGGATTGGCTCCAGCAGACCCCCGTGACCCTGTGTTAGGATATAGCGGGTTGGAAAATGACTGACTGACTGATCTTTATCTAAGGTGACTTTCACATACAATTAGTTACATTTCTTTTGGTTTTCCAGTTGGAGCACAAGCAGGTCAAGTGACTTGCTCATAGTCTCACAGTGTCACTAGCGAGATTTAAACCCACAACCTCAGGGTTTGAAGTCCAAAGCCTTCACCACTACACCACACTGCCACACCACATAATGACCTTCTGAGCAGCCGTACTCAGTCTGATATTGACCTCTTTCCAGAAAGCTACAATATGGAACCACCAAGCACAATCCTCCAGTGTGTCCGGCAGTAGAATACTTATGATACGTTCCTTTTATCTCTAATAATGAGTCACTAGTCTCACATTATACCCCACCACTGATTCTGAAAACAACTGGAGACATGATGTTCCACATGAAGTGTAGTGGACCATTCAGTACTCTGAAAGGGATGTCTGTCTTTGGTGGGCAGTGTAGCCTAATAGCTAAGGAGCTCAACCTTAAAGCTAAAAGTTCCCCTAATTCCCCTTGGGATTAATAAAGTATCTATCTATCTATCTATCTATCTATCTATCTATCTATCTATCTATCTATCTATCTATCTATCTATCTATCATATAGCACCTTTCATTATCTATCTATCTATCTATCTATCTATCTATCTATCTATCTATCTATCTATCTATCTATCATATAGCACCTTTCATTATCTATCTATCTATCTATCTATCTATCTATCTATCTATCTATCTATCTATCTATCTATCATATAGCACCTTTCATTATCTATCTATCTATCTATCTATCTATCTATCTATCTATCTATCTATCTATCTGAAAGGTTGCCTACTTAGTTCCATCCTCTGCATCACTTTTCGGCCCATGATCATGTCGCTTACCTTCCTTGTGCTGTAACTGAAAAAAAACATGAAAAGTATATAGTGCATTGGGGTGGCACAGTGGGTAGCACTGCTGCCTCGCAGTTAGGAGGCCCGGGTTCACTTCCCAGGTCCTCCCTGGGTGGAGTTTGCATGTTCTCCCCGTGTCTGCGTGGGTTTCCTCCAGGTACTCCAGTTTCCTCCACAGTCCAAAGACATGCAGGTTAGGTGCATTGGCGATCCTAAATTGTCCCTAGTGCTTGGTGTGTGTGTGTGTGTGCGCTCTGCGGTGGGCTGGTGCCCTACCCAGGGTTTGTTTCCTGCCTTGCGCCCTGTGTTAGGATGGATAACCAATAATTGTACTACAAGGATATCAAAGGGTGGGACGTTCACTAATGTAAGGCACAACATAACATTGGGTAGTTTGCTTTTCTATGCTAGAGAAGAATAGTCTGCTAAATTCTGTCTGTGGGCAAATTGTGGAGTTAACTGCGGCAAAAGCTGGGATTACGGGCAGATACAAACTGAGACTCTTAATTTTTCTACTTGCACCCGTCAGTATCCTTCCCTCTAACTGTAATCTGAGGGCTTCTTCACGTTTGAAATGCCTGCCGTTTTATGTCAGTTGGATGGTCTCCCTTGAGAACAGCCCAGAATCACTGCGGCTGCCTCGTTGTCTCTCCGGTTTCAGGGGAAGATGCAAAGTACAGCAAAAGAGATGGAGGAGCCAGTGCTTTCAAGGATTAATGCTCACTGTGGGAAAATGTTTGTGGTTGTGAATGTGAGCGAACTGTCAGAGGTCAGAAATGTGAGTGGACGTCCAGGGGATCAAGTGTGTTAACAGAACTCCTGTGTAAAGCGCTCCCAGCGGGACAAAGGCGTCCACATAGCATGTGTGTGTGTGTGTGTGTATGAGATACTTGTCAACATTCCTGCAGCCTGGCAGAGCTGTGGAGGCTCAATGCTGAGTTGGCTGGCAAAAGTGAGAGGAAGGAGAGGATGAGATGTTTAGTGTGTATGACCAGCCTGAATCCAGGAAAGGTACAGCACACGCAGACTACAGAGCAGAAGAAGGACTGCTCGGTCAAGTGGGCATAAATGCTGGTGTGGCAGGATAATTTGGGTCTCCCTCTAAGTCTGATTCCTTATCACCACAGTATTGCCCTGCTGGACTCACATCTTTGTTTGCATTTGAAAGAGGAAGTCACTGTTGATTGACTTTACCTAATGAGAAGAAAATGCCATTTCTGCTAGGCTCTGAGTGGTTGATGGAAACAGTCAGTGAGAATACAGTAGAGTTATAGCAACAGCTGTTGCTGCAAAAAAAAAAGATTCTGCATTCCTGCTGGATTTCTCATTTCAACTCCTGGCAGGGACCTCCGCTTCCCACCACTTTCAAGCCCGCCGCTGCTTGTAAAATTTTCTGCATATCAGAGAGGATCCCTCACCCTCTCCTGGGAGCACAAACATTAATCAATCAGGGGCTTGTAAAAGTGGAGAAGCCCACCCCATCCCCACCACCTGCAGATATGCCTGTGTGAAGATATCCCGACCCACAGAGTCACTTGTTTCACATTACGACCTTAATGTCTTGAAACAGATCACTGTCAAAGTCATTAATTAATGACAGTATTCATAAGCAGCCCCACTGTGAGACGGCTCAAGGCTTACAGGTTAAGGCAGCAGGTGAGTGAAACCTTTAACTTAACCCATTGAGTGGCTGGCTGGAGCCCTTTAACCCACTTAAGTGTCCTACTATAAGACAAGGTCTCAATGTATTTGAATTTAGCTGACTGGGGCTTCCACCCACTATTATAAAACAAGGTCTACACTCCAGTTGGTGGATTTGCCTGGAGGACAAGGCCTTCCTCAGAACATTTAGGTTTGTCCCACTGGAATAACCCAGCTAGGCTTATCCTACTGGAAGACCAGGTCTTCATCAAACCCAGGTGAACATATCCTACTAGAAGGGTGGAGCCATCGATGACCCAATTAGAAGTTTTCCTCTGGAGGACTAGGTTTTCTTCAGACCAGTAAGATGTATCCCAGTCACTCATTAGGGTCTTCTCCATCCCAGTTAGGTATATACTACTGGAACGGTGGGGTGGCGTACAGTCCAGTTAGAAATGTCTTACTAGAGTACTGGATACATGTCCCATGGAAGGAAAAGGTCTTCTTCACCCCATTTAGAACTATCTAGGTAGAGGAGCGGGGTTGTCTTTAATCCATTTAGATGTATATTTCCAGAGGACTGAGAATTTGTAGGTTAATTAGAAATATTAATCGCTCTGTTCTTCAACAAATGCAGATGGATCCTATTAGAAGACCGTACTCTTTCATGACCTTCTTCTTCTTCTTTCGGCTGCTCCCGTTAGGGGTTGCCACAGTGGATCATCTTCTTCCATATCTTTCTGTCCTCTGCATCTTGTTTTGGTACACCCATCACCTGTATGTCCTTTCTCACCACATCCATAAACCTTCTCTTAGGCCTTCCTCTTTTCCTCTTACCTGGCAGCTCTATCCTTAGCATCCTTCTCCCAATATACTCAGCATCTCTCCTCTGCATGTGTCCCAACCAACACAATCTCACCTTTCTGACTTTGTCTCCCAACCGTCCAACTTGAGCTGACCCTCTAATGTACTCGTTTTTAATCCTATCCATCCTCGTCACACCCAGTGCAAATCTATAACTCTGCTACCTCCAGCTCTGTCTCCTGCTTTCTGGTCAGTGCCACTGTCTCCAACCCATATAACATAGCTGGTCTCACTACCATCCTGTAGACTTTCCCTTTCACTCTTGCTGATATTCATCTGTCACAAATTACTCCTGACACTCTTCTCCACCCATTCCACCCTGCCTGCACTCTCTTTTTCACCTCTCTTCCACAATCTCCATTACTCTGTACTCTTTCTTGACCTGATTTGATGAAACACACTGCCAATTCAAGGTCTGATCTAACACTTTTAAAACTGACTGAGCACAGGGCAAGTCACTACTGAACTGAACAGAATTAACTTGGGTAGATGGCTGTTTTTCATTGTTAGTGGTGGCTTTCAGGTCTACTTGTGACTGAACCAACAGTACAATACTGGATTCAAATACTGGGACTCTGACCTGACCTGCCACCAGCTGTCTTACACTGCTTGAACCAGGCCAGCCCAGCCTATATTACAATGCCCTGCATGTTTCCCAGCCAACTCAGCAGTGTTTTGTTTCAATCTCCAGTGAAACAACACCATGTGAAATTACTGCCGGCGAGAAGTAATGTTTTGACTCCTATTTCTAATGTTAGGATGAGAAGCTTTAGGTATTTTCATCATCTGGTGCCACAGGGTGCACTGGCTCTAGCAGGGTTTCTGGTCAGCTTGGCAGCCGTCAAACTCTGTAACAAGGATTTAGGGGATGGTAGAGGTATGAGCTTGTTGTGGTCTCATTTAAGGAAAGATGTCATGTGAAAAGCAGGAGTATTTAAGTCATGAATATAATCTGCTAATGAAATTTTCTTTCTAATCTAATTCAGAGCAGCTTTGAAATTCACAAAAGGTCGTCTCAAACTTAATTTTCCAAAAAGGTCAACTTTCCTTAAACAGCTCCTTTTATGGAGTGCAGCTGGCTCTTGGAGTCTCTCTGTTGGCAGCATATGATGATGTCAACATCTCTGTCTAGTGGGCACAGCTGTCTATGTCTTTAAAGGGAGTTTACACACAAACATCAGAAAGTGAATCACACAAGTGGCATCAAGATGGTGGCTTGGACCCAAGCGGCATTGAGTCCTGTTGGCCAGCCAGTGGTGACAGGGTTGAAGCCCATAGCCCAGTTCCTCAACTCAGAGACTTGGTACTGCTGCAGCAAGGAGATAAGCTGCTGACTGGCAGCTTGGGTGAAACCGAGTCTCCTGCAAAGCGGAAAGGCAGATGGTCACCTCGCCAAGCAGCATACCAGCCCAGCATTTTTCTGTTATTCATTTTGTTTTGTTGGGTGTCTTCCTGGACACATGAAATTAAGAAGGATTTTACAACATGGCGCTATGGTTTGCTTTGGCAACTGATTTTCTAAGCACAAAATCTGCTGAATGCTTTTAAATTCAACTTGCATAAGAATAGATCAAGTATATACAAATAGCTACGTATGCCTGCTCAGGACATAACTGCTCTTGAGGAGTATTGGTGTTTGTAGAACATGCAGAAAAGAGCATCTGCCTTGCATGTCAGCCTACTGCTGTGGTCTGCTTGTTATTTTTAATGCTTACTTAACTCCATTTAATTTAACCCCCCACCACTACACTTGAAAGTCTACATTTGATAGGCTCAGCAGTGTCAGATGCTTTCCAGATCAAGAGGTCTATGAGAGCCTGAAAGTTCAAAACCATCAATTCATCCAAACTGACCTTTTCCATTACATGTCAAAAGCACGCAGTTTCAAATAAGTGATAAAACTCGGTGGAAAACGGTATGCCAAAGTAGACACCAAAAGTAAGCTGTCCAAGTCCGCTTTAAATTGGGAATGGTTTAAATAAAATGTGGGAAAACATTCAACCTCCGACAACACACTGCCACCTGTGAGTTCTCCATTGCGGACACCTGCTTCTCTGGAAGGTTCAAAGACACCTTTTTATCTTCCATCATTCTCACACTTTCTCTCCTTCCCCAGTTTTAAAATTACTGATCTATTGTCAGCTCATGCTTCTTAAAAGCCGGCTGGTGGGCACTGGTTTGGCACCCCCAATTAAAAGTCGTGTTACAAGGGTGAGGTTTTGAAATTACTGCTATGGCACTACTTTGACATGAGCTGGGCTGCTTGGGTAAGACTTTTGAAACTAATGGAGCATTCAGAAATGATGTGGAAATGTGAAATGTGCCCTAGGAAAGTTTCCACCCCAAGGTTTTTCCAATTGATTGAGGTAGTGTTACAGTAAAAACTTAAAACTTAGGATGCATTAGGAAATTCATTCAGTTTCTGAAGTTGATTATTATTAGAGGGGGTTAAAGGGACTTTACATATATCCTAGTTACACAAGAGACAGGAGGACAATCAATTGGAAGGAAAATACAAACACACTCTCTCTGGTCTCATCACACCTATCGGAGGAATCCGCAGTGCTAAGACAAAAACCAACAACTCCACAAAGCCTGAGTTGGGTCAGAAGTCAAACTAAGGTTCCCACTGTGTTGGGGCAGCACCACTAACCTCCAAAATGTATGTCTTTCACATGACCTGAGGCAGCTCCCACATTTGATACCCCTTTAGAAAGTCAGAAGATAGTAGGGCTTTCTGCTTTGCTGGTGGCAGCCAAGAATCAGCATCATCCTTCTCTCAGTTTGGTAGCACTGGAGGCTTAAGGATGCTCACCAGCATTTGGAAACTTTATCTCCTTTGAACGCAGCTCACTGCTCTACAGTCTCTTACGTTGATTATATTTCATTACCAATAAACATTTTACATGTTACTATTATATTTAGCAGAATCTAATAAGCATTGCCTTTTATGAAGCGTACAAATCAATTTGGCAAGAAGTTTTTCTTTAGGGCTTGAAGCTATTTGAGTATCATTGGCTTTCAACAGCTTCCCGGTACAAGCTACACAAAAAGGAAGAATTTCCCTGTTTCTTCATGTATTTGCTCTTAGACATTTGTAAAAATTCAAGATGTTTAAAACAGAGGCTTTGTGGCAGCTTTAATACCTCCCTGTGGATAATAAAACCTCTTCTGCTCACAAAGCAGACTCACTGAACACCATTAAGTATGTTATTAGACATCCCGCTGAAAGCACGTATCTGAGCGAGCGAATGGAAGCCATGCACTGTGCAGGGGAAGATCAGAGCAGTGGGCCTTACCCATCCCAATTCTGCTTCTCATAAGAGGAGCCACGGCTACAGGTCTTGTGGAAATGAGCCAAGCCTGCCCATTAGGAATGACCACAGAGGCAAAGTGGTCACCAGCCACACATGCCAACCTACTTTCCCTGCATCAGGGTTTCTGCCTTCTCATATCCACTGAGCACTGTGCCAAGCCAAGGCACAGCATCTTCTTTCAGCTTTACGCTGCTTTTTCAGAAGCGCGCCAAGCCCACCCAGTACTTTGAAGAGCTTTGTTCCTGGGAGTCATCCTTTTTTGTTATAAGAGAACAAATAGGATTTTATGTAGATTGAAGACAAGAAATAGTTGCCGTGCGTCAGTGCTGCTGTTGTAACAGTGACTCTTATTATGAGAAATAAATGAAACCCTTTCAATCTCTTTCTTGCCGATACTTATCAAGCTAATCCTCCCCAATACTTGCCGATTCTCACTTACAGCAACTTTAATTAGCATAGTGCCAAGTCGGCAGTTGCAGCTGAGCAGGCTGACACAAGAGAGTGCACAGTGGCACAGAACTCCTGCTCTTCTGGGGCCTGGAGGCAAGCGCTAAGAGAATCTGAAGAAGGAGGGCGCCTCTGGTGTGGCCATACGCCTGGAAGAGCCATCCCGACTTCTCACTCAGCGCTTGACCCTGAGCAACTCATCTTGAGGGCCTGCACTTGAGTTGCAATCAATTATTTTTATTACAAATGCTATTGTATATTTAGCTGACACCTTTACCCACGGCAACGTAGAGGATCAGAATACAATAGCGTCATTTACATGCATTTTTCTACAACTAAAGTAGCATCAGATTAAGTGACTTGAGTTGGGTCACATACCTACAGACAGAAGAAGAAACTGAACCAGCAACCTGGTGGTTTTATTTCAAGTGCTTAAGCTGCAACAGCACACCACCTGCCTTCCAGTTATGTTATAAAATCATTTTGCTGTGGTGTTCCCCAAAGAAAGACACTTTACAGATTACTTAGTTGGACTGGATATTACAATCTCTGTCCTACAACTGAGCAGAATGGTAGTTATCATCAGAGCTGACCATTATTTGATGTTGCTACATTTACAACACATTATCAGTTGTGTGCATGAAGATCTCAGGGTGTTATGGCTTTTTATCACATGACAACAGCAACAACAACAACAAATAAATTGTTGCTGTTGTTATCACAAGACACCCTCAGCTGAGGCAGGCCCACCCAAGCTGATCAGACTGAGTGTGTGTGTTTTATGGTAACATCCTAACTGGTGACTTGATAGCCCAGAAAGCGTCTTTCATCTTCAGGTACATCCAGTGAATGCACCTTTCAAGCAGCATTGCCAAGTGCTTGAATCGCCTTCCTCTGGGCCTGCCTTCTGATTGCTGCTTGGCTTAGGAGCCTTATGGTGGAATTGGCTACAAATCCCCAGCAACCCACATCAACTGGACACACCTTTACATTCTAACCTCACTCCTCTGTTTCAGATGCTAGGTTGGCATAGCGCACACTCTTCTACTCATATGCTTCCTCCACAGCACCTGCCACTGGGACTTTCAACTTTATGATTGATGAGTTAGACCAGAGGATCAAATCTGGTCCCAGGTTGGTTGTCACAATTTCAGATGGGACACACATTTCCAATGGACTTGGACAATGGACTTGAAACAGGAAGTGAAAAGTTAGCTGACACCTTCACCCAAGGTGACTTATAGGATCAGAATACTTTAGAATTGTTAACATATATTTTTCGATCCTTAAAGCAACATCAGATTAAATGACTTGAGCTGGGTCACACACACGGGCAGAGATTAAAATTGAACCAGCGTCTTTGTGGTTTTATTTTCAGTGCCATATCTGCACACTGCCTGCCTTCAGGTTATGTTATAAAAACATCTTGGCGTGGTGTTCTCTATAGAACAACATTTTGAAAAATAAAAGATGTTTGTGTGGAACTTTCTGAATATACATCACTTGGTTAGGCTTGGAGAACTGAGATGACTGCTTCCATAAGATGGATACCTGGTGTGCAGGCGTGTTCCTTCATCTCAATTTTTGAAGCTGCTCTTGCTCTTAGCCAATGCGGCCAGTCTGCATGCTGAGAAGTGACTGAGAGATTGATGTTGGGAGTCTTTTTATGTCTCTCTTATGTTCAACTTTTTTTGCTGTGAAATTCAATCACGTTATCCAGATTTTAGTGCTTATTGCCCTGTCTGCCACCCGACCTCACACCCCCTCCCCACCAACCCCCCCGTCCAATGTCATGGCAGCAGTAATCCTAGGAAGACATATAGATGGTGTCATCAAACTGAGGAAAATAAATAATAGGACCCCATGACTGATAGCAAAATAGAAGGGAAGCAAAGAGAAATTGGCAGCCAACTCTCAGGTTCGACTGGCTAGCTTTGATCATTTCACACGCTACGGTGAACGTGAGCAGATTTGCTGTTCCAGAGTATTGTCCTGGTGGCTCTCCCAATGAAGGTTTCACAGAGGGCATTGAGCCACTGCTATCCTCTACTCTTGCAAATCCTTCCTCAGTTTAAAGCTGATGAATGAGGGAGCCTCCTGAATTAAGAGTCTCTGATAGGCTTCCAAGCGGAGCCTTCTGCTTCTTTAATCCACTCTTGGCCTATAGAGAGTTTGCTCTGTATTGTTAAGTGTGTCTTATGGTAAGGAACGGGCAGCAGAAGCACCCAACACCAAATGAAAAAGCTGTTGTAAAGAAGTGGGACACTCATGCAGTCAGCATCCCAAAAGACACATATTTTTTCTTACAAAGTGTGCTGGCCTAACAATGCACAAAGGACCAAGGTGGAAGTTTGCTGTTAGATAACCCAACAAAACCTATACACTCCGACAATATGGGCAGCCACATCCCAGGTATCCACACAGTCACAATTACTCTGTGCACACAGTAAGATCCCATTGCCATCTCTTTTCTCCGCTGCTCAACCTACCGTCTGTTTGGAAGAGAATGACTGCAGAATGTAAACAAGTGATGATTTGGGAGCTTTGTTTGAAGAGCTCTGATGTCTTACCGTCTGTCTTCAGCCATGAGTTCCCATTATGTACCATCGATGCACCCCTTATATTAAGAGTCACCCATCAGCACCGCACACCTAAAGCAAAAACAAATAAAACACCCAGCTTTTTAAAAAAGAGCATCTCATCGGCTACAAGTGACGGCTCTTTTGCCAACATGACTAGAAAGGATTGAAGCAGTTGGTCTTCCAGATCTTTGTACCTCAATAAACACAACTGAACTTTTCTGCAGTAAATGAGGTGTAAAGGATGATGTTTTGCTTAGTTTTCCACAAGATGTATTTCCTAAGCAGCACACTTATGTTGCTCTGGCACTGGTGTGAATGAGAGACACAGTGAAGCAAACAGCAAATCTGCTGCTTTATGGAATTGTTTTAGGTTAGTGTATTATAGGGCAGGTTCGTTATTTTATGTTAACTAGTTTTGTAATCATATGAAGGCTTATGCATTCAGTTATTTATTTTAATCAGACTGTTTATACTGCACTCTGTAGATTTGTTTTTAAAGAAGACAAATACTTTTATACACCAGAATGATGTATTTGAACTAATTTGATCCATTTATATTTTTTCCCAATATGTGTTTAACGCTATGGCAGCACAGCGGTTAGTGCTGATGTCTCACAGCTCAAGGAGATTAAGTTTGAAACCCCAGAATTGTCCTGTTCTCAGTGTGTCTGTACGGCTCTTTCTTCATTATTCCTGTAGGTGTGCCAAGTGATGGACTGGTTCATATCATGTTCCCAGTGCTGCAATAATGGGATCTAACCCCCCTCCACAACCCTTAATTCAATTCAAAATGGATGGATGAATGGACATATTTCATTTATGTGATACAGATACACAGGTGTAACTAACAAGGCATGCTTCTCTGTAGGCCACCTAACTGTTAACAGAATTATTTAAGGCCCAAGATTTTGGCACACAATGGAATTAAAATAAAAGCAATGCCTAAATGGTGAAGAATAAGTAGACTTACACATTAAAGACCATGAAGAAAACCATTATATGGTAAAATTCAATGCATTCTTTTAAAGTGCAATTCCATTTACAGAAGTAATACATAAATAACATAAAATGAAATAGGTACATGACAATATACAAATGTATACATGTATATATGTATCCCTATAGACTTTTAAATTAGTTTTTAAAAGATGTTAAATATTGAAATTTAAACAGATAAATGTGAATTTATTAAATTAAGGCCAGATTTCATCAGGGAAGAAAAACACTGGGATGCAATTCTGCCTTTACAACATCCATTAAAAAAATCTCACGTTACTTGTTTCACATGCAAAGTCTTCCAATCATTTGCTCACAATATTTCAAACATGTATTTTTACCAAAAATGCTTTGAAACATACTACTTCCACAAAATGATCTCATGAACGTAGAAGGAATGCACACATACACAAACTGAACTGAAGAACTGCCTCCCCCCTTCATTCATTGGTCAAAAGCCCTGTCTTCAATTCAAAAGCACAGAATTGTGGTAATTGGTGTATTGTTTACAAAGTGTCATGCGTTCTATTGTTATTCCTGTCGTTAAGGCCGCTTCCAGTGTTGCTGGGGGCGTGGCCTCTTAGGTCCGGTCCCAAGTGCAATCGAGTGCTACAAGTGCAAATGCTGATCAGATCTGCGGATTCCAATTCTGCGAAGAATTTAAAGTTTATTTTTATGCTTTTTTCTCGTGTGTATTTTTGGTTTTGACCCTCTTGGTCTCTCGACCATGATTATTGTCTCTTGTATTGGGCTTCAGTTTTGTTTGACTTTTTCTTGTTTTTATTTTTTTACATGCATCTCCCAGTTTTTGCTCAAAATGTTTATCTGCCAGTTTGCTGACAGAACACAAAGCATGACACTTTTTCCAGTAAATCTTTATATTATTTTACCAAAAAATGCCTACTTTTTGCATGTTTTCACCATTTGTCTGGGTGACAGACATATGGATTACGTAACACGAGTAACATGAGAATTTTTTTTTCTTTTTCCCATGGACATTTTTCACATTGTTTAGTGACTGTTATGTTCCACTATAAGATAAAACTATTTTCTCTCATTCTGCATGAAAACATGAGATTAAATTTTTTTCTGGGCCGTCACTATAAAGTACATAGAGTAAATAAAATGTATATAAAATATAATTTTTGAGTGTAGTATTCCTTTACCTCAAACACATATCCAAAGCAAATGCACAAGACTGGGACTGAGAAACTGTTTAAGAGTGAAATGCACTGCAATGACCCCAGCTGCTTACACAAAACAGAGAACGCGACTGCTTCAACCTTTGTGCCCATTTTTTAGAAGAGCCATACAAAAATCTTCCTCATGTTCCAGACCATCAGTCTACCAGGAGTAAAAGCTTGGTTGACCAGGCGTGATTTAGTCCATTGCAAGATCTATATAGGGGGACACTTTCTGTGTAGGAAAATGGGACAAACAGAAACAGCATGGTAAAATACAGTATACTATGAACACTTTAAAAATAACAATGGGGAAACATACCCCATTAGAGACTTTGGGACTTTAGGCATAGATAGAGCCTTTCTCAAGTGGACTGCTTCTCTAGTCCGTTAAAATACAGTTAAAAGTGAGCATATATTTTACATATTTGTTATGCAGGTAACCTTTGAGATTCTATTGAGATTTCAAAATGTTTGTCCTACACTCGTGCAAACAACTGTGACTCTTTATATTACAAAGCTCCACTCAAAGAAGACACCATCTGAAGGTGTTTTACATATCAGTGACAGTGACGTACAGCATGCTGGGTAACAGAATCTGACCCTGTTGCTTGTTCAGTGAAGTCTGCACATTCTCTGTGTGTCCATATGAGATTTCTGGTTATTCCTCGGCATCTCTGAACCATCTTGTTACCAGTGCTGGTGGATGTGAGTCTGAGGCTAACTAACAATGGACTGGGACCTCGTCAATACCTCTGCTTAGTTTGCCTTCTAATAAACCTGCACTCTAAAGAGCAAGTTTAGAAAATGACTGGAAGGATGACCTCCTCCAATCTGTTGTACTCCAATACTGTTTAGGGTTCTTTGGACAATGAAGGAACTCAGAGTAGCTCATCCGTATTGCTGTGCATTTCTAAGGAGTCCCCTCAGCCTGTGCCACACCCCCCCCCCCACGTTCACACACCTTTAAACATGTGCCGTCAGTGCGGGTGTCCCTCGAGGCTCTTTGTAGGCATACTAGAGAGAAAACGAGCAATGGCTTGCTATCAGTGACCTCTTAATGACTTTCCCTTTTGCAAGGAGCTTAAAGGACGCTGTTTACACAGATCAGGGCTTCAGACTCTTAAGAAAAACAACACTGCTTGGCCACTGTGTGAAGTGAAACTGTTTGGGAGGGATTAAGTCTTTTATTTTGTATAGGCAGCAAGTGTGAGCTGTCAGGGACTGATCATAGATGGCAGTTTTGATAGCAGTTGCACAAAGGCTTTTTTTGAAAGCACGTTTTTGGTCAAGAGTTGTGCTTTGGTTTTGGTAAGAAATGTTACTAAACCTGAATTTGTACATAGATGTTCCTCATCTGTTTGGCAGAATATGGAATCCTCGCTTTACACCTCTCCTTCTCAAAGAGCAACTCTCATTTTGTTGCAGGTGTGGTTCAGTAATCGGAGGGCCAGGTGGCGTAAGCAAGCTGGAGCCAATCAGCTGGCAGCTTTCAATCACCTCTTACCTGGTGGCTTCCCACCCACTGGAATGCCAAGTCTGCCAACATACCAGCTCCCAGAGTCCAGCTACCCCACAACTGCAATTTCTCAAGGTAGGAGAACATGTCATGCATAAGTTAAGAACATCCCATGACCAAATAAATTAAGAGTTGGGTATCTCAGTACTGCCTAGTTACTCTTGTCTTACGAGGATTTGAAGACCATTTCAACACAAACTGTGAGACAGCATTATCTACAATAACTATGACTAGACATTCTATAAAGCAAGTTCATCAGTGAGAGTAATTAAGGTAGAATTTAAGGGTAATTATTAAAAACTGGAAGTAATTATGAGGTTTTGTTAACTTCAGGAGGTTTAATGGATGATGTACCTGGTGGCCCAGTGACCTGCCAGTGTGGACGCTACATGGCATGACTAACGAATACTCACATAGGTTTTCTCTGGGATCTTGCATTGGAAAATATGATGGTCAGGTTAAATGAAAATGTTAAATTGTCCACTGTGATGAGCCAAGTACTCAAATGTTAACATTGGTTAAAGCAATGCATACATTGATAAAAAAAACTTTGTCAAGGTGGAATTGTGTCATAACCCTACAATTTAAGTAGATTGAGAGTTTTTTTGTTCATTTTGGTTATATCATTTTTGAGTCAACTTCAGTTTGCTTTTCACAACTTTCAGATGGTGGCAGCACTGTTCACCGGCCACAACCTCTCCCTCCATCTACAATGCATCAAAGTGGCCTGGCGGGGGAGAGTGGCTCTGCCTATGGCCTCTCATCGAATCGACACACCTTCTCCAGCTATTCAGATAGCTTTATGAATCCCTCGGCTTCCAGCAACCATATGAACCCCGTCAGCAATGGCTTGTCTCCACAGGTAGGTGCAATACATGGCTTTGGAGGTGTAACCTCATGGAGTGAACTCTATTAAAGGTAGAGACTAGAAACTGGGAAAGAATCAGGCGTGCAGGACATCCAGGGACTGGTAGATGACACTGCAGGCACTCTTTTACAGTATGACCAATACCTCAGGTTTTTAACCAGGTATCTCACAGTATCTGTCAATAGTGGTGGCTCAGCTGTTAGTTTATTGGCATCTTATCCTTTCTAAGTCTGATATCCCGTTGTCTCTGCAGTCCCATGAGAGCAGACCTGTGCGGTGGTCATTGAGATACCAGCAATATGTTAGCACTGTGCCGTGCTTGTACTCAAGCTGCATATTTGGACGAGGGGGGATGGGGGGGGGGGGATTCCTCTTGCCATCCTTTCTCTGCACCTTGAATAATAAGCATTTAAAATGAGACTTTCTAGTAGGGGCTGATTCCTAAATAGCATGGAATAAAAAAAGACTGGTATTGATGCAAATCAGCACTGAAGAGTAAATTATCCGCAATTACCACCAATACTGGGCAGTTCTGCCCACCCTGAGCAACAAGATCTGGTTAACAAGCAGAAAATAAGATTGAAATGGTGCATAAAGAGTTGAAAATGAATTTCAATGCTGCATTTGTCCCCAATTACCCCCTCGTTCACACGTATTTTATTGGAAGCCATTTTTTTCCTTATATTTTCAAAGCAGATTGGAGACATTCTGGTATTACTCTCTTTTTTTTTCTTGAGAAGAAAGAATTAAGGATTTGATTACAAAAAAGAGATTTTCTCTTGTAGTGGAGAGTTGGGGGATAACACAGCGTGTTTGATTGTTAATCGGAGTGGAGGGGCTTTAGCGCTAATGCTGCTCCTGCAGACCGTGCATAAATATTGACATCACAGCTACATTTTTATTTTACTAACATTGTGCTGAGCTCTGTTCTGCAAAAGCAAACGGATACCCCTCAGACTCAAATGGTGTCGACCCACTCCTGCAGGGCTCTTAAGTTGTTTGACCTCCCTGAACCGTATTTTTCAGATTCTTTTCTCTGCTGTCCGTTTCTGGAGAACATGAGCAATGCGGCCAGCTGGAAATAGAACTGCAGGGTGAAGAACCCAAGTACTCAGTTTTGGTTTTAGACAAGTGTTGTGCCTCCAGAGGGAAATTTATCTTCTGAAGAAGTGCCTGGTACTTCCCCACCAGAATCTGCAGGGTGCTAAATAACATGACACCCGCAGAACATGTGGCTTTCTCATCAGTTCCTGATTGCTGATAAAACTAATGACATTTGTGACAGGAGTATGAGAATTCATTTCAGATCCATGAGCCCTGCACAAAGACTTACCACACGTACAAATGCACAGCAGCACAAGCAGAAGTAGCTTGGTTGCGCTACCATGAGTGTACAGTAAGAAAAAGAAATTTATGTTACAGGGCAACACCACCTCAGGCTGAAGTTCATACGGTGGTCTTCTGTTTGGTTTAAAGTCTTACATAGCACAGCTCAGCACAAGTCTTCTGTTTCCTTCTGAAGAACTGGCACAATTACTTATAACTGTTTTCCCATTCAAAGAGCTGGCTCATTTCAGACAAACATGCTTTTGCACAGAAAGCACATGGCTGTGAATTGTTGGCAAAGCAGCGTGAGCTTTTCTTTTCTTTTTTTTTTTTATCGGATCCATGAACGTTTACAATGAGTGCAATATGATAGTGTGGGCTCTTCCCACTAATTCACATGATTTCCAGCAAAGTATAATGGAATGATGTAAATAGAAGAAGAGGCTCTGCTTCAGACTCCCTGCTTCTGTTTAGGACTGTGGACAATACCTTAATTAATAAATGTTAAATTTATAAAGAGTTTTGTAAGGTAAAGGCAATCTTGGATCAGTTTCCATGATAAGCAAGACATATCTTGGAGAAGCCACCTTTATTGCAGTTTCTTCCCATTGTCCATAGAAATGCTGTCAGGAAGACTGAGTGATATACATTAACCCAGCAAGTGTTTGTCTCTTCCATGTGGGGTTCTGCCTTGTGCCAGAGTGTTACTGAGAAAGGCTTCTTCTTTGCTTTGACTCTGAGTGAGATTATCCAGAAAATGAGAGGATGGACAGTTAGATGATACAAATAGATGCTATAACTAACATAGTCACAGTCTAACACCTTAGCCACCAGGCCATGCAGACTATAGACCTCCAGTGTCTTCACCTTCACCATGTAAACATTTGCATGATCCTATCATGAGTGTCAGCTCTAATTAGTCCAGGATAATAACAAACTGTCCACTGGGCAAGTAAAACATCTGTCTGTGGCCTCCCACTCTGCTCTGTGAATTTCTGCTACAGTACGACTTCTTGTTAACACAGACGAAAGTGAGATTTCCTGTATTCAGTATGAGTGGCTGTGTGCCAGAGGAACAGACAGGTTGGACTGGAATCGTCAACAGGTGTTAGTAACAGGGAGGGCAGAATATCCACTGGTTTCCCAGCACCCCCTCAGCCCACCCTTGCCAAGCACTATCTCAGCAAGCCCCTCAGAGGGATGGAAAAGAATTCTGTGTGTGTAGGTCAGCCGACCGCTTCCAGCAGCTGTCAGGGAAGACCTTCTAGAACTTGGATCAAGGAGATGGGGTGGCACACCAGTGATGAGAGGAGCTGTCTGTCTGAAATGAATATTGTGATCAGCTTGTGCAAATACAAGTTTCCTACTGTTTCTTTGGTGGGTTCCACTCTTGCCTGTATAATGTTTGATCACCAAAATCATAACATGGGAGCAGTATTACACCATATGGGACCAGAATAGAAGCTCGCTTTTGAAGAGAGTGAAAAAAACGAAAGAAATTTATGTCAAAGTCAGAGCCCACTGAGAATCAAAGTAGTGTTAAGTGTAGATACATATGTTATTGGTTTCAGCAAATGTTTTAAGAACAGAGAAGACCAAGCTGGTCTTGAATAATAAGAAATATAGACTACAACATCAAAATAGATTTTAAGTAAAATGTGCGTATTAAATAGGACTGGACTTCTGAATAATGTGTGGTCAGGGATACATGCTGATGCATTGAGCTGGAGAAGCTTTCAGATGTTGACTGGTGTTCTTGAGAACTAGAGGACACTGGATGTGGATTGAAATCAGAAGCAAACGGAGTCACCCATTTAGGGACAGCATTGAGATGACTGCACAATGATTTTGACCAATATGTTTCAAGAGTAAGATCCTCGGGAATGCAATGATACTGAGGCACTGGGTAAGCAGACTGATGGGTTGCCATCCAAAAGGGTACACTGAGACAGCCAAAGAAACACAGCAGTACTGACTTGTGCATAAAGTTGTCTGGCCAGATTTGGCATACAGGTGGACCTAGACTAGCAGTAGCAATGATCATACTATGGTGTGGACTAATACTCTGAAGGTCTATGGTGCAATGGCATGGACTGAGAAGCAGACTCATTCGCTCGGGGAACTGGGGTGGACTGTGAGGCAGAGTTGACACATGTGGGTGTACTAGACAAATGAGAGATGCACAAGGAGACAGGCAAACAGATTCTTTCCTGGAATGGAGTGTCTCTGGCTCATTTTTGATGTTGGGGAGGCTGTGTATAACGCTGAGGTTTCAGCACAAGGGGATCAGAGAGAGAGAGAGAGAGAGCCGCTCTCAGCATCCTCTCTTTGATCCATATCCCCAGGCCTGCTCGACGGTAGAGCGCGCGCAAAATGAGTTCTCCAAAGTGAATCCCGACAACTGTCTGCCAGAGATAAGGGAGGGGGTCTGTAGCTGCACTCTGGAGTTCGATTAACAAGGAAGCACTTTAAACTGGATGAATTACATTTAAGAAGCCCACACAGGCGTTGCCAAAAAAGAAAATAAGAAAAAAAAAATCTAGTTTTGGCTCAGCGCTTCCTGTTTGCATTTTATGAGACATTGTATACCTGAATATCAATGAGCAGGGGGTCGCATACTCTCTCACGTTATTAAAACTTCTGTCTTAAGCCCTTCACTGGGCACGATGTCAGCTGGCAGGCTCCGAGGGTGCACGCAGACGTGCAAAAACAAATTGTCGATACTTGTTAATGAAAAGTAGACTTAAATACAGATACTTTCGCAATTTGGCAAGCAGAAGAAAAAAAAGCTTAAGAAGATTTAGCAAAAATACTGTATGGAAGCTGGCAGAAAGGCGAGGGAATTATATCATAACCACTGGCGAATATTTTTAGAATAAATTTGCTTGGCTTATTTTGTAAGTTATTTTCAGAAAAAAAAAAAACACACAACGTGCACTTACTGATGTTGGACACTGGTGCTGCTGCGAGGTAAAAGGAGCAGTTGGGCAATAAATGGATCTGGGACAGGCAGGGGCTTGTGACACATGTAACCACGCTGCACACACGCTTTTGTCATAAGATCCCAGCCAGAGGCAGGTGTGTATCACTCCACTCCTGGAATCCTTTGTCTTGTCTTCATTGCCATACTTGTCCTTCATAGCATGGTGACTGGAGAGCTCTGGCCAGCGGTGACTACTCACTGAAATAAAGATAGGTAAGCATTTAAACGCGAGCAAAGGTTCTAACCTACTGGCCACAGAATCAAACTCAAAAAAAAAAATGGGAGCTGCATGTCTTGATAGACACCTTGGCATTGTTCAAATGAATACGTCGGCAGGATCCTCTTTCTATTATCTTTTCAAAAAGTTTTTTTTTCTTTTTTTCCCTTGGCTGTTGCAAACTATAGCACTGGACTCCTTCTCCCAAGAGAGGAAACATTATTCCCGCCTCTCAGATGAAAGGCTGGAACGGACAATAAAATGCTATTTAAATGCAAGGGTGTTTGTGTGCTGGTGAGAGATATTTCCTGCAGAAAGTGAGCTGTTGCATCCTGATAAATAGTAAATATAAGGGAATGCGATTTACATTTATCTTGGAGAGGCAGCCAATATAAATTTCACTAAATCCTAGAAGATGAGGATTTAAGTAGAGACCGGCTAAGACCAATTTCAACACTGTGGGTCCCACGCAATAGAAATGCCTATTAGATTGAAAATTGTATTCACTTAATAAGGAGTCCAGGCAGAGCGCTGACACCATCTCCGACACAAATGTTTTCAACTTCTGCTACAAAACTTTGTCTTTTTTTTTTCCTATTATAAGATGATTGGAGAATGGCTCTGGCCGCAATGAGATTTGCTTTATCATCACATTTGCCAGCGCTGTGGCTTTTGTGTCTCACTCCCAGCCTTGCTGTAGCACAGGTCCCCAGAATCGCAGCAGAATAAAGGTTAAAGTGAAGCTATTCTTCATGGCCAAGGTGCTGTTGTTTACCATCACCAAGGGACTTCTTCAAATGGCTGAAATATCAATGAGCTGATCTTGCTGAGATATTTTCTCCTAAAAATATGGAAGCCCCATTCCAAAAAGATTAACGGTAATACATCAGTTTTGTACTTCGCAACCTGCTTAAAAATTGTAAGGTATGCCAGTGGCACTTTTGTGCAACATTGAGGTGGCCGACTGTATGGGACCTAATGGTCAAATCATCTAGTGATGATTTATATTGTGTTCTTTTTAAAGCACCTTACGATATCACACATGATAAAAAGCTTTACAAAATACAAAGATTGGCAAGCACAGCAACAGAGAGGTGAGCAACATCTGTGTTAGGTGTCTGTCTCACTTGTTTAATGGTACATTCCAAAGATGACTGTGTTATTTGCGGGTTTGCATCCCTCAGCGGGAGCAGGCTTGGTTCTTGCCTTGTGCTAATTGCTGTGAGGATTCACTTCGTCCCCCTGTAAATCTATAACAGGTAAAGGTATTTCAGAAAAATGGATGACTAGATTAGACCACCTCTGCTTTGCAGCTCCAAGTCTGATTCCTAGCCTAGTCATTGTCTGCATGAAATCTCTCTATGAATGTTTTGTTTTCTTTCCCAGATACTTCAGCTTCCTCCGAGACCCCATGTTACATGAACGCAGAGCTGTAAACTCACCTGGTCTGAGGAGGACTCCTACTGACCTTTCAATCAGAAAATGAGTGTACATGTTTGAGTATATGTTCCCTGTAGTGGACTTGCATTGTGTCCAGCATTAATTCCTACTTTGTTCCCAATGCAATTTTGTTTTCTTTTAGTTGGACAATTCAAACTTAGAAAATTTATGGGGGAATCTCCCCTGTCTCTGCATTGAATAATCCTGTGAATAGATTCCATCCTATGGGGTTGAAAAGTAGTTTAGTCGGTGTGCCCAGGAATGTGTACACTAAACCATGAGTGCTGGAGGTCTCCATGTGTTCCCTATTAGTTCCAGATGCCACTGTGACAGGTGCGAGCCAATGATTAATCTTTAGCTGTACAAGGAGATGGGAGATCACACCCTTGATTTCACTGCTACCCTAGGCCGTTTCATTTGGACCAAGATCAGATCATGTTGATGATACCTAAGTGATTTCTGAGTGTAATATGTTAGGACAAAGTGAAGTTGACGACCTTTCCCACCACTGTTTTTTTTTTTTTTGCTAATTTGTTTGATGAGAAAATTCAGAACAGGACATAGCAGAAGTGTAATGAGTGTGTGGTTATTGTCGCAGCTAGGCTATTGTTTTTTCTAAACTATCAGCACGTGCTGAGTGCTCGTACTTAAACAAAAAATAATAACCTGATTTGGAAAAAGCTAATAGAGACCCCCTGCCTTCCAACCTCCCCAGCTAAAGAGGACTTCTACAACCCCTGTGGCCTCCGTCCACCTCACAAATGTACATTCAGCATCATTCCTCTCTGAGGCTCATGAGGCTTCTTTCCAATAAAATATTAATATAGGAGCTGCTTGTGTCCCCAGCTGCCTAGTGTGATGCCGGGCCTGAGTGCTGTGTCTCCAGCTGAGAGCTATTTCACTATTTATTTACATGTAATTATCGCTATGAGGTGCAGATATTAACACTGTCAAGAACAATTTGACCTGACATTTTTCACTTGGCCTGTTCCCTGCTGTTATACGCAAACAAACTGAATCCCCCCCTTACCAATACCCATCCACCTTGTGGTTTTCTCATTGCCCCCGTGGAGGCAACGCTCAGTTTGCAAAATGTATGCCTCAGAAATAACCTGAGCAAGAGACCAGGCTTGTGCTGCGGTGGTGTGGTGAGGAGGGTGCATAGGTGTTGTGGATTTGCAGTTTATTCTCCACTAAGTGATGTATTACCGCAGAGAAATGAGCAAAGTGCACTGGACGCTCTCTCCAATTGCATCCCCATCAAGGACATTAACCTCTGGTTAGGGGGCCACTCCAGAAAAGGTGGCAGATATCAGAGATGGAATTGCAGATTCCTGTTGAGCACACAGAAGGGGCGGTGACGACAAGACAGAGCTGGCCACTTGCCTGCCACTTTCACCTTCAAATGATTTCAAAGATTGAGCGACATAACAAAAAAAAAAAAACAAGACCATGTACAGACAGATAATCTTATTTCTTTTACGTGGATACTGCAAATTAACATGAATAAGAGGGCAGCACTTGCAGGATGGTGTGGGCAGTACCTCTAAGAAAGAGCAGATACAGATGATGGACCACTTAGCCAGACTCATCATAAGGTGTGGTTTCCTTTGCAGAAACTCCCCAGCTAGGGGCATCAAAGTGGTGTCACCAAGAAAAAGGGAGAGTCTGTGTTTCATCATAGACTCCAGGGTATAGAATGGGATGCAAACATAGCTTTGAACGTGGCCAGGCAGCAACAACCAACACCAAGGGTTAATGGACTGCATGCAAAATATTTGAATCAGCTAACACTCTCTGAGAAGTGACAGCTTGTTTTGTCATCTGCTAATCGCTCTCATCTGTACCCAGCTTGTCAAAGCCCAGATTCTGTCATCACCAATCTGCCACCTAATTGGAGACAATTAACTGTCCGCCACCCTCTTCATCCCTCCCTCCCACCCTTGGTCTCCCTGGGCTTTATGATGGACCAGCCGCTGGCGGGCATCACTTTTCACTTTCGATTAACGTGCTACAGCCAATTAGTCGCGTGACATGCAGCTCAGATAGGAAATCATTGCGGTCATCTGCTCCCTGCCAATCAGAGCCCTGAGCAGGGGTGTGCAGAGCCAGAAGAGATTCCTTAATTACACATTGCTGCTTCCGGCGTGACAAAACATGCTAATTAAATTTATGCAATCATCATTATCAGTTTAAATAGTCATTTTGTTTTTCAAATGAGCACCCCAGTTGTCTCCTAGTCCATCCTATGTGGCAAGCGGTTCTGCTTACTGTTAAGAAATGGATTTAGAGGCTCTTATTCTGAAAAGTGACCCGCTTATCACTTGGGGACCTGTGCCCTGGAAAAAATGCTTAAGAAATTTAGGTAGAACTAAATCTGCCTAGACTAACAAATGTCTAAAAAATAAAAGCAAGAGACCACCTCATAGGCACCTCCTCCAAATATCCTCAAGTTTTTTATAGTTGTCCTATAGACGTCATTGCAATAATAGAATGAAAAGTCTGCGTGAAGATGTTACAAGGAAAATATTCAGCAAGTCCAGAACAACTAGCCACCCTGTCTGTATTCTGAATAGGATCCAGTCTCACCTTTCTTTTCATGTGGACATGGCTGTTGTTGCCTTACAGCAGAAGGTTCCTAGTTCAATTGTCACCGGAGGGACCTCTGTGTGCAGTTTCCTTTTTTTTCTTAGACTATGATATCTTCCCACAATCACCACAGAAAATGTCATATTGAACGGAAAAGTCTACCCTGACCTGGTGTGCGTAACACTGCCCTATTATGGACTGCATCCTGACTATGGTTGGTTCTTTGCTTGTGCCCTTTGCTGATTGAATAGGCTTTGGCTGTAATGAAAAAGCAAGTTAATGTATGACTGGATTTCTGCTCCCCCTATTGTTTTATTTTTGCTGCCTTGTATCTGATGCTCCTCTTTCGCCTCACTGTCGATTATCAATTTTCCAAAAGACACAAACTTTGAATATCTTATCTTATTCTTAAACTTCACAAATGGAAAAACATCTCTACAAGTTTCCCTCTGCTTTGTCTTTCTATGCTGTAAAAATTCCATTTATGGAATGTTTTCTTGAATAATTATTGCCCCAAAAGAAATGGCCCTCAATTTCTTCAGATTTAGACTGAAGATGCATCACTTATATGGCCCAAAAATTGTTCTAGACGTTTTACAGAATATTCTCAGGCGCCAGACTCTCCGTCTTATTCATTCTCTAAACTTGATTGGCATCCCTGTGTCACAGGCAGTAAAGTCTATCTCTAATCCACTGGCACAGGGCAGGAACCACTTCTGGGTGAGATGCCAAGGACTTGCTAGGCACACTCACAGGCACGCCATTATTCTATCAAATATTTGTAAGTATTATTTTTGAGATAACTGGCATCTTTAAACCCCTTTAAGCTGAATGATAACCCCTTTTTTCTTGTCATTTTATTTGAATTGATGTCATCAACTAAACACACTACTTCAAGTGACATGTAGAAGTTACCATCACTAGCTCTGTTTACTGGAATAAGCCCAAGCCTAGCAGTTAATTTGCTCTTTCAATGGCCACCCATCCTTACACCGTTCACTTACAGACAGGGACATGTCCTCACCTAAGACTGTATTAATCAGCTCCACTATCTTAGTTTCAAGGCCCAAGATGGATGACTTACATTTCCTCATATGAGATTTCTCACTCATAAGTCAATAGAAACTTAGCTACCGCAAGCTCTGGCACATTTTCCCAGGCTGCCGGAGTACTTACTTTTGCATACCCCTCAGTGGCCCAACAATGTTAATTTTCGCACCCTCTAGGACGCCATAACCTACTATACTTTTAAATTTTAACATGTAACACAGCCGAGACAATTCTTTGTGTGAAATTTGTTCACCAACAAGAGCAGAAGTAGCCTGGCCATCAAAATTAGCAGGCTACATCTCTGGCCAAATCCGGTCTGCCGGCCTCCCTTCATGCTTCTTAGTCAATTAAACTCTTTTTTAGCCCGATGACCTTTTCTAACTTGAAGGTAGCTCTTAGGGGCATTTAATTTCACTTAAATAAAAGGGTGTCTGTAACAGAGTGCTTAAGCCAGTCCTTAACAGATTAAGGTTTGCAGAGTTCGGAACGGCTCCTATCAGTGCACTGTGCAGGCGGACTCACCCTCAGGCCTGTGCCATCCAGCAGGACTCTTTGTAGTACCAAAAGCTGCTCACTCGGCTGCTTTACAGAAGACAACAAAACCAAAGGAGGAGGAGGAGGAGGAGGCCAAGACAGATCTTAAACAATCTTGTTTGGAAGCAGTGCAGCAGGCTCTGGCAGACTCCCAGCACTCTCATTACTTGTGTCCGCAGGGGGTTATGGTAGCAGGGATGCACTCGGCACGCTTGACTGCAGTTTCACTCCAGACAAGATAGAAATACTTTTTTCCTGTTTGCTACCAAGCTGTCAACAACCAAGTTTTAATGATAGCGGGCTTCATCTATGCCTTCTGTGATCATCAGAATTTCAGCTCTGGCCAAACTGGTCAAAAGGACTTCAGGGCTTTGCTGTCCCTAGTGAAACGTAGTCCTCATATATAACAAAGATCGAGTGAAAGGAATTGAAGTTAATCTTTTGTTGCAAGTGTCCTGTGTGTCTTGAGTTTGTAAGCTAGTGCCCACAGTGTAGAATGCTGCACATTAGAACATTAGATCAATCTAGACGAGAGCAGGCCATTCAGCCCAACAAAGATGGATAGTCCTTACTTCATACTTACTTCTTCTAAAAAAACAAGTCTTGTTTTGACTGTCTACCACACTTTTCTCTTATTAGCTTATTCCATGCGTCTATGGTTCTCTCCAGTTATCTCCAGATGGTTTACCATCCTGCCCATGCTAGACTACTACCTTGTGCAGAATGCTTCTGGGATAAACTATGTTTTTTTTTGTGATCCTGGAATGGAAAAAGTGAGTTGACTGAGTGGACAACTCCTTACTGATTGTCTTTACTGATGAATGACTGGAAATATGTACACTTGGCAGCTGTCTCTACTTCTATGTGTCTGGTGGCAGCGAATAAGCAGACCCACATATGCATCTCTGCAGTGGGCTGGTGCCCTGCCCGGGGTTTGTTTCCTGCCTTGCGCCCTTTGTTGGCTGGGACTGGCTTCAGCAGACCCCCGTGACCCTGTAGTTAGTATATAGTGGGTTGGATAATGGATGGATGGACATATGCACCTCACTTTTTACATACTGCCTCCTCTTTGTGCTTAGAATGTGTTTCTCTTTAGTCAAAGTATATAATTCTAATTTAGTTAAAACTTTAGCTCAGAAGTTTTCCTTTCTTTAGCAAATGCCACTTTAACATACAAATTTGTTTCATGCAACATTTAAGCCACCAGAAAAATATGTAATTTGACAGTGAAGGAAATGAAGATCTTATAAAAGGCAGTGTCTTTGTGTCATGAATGCTCTATTTATTTATCTGAAAGGATGCACATTGTATCTTTTTACAGTTTTACATTTACATAGCTCCGGGGTGGACGGCTCAGAAGTTGAGAGAATTAATTACTTTTTTGACTATTATTTATAAAGTAATCTATCTCTTTGGGAGAAGGGGGGATAGCCTCAGGCTCTGTCCTTTAAACTGGGCCCTGGCTGCATTATCTACACAGACACTGTGCTCTCAAGCCAACTACAAACAAGGCACGGGAGAAACTGTTACGTTAAGTGCTATCGACTAATGCTGCTAGTGGCTGTTTGTGTTGTCAGACCTCAGACGTGGTAGGACAGCCCGGGGTTCTGCATCATTTGGCTTGAGTGACAGCTCTCGGTATCTCCATCTAACACCCACATCTGATAAACCACTGCAGATGCGCTGATGTTATTGATTTCTCTTTAGCACAAGGAAATAGATTATAAAAGCAAGTGCTGAGACCTCAACACTCCTCTCAGTGTAATGAAGGTTAAAAAGTTTGCCCAGAGTTTCTTTTGCTGCGGCTTATGATTTAGAAGTAAAGACACTGGAATCGTTTTAAAATATGGACAAGGTGCTTATGGTCTGCTAAAGCAACAATTGAGCAATTTGGAAATTTGGTATGCAGATGGGTTGGGGGAGGGACTCATGTTCTGGGCACAAAATCATTGGCTGACCTGCTCTTAGGGGTGTTGGCCAACACAACATACACCCACAAACTGCATGCTGGGTGTAAGCGCATGCTATCGGGTGCTGGCCCACAAAGTATAATACTGTACATACTCACAGCAGCACATTGTATGTGAAGTTCCAGTGACCACGTGCTTTAATGCTCATACCACTAAGGACCTCTGCTGCTGCTGATCATCATATACTGTTCTTGCACTGCAGCTGGGAGGTCCCATTCTACATCTGTCCACCATATGTGCTGTCAAGTCTTGAGATACTGTAAAGCCTCTCATATCTATCCTGTTGTCGATCAAACACTATCAATGTACTCTTTATGTTGTCAGATGTCCACAGTCAGGTGACCAAAATATTTCTCTTTGTCACATTTTATCCAAATTCAGGCAGATGTGCAGTCTGGTGTACAGAAAGCAAGGTCAGTGCTATGAAATTTACAGGAAATAAATAGAAAAGTGGTGCACATCTATTCAGCCAGAACCTCAAAGACTTGAGAGGCTTTCCATCTGCAACTTTAATCGATGTCAGAAAGGTTATGGTGAATCTGAGGATTTAAATTATTCACCTTTCAGTGCCAAGACAGGCCTCTCAATAGGAGCCATTTTATGTCATTCTCTGACAATCACCTGTTTAAATTGGAGGGGAGAGCTGAGCAAAACCTTGAAATGCCACCAGCTATGACAGTGTCAATTCTCTGTTGTACCAGCACTTTTTAATGTAGCACAACCGCATTTAGAACTCAGAAGTGATATCAACAGAAGGTCAGGGTTTGAAGGGAAATAGCTGTCCCATTGTACATGAGTATGTGTGAACCTGGAGCTCCATTTGGCTGCTGGAGGCTCCCTGATGTACCCTGGTTCCCTAACAGATCTGTGACTAGAAGAACACAAAAATAAAATTAAAAATGATCTGTTCATTAAAAAATGCCACCAATCCAGTTGTACAAATGAGTGTGACAAGATACAGAGCAAAATGTGGCTTTATGTAAAATATAATCCAGTAGAATCTGCTGGAACCATTAGTATGCACAAGCTGTAGGCTGCCCTTGCAGCTGACAACGAGAGATTATGTGTTCTCCAGGCATGTACCCTCAAATCGGCCCGGGGCCACAAGCGCTCTGGCATGTTTGCCTTTTGTGTTGCTTATCACTGTGTCTCCGCTGGGTACACCGGGTCTGTCAGTCTAGTAAATGTTCGCTTCTGACACCTTACCCTTTTGACCTCTTCAGGTGATGAGCATCCTCAGTAACCCCAGTGCAGTGGCACCCCAGCCTCAACACGACTTCTCCATCTCTCCACTTCATGGCAGCTTGGATTCCTCAAACGGCATCTCAGCCAGCTGCAGCCAACGCTCGGACACCATTAAGGCTGTGGACAGCCTACCAACATCGCAGTCCTACTGTCCGCCAACTTACAGCACTACTGGCTACAGCGTGGACCCAGTGACTGCAGGATACCAGTACAGTCAGTATGGGCAGAGTAAGTAGAACATCATTGTTAATTCAGTCTGCCAGGCAGTTGTTTATACTTATGCACCACTAATGGTGTGCTGTGACTTGTAGCTTTCAGCGACTAGACTTACTCATCCACTGTGCTAATTATACGTAAAGTCCATCACTCTCTTATCATGGTAAACATAATAAAAACAAGTACTGTAATGGGGCTTCTGAGCTTGAAGTTCTTTCGCTTCAAGCCAGTCCTCCTTTGATTTAGCAGTCTTTTGAGGCCATTGAGAAGGTATCTAATGAGATGTTGTGTAATTAGCCTGCATCTCCACACATGAAGGACCACTTGCTCAACTACACCCTGTGAAGGACCTGTACACCATTCAGCGCCGCACAGCGGCAGGAAGTTATAGTAGCCCCTCAAGAAGCCGCAGGGTCGCTTTAGCTTTCCTTACACTTGAAGGTGAATTGGATTTTAAAATGAAAAATTATGTGCAGCATCATGCGTGTAGCTTCCCACTCGCACCTCCTTTCTTCCAAGAGGAAAGCTATTAAAGCTTATCTTGCAAATCCTGCCTGATCGCCAAGAAGGGATTTGTTCGAGCGCGTTGCCGAGGTGCATGCTCACTCATTCCTTTCTGATTAGCTCCTTGTCTCCACAACAGCTTCCCAACTTATTTAGTCTTTTGTGCTGCAACTTTTCAAGAGGTTAAATGGCAGCTTCAGTCCAGTGATATGTAATAATATATAATAATATTATTGTTGTGGGTCAGAGTCCTCAAAGCCTCAAAGGGTTAAAGGTGCTTCCTCTGTCTCTGGCAAATGCCTTTTCCTGCAGCCATGCCCTTGAATTGTCCTCTCTGACCTCTGCTCTCTTTCGCCTCGGCTTCTCCACAATCAAATGCTCTAATGTCTTTAACTTGTGCGATTAAATTGAAACCTTGTGCGCAGTGGAGCTGATCAATACCTGCCTCCCCAATGTGCTGGCCCCTGACCCAACACTTGCCTCTGGATGTGAGGAGACACGTGCTCTTGATAAAAATCTGCAGCCAAATGCCGATACCAGATACTTTGAGAAAAGCTAGAGCCCGCGGGTGACGTGTTAGTCACACCCTAGAACGACTTGCAGGCGTGACAACCAGAACATAGAGCAAGGGAACAACGGAAAAAAGAAAGCACAGCGCTGAACTAACCAAGGGGGAGAAAGCAGGGGACTGCAGAACCAGACTGAAAAGGAGTGTGAAACAGGGGACATACTAATAGCTGGTTACAGCTGCCCATCCTTTTGATCCTTTTTGAGACTTATCAGTGAATCTGATGCTCAGAAATTCTTCTTTTATCAAATACCTGACTTGCTGTCACACTATCACACCAAAATAAGTTGTTAAACGATGTTGTTTCAGTCCAGGTTGTAGCTTTGTGTACTGTGGAGGCACACAACTGGACTGGAATCAACCCGCTAGATGTGGGCTCAAAACAAGTTATGACACAAGAGCACTGTGGGTCCACACAGAGGAAGTCATATGGCACCTCAAGCCACCAATTGTGAATACTGAAACAGCAAGCCAAAGTCTGAGTGATGGGTCTGTTTCTAGTTAATCGAACAACATTAATAAGGAACGCTCACAGCAAAATGATTTAACAGCCAATAGTGGTGTCCATTTTAAACTTTTAGGCGTCTCTTTATATAAAGTGCATCCTTCTGGTATCTAAAAATCTCTGGAAGCCTGCACAGTGATTGTTTCAGTAAAGGCAGTCTGCTTGTTTTCCCAAAATAAGGTACTTTCACACTACTAGAACACCTACTACAACTCGGTGTAGCCTGGTTCGAATAAACTTGTCTACACTGCCTTCACAGTGGAACGTCCACCCGTCCTTGTTTCATCCCACGTACTAAAGTTGGGTTTGTGTTTTATAAAGCATTACATTTTTGAAGGCAAGTTCATTCAAGATGTTGTGCAGCATCACAATGATGCTTATGTCAGCTTAGATAAATGAACAACTTATTTTAAAATTAACACTCAGCAGTTCTTTCCAAAAATCTGCCGGAAACTGGTGTTTGATTACCTGGAAGCAGAACTACATAATATAGGATGACATTCTCAGCCCCACTTAATGAAATACATGTTCAACAGGGCTAGAGCAGGGGTCTCCAACTCCGGCCCTGGAGCGCTGCTGTGGCTGCAGGTTTTCATTCTAACCATTTTCTTAATCAGTAATCAGCTTTTAATGCTAATTAACTCCTTTTCCCTTCATTTTAATTGACTTGTTTTCCAGATTTGGTCTTCTGAATTGCTTTATTTTTTTTTCTTAAATGGCACCTAAACAGAAGTGAGTTCAACAGATGACCAGCTTAGTCGGGTCTCAAACTCCAAACATTCTCTTAATTAGACGTCGATTCTTGTTGTTAATTAAACCAGTTATTTAACTTCATGACTTGTTCCTGCTCTCAATCTGCCACAGCAGTCATTTCCAGAATTATTGATTTTCATTTTCTAATAGAACCATCCAAATATTTTGTGAACCTGAGCAGATCAGCATGACTGAGACCTTCACCTTTCTTTATTTTCACTGGCCACTGGTTAGCTGGTCATGTATTGGCTTGTTTTGTATCTCATTATTGTTTGGCTGCTAATTAACAAAATGAAAAAATTAAGTAATCTGAGTCTTACATAGCAAGTCAATTAAAATTAAGACAAAAGAATTAATTATCAGTGAAATCTGATCACTCATTATGAAAATGGTGAGAATGAAAACCTGCAGCCCTCCATGAGTTGAAGACCTCTGGGCTAAAGTCTATCCTGGCGGTACTGGGATCAAGGCAGGAAAAAGCTTTGGCCAGTGGACCAGTGCCCTGCAGAGCCCATTCACACATTCAACCAGTTTGAAAAGTGCCTGTAAACCTAATCAGCATGTCTTTGGGATGTGAGAGGAAAACCCACACCGACCTGAGAAGGAGGGACAGACTCCACACAGAAACAACCAGGCACAGTGTTTGAACCCAAGACACTGGATCCGGGAAACAGCAGCATGCTAACCACCAACCTACCATACCACCATACAGAATCACGTTATAAGTATTAATGGAAAATCCACTCCTACAGTATACTGATGTTAATGGGAACGTTCAATCACAATTTTAACATACAGTGTACTCAGAAAGCATTCAGCCCCCTTCACCTTATGCACACTTTGTAGATTTAATTTTAAATGGATAAATTTGCCATTTTTGCCCATCAATCTACATTCAGTTACCATAATGATAAAGTGAAAACTTGTTTTCAAAAAGGCTTTATTTATTTATTAAAACTCAAAGTAACACTTTAGTTTAGATACTGCAAAAATGCATCTATTCCTCATTTACTCTTATGTAATATACTTTTTATATATAAAAGTCTACACGTCGCAGTGTGTGTGTCTGTCTGTCCAGCCCGGAAGTGTGAGGCTACAGCAATAAAGCTCAAAGAGCCGGCAAGGCTGCCCCAAGTTAATGAGTCGGAGAGAAACTCACTTAGCTACTGATAGACAAAAGGGGCGAGTACATCCGCAAAACGAAACCACCGACTCTGCATTTCAATTTTTTTTCTGACGATTTCAACAGTTTCTAGGAGCCCAGGCTTTTTACAGCACGGGCTTACACAGCTGGTATGCAATAAGACCCTAACAAATACTTCTTTTGGTCTTTATAACACTTACAGAGCAGCAGTTGAGTGTTTATTCAACTCTGCAATGTAGCCTACTTACAAAACGTCACTTTGGAGTGGTCTGATGGGGGCTTAACTGAGACACATATCTCTTGATATCCCATATTTAGTGGAAGACCTGTGAATCCTTCATATTAACAAGTCATTATACCATCAAGTCAATGTACCACACTGCACAGAAATGAATAACCGATCTACTGATGTTCTATTAGTGTCATGAAGACCAAAAGAAGCCTCTGTTAAGGTCTTGTTATAGAAACATAAATGAGTAAGAGATGCATGTTTTCAGTACCCAAACTGAAGTGTTAATTAAAAAAACAGAAATCCCTGTTTTTTTGAATTATTTGGAAACTTTGTTGTGGTACTGCAAATTGGGGTCAGGTGCATCCTGTTTGCTTTCATTATTCTTGATGTGTCTAGAACTCAACTGGAGTCTACCTGTGGCAAACAGAACTGACTGAACATCATTTTGAAAGACCCACACTCATGTGTAAATGTTCCACAATCCACATCACATGTCGGGACAAAAAAAACCAAGCCATGAAATCTAAGGAACTCTCTCTAGACCTCCATGATGAAATTGTGGTGAGCCATAGATCAGGGCAAGGGTATAAAACACTTCTAAAGCTTTGGAAGTTCCCAGGAGCACGGTGCTCACTATAAATGTGAAATGCAACACATTTGAAACCACAAAGACTCTTCCTAGAGTTGATCATCTGGATAAATAGAGTAACTGGGCAAGAAGAACTTTGGTCAGGAAGGTTACCAAAAATCTAATGATCACTCTAACAGAGCTTCAGAAGTTCTCTGCTGAGGTAAGAAAACCTGTCAGAAGGACAACCATCTCAGCAGCACTCCATCAATCATGCACTTATGGTAAAGTGATTAGATGGAAGCTGTACAGAGTTAGGCAAAAGCCATTTAATGGATTCTGAGTACATAAAGAAAATGATTCGGTGATCTAATGAGAAAAAAATGAAACTCTTTGGGCAATGCTCATCAGTACTATCCCTGTGGTGAAGTGTGACGTTGGTGGGAACATCATGTGATAAGGGTGCTTCGTAGTGACAGGGACAGGCAGACAGGACTGGACTGGACTGCATGTGACTTCAGACTGTGGTGATGGTTCACCTTTTGGCAAAACAATGACCCGAAGCATACAGCCAAGAAAAACACTGGAGTGGCTTTGGGACAACTCTTTCACTGTCCTTGAGTGGCCCATCCAAAGCCCAGCATTAAACCCCTCAGAACATCAATGGGGAGACCTGAAGATGACAGGTAGTAGATGCCTCCCATCCAGTCTAACAAAGCCTGAGAAGATCTGTCAGGAACAGTAGGATGAACTGATCAAATCCAGGTGTGCAAAGCTTGTGGAGGCCCACTCAAAAAGAATCGGAGCAGTAGTAAGAGCCAAAGGGGCTCCTCCAAAGTACAGGATGATGGTTCTAAATACTTTTATGAATGAGAGATTTCAGTCTTTGATTAATAACAAATACATTTGCAAACCTTTTCTGAAAATGTCACTTTCACTTTCTGAAAACTTCACTTTGTCATTACGGTTTATTGCCTGTAGGTTGAGAGTCAAAACTGGCAAATTTATCCTTTTAAAATGAAATCTTCCACCTGATAAAATATGCAGGAAATGAAGGGATCTGGATACTTACAGAATTCACAGTATATATCACTTCCCAAATCCCAAATCAGTTTGGATTTATAATTATTTTTCATCCTAAGTATTCATTTTCAAAATGACCTAAAATTTAATTGAGTTACCAATTAAAGACATTGTGTAAATGTTGGCATTTCCATCTTTTTAAATTATTCATATTAAAAAAAAAATGTAAAATAGAACTACTCTTGCTGGAACACGTCTCTCCTAGCTTCTTTAAATGCTTTATTATATACTTACAGAAGGCAAGACAAAGCCTCGTCTTCTACCATTGATCTTCAAGACAAGACAAACAAAGGAATTTGCTGAGGTGTAGCAGTAGATGCTCATCGCTTCCACATAGCATGACTGAAGTAAACTTTGCATGCACAAATATTACTGCTTCCTCAATTTCAAACTGTCTACTTACAAAAATATTACATAATTTTGAAATAATAAACAATTGGAAAAATCGCAGTCACCCAGAATAGGGACATGCTTTAAAATGGCATGTAAGATGAATAATGAAAGCAGAATGACTTTCTATGAGGAGTGGAGAGGAGGCTTGAGGGTATCTTATTCTGATTAAAGTGTCATTTTTTCTTCATGGTAAATATCTAAACCCAGTTAGTGGTACTGACTCTGGTGTTGGCGCTGTGCACCTCTGACTGCCCTGTGATCTTCTGGATGTGCTCGCTCATCACTCATCTGTGTGGACTTTCTTGTCCACCCTTTCACAATCCATGGAGTTACGACTTGGCAGAAATGCTGGTGTGTAAGGGGACGTAGTGCCAAGGGTCTGTGTATCACTTAGGTCCAAGTCCAAATAATCAAACAGCACTTGGCCAAGACATTTGCAATGAATACCTTTTGAAAAATGTGGGGACTTCAATGTAATTAAATTTAATCTTATTCTTATTAAGTGCTATAGAGGGCTATACACATTTAAGACTATAGTATACTTAAAATAACGTTACTTCATACAAGAACTCAATGTAATATACATATTTAAATATACACATATACCTAAATACTTGTTTAGCAATTAAATTATTAAAGATACTAAATTAAGGTTAGGGTTAGGTTCTTGTTCTAACCTGTTTCACAATAAAGGATGCATTTTACCTTTAAATGAGCTCATTATTTAATGGACTACTTTTTTGCCTTTATTATTCTAATTTAGTAGAGTTGCAATGTGAGATTTACATTCATAGGAAATTCAGAATTTTTTTGCTTTAGTTTTTAGATCTTAACTCTCTTTTATTGTTTTCCCGTCATTCCGCTTACAAAGGCAGTTTAATGGGCACCAACATACACCTTAAAACGTATTCAATTTGTCTATATTTGTGGCTAAGGATACTCCAGAGGATTATTAATGTCTTGAGACTGTACCTTTATTAAAAATGTGCACAAATACAGTTCATTTTTGTTAGTCTCTACAATTTTCGAACAAGTCTCACTTTTTTCTTTATTTCATTCCTCATTCTTTCTCTCCATAGTGATGTAATTTCTTGTTCTTCATTTTGTGAATTGTGCAGTGCAGCCATATATTGAGTGAGATTTCAGCACAGGCTATTTACTTGTTCAGGCAAAAGCATATCCAGATCATAAAAGTGTCTGTGTGTCTATCTGGTTGCTGGGTCTCTTCTATCCAACAGATGGCGCATCACAAACACTAGCACTGCTTGTAATAATCCTGTACCAAACAGCATGTAAGCAGAACCCAGATGGACTCACTGCACTGTGAACATTAACGCTGAGGTCTAAATTTGATTATTTAGATTTCAACCCATTTTATTCTAATCGTTCAGACAAAAAACATTCTCATTTTATGCCATCAATATGTCAGACTATAAAGCTGACTGTGTGTCAAAATAAGGAGCTGCAACTGACTGAAAACAAGAGAAAACACAAGGAGAGGTAGATTAAGAATAATTTACTACAGCAAGGCTCACAGCAACTGGCAATAGGTCAGCACTTGTGCAAAATGTACAGTAATGGCTACTGAGGATGAAGGCCTTTGCTGTAAAAGATAGAAATGAATTGGGGCTAGTCCGCTTTGCCATGCCAGGCTGTGCTTGCTGTCACTGATAGAAATGATTTTCCAGCCATCAAAGATCAACAGTTGACCGTTTTCCAGAATTAAACTAAAAGATTCAAATTAAGTCACAGAGATCAGACAGTAAGCCTGTTAACTGAATGTGTTAGCTGCAACAGCACGAAGCTCCAGTTGACTGTATGGAGTTTGAACATTCGCTGGCGTTTGTGTGGGAATTTCTCTGGTCCTCTGGCTTACCTCTCAAAACCCAAAGACATGCATGTTACAATGCGGCCAGTTCTATTTTATTATTCCAAAGTCACATCCCTTGTGGTGTAATTTTGAAACATTTTAACTAAAAGACAACATTGTGCTACAAAACTAGACATAGGCTTTACTTTAGGATATTGTACAGTAGTGTGTCAGATTTGAGTCGTACGTTCTGTCATGTGTTATTGCGTTCAATGTTAATTGGTAAAAACACCATGGAAGTGATGTGACTACAGCAACAGGAGGTACCTAGCAAGATGGCAAAGTCAGCATACACGTTGCTTGAGTGATTTGGTGAGATCATAAAGCCACAGCCTAAAGTCCGCATTACTTTATCACATTCTACAAAACTTTCCTCCATAACAGAATGGCAATGTTGTTGTATAATAACCTAAACTTCACTATTTGACATGCAGTGTTGTTAGCTGTAACACATGTGGACTTTCCTCCGCTGTCTCATTGAAAACCTCTGTGTTCCCTGTACATTTGATGACAGGAGAATACAGTAAGGTACAAAATAAACATGAGAAACGTCTTCTTAGATGCAACTTTATCGGAGACTGTCCAAGATGGCGACAGAGCCAGTTTTCAATGTTCCTGGGCCAGTTAGAGGCAGGTTCAGGAGGACAGTCGACAGAAGTGACATCATGGGTGGTTTGGCTCTCAATCTGCTGAAGGAGAAAGAAAAAAGGTATCAGGCAACAGCACCAACCTGTGGCGCTCAGAGAAGAATTACCACCAAAAGAGCCCTTAAGGTGTCTCCCATGTGCACACGTGTGACCCCAGTTTGTAGACAGTTGTTTACGTGATATCTCCCTCCACATCAATCAGAGCAAAGAGAGAAGCAAACAAGTGAGAATCCACCTCTTGGGGAAGATAATGCCGTGAATCTGTGATAAAAATGAATTATGTCCAATTTGTTGGCATATAAACATACTACAAAAAATGTGAATGTGGATTTTCTGAATTCGGAAATGTTTGTTTCTTTGAAGTGGGCATGTTCAATAAGTTTTAAAGCTTTTGTTTGATGTTTGTTCAGGGGCACCATAGAGCATTCTTGTAACTTCATGGTGGAGACACATTTTTAATGTATATATAATGCCTTATTTAATAACACAAGAACAGATTTTTGGGGGAAACCAAGGCATTAGCTGTGCTAGTGAAAAAAAAAAAAAATCAACTCTGGAAATACTGAAGTCCTCCTTTAGTCTGTCTGTGTTCTAACTGTAAAAATATGCAAACAGTTTAACGTTTCATGACATTTAAGTCTTCTTTGATATAAGCATCAAACGTCTAATAACTAATAAAAATAATAAGTTAATAAAATAATAAATAATAAGTTAATAAAAATAATAAGTTAATAAAATAGGTTTGTGCCGTACACTCGTTCTCATGTCAGGCAGAGCACCATGAGGTGGCAGGGCTGGAACAGAGTTACAAAGCCAAAACAAAATTAAACATGCAGTACATTACCATAAGTGGGTGAATAAAGTTATACATCCCACTAAGGATCAAAAACTGGCCCTAGACTTTTGTCCAGACCCACCTACCACAGTCAACAGGACACCAACCATCTTTGCACGTTCCCTATTCAGTGTATGTATACGTAACATTCTCTATTAATTTATAAGTAATGTAGTATACTGAGAGACATAAAAGCACAGGCCACGCAGATTGACACTCCAGGACTCCTGCAGTTGCCTTGCCTTGCAGATGCTGCACTAAACTGAATGTTGATAGAAAATGAAGAATCTGTTTGGGTCCAGCACAAGTGCAAAGTTGGGTTTTAGTCCTAACTAAACTTCTGTTTACTGCTTTATTTAATATTAACTTCATTCCCCTAGTGATTGAAAGTGGCCATCCCAGTAAAATAAAGTACAAAACAGTTTACAACATTGACTGCTTTAAAAAATCAAAGTCAAGTCTTCTGTGAGTGGTCTTTTTTTAACAGCAGATGGTTACACCAAATTCCCTTTACCACTGCGAATGCAGTCTAATACATCATTTTCAATTTTTTTTTAATTTGAGTGTTTTGATGAACGGTCCTGGCTTGTGTGGTATCATAAGCAGTCAAAGTAAATAGGCTGCCAAGCTGAGCACCCCTAATCTCTCATCCCGCTGCAGTTTTTTTCTCAGAAATTACTACTTTTTTTACAAGTTGATGCCCCTTAAATTCTTCAATGTCTCTGCATTGCCTCCTTTACGTTTTTTCTTTCTTTGAAGAAGAATTTTTCTCCATTTCATCCCTTGTCAGTGTCTCATTTCTCCTTTTTTGATTCAGTTAGGTGGTCAGTTAAGGGTGGTAGGCAATGACCTGTGAGTTAGAAGGATCATGTGCTCAGTCAGCATTGCATCTCTTGTCTCTTTCACTGATTTGCTCGGCCTCACAGTTTTTGGCCTGACGGCATAGCCCACTTTGAATAGTCTCCATGACCAGTCCATCCCCCCACGAAGGCTAAAAGAGGGGCATACTGCATAACCTTCATCTGCTGAAACTGTGTCAGTGAGAACATTTGCTGCACTCCATTGTGTAACGTCTTTTTCTGAGTTTGGATTCACTGTGAAAGGTTCCATGTAAAGGCCACTAATTTAGTAAGATGCACCATGCTTGGCAGCGCAGCTAATACTGGAGCAAGCAAGTCTTCAAATGCGGCAGCTCGACACTGAAGAAAATCTTTTTCCAATGACTTTTTATCTTTGTACTACCACAGTACTGTCAGCTGTATGTCGATAATCTCGTAAACAGAGAGCTAATTATTTCTTTATTCATTTTGTTTCTAGAAGCTAAGCCCCCAATGAAATGTCGTTTACTGTGTTAGCCTGTGAACAAACTAATTGGCATATTTGTGTACATCTCATTGTAGCTTTTGTGTGCAGCTGATTAACGCTTACATTTATTCTGCTGAAAAGCCAGAGTATTAAAATCCAATTCAGCATCTTCTGTTACTAGTTTCCTTTTGCTTAATATTTTATCTTAATTGTGAAAAGAACGTCTCCTGAACAGGAAGGGGTGCAGCCAGAATTTTAATTTAGGGGGATGTGAAAGTACTTGGGTTATAATTAGTGCGTTTAATGAACTGTCATCAAATATACTTGGGCTGGGGGGGTGGG
Source organism: Polypterus bichir lapradei (assembly GCA_026402145.1). Taxonomy (NCBI): domain Eukaryota; kingdom Metazoa; phylum Chordata; class Cladistia; order Polypteriformes; family Polypteridae; genus Polypterus; species Polypterus bichir. Next base: position 8,634,245 of record JANRMT010062815.1, on the reverse strand, counting down.
GGGGGTCTAACCAAAAACAAGGGCTACACCTGCACTTCTGACTAAAAAGAAATGGACGGCAGTGATGTGCGACCGTTGAATTACGACTTTAAAGACACATCATTCTCAGGCCCATTCCAAGACACTTTTGTTCCAGTAAATGATGTGCTGTCATTTTCCAAAGTTTGCCTTACTAAGTTTGGAAAGCTCACTTCCATATGATGTTATGCCAAGAAAAACCACATTTCTGAATATCCATCCATGTCAACATTCTTTTTCCAATTCAGAATCACAAGACACTTGAGTCCATCCTGACTGCAAGGTTACAAGGCAAGAATAGGCAAGGTGCCCACCGCAGCGCATACTGATGCACTCACCCACCCACACTCATTCTTAAAGGACCAAGTCATAGTCAGTAACTTACCCAGGGCTTTGATTTTGAATTTGTGCAAAAATAACATTTGGAGACTTAGAGTTTTAATAAGTATACCATGAGTCAAACCAGCGCTCTTCTCTGGATTACAAGTACAAAAAATGACAATTTGGTCATATAAGAATAGGGCAGACGCATGGCCTTGTCATAGTTCGGGAAGAATGGAGACATTGCTCCACATGACTTGGGAGAGTATGCAGTTTTTCACAGTATAGAAACTTCCTTCATTATTTGATATTGTGTTATTTTATTTTATTTTATTTCACATTTCCCCTGCTGGGTCAAAAATAACAATAAATTTGTTACTAAGGTGCAAGAAGTGATTTTTATAAAAACAAAAAAGATATAAAATATATATAAAAAAATTAAAGCTTCCTAATCCAGCACTCTCTAAGTCACTCTTCTTGTTAGTGAGGATTGTTCATAGCCGTTCATTATTCCAAGCGGTCCCCCCCAGTTAGTGTTTAATCTCTCACTTTATATACTCAGCAAAAAAAGAAACGTCCCTTTTTCAGGACTGTGTATTTCTACAATAATGTTTTAAAAATCCAAATAACTTTACAGATCTTCATTGTAAATTGTTTAAACAATGTTTTCCATGCATGTTCAATTAACCATAATCAATTAATTAACATGCACCTGTGGAATGGTCGATAAGACCTTAACAGCTTACAGAAAGTAGGCATTTAAGGTCACAGTTCTAAAAACGCAGGACACTAAAGAGACTTGTCTACCGACTGTGAAAAACACCCAAAGAAAGATGCCCAGGGTCCCTGCTCATCTGCGTGAACGTGCATTAGGCATGCTGCAGGGAGGCATGAGGACTGCTGATGTGGCTAGGGCAATAAATTGCCATGTCCACACTGTGAGACGCCTAAGACAGCGCTACAGGGAGACAGGAAGGACAGCTGATCATCCTCGCAGTGGAAGACCACGTGTAACAACACCTGCACAGGATCGGTACATCCGAATATCACACCTGCGTGACAGGTACAGGATGGCCACAACAACTGCCCGAGTCACACCAGGAACACACAATCCCTCCATCAGTGCTCAGACTGTCCGCAATAGGCTGAGAGAGGCTGGACTGAGGGCTTGCAGGCCTGTTGTAAGGCAGGTCCTTACCAGACATCACCAGCAACAACGCCGCCTATGGGCACAAACCCACCTTCGCTGGACCAGACAGGAGTGGCAAAAAGTGCGTGAGTTTCTGCATGACAGCAATGTCAGTGTTCTGCCATGGCCAGCGAAGAGCCCAGATCTCAATCCCATTGAGCACGTCTGGGACCTGTTGGATCGCAGGGTGAGGGCTAGGGCCATTCCCCCCAGAAATGTCCAGGAACTTGCAGGTGCCTTGGTGGAAGAGTGGGGTAACATCTCACAGCAAGAACTGACAAATCTGGTCCAGTCCATGAGGAGGAGATGCACTGCAGTACTTCAAGCAGCTGGTGGCCACACCAGATACTGACTGGTACTTTTGATTTTGAGCCTCCCTTCATTCAGGGACACATTGTGAAACATTTTTAGTTTATGTCTTATGGTGTTGACTCTTTTAGTGTTCATACAAATATTTACACATTAAGTCTACTGAAAGTAAAAACAGTTGAAAGTCAGGGGACGTTTCTTTTTTTGCTGAGTATATTTTGTAGAGCTGGTTGACTTTATCTATAAAGTATGACCCTGCCATACCCCCTCCAAAAACAAAGACAGCAGCAGGTAAAGTCAAAGCATTCAGGTTGAGCATCCCTACATCTACCTGTAGCACATTCTGCTTCGTGTTCACCCACATAACCGTTGTGATTTGGCTTCCTTTTACTTTCACACTGCCTGTTGCCTCACCTCTCCAGGACAACAGGTTCAAATGCTTTTTAAGTCAATGTGTTTGTTTCTAATGTTCTAATGTCTCCATTGGTGTTTCTCTGATTGATCTAGTTTCCCCCACACTGTACATTGATGTTTATTAAGTTACTTGTTGAGTCTAACTTGTGAGTTCAATATGATAAAAGTACAAAAAACACTTTTCTTAACTTAGATATTTTATTAGTTTTTCCACTGTTGCAGTTGAGAGTCAAAAATTCAAATTAAATAAAAAGTCCAGCGGCCATCTCCACACTTACAGTGTATTTTTTCCCATCACCGTTGAGGTGTTTCTGGTATCTGTCTGACATGTCGTGTGTGTGTGTGTGTGTGTGTGCCATTTCTGCAAGCACGCTGTCTGTCTGTATGCAGAACAAACCCCTTGGAAAGGGTGTGGGATTAATTCCCAGAGATCACTTGTGCTTAATGATGAAAATGATAGCAGGAGAAGCGTGAAGAGAATTTAAATAGAAATGACAAGTCTAATAAAAATTTCTTTCAAGAAGAGATCCCCTTTGGGGCACTAAAAAGATGACACAATGTTGACAGGAAAAATTTGTTTACACATCATGCAGCAAAGCTGGTCCCCCCCCACCGATCGCTTTCCAAAAGACACTGAGAGGCTTGTGGGGGTGCAGCGCTGGTTGGATCCCAGTGGTCTGCTGCAAGCTGTGTGCTGAGTCCAGCCTAAGATGGCAGGGCATGGTGGTAGTGGGGCAGTGACCAGTAGTGTCGTGCTTGCAGTGAGTGGAAGAGGCCTTAAGCGCGGGACTGGCAACATTACTCTAAAAGGAAGGTGGCTGATCAACAGGGGGCTGTGATGTTAATTGTCTTTTGTGTCCATCTTTGCAGCTGCTGTGGACTACCTGGCCAAGAACGTGAGCCTGTCGACACAGAGGAGGATGAAGTTGGGAGAGCACTCGGCTGTTCTCGGACTCTTGCAGGTGGAAACAGGACAGGCCTACTAATTCTGAATGAACATTCTCCTGCCCACCCCACATATGCTTTACACCATTCTAGTAGGGCTACTCATGTGTGAATCCTTGGTGGAACAGGAGAAGACAAGGCCGACTAACCGAGGACTCTTCTAGAAACTGCCAACATTCCGGAAAACCCATGCCCCATTGACCAAGCCATGGTAGCAGGACCCAATGGGAGGCAGAGGGCACACTATGGACCTCCGCAGCGGCCAGATCTGACGTTTACAATGTTCAAATTGGTAGGGACCACCTACTGAAACATTCCTAGAAAAGTGCATGCGAGTGAAGTGAGGTGGAGTCCAAAATTGATGCCACCCTGTGGTAAAACGCACTAGAGCTCAGAGCCGGATTTGTTAAGGATTTCATTCACCCTCCCAGTTTCCTGGCAGAGCTGAGGAGTGCAGCACGTTTTCCTTGGTGGATTTGGCCTCTAGTAGTGGTGGTGCACTGAGCAATTAGGATCCCCAGAAACAGGGAGACAGGAAGGACACAAGCCTACATGTAGGGAAACTTATTCTGTGCTCCTGTGTGTTTTTAAACTTCATTCATATCCCTTCAAATGTTAAAAAGTACTTTTTCTTAGTAAATATCCAATGTTTGTGTAGCATTGCTAGTTAATCCTGGACACAGCCTGCATAGTTACCTCTAAAGGTCATTGTCAAGTAGCCACTTGTGTATGTTTCTAAAAAGGTTATGTTTTATACTAAAACAGAGAGCGTAGGGAGAGCATCGGTGATGTCTGATTTCCCTTCCTTAATAAAACGCACGTTACGGTCTGTTGGAAAGAGACAGAGCAGCACCAGCAGGAATGGAAAGGAGGGGGACAACGTATTCGATGCAGACTTGGGACCATCACATCGATAAGAGGAGCAAGCAAACAAACAGTGTTTTATGTTTACATTTGCAGTTACTACTGGGAGCAAATTACTGTGGACACAGCGGCCACAGGTCTTGTAACATGGAGCCGGGGACTCCACTGAACTTTCTGCATCCACCCTCCCCTGAAGCACAAGGCTTTGCAAGCTTTGGGGCAGAACTGGAAATAACTTATCCTCCAACAGACCTGTGTTGCTGACGCAAAAAGAGAAGACCACAAATTCTGGTCCCTAGTTCATATTGGGCCCAGATAAACAATCGAAATGCTTGAACTGTGTATATTTATAAAAATAGAATTTTCCTTTTTTTTTTTTTTTTTTTTTTTTTTTTTTACTGCGCCCTACACTTTTGGCACTGGGATAGCTGTAGCACTATGTGACTATCCTATACAATGCCTTTTTAGCCCGCCGCCTCTACCTGATACACCCCTGGCTGTGTGAGGGGCCCATGCAGCACCATAAAAACAGCTCCTTAAGGGCTAAATAAGTCGCTCAAAGGTTGCCATGCCACCTACTCTGTAACGGCTCTATGACCGTCCAACACACAGCCACAACCCTTGAAGCCTTGTACAGGGCCTAAGAGAAGGGATTACGTGACCTGCACAGACTCTAACCTAACCCTAGTCCTTTTTTTGATTCCCTCCCTGCACAGCTATCAAACTGTCTTACTGAAGATTTCCACATGTTTTGAGTGGCACAGACATTGCCACATCTCTGCCTCTCTTAGACCACCTGCAAAGCATGATGTGGCTACTTAACTAACACAGATGCTGTTCCACCTTTTGGTCTTCTTTAATTCCAGGGCTATGTGGCGATACAGACGTTCCCACGCCCATTGATCCCTTTATCAGGGACCACGCCCCCCCCCACACACCCCCTCACCATCATATAATTTCAGGCACTATGTGACTTGCCCGGGCGCTGCCACTTCCCTCCCGCCTACCTGTATGTGCATTATGTTTAATTACATTTATGTTCAGCATGTATGTATATTATCATGGCATAATTTATTCTGCTTCTGCTGTATGAAGTATTAGATTAGTCGCAATTTGTAATCGGCATTTACTACCTGCAGCCTGTGGTGTCTTACCTGTAACACTGGCGTAACTGTTATACCCATTAAATCTCTGAAAATGAAGAGTGTCAATGGGGATTTTCTATTTCTTATGTGTCCTGTCTTTATTTGTGGGTAGAAGCATGTGCAGGTTGAATGTCCTGCCAGTGCTGGCTGCGGTACAATTCAATCATCCATTTTCTGAAACTGCATTTTCCATCATAAGGTCACTCGCACAGAGCTGGAGTCTATCCCAGGCTGAAACAAAGAGTTTTTGTTTATCCAGCACGTGCCTTTGGGATGTGAGATGAATGAATTAATATGAACCTATCAAACACACTAACCACACAGTGACCAGAACACGATAAAAAGAAAAATACAATTGCAGTATCTAGGTTTACTCAAGCAGCCAACTGCAGGAGATGCAAAAGAGGCCCTCCTTCTAGCAAGTCAACCATCACGCATATTTATACAGCAGGCAAGCAGAACACGTGAGTCCCACACTCAAAACATTTTGCACTTGATTTTAGCCAAAGGCCTGAGAAGCAATAGACACACATCATGTATTACAATTCTTCCTATCTAACTGAAAAATGTATTTGAAACATTTTTGTTTAACTATATGTAGAGCCCAGACCTCCTGAGTCAATTCAGATGATTATTTGGCCATGTAACGGAACAGGTTTATTATCACCTCTGTTTTATAATTGCAGATGAGATGGGGGCTTGGGCACATAAACACGGTCACTTGTACTACATATGCCTTTAGGGACCTCAGCAGCATTCTCAGGAGTATCATGAAAGGTGTGTTAGGCATGGGGGTAGCGTTATCCAAGCCACTTTGGGGGGGTGGGTGTTAATGTGGGAATATCAGAGGACATGTCTGGTTCTGCTGATATAGAAGTCATCCACATGACATTTCCATTCATCTGCAACCCCAAGCAAAGAGATACATAGGTCTACTCTGAGGACACACTTTCTCTCCATTGTCACAAGCATGTGCAGAATCTCTTAGAACACAATGTTCATGTCTGGTTGCCTGGATCATGAATTTCTGTGATGATTTTGGAGGCCCGCATTATTCTTAAAGTGGACACAACACTGGATTTCAAGGTGTCCAAATGAATGGGTAATTTATGAACCTTAAAAAGTATGTTTCTGTTGTAGAGCGATAAGGTCAAGCCCTTAGGGGACTTCAGTGTTTGCTGAAGACTTTATCTGAATCTGTTAGCTTTAGTAATATTAGTGGGAAGGGATAGTATGGAGCTAAGTCAATGTGTCTAAGCAAGATTGCCTTCAGAAAATTGGCAAACTCTTGTGCTGTGAATTCTGGTCCACTGCTCCACATACGATCCTCACCATACTTTCTCTTTTAACCTAGCACAGTGTTTTTCTGCCACAGTGCTCATTCTGTCCATGCTGAGTTTAGGGATCTTGACATCAACTCTGTTATGCCCTGGGTACTATCCATCCATCCATTATCCAACCCACTATATATTATTCAAAAAAAGAATAATACTGTTATAGCTTTCACTAATGCAGCTGACAACAGGGGCTACAAGGGAGAGCCGTTTTTATTGAATTACCTCACAGTACAGACTGCTAAGTCATTCAGCACACACACACATCTTTGTACAGCAGCCCATTAGAAGCTTTTATATATGTCAGAGCACATAGTTAGCTCATTTAATATATTATAGCCTACACTATAATTCAATTTATTCTAAGTGGTATCTTTTGGTAGACTGTTTCAAGTTAGTTTGATTTGTACCTCTAAATTCAGTAAGTTTGTAATTGTACTCTGCATTTTTTCAGCTACGTTTGCCCCCCTGATAGGTTGGTTTCTGCTCCCCACACTCCAATAGTGGACAAAGTGGATTATGAAGATGGAGGAATGGATTGGTGTTGTATGTTGTTAATAAATGTAGTGTGGATGTGCCACACATACATACAGTGGTGTGAAAAACTATTTGCCCCCTTCCTGATTTCTTATTCTTTTGCATGTTTGTCACACAAAATGTTTCTGATCATCAAACACATGTAACCATTAGTCAAATATAACACAAGTAAACACAAAATGCAGTTTTTAAATGATGGTTTTTATTATTTAGGGAGAAAAAAAAATCCAAACCTACATGGCCCTGTGTGAAAAAGTAATTGCCCCCTGAACCTAATAACTGGTTGGGCCACCCTTAGCAGTAATAACTGCAATCAAGCGTTTGCGATAACTTGCAATGAGTCTTTTACAGCACTCTGGAGGAATTTTGGCCCACTCATCTTTACAGAATTGTTGTAATTCAGCTTTATTTCAGGGTTTTCTAGCATGAACCGCCTTTTTAAGGTCATGCCATAGCATGTCAATTGGATTCAGGTCAGGACTTTGACTAGGCCACTCCAAAGTCTTCATTTTGTTTTTCTTCAGCCATTCAGAGGTGGATTTGCTGGTGTGTTTTGGGTCATTGTCCTGTTGCAGCACCCAAGATCGCTTCAGCTTGAGTTGACGAACAGATGGCCGGACATTCTCCTTCAGGATTTTTTGGTAGACAGTAGAATTCATGGTTCCATCTATCACAGCAAGCCTTCCGGGTCCTGAAGCAGCAAAACAACCCCAGACCATCACACTACCACCACCATATTTTACTGTTGGTATGATGTTCTTTCTGAAATGCTGTGTTTCTTTTAAGCCAGATGTAACGGGACATTTGCCTTCCAAAAAGTTCAACTTTTGTCTCATCAGTCCACAAGGTATTTTCCCAAAAGTCTTGGCAATCATTGAGATGTTTCTTAGCAAAATTGAGACGAGCCCTAATGTTCTTTTTGCTTAACAGTGGTTTGCGTCTTGGAAATCTGCCATGCAGGCCGTTTTTGCCCAGTCTCTTTCTTATGGTGGAGTCGTGAACACTGACCTTAATTGAGGCAAGTGAGGCCTGCAGTTCTTTAGACGTTGTCCTGGGGTCTTTTGTGACCTCTCGGATGAGTCGTCTCTGCGCTCTTGGGGTAATTTTGGTCGGCTGGCCACTCCTGGGAAGGTTCACCACTGTTCCATGTTTTTGCCATTTGTGGATAATGGCTCTCACTGTGGTTCGCTGGAGTCCCAAAGCTTTAGAAATGGCTTTATAACCTTTACCAGACTGATAGATCTCAATTACTTCTGTTCTCATTTGTTCCTGAATTTCTTTGGATCTTGGCATGATGTCTAGCTTTTGAGGTGCTTTTGGTCTACTTCTCTGTGTCAGGCAGCTCCTATTTAAGTGATTTCTTGATTGAAACAGGTGTGGCAGTAATCAGGCCTGGGGGTGGCTACGGAAATTGAACTCAGGTGTGATACACCACAGTTAGGTTATTTTTTAACAAGGGGGCAATTACTTTTTCACACAGGGCCTTGTAGGTTTGGATTTTTTTTTCTTCCTAAATAATAAAAACCATCATTTAAAAACTGCATTTTGTGTTTACTTGTGTTATATTTGACTAATGGTTAAATGTGTTTGATGATCAGAAACATTTTGTGTGACAAACATGCAAAAGAATAAGAAATCAGGAAGGGGGCAAATGTTTTTCACACACATTTGGTCTAACTACAAATAAATAAAAATGAACTTTTACAATACCAGAAACAAATTGGCAGATAAGGAAAAGGAAATAAAAACTACTTTTTTTGTAAAAGATAAACCACAGTGTGTCCATAGTGGCTAGGTTAAAGAAAAACTGCCCATTCAACCCCCCAGGACTATCACCAGTACACCATGGTGCAGGCAAGTATCCCAGTAGCTGGCAACTTGGCACTAAACTGGCTGGCACAAAGATAAGTGTGTAGAAAACAGGTTAACATCTGATCTGAAAATGCCAGTAGGACAAGGTGATGTTGAAGTAAACTGTTCTGAGGCCTAACAAGACTCAAAGGGATGCCATGCCATAAGTGAGGTGATGCAAGGGACTCACCTGGGCACCAAGGTGGCACTGGATCAGCAGGATGAGAGAAAGTACAGTGCAGTAAACATAAATGTAAGTGGGACAGTGAGGCATACTCAAGACCTATAATGGCAAATGCATTTTCACAGCTCAGTAAATTGTCAGTTAAAGTCCTAATTGAATACAAGGAATGTGTATTTAGGGAGAGTTGCTTTTCATCAGGCAGGTTCAAATTGACAACTAAAAAAAGTAGAGTGGTTGCCACTGCAGAGGGTCTTTTCCAGGATGTTATTTATCTCTCATGATGTCCACAGCTGCCAGCACTATCAAGCTCTTTCTTCATTGGCTTGGCCTGGTCTCATTGTGCCCACCATTACGGATTCAACTTTTGTGCCAGAAGCGATAGTAACATCAGGCCAAGAAAATTTAGGATAGCTGCAGTGGGCAACATCACAGTCTACAGAAATCAAAGAACTTATCTGGTAGGTTTAGTTCCATTTAATTTTCTCATAGTACTAGGGTGTTGTACCGTGTCAGCCATTATGAATGTAGAGAAAAGCCAAGAAAAATGACACCTTTTATTGACTAACTAAAAAGATTACAATATGCAAGCTTTCGAGGCAACTCAGGCCCCTTCTTCAGGCAAGATATATAATCGTAACCCTATGTATGTAAATGTAAATGTAACCCTGATTACATCTTGCCTGAAGAAGGGGCCTGAGTTGCCTCGAAAGCTTGCATATTGTAATCTTTTTAGTTAGCCAATAAAAGGTGTCATTTTGCTTGGCTTTTCTCTACAATTTTCTCATAGAAAATTAGTAAAGTGTGGTCAAGGTGTGTAAGAGAAAGGCAAAGAATTTTTTTGCTCTTGGACACCCTTTATGGTCTATCCATCCAGTTTTACCTGATCAGGATAGTGTGAAGGCATGGCCTATTCTGACAGCAATTTTAAGAAGGCAGACATCCACTACTGAGGCACCATTTAACATCAGACAGCCAACTGACTGTAGGAGACAAGCAGAAGTCGTGGAGGAGAACATGCAAATGGCAGGGGGAAAAATACTGACAGCATTACCACTCTACCTACTTTAATACCATTCCAGGAAATCATTTCCTGCCCATCTGTGCATCCATCCATGCAACACTAGGTGCAAGGTAGCAACTACGTGTGGACAAGGTGCCAACTCTTCATAGGGCACATTAAACCAAATATTGTGAAGTAACTTATCCAATAAAAAACAATAAAAATAGAGTGCAATGTAAACTTACAGGACACACTAAGCAGTCTTCAATATTTACTTACCTTTTTTTTTGCACCTTCCACAAATAGATGAGAGATTTCCCACTTAACCCAAGATTTAAAAATCCCTCCGTTTTCATTTCCTCACAGTTGAAATCAGTCAAACGCCTCACATCTGCAGAATGAGTGCACACTGAAGAGTTGAGCCTCTTGTCTCCAGAGATAAGCTAGAAGCTCTCAATGACAACCAAGTGAGACAGTGGAAGGAAGGGCAGCCTTGACCTTTCCTTGTCACTCTGAAAGTGTGGCCACAGGTTCACATTTGGATCTCTGTCTACCCCAATAATTAATGTTAAATCTTCTTACACTGCCTTCTAAGGCAGTGATTCTTAACCTTTTTTGAGCCACGGACCCCTTTAATAATCTAATGAAAGCTATGGACCCCCTTCCCCAGAAATATTCACATAAACACAACTTTGCATACAATGAGTATAATGTAGTTTATTTATTGAGATTTGATTGTCACATACATATATGACATACACAAAGTATTATTAAACTTTAAAGTAAACAATCTAAAAAACACTCATTTGTTTATGCAAAAAGTAATGGCCATTCATTATAATTATGAAATATAATCCTCTTGTGTAAATTAAAACAGATCTACTATTACTACTATGTTTTCTACTACCATTACTACTACTACTTGTACTACTACATCTACTCTAAATCAACAGTACCGGGCTGTACAGTGAATATAAATGGTCATTTTCATCTGACCCTCACAGGCCCCCTGAAACCCATTGAACCTCAGGTTAAGAACCCCAGTTGTAAGGTAAGGGGCCAAGATTTGAGCTCAGGAATGAGCTACAAGGATCCCAATACCACCTTCTTGTTCTGAGCTCGATCTGTTATCAGTTTTTGCATGTCATTATTTTGCATCTTTTTCTGTCTTTAGTCCCGTTTACAAAAGTTTTGAAACACATAGATTTCTTTATTTGATATTCAAATGTTTATTGGTATAGTATTTGAAGATGTTCAATTATTTTCACTTTAAAGGAAGTTCAATTATTTATCTTTAAAGCCAGAGTTAGATTAGCAACCATATAGCAAGACAGAAAGTCAAAAATGCTAAAAAAAGGACAAAAAAATGACAAAAATGCCATCTATTGATGGTAAGCCGATTGGGACAGGGAATACATAACATTCCTAATAATGTTCACTGCATTGCGTACTGAATCAACCACCTTCTTCCTTGTTCAATGTCTGATTCCTTAGCTGGTCTTCCTGGCTGCAACATCACAACTCCAACATTAATTGGCAACTAAAGGCAATAGTCAGGTGGAATACGTACTGTAAAAATAAATGCATAAACTGGGCATCTTCAGTGATTTTCTGTTGTTATACATGTAGGTGTTACTCAGATAATGCTGATGTCTTTAATAAACATAAGTCTTTAGAATTATCTCCTCACACGAAGTACGACTGCCCTGTTGAGTTGATGCTCCTTTACCTAAGAGGAAAACTCTATGCTTTGTCAAAGCCTGAGAGTCATGTTATGGAAATATATTTAAAGGGAACTGTTAAAATGGATTCATAGGAACCATTCAGTAGTCTGATTGGCACAAAGAGGAAGAAGGATCAACTATCCTAGTTGTGATCAACTATCACAAACTTAATAAAATTACATTGTAGAGTAATTACAACTTTCCCTTATCACTTCCATCTTAAAATAAGTTACAGGGTCTATGATTTACACTAAATTGGACCTGCATAGTGCTAATAATTTAACTAGTATAAAAGAGGCATGAGTGGAAGACAGCATTCAACATTCAACACCATGAGTGGTCAACTATGAGCAATGTATCGAGCTTTATAGGTTAGTTAATGCTCCAGTGGTCTTTCAGTCATTGCTTTAGGAATGTTTGTGTTGGTATACATCAATAATATTTTTAATTTCTTTTAAAGACCTTTCATCCCGTATACAGCATGTCAAAGAAGTTTTGAAATTGTTCTGAAACTGGAAACCAAATGTCCCATCTCTTTCAAACTTGTGATGGGTGATTTCAGTTTAACTAAACTAACTGACACACTACCATCAGTATATAAATATTAATACTAGAGGGGACAACACACCAGACAAGTGTTATGGAAACATCTGCAGCATCTGCATATCTCATCGCAGAGCAGTCGTGGATGCGTCTGTTCATGTTTTTATTCCAGCAGAAACTGAAACAAGAAAAAACAGCCATATGGGAAACCCAAAACTACTTCAATGACTGACTGGGAAATGCTGACATCCTCACAAACACTAGAGGAGGCCACTTATACTATTAGTGAATATAAGAAATCCTGTGAATCTATGTTTATCAGGGAAAGTGTGCCCAAATAGTAGACCATGGATTACTAAAGAGATTAAATCACTGCTTTGAATAAACAAAAAGCTCAATGGGAAAATAAGGCAAAAGAAGTATGCAAGTTTAACAGCAAAGGATTAACGGTTTAATTAAACAAAATGAAAGATGCACAGGGAAATTCAAGAGGTGGTTTGATGATAAGGGTTTGGAAAGATCTGAAACAATCGCAGGACTGGATTCTTAGAAAAAGCACGGCTTACAAACGGGCAAGGATCACATGCTTTTAGTGGATGAACTTCATGACTTTTTGAAAACCAATGATTTCAGTACCCATAATGCAAAGGTAAGGGAGATGCTTATGGAAAAATACCAGAAATATTGTTGGGATGGAGGTCAGTATAACTGGAGTGGAAAAATCTTTGTAGCAGGTAAAAATTAACAGGGCAGTGGGGCCTGATAGCAATTCAAAGTCATCCCCTGTTTTAGGTAGCTCTCTCTCCAGTTTGTCATTTGCTTTTTCACTGGTCTCTGAGCTGTGAAAACAGTCGATTATTACCTCAGTTCATAAGGGCTCCAGGTCAGACAGTCTGAATAACTACAGACCTGTGGCGCTCACATCCATTCCAATTAAATACTTTAAATATTTGGTAAAAAATATTTTAATGACAAATTCATTTCAAGATAGCTACCATCTTTCTTTCTGTATAAAAAGAAGTATGGAAGATGCTCTGCTGGTTGTCCTACATTAAATCTACACCTCTCTCGATAAGCCTGGTTCATATGTCAGAGCATTATTTCTGGGTTTTTCTTCAGCGTTCAATCCCAACCAACCTCACAAACTGGTTGAGAAATTGAACAGTATGAATGTTAACCCATTTTGGATTTTGGACTTTCTTTTACATTGTTCACAGACACTCAAACTATATTACCACTTTATTCAAAGGTCCTTCATTCAAATACAGGTGCTCCTCAAGGATGTGTTTTGTCTTCATTACTTTTTATACTGCACACAAGAGACCAGAGACAGAACAATGACCACTGCCCCATTATCAAGTATGCTAATAACACAATAACACCATTTATGTTTAATAAATTGGTGTAATAAGAAATCTCTTACTCTGAATGTCAAAAAGTAGAAAAAATGATATTTGACTTAAAGAGACAGAAAACTGCATGTTCACCCATCACTGTTCTGAGGGAGGAAATAAAATAATGATTGAAAATAAATACTTAGTAACTACCCTAGATAATAATCTTAATTGCAATATTAATACAAAAAGCATATACTCTAAATGAATTCAGGGCTTATTTCTCCCATGTAACCTCGGACTATTTAAAGAGGACAGGCAGTCATAAGGTGTAATGTTACCACCACCACCACCGATCCTCACTCTAGATGGTGTAAGTTTGTTTTTTAGGTCTGGGCAGGCTTACTTATGCACCACACATGTCTCTTCGAATTTTGGCTAAAAAACTCTGTCTTGATCATTTCTGTCCACAAAGTGTTTTCACGCAATACAAAACTGGTACACTCTCATACTTTTTCAAACTCTAGACTTGTTTTCACACGGTTCCTTTTAAGTAAGGGTATCTTTTGTGTTACCTTTCCACACAAATCACTGTTATGCATAGCTCTTGACTCCTGAGTTCTGTAGCATGTTCAATGTGATTGGTGGTCTCTCTGTAGCTTCTCTCACAAGTCTCCTTTTCAATTGCATAGAGCAGGGGATCTCCAACATTTTAATCTGAGAACCCAAATTAGAAAATCAGTACCGTACGGGACCCAAGAAGAGGATTATCATTATAATGATAGTAGAGTCATAAAGAGACAAATTACAATGGTCATTTAATAATAATAATAATAATAATAATAATAATAATAATAATAATAATAATAATGATGATGATGATGATGTAAATATTTTCTTAATAATAATAATAACAACTAGGTTAATGTTTATTTTAGCGCAAACAAATGGAAATTATTAGTCGGTGAAATAATAGAACAGCGAAAAGAGATTGAATATATTCTTCGGATTTAAACTTTAAGTCGGAGACTTGTAGATCGTCTAATTCGTGTTGCCTTCAGGGAAAAGTAGTGTTTCTTCCCAATGAAGAGGAGTATCCACGAAAAATAAAAGATTTGTTATTTGGTGAGAGTGAAATCCACATATGTGGGCAGCAGAGACGCGAAGTAGCTGGCGGATAGCTCAGGCCAGAGGGTTGGAGAGCAAAGCGAGCGGGGGGAAAGCCCCCTGGTTTTCTTTAATTTCAAGCATATTTCTCACATGATTGCTAAAAGAGAAAAGAGGAAAGCAAACAGATTGTTTAAACAATACTCCTTTTATCTATTTTCCAAACCTGTCTATTCAAAGAAGGGATGCAGGGCAGGTGGAGCCTGAGCCAGCAAGCCATGGGCAGAAGGCAGGAAAAATTCCTGGAGGGGGTGCCAGCCATTTATTATAAAGAGTTGGGGAACCTTGAAGGCAAATCTTGTATATTTGATGGAAAAAATATGAAAAAAAAATCATAAAGTAGTGAGAGACATCAAAACATGGACTGGCTCAAGATGGAGGAAGAACCCTATAAAAGGAAGCCAGAGTGGAAGAGGTGGGGTCAGGGGAACATGACCCGGAAGTGATGTCATTAGTGCTGCTGGTCATCAGGTATATAAGGGAGAGAGAAGGAAATGCATTAGACAACAGTGCCAATCCTTGAGTTGGGGCAGGGGGGAATTATCATTATATGATCCCTCAAATTGTCTCCTAAGCACTCATGTGTGGTTATATATATCCATATGAATTTGATGGGAGTGCACATATCCTTGGGTGGGCAAAAGTAGGTTTACAGTAGTTATTACACAGAACACACAGTTTATTCTTGTATTATTATGTATGTATTAATTATAGTATTATTTATTCATATTATTTGTCTTCTTATTTTTCTTCTTCTTCTTAAAGCTATTGAGTTAATAAAGCTATTGTAATCAGAGGCGAGACCTAGGGCTGACCAACCCCACACAGGGCCAGTTACGTCAAACGCTGTTACCAGTATGTTTGGACTGTATAAACATGCACACAAATTTAATAAAAATGATGTTAACATACACCTGATTTTCTCATTGCAATATTCAGCAAAATTTTTGTAAAATAACACGCAGACTTTTTCAAAATATAACTGGAGAATATAACTTGACAAATCTGGTCAAACGGGACACGTGGACCACTTGCCTCCTCCAAACACCGCTCTTGATTGTAATAATCATAATCTGCATGTCTTTTTCGATACGATACTGTAAACCTACTTCTGCCCACTCTTACATATATATATATATTGTGGAAGTAGCCCCGGACATAGACAGACAGACATCGTTTGATCACCCAGCACACGTTTATTTATTCAAAATTATTTACAGTATTTACAATGTCCAGTGCACAAATCCAGTGCCTACAACACCGATCACCCAAAAGTCCAGGCCTCTCACACAGTCACTAATACCTCTCTTCTGGCCGCCTCCAGTCCTCTCTCCAGCTCCGTCCTCTTCCACCCGACTTCCGCCTCGACTGTTGGGAGGCGGCCCCTTTTATAGCACCCCGGATGAGCTCCAGCTGCTTCCCGGCATTCCTCCGTGGACACACTCCCGTGTGGTGGAAGTGCTGGCTGCGCACCCGGAAGCCCTCCGGGTGTCCCCATTCTTCTTCCTCCCAGCACTTCCAGGTGTGACGGAAGTGCTGGGCTCCAGGGTTCTTCAGGCACTGGGACGCTGCCTGGCGGTGGCCATGGGCCCCTACAGGGTTGGGCTTCCAAGCCCTCTACCCGTGGCCCCCAACACAATTACGGCGGTCACCCCCTCATGGTCTGGAGGAGGCACAAGCCCTCCTCCGGTCCTCCTGGGCGTCCCGGCTGGGCTCCACCCCCCGCCGCATGCGACTATATATATATATATATATATATATATATATGGTGTAATGGACAGCCGGGTCCCATGCCCGGTCGGGACGACCCTGCTGTATATGGTCCGGGGGAGCAGCCATGGACTTCTCAGTACCTCCCCCAGGACGCTTGGTGGCAGCCTCCCTGGTTGATGATGCCTCAGTTTCCCACAGGGTTTCATGGGAAATGGAGTTCTCCCCAACCCTGTGGGGACCCAGGATGGCCGCCAGGGAGCGAGGCAGAGATAATTAAGCCCAGCTGGTTTAATCATCGGGCCCACACGGGAGTGCAATTGGGAACAGGTGAACAAGCAACAGGAGCACTCCCGGGAGGGCCATAAAAGGAGCCAGCAACCACCACTCTGGGCCAGAATCAGGAGGAAGAGGGCGAGGTTGCCTGAGAGGAGTGGTGCTGCCAGCGGAAGGATTGCTGTGTGTAAAGTAAGGTGCTTTGGGACTGTGTTATACCTGTGGGGTTCACGGGGAAGACGTGCCCCACAGGGGAAGAGTGTTTGAACTGTTTAAGTGTTTGGGACTGTGTTGGGCCTGTGGGACACGGGGAAGACGTGCGCCCACGGGTGAAGAGAATATAAAAAGATTTCTGTTCAATTTACACGTGCCTCAGTGTGAATCTGTGCCGGGTCGGGCGCTTTATATAGCGCCTTATTCACAATATATATATATATATATATATATATGTATATGCACTCCCACCCAATTCACTCGCTCTTCATAACACACTGAAAATTGTTACATTCTTGTCCCGCAGCTGTTATTTTCATTTCGACATTTCAAACCAGTGCTGCAATCCTTTTACCTCACAAGCTCATTGTCTTTTCCTCCTCTCTCCCCCTTTCATATACGTTTTTTTTCTGTCAGTCTGTCTTCTCGGTTTGATTGTTTAATAAGTTGTGAGACGGGAGGTAGGGAATACTTATTATATGTTTGTGCCAAGAAACGAAAGATCTCCATGATCCATCCACAGTGTTGTTTCATATCCTGCAACAATAAATAGTGCTGTATATAGCGGGTTGCATGTCACTCAACACAGAATAAACACTTGGACACACTCAGCTACTTTTACTACCTAAATATGTGCTGACCCATCACAGACATTTGGGTTATGACTCACACTGACAAAGAACGTTTGGTGCTGGCCAGTTAAGAATAGCTTCAGCTTTTGTGGCATTCATAAGTAGACACTGACTATTAATTTCAAATCCTGAAAGCGGCTGTGAAGATTGATGAAATTTGCATTTTCTAATTCAGTCACTTTTCTCTAAGCCATTTCAAAACTTCTTGAACATGAAGTATGGAATTGTAAGTGTAGACAGAAAATAAGAATGTTGTCAATATAAATTAAGAGATAAGTACCCAAGATGTCATGAAAGATGTTGTTTACAAAAAGCAGGAAGGCTGCATGAGGTGTTAACTAATTCATATGGCATGTCAAGGTAGTCATCATGTCGCGAGGAGGTATTGAAAGGTATCTCCCATTCACATGTACAGTAGATCAAATTGTATGCACTATGCAGATCTAATTAAGTGAATACAGTGAATTTGTTGATTTGATTCAATAAAGATTATATTAGTGGAACAGGAGAATGGGTCTTCACAGTTATTTCATTTAATTCCCTATAGTCAATACATGGCTTTCATAACTGTCGGGAGTTTTCCATGTTAGTCCTCATGGACTACTTTAATTAAATCAAGTGTCTGAGATTTTAGGGACATTATTGAAGGGAAATCAGACAGAACCTAGGCTGAAACACAGTAAGACAAGAAAGATGGATTGTCACATTAGAAAAAGGAAGCTAAACCAGAATTTTCAAAAGCAGGGTTTTCATAACAACAAGACTGCTCAAAAACATTTTTTTACAAAGTCTTATCTTTATATCGCTTCAGTGTTCAGTCACTACTTTAGCCAATGTGTCTCCCTCATATAACATGGCCAAAATGATGTCATGGGTCACATGGCACCATGGCCTGTCCTGATTTTTCTGATTTACATTAGTGACATTGATTTCAGTGTATTTAGTAAATTTTGGAAATTCACAGATGATACTACAATTGGAGCAATGGGAGGTAGCAGAAACAATTCAGACAGTTTTGGACAACCTTCTGAACTGGGCAAAATTCAGCTTAATGTAAAAAAGTGCAAGGTGCTACAAACGGCAAAAGAAACATCAGTTATAAATACAAGATGGCAGACAACGTACTATAGGAAGCCACCGCTAAAAAGGATGTAGGGGTTTATGTTGACACAACATTTTTTTTATCATTTAAGCAATGTGTAGAAGCAGTTAAAAAACAATGGGCCTCTTGCTCACCTTAAAATCTTATTTACTGTATTTCTTGCAGGAAGTGTTCAACAATCTACATAGATGAAATGGAGATGATCAGCAGACCGTTTCAGAGAACACGTTTGCACCAGTAAAAGGAAAAAAACTTACAAAGCTTACTGTAGAACACTTCACATCCCTCGACCATACAGTAGCTGCACTGACCTCTCTGTTTTTTGCTCCTTCTCAGGACTTTAAAGACATCTTTCAAAGAAAACAGAAGAAGCTCAGCTCATTCTCACCCTGGGATCACACATTTCTCCAGGTCTTAATGACCGACTAACTTTTGAATTTCTCCCTTTATCATCCCTCAGTAGATTGTCAAAGCCAATCTCATCTTTTCTCATTTCTTGTGCCCTGGCTTTGTTTCTTTCTTGCCCTCTTATATATTGTTACCTGTTCTTCCTTTTTGTATTGCACATGTGATGAAGGCTATACAGCTGAAGTGTATTGTCATTAACCTAAATTCCTTTTCAACAGGAAAATAACCTTGTTTTTTTCCTTTATACAGTACATGTGTGTATGCTTCATTCAATGTATGATGTTCTATTCATTGCCTTTTTCTGTTTTATTTGAATTTATTTGCATTACTATTATCATGATTTATGATTTTTGCTAATTTAATGTTCCTTTTCTGAAGTCGTCACATACATGATTTTATCCCTTCCAGTGTTGTTTACCTGTAGAATTAATTTCTGAAGGTGTTTTATTTTTATATCTTTTGTTTAAAAGTTTATTTTTTATATTCTTTATATTGCAGCACCATTTTGTTTTTGCATGGGCGCCACCATTTTCTGAGTTCCTTTTGCAACGGCGATTTTCCCACGAGCCTCAAGAGGAGGCTCTTCTGCTTCATGTTTTTTGAACTTTGACAACGTCTCTATCTCCCAGTCAGTTATCAGAAAATCTCCTCTTATCTTGCTGAGACAGACTATAACTGGTCTGTAGGAGAAATGGAAGAAATAATTTTATTGTAATAGATACACATATAAATAAAGTTCAACTTTAACTTCTTTCTTCCTAAAATGTTTAGGATTGCTTCAATACCACCGCTTGTTTTTCTTTACTTTTATTCTTTTTTTATTTTTTCCTGCTCCTTTGCTTGTGTTTATTGTATCATTTGATGTATAATTTAATTTGTCTAAAGTAATTTAAATAGAATATTAGCATCACATAATTACTTAGATAATGGTATAATCTTTAACTGCCTGTAAGCTAACTTGTAAGAGAACTTTCTCAGCTATTTCTGTAATAACCGAATGTTAATTAGTCAGTTAGGTACATACTCTGTCTGCTAAAAATGTGGGCTGTTAGCTTACAAATAGAACAATGGCATACAGTTTTCTGACTGTTATATAATCATGAACATATGAAAAGTATGAATGAATGACCATATATTGAGAGAAATGAAACGAGATATGTAAGCCCTAAATGGAACATTTTTTATACAAGAACTTTTGCTTTTTTGCAATATCAGCTTACCTTTTTATTTGTGCGTGAACTGTTTTTGCTTTGTATTTTAGTAAAACTTTTAAAACTAAGAAACTTGCACTATGCAATTATTTGGAATTGCATCGCACCTTTGCCTCTATCATTCCAATAAAGTAAGCTGAAGTTGCAGAATTTTGGAAACTTCATACAAACGCAGCTACAGTATCTTTGACCCGTTTCCCTGTGCTGAGATATGCAGTTATGGGGCAGGACTTCTGAATGAATTAACATCCTAAGGTGCTGCGGTCATTAGGACTACAGTTACCTGTGGTAGAAATGTAACATCTTAAAGAAAGAAACTTCCCCTAACAGTTATCAGGCAGGATAAAAGCTGTTCATTGTATCTTTTATTTACTCCTCTGCAAAATGCCATGGAGGGAGCATTCTTCAAAAGCAGTCTGTTACAGCATCGTCAGAATGGTCAGAGAAGCAAAGAATAAAGGTTCACTTTATCAGCTGCTGAATTTACATACAGTGTCAATCAATGCATACATTTTGCTCTGGTTGGTTCATTGGTTTACACCCAAATTATTTATATAAAATAAAAGTCTATTATATTATATTCTGGTTCTTCTTATACCTTTGAGTTGTGCCACCACCCTTGAAATTTCTGCACATATAACAATTGTCCATTCTCGTTTATAGGACATCTATTGATTTCTTTGTCATCCTTCAGTATAGTTTGCTTATTACGTCAACATTTCTTCTGGTACATTTTTTATTTACTTGACCATCTCAGTATTTTTCCTAAACCAGTTCTTATATTGCAGTGTACATTTTGTTGTTCACTTGACCTTTCTCTGGTTTCCTGGTGTGCCTGAACAGGTTTCTGACATTTATTAAGCCTTTATGTTATTTCATTAAGATGAATGCTACATTACCCTACAATTATTCTTCCACATACCTTACAGCTTTTAAGACACCCACTGCCACAGCATCACTGCTACTGCATTAGTTTTGTCCTTTTATTTCTTGTAGTGCTTACCCAATTAGGTTCAGGATTTTTCTGGTTCCTGACTTTGACTTCTGCACATTTTGAGTGTGAATTTTTGTCTAGGACCTTTTATTTATTCTTGTAAAGAAGGTCATTTTATTCTCTTGATCAGTTAATCTTTTGTTTTCTTACATTGTGTTTTTGGATTTTGCCTTTTTGAATTTGGTATTTTGAATTATTTTTTAATAGATTTAAATAAAACACCAAAGTATGGTTTGGGCAAGATCTTTTTGACTGCTTTAACCTTTCTACTTTAGTCCTAAGTCGTAACAAGAAATAAAATCTATCTTGTACTTAGGAGACAAATAAAAAAGCAAAAACTTTAACCTTAAAAGAAAAATCATTTGAGGAACTGTTGTTTTCTCACCTAGGCATCATAATTTAGAACAACGTGCAGATATTTTCTAAAAACACAACTTGCGCTTTTAGGGATGGCTGCTGTGGCCGCACCCTGTAATATTACACAGGTATAGGGTACCTCAAGTGGTATATAACATCATAGCGACCACACAATGCAACTACAAGCAAATAACTAAAGAAAAAGTGAAAAAAAAAAATAAAATAAAATAAGCATGACTAAAACTGAAAAACAAAAGAGCAAAATGTCCTTATTTTTTATTTAATCTTGACAATGTCCTAGGATTTGAGTAAATAAGAGATTGCATATTCAGCAAAAGCCAAGAATTAAACAGGAAGAGGCCTCAGTTCAGCTTTATCCATTACACTGGGCCTGAAGCCGTGTTAGTAGCCCAAGTACTGATCTAATTAGTTCATTTTTAACCTGGCATCACTGTACATTCTCTAGTATGTTAATCTAATTCCCATTTATGAGTTGTAAGATTCTGGTAGCACTGAGTACAAAGGAAAGACCCAATCCTGTGTCACACACATGCGCATAGGAGGCAGCTAAAAGGCTTGATAGAGGATAATTCCATGCCGGACCTGTGCACTAACCCTTTCTCTCTTTATTTTGCAGATCACCTAAGGGAAATTGCGCCTGGGCCCGATAACGTCACTTCCAATTCCAAGCCCAATGACATCACTTTCCGGTTCCAGGCCCGTTGATGTCACTTCTGCCACCCAGCTTTAAAAACACCATTTTGTTAGCCATACATCACTTCTGTTGTGGACTCAACTCTGTAAGAGATATTATTGACTTTTTGCTTTATTCACCCAATCTTTAAGTATACAGGGTGTCCTCTACAAACCTTTTCCTGTGTTCCTTACTTTATCCGACACCTGAATGGGGTGCCAGTCCATCTCAGAACCCACTTACATTCTTACATTTTCAAATAGCCAATTAACTTAACACATAAGTGTTCTCTCTCCATTTTAGTTCTCTTCCTTTATGCCACTCATTCTATGGTACAGTCCTCTCCTTTTCCCTCTAGAATCCATCGAGGATAACTCATACAGCTGTCCACTACACTTCATAAGAATACATATTCTCTTCTGTTGGATATTCTATACAGGTCACAATTCTCCTCTTTCCTATAGGCACTGTGGCTGTGGCATTTTTGGCATTAACATTCTCATGGGGCCATGCTGTGAGACACACTGTCAGAAGACATTCTAACAATGTGTGTGTGAGTGTGAGCAAATGGGTGAGTTAGTGAGAGAAAGCATCAAACACAGAGCAGAATTTATAGGACCCATTCTACTGCTTAAATCTGCTGGGCTTGGTATGTGACCACAAGCAGTCTTGCGAAAGGTTCAAGCTTTAATCAGCTTAGCTCACAGAGTTGTGGAAAGTGAGCACAGACGATGTTGCTTCTGGTCCCAAGTGAGTTGAGTGAGGTGTAGCCGGCCTCATGAATGTGTTGGAGAAGGATATTGCAGGAAAGAATTCCTTGGAGCTTCATGGGAAAAGCCATGGAAGTTCAGTCACGTAAAAGGGTAAGGGAAGAGCATAGCATATTAGGCTACTTAGTGATGGTAAAATATCAGTCCAAAACATGTCATAAAAAAATCACAGAAAATAGATATCAATCAACATATTGTCATACAGAACAACCACAGTACATGGATAATATTGAAAAAATCTCAGCATTGCCATCAACTATTCAGTGCCTAAAATGAAGTTTTATTCAATAGACAAACTGCTAAATTGTGTTGTGCCTAAGTAAGTATTATGACTGAAGATGATGATGATGACTACTCCAAAAAGAGACCAACCAAAGTTTCTCTTAAAAGGCTTTGTAACCTTCAAGCCTCAAGGCGGAACTGAAAACTATAGGCTGCATATGCACCCACAAGAGCAATGGAATGCAGAGAACTCTGCAGGATTCAATGGCCTACCCAAGCAATGTGGAAACAGGATGGGACACCAGAAAGAAAAAAAATTAAATTGAGCGTTTCACGGACAATTGGAAAAAATTAAATATAATAACTAAATTGAATTTGCTATAAACATTCTAGCAATATGTTAAATTATTGAAATGAGTTCACTACTTATTTCATTTTTGCACAGCAGCACCACCTTGCCTTAAATGCAGAACTGTTGCTGCTCTGTATGCTATGTCAATTTAGCCACCTGTCCACTGTAAGGTGTGTTGTCCTTGTCTCTGTCCACTTGGTTTTGAGCACAGGCCTGTTGTTGGTCTATTAGGGTTCATTTCAGTTCTCTGTCCAAAGTTTTCTGTAGGGTTCAGTCTGCTTCTCTCTCCACTGGCCTTCATGAAGTCTTCTATGTTGTCTTCTAGGATCTACAGAGTACAATGCTTTCTTCTTTGTCTACGTGGCTTTGTTTGGTGGGGTCTTATCTTCTGACCACTCTCCTCAGGTTACTGTCCTGTCCCATGTCCATTAGGACTATAGACTGTGTTTCCTTTCCTTTTCCACATCTTTCCAAAGGGTACAGTCCATTGCCTTTTTCACTATAAACTTGTGCCTGTACTGCCCTCTTTCCTAAAGTATATTTTGGTCTTCTCTCATGTCCACAAGGTTCTTCAAATCGTGTTTCATTGTCCTGTATGGTGCACTCCAGAGGTGAATGTCCTCCTTCCTGCCCACACCTAAGGCCAGTAGGTCTTGTAGTGTGCTGGCCTCTTTTCCTCTACTTGCTGTCCTCTACTTCATGCTTTACTTTGTTGCCCTATTATTGTTCCACCTCTGTAGAGTGCTGTCCTCTTTTCTACTCACTCTTCCATCCTCTGGCCTCTGTAGGACACTGTCTTGATATCTGACCACTATGTGATGTAGTGCACTCTCCTGTCCACTTTTTCCCATGATCGTCTTTTCTGATTACTTCCATGTTCAAACCACATGGGACACTGCACTCTTTCTTGTCCACAATGCCTTGTTTGTAAATGTCCTCTTTTTTGCCTGCTCTCCTGTCCACTATGCCTTAAATACAGTAGGTCCCTAGGCCCTGTATGATGTGGTCCTCTACCCTATACAGTGCTGTCCTCTTATCGTTATGCTGCTCCTTGTCCACAAAGACCTGTACTGTCCTCTGTTCTGTCCATTTCCCTATCTACCACACCTGGAAAGGTGCTGTCCTTTATTTCTGTCCACTAGTTTAGCTCCGGGTGACTCCTCCATGTATGCTTCGAGCTGTTTTCTTTTTATAGATGAGCCCCCCCAGGTAGCCTCAGCAGCCCCATCCTCTTCATCCCCTTCAGCTCCACAGAAGTAACCCGTCCAAATCCAGAGATCAGGCCGCAGATAGAAGCTGAGTGATTTGCATAAAAAACTGCAGCTCAGCTTCCAGACTAATTAATATTAATAACAAAAATGGAAATGAAGCGGCAACGGAAGAAAACCTAAATAAAAGACAAAACCTGCTGCTTTTTTGTAAGGCGACGTACATAAAGCCCTTTTGAATATAAGTGGGGCTCTAACAGGCGTGACGCTTGGGCAAAGACTCTCATACACTGAGACAATTTTTCTAGATAATAGCCTATCACGCAGGATACAATTTAAATTAAAAAATGCAATTTTCACCTTGAAATGAACAAATGATTACAATTTCTATACAAATTAAGGCATCCAGGCAGTGCCTCAGTACTGTGGTCGGGCCATGAAACCTGACATAATTACCATGAAATACATTTTCAAATATTTGTATTTTGTCCATCGCTTTAAAACATGCAACTCTGGCTTCTGTGGGCATGTGATCTCACCTTCTGGGGGAAATACATAAAAAATCATCAGAGATGAAAAAGCCTTCAACTTGCAAGATAAAAATTAAAAAAAAAAAGTAAATTGCTGCTGTTCAGCTCCACAGCCTCCAGAGTTATCTATGAAAGCCAAATTATGGGCTGCTTATCAGTTAAATCATATCTACTAGTTATCAACTCATATGCCGCATTGCACCCCCCCACTCCAGTCCCCAAATCTTATTTATTTGTGACGCCTTTGAAGGCAGTGCGCTAGGCGACTATTGAATTTAGATACAAACTTAGGGGGAATTTGAAAGCTTTGCTGACAGGCAGCTGGCATGGTCCCCCCAGTGGTGCCCACCTCTGGGCTGAGCAGCAGTCTTCTGCATCATCTTTGTGTCTGTTATTGGCCCCGGTGGGATGACCAAGTAGCCTTATTGCATCTAAACTCAAATTTGAGCCCTGAGCTCTCCAAATTACCCATCCCTGGCACGTGGGCACACAGCGGTGGAGCCTTCCAATACAGCAACTGCAGATCACCGCTTTGCACTGCACCGCTATCACTATCTGACCCGCTAATGCTAGGGTCAAGGGTTTCACCACAAACAATTTCACAGACAAGATGAAAGGGAAATTAAGTCTCAGTCGCTCCTTTAAAATGTCATTTCAGCTGCCAAATGAGGCTGGTGTCTTTGCGCCAGGCTCTCTCACATGAGACTCTGGATGGCCAGACAGCCATGGTCTTTCTTCAATGGCTTCTAGAGACACACACTACCTCAGTCTTCTTTTAGTCCTTATATGATGACTATATGATGACAATAATGGCTATAAACCTACAATTAAGATATCCTGCCAGGGCACTGACCGGGGAATAGGCATTACCAGCCCAAAAAAAAAAAAACAAAAAGAGAAAAGGATAGCATCAGTGTTAGATTTTGGGGCACCACTTCTTCTTTCTGTGTCTGGTCAAACATAAGACTAACATGGCTTTGTCATTGACTTATTTAATGTGTCCAATGTTCAAAGATGGTCTAATTGGGAACAGATTAGCAAGTGTTTAAGATCCTGGACAGTACCACATTCACACAGAACTTCTACATCCTCTGGTAAGAGACCCCATTTCTGCAGGTTGATCTTTCATCTTGACTCATCCACTCTAATATAATTTAGAGTTCTCCACAATGTATAAGGCAGATCGCAGCTAGGGGCTGGAAATTCTTTAACCAGAAGATCTGGAATGTCCTGATTTGTCTGGGTTTGGAGCACTGAAATGAGACCAGTGAGTCACACACCCCAACACTGCCCTGCAGCTATGTACTATACTATACAACATTTATCCTCCACTCTGACTGCTGAAAGTAGAGGGGCATGGTGAGGCCCCTCTAAGACAACATTCTAGAAGAAGAGCAAGGACTAAGCACAGAGCAATAGAAAATAAATAGGGTGGATATGGTGGGGACCTAATAAAAGAATAATGCAAAAAAGAGAAAGGGAAAGAAGCCCACCTTCCAGAAAAGAGGAGGAAACTGACTAGGCTCCTCTAGATAAGGGGCAGAGATGCTATACTAGAACAATAATATACAAAGGGCGGGACATGACTGGAAAACAGATGACACTCCTGAAGAGGGATATGCCAAAATTGGGATTTGGGATTAAGGAGACCTCTCCAGATAAAATTCTAGACAATAATCTACAAAAGGGGCAGGGAGGTGACCTCATTCCAAATGAAATGGGCTGCCACAGAGCAGTCCGCGATAAAATTATTATGATGTAAAAACTTCCAAGACACACAGAGTCCCAGAAAATACTCAACATGCACACTAGTGGTGAGGAAAACTGGCAAACTGCAGTTAGTAATGAAAAGGGCCACATAGAATCTTTATATATAAAAAGATTTATTTTTACAGAAAATGTTCTGAAGACAAAGCTCTGAAGAGCATTAAAGGCACAGCAGAGGATACCTGAAAAGATAAAGGGAATCAATCCAAGGCAAACAAGTCCCAAACACAAACCCATAGTATGAATTGAAAAACAGAGTATAAGGTCAAAAATCCTGTAATTCACTAATAATCAAAAAGAACATCTCACGACTACCACCACCACAAACACAATCACAATAAACCACAAGGGACTGTGGATTTTCCTTAGCCTTTATAGGACCATGGGCAGTCCAGAACAAAATAGACAACAAGTGTGAAATTTGTGACATTATGAACCCCAGCCGGGGGGAACCTTGGCTGAAACATAGCAACAAGTAGTCAACAATTGGCCCAACTGAACTCTAAAAGGGAGCATGGCTGCCCTGTCAAAGTGGGTTAGGACTGGGGAGATGTTCTTCAGAAAAGAGCAGTGCTGTGATTCAGGATCCACTCTGCTTGGAATTCAGCTGTATGTGTATTGCTTGCAAACACAGATTTGGAACCAGTAGTTCTTGATCTTGATCAGTTTGCACACGTGGATATGTTTTGGGAAAATTACGTTACTATATCTTTGTTCTGATGATGCCATTATCTGATCCTGAAGTGGGAGCATTCACCAATATTTTGTAACTTTCTCTTCTGGCCGCCATCATATTGTTTATTACCAATATGCTCATGCTGGTCATGTCAGAGTGCATTGATTCTTTTTATGTTCTTTGCTTAATTCATGTTTTTATATGTTTTTGTAGCAATTTTCTTATTATTAGTGTATACTAGCTGTGTTTCCTGTTTTCATCCAGGATATTTCATAAATTTATGGGACTCCATTGTTCAGTGGGGGCTGGGGGGGTCTCATGAACTTGGAACCCCTGCAGATTTTTTTTTTTCTCCAGCCCCTGGAGTTTTTTTGGGGGTTTTTTTCTGTCCTCCTGGCCATTGGACCTTACTTTATTCTTTATTACTTAGTATTGACTAATCTTATTTTTATATATTTTTTTTTCTCTTTCTTCATCTTGTAAAGCACTTTGAGCTACATCATTTGTATAAAAATGTGATGTATAAATAAATGTTGTTGTTCTTGTAGTTCTGTCAGTTCATTGGATGTATCAGAAGTAATTAAGTAATTTTATGTATGCAATATTTTTAGTTTTTTTACAAAGGGCTACTACTATTAGTAGGCTGTGTGGTGTAGACTTTAAGTTCTAATGCTCTGTGTTCAATTCCTGCTACTGACACTGTATGACCACAAGCAAATTACTTAATGTACCTGTCACTCAGCTGGAAAAATAAAACAAATCCTACTAATTGTATCTCAAATGTTGTAAGTTGATTACTCTTGAACATGCTATATTCAGCTGTCCATGAGTAAAACACTACAATTTAATAGATCAGTCCTGCTTTTCCTAGTAACTTAGCTTTTGTTGATGGTTATTGCAAAACACAATTCAACAGGAAAGTGTATTCTTTTAAAATAAAAGGGGTAATCAATAGGAATAATGTGAATGTGAACTTGAGTACATGTTTTTGTCACTATTAGATGTTTACTTGTTCACTCAAGTATTGCTTTCCATGTTTTTATCAGTTCTACAGTATGTGGTCTACTTTAAAACCTGCAGATGCAAATGTATATGTGAAAAAGTTTGGAGAGACTTTGGGGCATCCCCATTCATTGGGATGGGGGTCCCCTTTCAAAGTCGGTAGATGCCAATGTATAATACAATTGCGTAGCTCATGGGGATCCTTTACGTAAAAAATGAAGCTGTTGGTCCCAAGTTCTCTTGGATCCGAGGACACCACTTCCACTTCTAGTGAAACAACACCAACACTCATGGAAACAATGCCTGGCACCCTCTCTTGGGCGTCATAGCACTTGCTCACTATTGAAGTTTACAAAAGTTCTCCTTCCATTTCAGACCTAACTGTACTTGATAAACGTGATCACATCCCTTTTTTCCTATCCAGGTCACTGCCTCCTCTTCACTTGTCTGTCCATCCTATTGATTAATGGTGTTGTGTCCATAGCCCATCATTCTCTTCTGTTGTGCCCTCTGTTTGCATAAAAGAGCATGTGCATTAACATCTATATATATAATTCACTAAGGCAAGATACCCATGGAAAGCACGCCGGAAGGGGCGTAGATTCACTAAGCTGCCGACAAGTAAGACACCTATGGCGCACGCAGGAAGGAACCACGCCCACCAACTCCAAGACCATTGGATACAACGACAACTCGCAGAGCCACGCCCACCAACTCGGACGCGACGACACAGAAAAACTGGCGTCATTTATATTCATCTGTCGTAGAGGCCACATGCACCTCTGAGCCACATTGACTGTTCATAGAGGCATGTTTCTCACGGAGGTGAATCGCCATATGCAGCGTGTAAAACGGTTTGCGAGGGGTATCCCATGGGATCCTTAAAACGATCCTTTACAACTGAGGTTAAACCAAAATGAAGTAAGCAGTCTTTAAAAACCGAGTTTTCGGTTACAACGCACGACCACGTGCACCATAGCAAACTGTTTTACACGCTACATACAGCAATTCGCATCCGCAACAAACATGCGTCTTCTTAGATGCTCCTGCAGGAACACGAAAGACGTTTCCCTGCCTACCAACACTCCTTTTTCACCAGCCCGCGTCTACCCTTGCTCTCTAGGCATTCACACTGCCTGCCCATGTGCCCGGACGCAAAAACTCACCGACCACCCAATTAGTCCCTTTCGTCTGTTCTAGGAGTCCACATGCACATCTGAGCCACGTTGACTTTTCATTATTCTTTTCAGTTTCCACACCCGACCGCGTCCACCATGAAAAACCATGCGAAAGGAACAACGAAGCCCCACCTCGCTACTACTGTGGTCGGGTGTCTTGGTGGATTATATATAGCAAAGCAGCCACAACCGCACAGAGCAATGAAAAGTCTACGTGAGTCACAGGTGCATATGGACTGTGCAAAGACGACAACGACTCAAGTGCCGAGTTGGAGGTGGGCACGTGAGCAGGCAGTGCATACTGAATGAGAAATTCAGTAACGGATGATTGTGTGTTGGTTCGTTCTGTGCATTGTTACAATGTTGCTTTTCTTGCTGATTTATTACATTACCGATTTTTCAAATTTTAATTTTCTCCCTGTGCTTAAAAATCATTAAAAAACCAGCCTGATTATGTGGTGTTTGGTACGCTGCAGGTTGGCTAGTAATATTAAGAAATGTGTACAGTATGAATAAAAAAAATGATCAACAAATAAAAAACATGGGTTGGCTAATCTTTTTCAAAGCATTTTTGAGATCTTTGGTATTTAGTTTGTCCATTGTGGTGGGGGTGTCACCTCTAAATATTGATATATCAAAATATCATTTCATAGCAGATACCTATTGGGGTAAATGTTCAATACTGCCAAATTTAAGCTTTATAAATCAATGGGAAATAGTATTTTGTTGATCAGTGAGTAAGTGAGTGAGTCAGTTAGTCAATCAACTTTGCATTAGATAGATAGATAGATAGATAGATAGATAGATAGATAGATAGATAGATAGATAGATAGATAGATAGATAGATAGATAGATAGATAGATTGCTGTTATTTTGTTTGTATTTTTCACTGCCATTTTGTTTACCATGGGTGCCGCAATGGCCCTGTTGTGAGAAGTATCATACATCCATTGTTACCATGTGATGCCAGGAAGTGGGATGTTGGAACTTCATCTCTCAGAAGGACTTTAGGTTGGTTTCACATTCCAAAAGTTCTGGATACAAGCAAATGCAACTTTTGCAGTGTCTAGGAGAGTTAAAGGAACTAAAAATATTTACTTTTATTTAATTAGGGGTATGGTGCTTTCTTACTTCCTTTGTATTTTTTAATCCCTCATGTTCGACCTCTGCATGTTATAACAACTGTGAGTTTTGCCTCTTCCATATCCTGGCTCTTATTTCAATTGTGGACGTACACCTTGTGTTTTACTCATCCTTGTTCTTAATATTGTGGTGATCTTGGAGTCTTAACGTCCGAAAAAGTTTCAAAAGCACTTCCAAAAATGCACATTAGAGGGGGATATCACCATCAAACCCCAGCTATTAAATAAGGGCAAGCACCATATCTTTAAAAAATAAAACGTGCATTCTCACAAAATGCTCTTCAATAACGATGAAGTTCTGTACAGCACAAGAAGTAAATGGAATTGCCAAAAACACTAAAGCAATCCAATGCAAACAGTGTCCCAGTACAATATTCCACAAACATAGTCAAATGCAGAGCATGAAGGTCAAAAATATACCAAAGCACAAGCACAGCAAAAAAAACAACTAACTCTGACTCCAGAGCTCATTTAAAATGAACCGCCAGGACCTGTGGAGGACCCTCTGGATTTATAGAACAGAGAGCAGTTCCTGGTTGTGATTGGCAGGTGGCTCCACTTCTGGAGAGACCACCCACAAAACAGACAGCTTATATATACAAACAAAACCAAAATATAAATAATGATGCACATAAACCGCATAAATCAAAGAATACATAAAACATTAATTTGTGCTGCAGCCAAGGGAGGAACTGTGGCTGAGACATGACACAAATAAAAGATAGCAGTACAGAGTCCCTGTTTCGGATCTCAGATCTCTTTACTTTCTCATTGGTGTTAGTATAAGCTAAAAGGCACTTCTGTGACAACTTTAATATTAAGACATTATTGGCAACGTATTATGATTTAGTTTTGTTAGTGTTTCTATCCTGTTTTTTTGTAACTATTTTGCTGCCTATGGTATTTTGACCTTCACCTGTTTTTTACCCTATTTTGCAAAACCCTTAATTTCTTCATTAACTGGTCACAATCATCTGTTTGATATCAAGATCTTTACAAAAAGCATTTGCTATTTGAAGGGTGGAACTATGCTAACAACTCCCTGAGACAGAGTGGTGGGCTAGACAGACTTGTTTCTGAAATTGAGTGTGGACTCTGAAAGCTCTCTGAAAGGGGCGTGGCCTAAGCAGACCATTCAGAAAAGGGAGTGGACCTGGCTGACTCCTCCCCAAAAGTGGAATAATAAGCAGACCACAGAGTATGCTCCCAATCTCTCTCACTTTCTCTATAAATGGGATAGCCCAAGGATGCAGTCTTTACTGGTCACTAGTAAATATGAACAAGTGCTGGACTATTGAAACTGATGTGCATAGACAGTCCAGCAGCAGTTTGCTCTACTATAAGACTCTACAGAGCATTTATGGAAGTAGAGCTGAAGTCATAATAGTCATAAATGTGGGTACACCTGGGCATTTACGTCAATAGTGCTGTCCACCTAGAGAGAGATGAACCAGCTAAGCCTCTGGGTTTGTGAAAATATTCTGCCTGAGCCTTGCATTGGGAAGTGGGCAAGCACCTCAATCCAAGCTATGAACAGCCAGACAGCGACTTTGGCATATTGATCAATCCTTAAAGGAGGGCAGAAGTGCTCACTTACTGCAGTATTTACAGTCTCCTGTAGCACATGTCTTTCTGAACAACACTGTACACATTGCCCAATGGTGAGACAGTGAACAATATTGTCTACCTCTGGAAAAAAGAGAGAAAGAGGATGTGTCTACGGCCTGGCCACAGGCACCACACAGGGCACGCCTGTCACCTTCTGTTGGCCTCTATTGATGAAGTGGCTGCCACTGTTTATCACAACATGTTTGCTGAATTTCGGATGCCTTCTAATTTAATCAGAAGCCGCATCAGGCTGCAGAAGTGAATTGAGCTTTTGTTTACTCGATATGTCCGCCGGCTTCATTTGTTAATTTATATGACGCCAAACAAGATGTTCTCCTTGTTTGTCACGTTGAGCCCATCCCTATATGGAAGAGTGCGCTGTCCACAGGAAGCAGGTTATTGAGTGGCACTCTTGGACAGAGTTGAATGGTACGTCCAGCTCCCTCCATGTCATTCCCACACCCTTGGTGAATGTATTTGTGACATCACTGCCTGGTTTTCCCACACCACACCCTGGAACCCATGGCCAAGTTAAATGAGGGATACTTGGCCTCTTAGCTAGTGGACATATTGGTGTTCAGTCTAAAAGGTGTTTGCCTGCTCAGGACTCTCTTCAAAGTCTCACAGTGGAAACCAATGAGGTCGAGACTGTTCTTGGAGCAGGTATTAATGGAGGTAAATGATCACTGCCCTCCACATCTTACCAAGTCAATGAATGCATGTCACCAATATGGCTTGCAGTTATGACAGGGATGACATTTTGCCTACACTTGAAGTGACTGTCACCCATCTTGTTAGAATCTTGGGACAGCCAGGAATCTAAAATACTAGGCTCATGATGAGTTCCAGGACAGAGAAAAGGGTTTAGCATTAGAGCATCCCCTCTGAGCATGTTTCCTGTCTCCCTGATGTGCAGAGGACTCAAGCACTTATTGAGTGTGTTACCTGCTCTCCATACACTCTTCCATGGCATATTAGATTGGCCTTTCTCACTTGTGCATCTGTGGCCATGTCACGCAGGCAGCCTTCCACATGCCCTGCTGCAGAGCTGTCCTTCCCTTCATCCCAAGGCCATTAAAAGCCTCATTTCCACCGGCTGGCATTTCACAGCTGTTAAGAGACGCCTCATTCTTTGTCGTGATTAAAGCTAAATTAATAGCTGCCTTTGCACTAATCAGTTTTCATTAGAACTGTCAAGGCTTTCCCGCATGGCCGCCGACACTTGCCTGCCATACTATGTGCGCGCTCCTCACCACAGCTCACAGGAGCAGGAGCCTCCCTTGGTATGCGTCTCTGAGGCCAACGCTCCGCCTGATTCTGGTGTGTGCGCAGCTTTCACTCTCAGAGACTGAGGACATGAAGGAGTGCTATTTGTCTGGGACTTGATTTACGGAGATGTTCAGCCATTGATGCTTCTTGGGCTACACAAACTCTTCTCTAGTCTTTAAGATCATCGCTTGACCTGCCAGAGGGCTGAACAGTAGCACATGATGAAAAAAGATGTGTGATAGATAGATAGATAGATAGATAGATAATCTGTGACCCACTAGGCTAATCATGTCTCCAAAATCTGTTCATGTGAATGAGGAAATAACAGAGGACCTTAGAAGAACAAATGCTGAAATGCATAAAGCTAGAAAAGGCCAGAGTGCTCCTTGGTAAGAAAAATGGTCGACAAATATTGAAAATTCCATACGACTGCTATTACATCCTGCAAATTAGAAAGGAGGAGGAAAAGAAACTCATGGTAAGAAAAAAGAGACATGCAGAAATCTGATATACCTACCAAAGTCTTTGTTCATGTGTCCTTTATACAAAGAACACCGAACAAGAATGGTGTTCAGGAAAGGATTCCACAGAGGAAACCATTGTTCTCCAACAGAAACATCATTGAACAACTCAAGATGACAAAAAATAGTCCAGTTGGATATTTCATGATTATTCTTGGACAATTTTCTGTGGGCATATTTGACAAAAATTTGCAACACTGTGTCTGGAGGAGATCAAGCACTACACCCCAATACCAAAATCTCATCCCACCTATGAAGCATGGCAGAAGGATCATCTTGGATTATAGGCTGCCCTCCTGTATCAAAGCCAGAATAGCCTGCTATCATAGAAGGAACAAGAGGTTTTACAGAAGAAAGCCACCTGAAGCTTTATAGAAGTTTGGTGATGCAATGCAGAAACTACCTGATGGGTAAAATGGGAGTAAATTAACATAATGGTTTTAATGGAGAGAAATCTGTGTTCTGGAATGGCCTCATCACAGTTCAGATCTCAACCCATTAACATGCTGTGACAAACCTTTGACATAAGGAGTCCCAGAAACATTAAGGAACTGAAACAGTTTGATAAGCAGTAATGGTGTAAAATATCACATTACAATTGTGTACATCTGATCAGTAGCTACAGGAATCAGGCTATTGTTCCTAAATTAGGTTTCATCAGTTATTATGTATAAGGCCTCACTTACTGTTTTATGCTGGACTGTGAATGTTGAAATAATGTGTTGAG
This sequence comes from Polypterus bichir lapradei, assembly GCA_026402145.1. Lineage (NCBI taxonomy): Eukaryota > Metazoa > Chordata > Cladistia > Polypteriformes > Polypteridae > Polypterus > Polypterus bichir. The sequence goes on along the minus strand of JANRMT010062815.1, from coordinate 8,598,797 downwards.
CATTGACAAGAAGCTCAATTGTTTATGTGTTATTAATTAAGCAGATTGTGCTTCTATGTTATTGTGGCTTAGCTAAAGATCAGACCACACTTTTAAGGGTAATTAATACAGAAATCCTGATAATGCCAAACAGTTCATGAACTTCTCTCGTCACTGTATCCAAGCAGAGCAACCCCATTCCACTCCCACAACCTTTTCATTTTTTTCTTTCTCTTGCATACAGCAGGCCACAGTTACGCTGTCAAGGTTCATAGTGGGCACGAATGAGTTAGCATGAGGGGTCAGTTCATCCATTCAACACCTTGCTTCATAAAACATCAGTTCTGATGCACAAATCACACTCCCCTCACACTTGCCCCACAACACATGTCGTTGGTACCTTCCGCCTTCACAAGTCACCCTTCCATCTTTGATGTTGTAAGTGTTTTATTGAACTAGATGGGCGCCCTGGGGTGGCAGCAGGTTCAAACGACAGAGGAGACACTGGTGCTCATTAATCAAGTGAAAAGCGATTCTCTCCAAATCGCTCAGTAAGCCTTCTGGTACCAGGGAGAGAGTCACCAGCAAAATATGAGGAGGACAGAAGATTCGGATTTCACTGGTATTAGAGAACAAGGCAGACGTCCCAGGGCTGCCGTGATTTTCCCAGGGAGCAGAGAAGGACGGGGCACAGGGTGGGGGGAGACTGGAGGTCTGATCTGCTGCCAGCAACACGCCTTTAGAAATGAGAAAGGGGCTTTAGGAGAATCGGCCGCTCGCTGGTTTGAGTGTAATGAGAATTTATTAATGTGCAGCTGCGAGCCATACTCTCGGCGTGAATCATGGCACACAAAGGGCAGCTCCTCCGGGATGTACAGCTGGCAGAAGCAAGGCAGAGAAAACACTGACAAACATGACCTTGCCACCTTTGACATTTGCCCATAAGGTCACAACAGGAACGTTTTCCATAGTCATGAAGAAGACGAGATTGACAAACAAAGATCATCAGGTGGCAGTGCTCTAACTGGAGATGGTCGCCCTGAGGTGAGTGTTCCTCACAGGCCTGGGTGACTCAGACAGCACCCATCTGACCCAATGCCCAGTGCTGCCTGTGTAAGCCGCATTACCATTGTATGCCTCTATAATGTCTGTCATGTGAGCTGTAAAAGTAATTTTCTCAAAATGAGGTCAAATCTTCCAAGAAACCCCTTGTCACAAATAAAAGAAAAGAAAAAAAAAACCTTCAGGGAGAACAGGGACGGTTCTTTGTTTTAATAAAGAGGAAATTGCGGCAGTCAGGCTCTTTAGATCACTGACTATTTTAGGAGGGAGTGTGTGTGCGTAAGCACCGTGCATGTGCAACACACTGAACGACATTCATCCTTCTAGTCACACGTGCCCTCCTAAAGAAGGCTCCCAAAATGAAACTGGAATGACAACCCGGAAGAAAGACACACAAGCAAATTAATGAGAAAACATTTGGTCACACACACACACACTATTCATAGCTGTGAGTAGCCGAAGTCCACCCAGTGCCACGTGTGGTGGACAAATTCAAGAGCTCAACAAAGCTTTGACCTCGGACTGTACCAGAGGTCTCTGTCACCCCCCATTAGGAGTTCTCTTCTGCCAAAGAATGAAGCAAAAGGCCTCTGTCATGTTGAGGTGCTGCCTCACTTGTTTTATGCATTGGTCAGTGTCACACCGCATCCCACTCACTGTACTCAATAACCAGATGTATTATTTCGCACTCTGCTTGACCAATTTCCCTCATTCTGTCTTTAGGCAGGCACTTCTCCCACCCTGCCTCCAAACTCTTCATACCTAGAAATTAGGGTATCTCTACCTGTCTCCGGTGGGTAGCACATCTCTCTTGTTACATCCAGTTGACCAGTGTCTCCAACCACCAAGTGAGTCTCTCCCTCTCTTCAATGGCAGGTCCAGTTCTTCACACTCTGTACAGTCTCGGTCTGTAACCAATAATTGTGTCTCTCATTCTGGCCAGTAGTAGGTGTTCCTGTAACTCCATATCCAATAATGGTAATTCACTTCATATTCAATTGCAGACATTTTGGGAAAGGTCTATCTGCAAACATCCAGATCTTCATGATTCAAGGTGCCCTGCTGAACAGCCAAATCGGATTGTATGTTTATGTCACATGACTTACAATCTGAGAAAGTTGTAGCTATTGTCCACAGAACTACATGACAGTGTTGCTACCTAAAAGACAATTGTACTACATCACATGCCTACTTGACAGTTCTCACGAGATGGGTCTAACTTCAGCCTGCAATAGGTATGATGGGTATTGACGTAGGTCATGCAACAACCACAACATCAGTCACGAAACATCCTCCAAACTCTTCATACCTAGAAATTAGGGTATCTCTACCTGTCTCCGGTGGGTAGCACCTCTCTCTTGCTACATCCAGTTGACCAGTGTCTCCAACCACCAAGTGACCATCCTCTCACATTGTCTCCTGTGCTGAGTAAATCCAGTACACAGAGTCTTTCATGTGGCCTCAGGTGGTAGGTTCCTCACTCGGACAGTTTGCACCACCCTGTATTCATTAATCACTTTCACCGTAACCAGTAAATGGTGTCTTCCACTCCATCTCCAGTAATTGGTGCATCTTGCTCTGTCCAACAGAAGCTGTCCACTTATACACTATCCTATTACAAACATCTCTCAGTCAATCCTGAAGAAAAAGAGGAGCCATCTCTCTTTGCATGCACCAACTTGCATCACTCTATCCAAGAGTAGGCGTCCCATTCACTCCATATTCAATAACTGATCACTCTGTCCCACAGCAGTCTCTCCACTCACTCTTCTTCCAATAATACATATCTTTCACTCCTATGTACAGTCATTGGATATCTTACTCTGTCCAGTAGAACACACCCACTCATTTGGTATCCAATAAATAATATCTCTCATTCTGTCTGTTAGCAGGCACCCTTGTCACTCCATATACAATAGCTGATCTCTCTTTCAGTGTTTAAGATGTCCCCTCTCACTCCAAAATACAAATATCAAGTCAAGTTTATTGTCATGTCTACATAATTACAAAGAAATTCTTACTTGAATGTCTCCTCAGTACAGATGACAATAATTCACTATAAAAAAATATAAAAAAGTCCACATAAATGTCAATGTTAAATATCCCTCACTCTGTCCAATACAACAGGGGGTTCTCCTCACTCTTTATCGAATAACTAGCATCTTACTGTGCAGCAGTAGTCATCCTGTTCACTCCATATTGAATAACTGGTATCTCTGACTCTTGAGTTATACTTCTCTCCCTCAGTCCATTTGGTAAGTCACCCCTGACACACTTTATCCATTAAATGGTCTTCCTTATTCTGTTTAACAAGAGGCATCCTTGTCACTCTAAATCTGCTAATTGTATGTTTCATGCTGCTCAATAGGAAGTGCTGTTCTGATCCTACATCACATACTTAATATCTTTCGTTCTCTCGATTAAAAGACACTAATTTCACTCCATATCCAATGCCTGACAGTAAAACAGGATATACCAATCTCACTCTGCATTCAGAACTCAATATATCAGTCACCCTGTCCAATACAATGAAAGGTGCCTCTTCGCTTTTTATTCGGTAACAGCCATCTCTGTTTTTGTCCAGCTGTAAGAATTCCATTTTCTTCGAATACTACAAATGGTATCTCCTACTCTTTTCTTTAGTAACCATGCATATCTACCCCTGTGTCTAATAGGCAGTCTCTGTCACTCTCTCTCTCAGTCCAAATGGTAGCTACACCTTTCACACTTTATTCAGTAATTCCTCTCCCTCACTTTTTGAAACAGGAGTTCCCCCCACCTCTTCACTCTGAAAACACTAATTGTGTCTTTTACTCCATTTAGTAGTAGGCACCCTTCTCAGTCTGTGTCCAGTAATCAAATCATTCTAACCTATAGGAAACAGTCCTCTCACTTCAAATCCAACAGCTGATCTCTCTTTAGCCCAATAGGAGACACCCCTCTCATTCTATATAAAGTAACTGAGTCTCTCCCTCTCTTCAATGGCAGGTCCTGTTCTTCACACTCTGTACAGTCTCGGTCTGTAACCAATAATTGTGTCTCTCATTCTGGCCAGTAGTAGGTGTTCCTCTAACTCCATATCCAATAATGGTAATTCACTTCATATTCAATTGCAGACATTTTGGGAAAGGTCTATCTGCAAACATCCAGATCTTCATGATTCAAGGAGCCCTGCCGAACAGCCAAATCGGATTGTATGTTTATGTCACATGACTTACAATCTGAGAAAGTTGTAGCTATTGTCCACAGAACTACATGACAGTGTTGCTACCTAAAAGACAATTGTACTACATGACATGCCTACTTGACAGTTCTCACGAGATGGGTCTAACTTCAGCCTGCAATAGGTATGATGGGTATTGACGTAGGTCATGCAACAACCACAACATCAGTCACGAAACATCCTCTGAGTCAGATAACTATCCCTCAACCCTAATCTTACCCACAATGTAACCAGGCATTTGATGGGCATTTCATGTCTGACGTTATGGGCTTAACATGTTATTGGGGCATTACGACAAAATTCATGAGTCAGATAACATTCCCACAACACTAATTTTAACCATAGTGTATGTATGTTTTATGAGAAATTGGTGTTTTGAGGAGGACTCAAATGGTTAGACGCATCGCGTAACATCACTGATGTGTAATGCAAAGACCACCAAACATTACAGAATGTGTGCAGTTTGATTGGCTGCTCAATGCCATGTAGGTTCGCGGCTAGACTCAATTGGGGAAATTTCTCACTCAGTACAAAAAGAGACACTCTCACTTTCAACCCAATAATTCTACCCCACATACTATCCAGTAGGAGTCGCTTCTCTTACTCCATATTGCACAGTCAATACTAGATTCTTTTTTTTTAATCCAGTGGAAGGCACCCTGCACTCTGTATCTAACAAATGTATTCTTCTCACTATCCACTAGAATGCGACCCTCTCGCTCTACACTGAGTAACTGGTATCGCTCTGCATGTCCAGCAGATGGCATCTCTCTCTCTCTCTCTCTACTCTCATTGACTCCATGTAAGATCTTATGCATCACTAAACTGCCCCGTGCTACTCCTACCAACGACAGTAGGTTTTCATCCGCCGTGCACAGGCTAAGAGGTAAAGGGCAAGTCTGAGAGCGAACAGCAGGCCTCCAGTTGGCCCCCGGACAGGATGTTACTGAACAGAGAGAGCAGGGCAGTGCCGTCGCCATGGAGACTGGCCTGTGGGAACCTCCAGCAGCCTTTCGGGAAGCAGGTGCCTGTCCTGGCACACGGAGGCAGAAAGTCTGCGGTGGAACTGGAAGCACAAACATCTGTTCGCGTCACTGCTCGGGTGCAGCTGGGACGGAGCGCGCTGTCATCGGCAGGCAGCTGGATGCCGGCTGCATGTGGGAGGCGGTGGGCAGATTGTTTCAACATACTGGACAGGTTGGCCATAAGCAAGTGGAGTGTCGGAATGGGAACAACGCTCTGTTGTGAGTGCCAGGAAAAAATGAGAAAACATGAGGGGTGACCTGGGGGCAAGCTGAGTCGTTGACAAGACGTGAAGGAGCATGGCGTCAAGTACCTGAAGGAGCGGAGCGGAGTCGGACAGAGTGTAGTGAAGTGAAATTCGCCAGTAATAACCCGACACGCCCAATGGCCTGATTTGACCAGTGTCTTAAAACCCTGGGCCCCTGGTTTATTTCCCCACGTGAGTCGCATGGTGTCAAGTGAGAAATGGGTCAGATCCATTCAATAACCTTAAGTGTGGGTTTCTGGGAATATTCCCTCTTTGTCATTCGCGTCCCAAGATCGACGTTTTGAGCAGTGAGCTGCTTGCGACGCCTTTCAGTGGTCCTGATCGCCTGAAGATGGACGATGCTAAGCAAGTGCTGCCCACTCTGAGCCTGTTGTAGATCAGTTGGCGCGGCTGGCACCATGGGACATAGTGAGAAAAAGCCAGGCTCAGTGTGTTAGGAGAATGGAAAGTTGGGGGTTTCAAAATCTCATATTTTATACAGTTTAATATAGTTTATAATTACAACTAGCACACTCCCTTTTGTGTTACAACGTTTCGAACACATTTATAATGAAAACCTTGACCATGATAGGACAAAATGGATTTGAATTGCACCCTGGTCCAAAACAGGAGTCGAGGTGTGAGGCAGCAACGCTGAGCACTACGCCACTGCATCGTCTGATTTACATGAATAGCACCGTTAAAATATAACAAAAATAAATGGTTAAATAACAGTAAAGAATGTAAACCTGAACAAAACAGAATCAGCCAGGTGAGCTACACCCTGTTTTAAATGGCAGATACTGAGCTGGGCTTAGCAGCATTAACCTGGACGCATTCTTACGAGCAAGACGACTGAGCTGGCCAAAATTAAAAAGGACCCGCTGGGCGCTATATTCTTTTAAGAGCTCAAATGTTAGACCGGGCAGTGGCTCAGGTTGCGCATTTTAGTGAGAAGTGGTCTGCTTGTCTAGCCGTAAGATGCCCGTCGATGCCACTCTAATTCTTGCTCCTAATGGTTCTGGTGCCCGCTTTCTTTCAGTGGTTGAGATTTCTACAACCTTCTCAAGTTGCGCTTATTCTGATGTGCACACTTTATTCTTAGATTTCCTAACTGACTGGAAAAATGGCTCCAGTCATTTACTGGACGTGAGGGAACCACAAATTGACGGAGAGCTATTTGTTTCGATGCCTTTTAATACACATTTAAGCAGATTGCCACTTTATTTTCGCTTTATTTCACAACAAGACTTCTGCCCCGAGGTGATTGTCCAACTCGGGCGTATTTTTTTAAACTGACAAGGCTGCCCTCTATTGGCAGCTCTGGGTATTGCGCGATTTTCCACTCCACATTCTAGACAGCTGTCAATGACAAACGGAAGGTTAATTTATTCCATGCAGTTTCGATATCAATATAAATATCCTAATTCAGCTTCACTCTCTAAAAACCCAGTCTAGGAGAGCTGTCTCCCCGATGTCCGCTGTCCTGGGCGGCTCTCCTCACTGCTTCTTCTTTGCTTTTATTAAATCCGCCTTGCCGGCGAGGCTGCTGTGAAGAGAGTCCCCGTTATCTGGTCAATTGGCAGAAAGCATCGATTTTCCCTGCTGCTGAAGAGCACGAGAGCCGCTAAGAATTTCAACAAAGTGCGTAAACTTCCCGTGGAGAGAAAGAGAGAGGGGGGCGGGTCCGCGGCTGTTTGGCGGGGATCATGCCGGCTGTCCACAGACAAACACCACGACCCCACTCCCACCACCCCCACCCCCCAGATCAGGGGACCAACCATTCGTACAAGAGACATTTAAAGCGACTGGACGTTCAGGTCATGTAACAAAGAGACCACCATGCGCTGCTGAGAAGAGCGCATCCTGCGCTTCAGAAATGTACAGTTGATAACCAGCTTATGGCCGGAGGCATTAAGTGTGGCACTTGGAGATCCTGAAAGGACCAAACTGGCACCCGCTGAGCCTAGGAATGGCACCACCAGGGGTCACTCGTCAATGCCGGAAGCTCTGGCTTGTCAGAACAAGTCTCATAATTCAGTCCACGTCCTTATTATATAGCGTCCCTCTCCAATGATAGTGTATCCTCACATTGATAAATGTTGAGCGTTAAAAAATAAAGCGGCACGTACGCATGTACAAAAAGGCCGTTCATGAAGAGAGCGTTTTAAACGTATCTATTTCGTTTGACCAAGGGTTTAGACATACATCAATGGATGGGAAAGCATGGAAGACGCCTCGGTTAGTGTTGCTGCCTCACAGGACCACAGGCTGGCTTCGAATCCCGTCCATGTGGAGCTTCGATGTTCTCGCCGTGTCTGTCTTTCATTCCCCACATACACAGCAACGTCGTGTGATGGGAGAATCGGACTCAAAGAAATCAATCACTTCCAAGGGAAAATAAACATCTAGGAGCTCACGGACATTTAAAAAAGTGCACAGTGCGAGTTGTAAATACGTTTAAGAAGGAGCCCGCTTCCCAATCCGCTTATGTACAGGAGGTTGGAAGTAACCCTGGGCGGGCAGCGGATTCATTGTAAGGCGCAGTCACCCATCATCCACACGTTGCCATAATGTTAGACAAAACCCGATGTAGACACAGGGAGAACTTGCAAAATCTACATGAACAGGATCGAAGCTGTCCATTTAAACACAGTGCGCGTCTTCTTTTAGGCACCAGGCAACTTAGCCAGAACGTCTTCAGTGGGCAATGTTCTCCAGTAAAAGAGATTAAGACGGGGAAGAACGTGTGAACTCCATACGGAACATAATTAGAAGCCTGCTTTAGAAATGGAAGAAGAGCCGATCTAACAAACACGCCACCAATATCAATTTAGTTATGAAATTGTCCCTTGTAAAAAATGTCAAACTATCCATTATGAGTACAGTTTAATCTATGGGGCTAAAAGCGATAACAGTCAATCGGAGCGGATTTAGGCGTAAGGGACCGTTTATACACTACCACGAATATCTGAATGGATGATGCGGACACGAGAAAACAGTGACGATAAGCGCAGGACACTGGGACACGAGCTAATGTCGCCGCTGTCTGCTCATGACCTCACATTTTCAAACCGGCATATCCCAATTCATTACAGGGCACTGATCACATCTCAGGGAAACAGCCGTGGCCGGGGCGCCAGTCCTCCACCGGAGAGAAGGGTCTAGTTGCAGCTTGCGATACCTATGACATAAATCAGGTAATGGTCACAACGTCAGTCCCAAAACGCCCTTTGACTCAGATAACTCTCCTACAACCGTAATCGTAACCATAGTGTAACGAGGCCTTAATGTTAATCATAGTCTAATATGATGGGTGTTACGTGACTGACGTTGAGGGCGTTTCGTGACGTTGGGGCATTACATGACTGACCTCATAGGCACCGCGGTGTGCTCTGTTGGGCCACCGGCACAGTAGAGCCATTTTGATTGGTCAATTAATGCAACATACAACAGGAGTTCCGGGGGAAAACCGCGGGAGAACAAGTAAACTCGGCACGGATAAGATCGTTCTTTGGTTAGGTGCACCATACGTTATGGGCGAAAGGTCAATTGGTGTGTGACTCCTCTTCATAATGGACACTTTACAAACATACAACATAAGCAATCTTGAGTTTACAGCACATTTCACAAGATACTGTAGTGTTCTTGTAGTTCATTTTGGGAAACGTGGACCGGAGGAAATCTCACGTACGTTTAGGAGTGGAATTGCCAACTCCGCACAGACAACTCTGAACTCAGGGCGTCATATCCACGCACCACCGTGTCGGCCTTCCAATAATAATAATCAATTTTTAAAAATCCAAATGGTAATGAATAGAAAAGATTCTCAACACTGGGATTATTAGACATAAACACCAAAAAAAAAACAAGTTAAAATATGGACGCAGTTTGATTTTTCTATGGTGCACTCTTAAAAAAATAACGACAGGGAAATGTCAATTTACTGGGTTGTGTAGTTGCTCATATAGAAACATTATTCACAAAAAAAAAATCTTTGAAGGACTCTTTGGATATTACATTGGTTTATAAAACTATATGGCGAAGTATAGACTACAGGATACTAAGAAGAAAACCTGAACTTAGCTTGTGTTACTGTGTGCGAGTATTCATGGATATGTGTGGTGTCCGTTACGGATTTAACTAAGTAAAGGTTCTTTCTAGAACTTTCATGTGGAAAGTTTTTTTTTGGGGGGGGGGGGGAACCATATGATATCGCCCTGAAGAACCACTTTGGTCCTGTAATATTTAGAATGTGCAGGAACTGGGCGTGCCTAACGCATTTAATTACAACAACAGCAAACGCACTCATCTCTTTATAATTCACAAGCAATGTCGATTATGTAGCGCCATTCAATTGATAAGACAGTTCTCTGTTTTCTATACTTGAGAGTCCCCGCGGGTTGATTTCCTCTGAGGTCACTTAGTGGATCCGCCGTCCCAAACCTTAAGAGAGTCCAGAGAGTCCAGTTGGAATACCTCGGTGCCCTTTACACAGGTGTAACTTTCGTTATGTCTGAGTGCTCACTATGTGGTGACAGTTATATGGTATATAGCTCCTTTCCATATCGGGCACTTAAAATATAATTACATATTTTTCCCCTGAGGGTACGCAAGCAACTGGGACCCACGTAGTTTACAGCGCCTCACCCGCTCAGTGATCAGTGACATTTTGAATACTCCAGGCTTTATTTTATTTTATTTTTTTAGAATATTCATTCTCACAATTTAATTTAATTCCTTTTTTGTCACAGTGCACAGTACAATGAGATTCAATGTGCAACTCCTCCACAAAACAATACATTCCCCATAAAATGACAAAAATAGCACAATAAAACAAAAACAATACAATAAGAAAAACATAAGTACAATGTACATATACATATAGTACAAAGTGCTCTACCAGGAACACTTGATGGACTGATTGAGTTCATTTATATCTATTGGGATGAAACTGTTTCTGAGCCTCTAAATCTTGCATGTAAGGCTCTGCAGCATTTGCCAGATGGGAGAAGTTCAAATAGACTGTGGTATGGGGGAGTGGAATCCATGCAGACTCTGGTAGCTTTCCTGAGGTAGCGTGTGCTATAAATGTCCTCCAGGACTGGAAGCTGCACCTCGACAATCAACCAGCTATACAGAGTGCCAATGAACTCTCAGATTTTGAAAAGCATGGTTGTGCTCTTCGGCTATGCTTTGATAACAAAAGCGCTATAAAATAAAACCAGATAGGAAAAGGCGTTTGCAACTGTCTGAGGACGGATGTCCTCCTTTTACTGGTCGCTACAAGCAGGTTAGTTTTTCATGGGAACCCAGGCCGGCAAGAAGGCTGATCTGTGGTTGATTAATTTTTTTTCTTTTTTTTTCCAAGCTGATGACATATTATGCAGAAATAATTGATTGTTCTAGTTGCACAGCCAGCTTTGCATCTCAACGCTGCCACTGAAATGTCACATTTGTGATGTTACATCAGCGGAGAAATTAAAGTCGCAAATCAAACAGAGCCTCTCCTTTTTTTTTTTTTAAACTCTCCTTCTTTCAAACTGCGCTGCGGCAGCGTGTGTTTGTGTTTTATTTCAGGCCGGTGACAACTGGGTGCGTACCTTATCTCTGCAAGACACTACATAGGCCTAGATTGCATTCAAGCAGATGCTCTTTCAGGATTTCTTTTTTTTTTTAATAGAAAAAAAAAAAAAATAGTTGATATTGGGAGTAGTTAACATGGTAAAGGCAGAGGTGAATGTTTGATTTTGCTCAGGGAACATCAAGCGGCGCCACTGATTTATTTCCACCTGCTGAACAGCCTGCCATTCTTCTCCTTGTCCTCTGTAAAGCCTGCACATTGCCCTCAGAGACAGTGCCAAGTGGTGGACTTACCAGACCCCAAGAGAGAACTGGGCCAAGCAAATGGAGTCCCTCTGGGGAGAAACCTCCATTATAACAGGTGGTGGCCTTGGGGCCTGTTTAAATATTCCTTGTCTTGTTGTGCCTCCTTCCTTTGTTTGGATGACCTGGGATAGTCCAGCACCTCCATATCTGAAATGTCACTTTCGTCTTGGGTCTTTCATTGGGGATAAACCCCAAAACAGGCTACCTTTATTTTAATATCATTTACTTTAATATCATGATCTTTCAAAAATTGTGCCTCATACCATACAACACATACTAGCAGCCCAGCCTACCAGCAGCCATACCACCTGCACTTCAGAACAGGTCATCCGCGTGAAGCTAATTATGTTCAGGCATGGCCAGTACTTGGATGAGAGACCAGCCAGAAAAAGCTTGGGATGCTGTTGGAAGAGAGGTTGTTGAGGCCATCATCATGGGCACATAACCTGTGGCCTGTGTGTATATCCCAATTCCCCAGTGCAGTTATGGGGTTTCTGTGCTGTTAAAATGGCACCGTTCATTGGATGAGATGTAAAACCAAGGTCACAACTCTCTGTGGTCATTCTTTGTAAAGAGTGGGATGTACATTATCCCGATGTCCTGGCTAAACTGCACACATGGCCTGATCATTTTCGCCCCCTAATCATGCCCTGAGTCTAATTGGCTACCACATTCCCCTTCACTACCTAACAGCTAATGTGTGGTGAGCATACTGCCACAAAAATGACTGTCATTGCATCATCCAGGTGGATGCTAAACTTTAGTGGTAGTTGAAGTGGCTCCTCATTCACTATGTAAAGCACTTTAAGTAAAAAATTATTATTTAAAGAGCAAATTAAATATAGCAGCTTTCAAGACAACCTCCCACAAATACCTCATTTCAAGGTGAAGCACATCACCTCAGTCAGACTTTATGCTGCTATACAGTACATTTAATAAGACTGCAATCAAATAAATGTGCCCGGGATTAGAGGATGCAGCATTGTGCACACAATCTTGAATGTAAATAGCATTTCTAACAGTGACAGTGAACTCAAAGAGTGACAGTGAACTCACTGTGCTCTTACATGAGCATTACAGAACAATCCACTTTATGTGGAATCCTTTATGGTGAACAGCACCATACAGTGTTTTCAGTTCCAAAAGTGACAACATGGTCCATTTTATTCAGCGCCTTTAGTGATGAGCATCAACCTGTAGCTGTTCTCAAGAACACTACTACAACAACATCTTCTTTCTTTAGCATCTTTCAGAGTGAAAGGCACCACACAGTCTTATTGAAGAATACAACAACAACATCATTTACTTTACTTTAAGGTTGGGTGGCATGGTCATTGTATGTTGGCTCTCTCCATATTTGCTGGCTTTTTCTCCGACATGTCCCAAACTGTTAATTGGTTACTCCAAACTGGCCAAGTGTGCAATGAACTAACCTGAGCTGCTTCCAGCTTTTCCCCCAGTGCTAATGAGAGAGGCTGCAGCCCCTCCAAAATTCTGCATTGGCTTAAGCAGCTTTAAGAATGTCATATCATAATAGTGTTTCAGGGTGAATACTATCATACAGTGCTTTTCAAAAATGTTATAAGCTAATTTGTTCTGTCCAGTAACTATTATAGGTGAGCACCACAAGTCAGTGCTTTTCAGGAACATAACACAATTTTATATTGCACCTTTTAGAGCAAGTATTGCTATGCAGTGCTTTACATGTTTTCTGGTTTTCAACCCAACAAAAGAATCTATTTGACATGCTGTTTTTTATTAGATAGTGTATTTTAAAAAGCATCTTTCAGGATGAACATCACAAAGCAGAGCAGTTTTAACATACTGTATGGGCACAACGGCCACATGTTTCTGATGCCTATTTGTTTCTGTTTTCCTATTAAAACATGGGCCCCAGTGCACTACTTTGCCCAGGGACTTATGATGCTGTTAAGATGACCCTGTCACCAAGTAATGTTGCCATTACTTATGTTAACACTATAATACAATCACTTTTATATAGCACCTTTGAGGGTGAGTACAGCCATGAAGTGTTTTTTCATGATGACAACAGCTTCAATTCTGGGTGAACCATGAATTCCAGCAATGCCCTGTCTTAAATAATGTATCAACTCTCAACAACAGTCATAAAATAATGGAGGAGTGCTGTGACAACAATTAAGAACTCCTCTGCATAAGGTTATCCAGGCATTTTCTAAAGCATGGCAAATGGCTCCTACGTCAGTATCTTTACCAACTGCTGCATGATGGACTTTTCAATATTTAGTCTGCACTGCCTATAAAACAAAATAAGGATATATGGCAGCAGCTGACCACTACCACCTTGATGACTATAATGTCTCATCCATCTGGGCAGCATGTTGGGTACAAATTAAGAGTCACTGAGCTTAGATCTGTGTGAAGTTTCCTCTCACATCTTCTACATGCAAGTTACATTAATTGTTGACAGTAAATTAGCCCAGTGTGAGTATGTGCACCACTTAACCACTTGGCTTCCAAAATGCCTAGAAATGCCCCTGTATGTAAGTGTGCCTGGCTGTAGACTGGCACACCATTCAGAATTAATTCAAACTTTGTGCCAGTGCTGCCGGAATCAAAGCATAAGGAACCTCAGCTGGATACCCAGTTTAGAAAATTAATAGATGGATGATTTCCACTATTGAGTAGCAGAGCCATGAGAGGGAACAACCACGGCTGACTGGATCATCAACATATTCACCTGATTACGTTGGTCACACTGGTATTCAGACAACTCACAGAAAACTGATATTAAAAACCTAAAGCATCCAATCTCACCAGACTTGACTCTGCCAATGTGCTAGAAAAAGTATGGTGCATTCCAAACAAAACGTAAATGAGTGCTTGGGATGTCCTCAAGCCCAGCAAATGGTAAGTAAAACTTGTTTTCTCCTCCTGGAAAACCTAGGATTGGTTCAATGGGAAAGTCCAGGCAGAAAAAAAACAATTCTAAGGTCATAAAGGTGAGGTTGTGAGGAGAAGAAGACATCATAAGCAGAAGGGAATCCAGTGGCTCTTTTATATCTGTGACACGGACTTCTATGGGCCATGCCATCAAGAACCTCTGTGGCCAAAGAAGGAGGTGAGGGAGATCAAAAAACATAGCTAGATAAAGAAGCCTGATTGACATGATGGTCACTGATTATCCACTGCAGGAAAATGCAACAGCCTTTGCGAGCTGACCAAAGCATCAAGGCCTTGTTTGAATTGTTTCCCAGCTTGCAACTCCCTTGACAAAGTGTGCAGGTGGTAAATGCCACTTTTGAGACTGGGGCTGGAGTAAAGAGAAGTGAAGCAAAGTTGGCTTGTTAACTCCTTGAGTCATCTTAAATCTTAATGCTTTTCCTAGAAACAATTTTTGATGAAATGGTTGACCAGCTCTTCAGATTCAGACCACTCCAAAATGAGACCAAGATATTCCTAATAGCCATCACCAAGCCACCACAATGAACCATAGCCTGGCTTTCTTGAATCAATCATTCCATACAGAAGATAGAAACAAGATTATAAGCAGTCCTGCTTCTGCCCATTCGGTCAAGATGCATATAACAAAAAGGGACACAGAACACATCCAAACAATACTGACATGTCCCACTGGGAAACCATCACTTTGAACTGTGGGAATTGCAGCAAAATGGTTTGAACGTGAAGATCAAAAGCAGTGCCAACAGGCTGAGCCTACCAATTCTACCCTACCCCATCTACTCATCACACTGTCTTCAGACCCGCAGATTACTCAATGGAAGACAGTTCTCCTCACCCAACAAGAGAAGCCTGATAAATGGTGACATCACCAATAACATGCACTTTATGTAGCACTTTCTGTGAAGAGCATCACTCTGTTGTGTTTTTGTATGAAGGTTACAACAGAGGGGCACCATTATAACACACCATTTATGGAGAATAACTGGTGTAATGTTATCATCATATGTAGCACCTTTCAAGCATGAATATCAAGTATTAGTGGAAAGTCTTGTGTGTTATATAACACTTTTCAAGATCAGAATCAGCCACTGATGAAGACATATTATATTTAAAGCACCTTTCATGATTACCACTATAATTCAGTAAAATGCCTTGTGTAACATAAAATAATAATAATAATAAAATCAGACTTATCTTAAACTGCTCATAGTAAATTTCAAATATTGGTGTTTACATTATATAGCACCTTTCATAATGAATACCAACTGCCTGTGATAAGTCTTTATTTCAAAAAATAATCTTCCATGATGAGTATTAATCATTAATTAAACATATTTATTTTTTATAGCACATCTCAAGCTGAATTTTAACCATTACTGGAAAATATTTACTTTATACAGCACTTTTGACAATAAGTGTTAGCCACTGAATGCAACTCATTATTTTACAGAGTACTGTCCATCTTCATCTCCTTTCCCTCTGGCTTTTTCCTTATCAGGTGTTGCCATAGTGGAGGTGTATGTAACATCTCAATTATGCTCTGTCTCTTTATTATACCCTGTCTCCTGCATATCCATCACTAATCCCACCAAATACTTTTTATTTTTGGAACTATTCTTTTGTTAGATTGTTCTGCTACATTTCCTCCAGTGTTTCCATCCCTACCCAATTCTCTGCCTAACTACTGCCAAAAACCCTCCATCACCTTGATTTACGTGATCCTAAGTAGCAAAAGGACCCCACTTCTAACTCTTTTGCTCCTAGCTTCACTTTTCCAATCTTACACTTTCCATTTTGCAGAACATTTTTTTTGAGTTTTTGATGTTTAATTTTCCATGGTAGACATTAAATATCAGTGAAATTTCTTAATCTTGTATAGCACCTCCCATGCTGACTGTCAACCATTGGTGGAAAGTCTTTACCTTATATAGCTTCTTTCAGGATGATAATTAACCTTAAGTAAAATGATTTTATCTTATATGGCGAATGTCCATCATTAGTGGAAAGTCATTACCTTATGCAGCATTTTTCATAATGAATATTAACTGTCGATAAACACGTGTCATGGTGAGCATTATTCATGAGTGAAATGTGTATCTTACATAGCAGCTTTCAAACTGAGTTTCAGCTGTTGGTATAAAGTCCACAACTGAGATGAAAGGCCCCTTCCCTAGGTGTAGCACATGGGTACCATGTGAATTGTAAAAAAAACAAACTATACCCCTTCTCTTTTGACTCTACAGTTTCATATAGGACGGTATAACTTACAATTATTTGTTCCACACAATACATATAAAGCCCAAAAGGAAAAAAATAAAACTCCTCTTCTTTTTATTTTTCAACCAACATAATGAAGAGTAGCAGACAGAGCAGTTGCCGCCTCACAGATCTATCATCCAGGGTTTAAATCCTGCACTTGATTGTTCTCTTTGTAGACTTTTCATGTTTCCCTCATATCTGTATCCCCAAATATGTGCTGATTAGCAAATCCAAATTGATCCTGTGTGGGTGTAGGTGTGCATGTCCCATCTAGGGTAGTCTCACCATTGTACTCAGTGCTGCTGGGATAGCTTTTAGCCCTTCAAAGTCCCTGAATTGGATTAATCAAGTGTGAGAATGTTATTTTGTGTTAAATATCATAGAAGCCACATGTGACAAATTACATTCCTCTTTATAAAAGCCAAAGTCAAGGTAAAGAAATCACATTTCAGCCATGTAGCCTACATTGGCATGCTGTTACTGTTGAGGTGGGCACCATTACATACTCCAGGACATACAGTATGCTCTGTGAGCACATTTATGGGGAAAGGCACTTTATAAGTGTGCAGGAAGCCTTCAACCCTCCCAGGATCTGGACTCACAAGCCTTAATGTGGTGTGAACACACATGTAAATGTAGCCAAGTATTAGCAGATGAATGGCTCCTTCCCTAGGCGTGGCACACGGCTACCGTGTGAATTGTCGGCAGCGTGACAAAGCCGGCAGATCTGGTGGAAGAAACAAGGACATCTGGGGCAAGGCCAAAACAAGCAAGAAACAGAGAGTTAGATGTGGGGCACATGGCAGGGGAATCTTTGACAAATTGATGGCCAACATGTGTCCAGTCATTCCAGGGTGCGCAATAAATTACATTCTCCGAGGCTCAGTCAGAGCCAAGTGCAAGGTGGATAGATTAAGGCCGCTACCGTGTGAAATGCGGTTGGGAGAAGAACGAGGCCTGGTACTCAATCCGTTACGCCGTCTCCTCATGGGGGACAGCAGGTCAGATGAACTCACCTGTTACAAAACACTTCGGTCACACCAAATTTTCACATTTTAACAGTGTGAAGTAACATACCTGCATTCAAGGCAGGCGCTACAAGAAGGGATTTGGGGATTAAAGGAGGAATCATTCTAGGAGTGCCTACTGCTCCTGGCATCCCTGAAGATGAAATACCACTGCTTCTGAAATGCAAGTCCTGTGTGACAGAGGATAGAAAAGAATGAGTTTATAAAGCACATTTCAGGCCTGACACATATTGTCTTAGAGCACTACAGCTGACCTAATGGCGACATTCTTCTCCAATTTCTCTTGTGCTTTCCTAACCAGGACCAGGAGATGCATCAATGTAGCTGGAAAGATGGCAACCACTTCCAGAGCAACAAACTGACTGAAACCTAAAGAGAGGGCTGAATGGCCACCTACACCTCCGTGGCACTAAAAAATCTGTCCTGGTTCTGACACATCCAATATTCTGGTTAAAAGAATAAAAAGAAATATGTAAATAAATAGTAGATAGATAAATAAACAAGCGAATAAATCCAAAAATGTGTTTTGTACATTTGCCAGCTGCAGATCAAAGTGGCTGACACTTGTTAATATCCTTTTTTTTTTCGCTTAGAAGCGTAAAATCTGGTTTCATTTAGCACCCTTAAGCTCTGTGGTTGGTGGAACAGGAATTTGGGAGGGATCCAGCCATGTCACTGTCAGTTTCGAGTCACTTTGTTAACCCTACCCGTCTGGAAGAGGAGGCGGAAGACTTGCTGGAGGAAAGACTTCCATATCAGACTGATTGGCATAAGGCAGCTACAAAGGGCCTCAAATCAGACCACCATCATAAGCCAACAGGACACATCAAGTGGTGGAGGGGCACTTAAACACAGGTATACTACGTGGGTGATGTTACCATAAAGGGCTTTCTTGTCTGGAAAAAACAGACAATTCAAAAGTCACATTGCCTGGCCTGTGAGACTAAACTATGTCTTACTTTTTCACTAGAGAGGTGGTCCTGAACCAAAGCAATGTGTCACAACAAGCTTCCATTTTTCAAAGTGCAATTCTAACTTCTTTCGCCAGGTAGGGGTATTGCATACGGGTCATCTCTTATCACTGGAAATACATGTCATAAACCCCATGTAATTATACAGAAGCCAATACTTGTCCCTTCCAGGACCCCTTTACCAAGGACTAAATATTATCTGCAGCTCCCCCTTCAAGAGACACTGGGCCTTGTATACAGGCAAAAACTAGGCAATGAATGTTGTCTATGTAAACCACCCTACTAAAGTGAGGGCACTGCAGACAAGAGATCTTTTCAATTGGTAGGAGTCACTCCCTGTAAAGATCCAATTTTGATGCAGTCATTACCTTTATATATACGTTCCATTCCCATTAAGAACTGCTAAGAGACCTCCTCTCAACAGATGATGAACACAGCATACAGACCCCCACTGTATCATTATAAAGGCAGAACATTTGACAGGACACCCTTTTATTAGGCAAGAGCCATCACTGCAGCTATAGCCCCACCTTACATTTGGCACGTAACTGTGTTGTATCAGTAGGCAGAAGATTTTTGTTGCCAGCTCCTCACCCCATTCTAGTAGACAGGGGCTCTTTCTCAATAGACAATGAGCAAAATTAACCACCATGAGCATTTCCATTCATTAGGGCAAATCCTTTCCCCTTGAGTCTCCCTTCAGTTATGCTGAGGATTTTCACATGCCCCTTGGGTTCCCCCTTTCAAAAGATATGGGTTATTGCACACAATATTGCCACCACCACCACCCCCATAATGAGGACTGGTGATTATTTACTTGACTCACCCCTCACTTGGCACTGGGCATTGCCTTTATGAACCTTCTCATACTGGAAAGACAGCAGTTATGGGAATACCACCCTCCCTATAGGCAAAGGCATACCTATAGGGCCACCTTTCTGAATGGTTAGAGAATCTGGGCATTGTCCAGAGGGCTCTTATTACATCATCATGCAGGTAACATTGTCTACAGCCTTAACTAACTAGGCACTGGACATCACTTACTGGGACTCTGGGCCACTGTGTTTACTAAAGTTCAGTTGGGGTCCAAATAATTATCACTCTGCTGCCAGGCCCCCACATAATGATTTCCCAGTCCAGTGAAAGCTCAGACAGGTGATACAAAATAACAACAAACCCAAACTGCCACCTGCAGTACGCAGTTTAGACAGACAACTCGGGAGCCTGCAGATTCAAAAGCAAGCCACACCAGGAAGGCTCCATTATGAAGCAGGCATCTTGGTCTGTAACACAGAAAATGACCTGGCAAACTGGGCAATGGCTGGATGTCATGGCCTACTCATAAGACACAAGGATCCCAAGGCTTTCATAGGGTCCTGCCTGGCTATCCTAAGTGTCTTAGAAGTGGATAGTTAGGACTGCGCAGGCACCAGCTTTACACTCGGAGCAATGTGAGAGCGCTTTTGGAAAGATGACAAGATGCAGGTACAAGCTTGTTGACTGATTTGAAAGACACAGCATCCATGACGGCACAATGAGGGCACTAACACAACACGCGAGCATGAGACTTAGGAGAGTCGCATGTGATAAAAATGGATTAAGCTTAAAAGGATATGCTAGCGATAATATCACCTAATAATTGAGATAAACACGTTTCCAAATTGAACAGTCGGCGCTACCATGAAATGTATGCATATGACCATGGCTAATAGTTTGTAATTGGGAGGAAGGATTTTTCTCCGTCTTAATGTATGAAAGTGCAAAGAGACTTTGTGCACTGAACACTTTTTGCAAGTGTTGATCTTCACACAGCTTGTTCTCCAGGACCTTTTGGAAACAGGAGTGGGTGGGGAACAAGATGAAGCAGCAGGAGACAGTACTTTTGGGGGCATCTGGAATTTAAAATCAGAAAGCACTGGCGTTTTTGCCCGCAAGTGCATACGCACGCAGGTAAAGGTTCAGGGAACAGTTTTTGTGATCTATCCATCTTGGAAAGGCTCACAGAGGGCTAGAGGCACCAACCAGGGACATGATGCTGATCCATTACAGGGTGAATCTGAGTGTAGTAACATTCTCATATACTTTGGTTTAATTTAGAGTGGCCAGGTGATCTAACTATATATGTTTGGGTTGTCAGAGATAAATGGAGAGAACATGCCAACTCTGCAAAGGTTTCCCAGCCCTGAATAGAGCCAAGAGGTGAGGTAGAAATTTACCTTGTGTAACCAACTATCCAACTAAAAATCAAGAGCAGTCAGAGTCTGTTCCAATCACATAAAGCACAATGCAGGATAGGGTGCATTGAACAGGATGCCAGTCCATTACAGGGTACACCCACACTCATCCACACTGGACTAATTCAGTCACCAATCAATTTAATCTGCACATCTTTGAGATGCTGCAGAAATGCCAGAGTAACTAAAGGAAAATTACACAAAGGTACAGGGAGAAAATACAAACACCACACAGGCAGGTGCCTAGAATCCAGTCCTCAGGACCTGTGAGATAGCAGCACTAACAACTGTGCCACCCCAACATAATACAGCTCTAGTACATTCTTAATACAGTATATTTGAATAGTCACAGACTAGCTGACGATGCCAACCCAAATCAGAATAATAAAGGAACTGTAAAATACAAGGAAGAGATGAACAAAGGGAGAAATTGAACATGTAAAAAACAAAGACATGCTAGCTCACTGGGTCTGTGTGGCTTTTATTCATCCACTTCAGAGTCTACATATTCCAGCACAGTATCATTGTGGGGGAGAATATACCAGAAACACCAGACACAAGTAAGGAACCAATTCAGAACTTCATATTCAATTTAAAGACTGCCAGTTAACCTGAACTGTGCACCTCTGTGATGCGCCAGGACACCAGAGCACCAGAGAACATGTAAACCAAGACTAAGGAGCTGTGGGAAAACAACAGTACTAACTATTGTGCCACCATGTCAAGTGTAAATAACTGTCATAGACAGAGTCACTTGCCAACATGACCACCAGAAACAGCAACAACAAATTGCTCTGTTCTCCACTCTCACCATTTCTGTGTCCATACCCATGAGTTTTGACCCAACTTGCCTCCCAGCTCAACACAGTAGTCATGAATGACTGACTGAATGAAATGATATCAGCCATTTATACCCCAGCATATGAAATTCAGCACCAAGTTTGCACCCTTGCCCTAACCCTACCCTGAGTGTCTAAATGGCCAGAAGACACTGTGTATCCCTGTGCCTACAGATGGCATGCCCTTAACCCTCCAGACCATTTCCCTAATGCAGAGTTGGGAGAGTGTAACTATAAAATGGTTACTGTCTCCTAGTTTTGCCTGATGGAAGTCCTCATTAAGTATGAGACCTGGTGCACTCTGTTCTCCCAAAAGACTCTCGTGCACATCCAAAATGTGTAGGCACAGACTCAAGCTGACACTTCAACAAAAACATAATGGCCTACATGAGCATGGTGTTTGATAAATTTGCCCCACAGGTACATTGGAGTTTTGCCTCAGTGTTTCTAGTTTTTTTTTATGTATGGCTTCTTCTCAGCAATTTGTTCACAAAACCCAAAAATGGTTTGAGATTGCACCTGCCCGTTTTTTTCTCTTGTATCAATCATGAGGGCCACCTTACATTGGACCCTGCCATGGGCAGAGAATAACTGAGGACAGAAGGCCGTCTCATTTTCTGTCTTCACTTGAGGTCTCCAGCATAAACACGGCTACAATACCGACCGCAGGATCACTTTACACATCTTTGTGGAAGATCCGCTGTGCATTAGCCTCAACAATAAGAAAAGCAAAGCAGGCCTCGTGGATTTTGTGAGGTTCGCACGATACGGTGCATTTATGGCAGCAGAAATGCACAGATGGTTTGCTGGGTGAATTTGCATCGTCAGTGTTTCCAAATGTAATCCCTGCTCTTACAGGGCTACCTGGTTTACAAGCGACTTTAATAAGCGTTGCCTCAATATGATCATATGCTCTCTATAAGCTTCTTATAGAGAAGGAAAAAAAAAATAAAAAGTATACGCATGTTTAGGAAATAAACAGGCCCGACATCGGCCTGCGCCATGCTGAATGGTCCCTCGCACACATTTCGGTAATCATTACCTCTCGCTGGATTTGCAGACAGTCACGTAGCAAATATGACAACTTCAACACACCAAATCTTTTTTAATCCACTTGGGGGTTTCTTCCCAGAACTCTTGCACGATGGCAAAATCCGAAAAAAAAAAAAGACAACTCGGAATATCAATTTAACTGCAGATGCAGAAAATCAATCACATGGATGATGGGTCATGGTGTCCACTCCCACCTGGAATGGACTTTAGTTGAGGAGTTCAGCTGAGGTCACCCCTTCAGCCAATCCAGACATATATGACGCCCAACACACACACTTTTCATACACCTGTTTGCCCTAATTTAATGCATGCACTTTAATGGCACCTTGTTTATAGAAAGGAAGAGGTGAAGGAAAATGTTGTCGCCAACTAACGCTTCGATTCTGTGTAATTAGAACGCTAATAGATTGTCACACTTTTCACATCAAATTTCTTTAATCCACACATTACAGGAACAGAACATCAGAGCTCAGGTATCTGGTCTTTAGAAAAAAAAATGGAAAAAGCCATCCCTCAGGTGGTTCCTGAAGCAGGACTTGATGCTGCTGTGACAAGGGAGCTATGATCAAAAGGTGCAAAGCCTCCACTGAACCCAAAATGGGTGGTTAATTCACAACAGAGCTTTCTCAACATATTTCCTTTTCTTCATGCTATCACTCCATTTAAGGATTCGTCATTACGGCAACCACCCTCCATGACCCATCTATTTTCTGAACTTCCATAATCCAGATGGGGAAATGGAGTCGACCATCACAGGACATACACAAGGGGTCAGTTTAGCTAACAGGCACATATACCCAGAACCCGAGTGTGACCAGGGTGGAACTCTAAGGCAGTCTCCTGGGGCTGTCCACTGCACCACTGTACTCCAGCTTTCTCTTCCTCTCCTTAGACTTATTATCCAGAACTTTTATGCAAATTAGTCTGTCTACTACCATAACCTGCTTTTCCATTACAGGGATATAATGATCATCAAGCACAAACCAGGAGTCATCTTAAAGCAAAATGTCAGAACATCAAGGAACAGCCACACTAAATTGATTTCAAGATGGGAAATGCTGGAGTATATCCTAGCAGCATTAAGTGCACAGCAGGAACAAATTCTGGAAAGGATGCAATAAAATCATAGAGTCAACTTACACACACACACGCTTGCCCAAAGGGGGTAAATATAGAGTTGCTAATAAACCTAACAAGAACGTCTTTAGAATGTGGGACAAATCTAAAGTAGGAGCCAAAATTCCCTTGAACCGATGGAGAAGATGCAAATTCCATAAAGATACTAACCAAGATTAGAATCAAATCCAGGTCCCTGGAACTGTAGCTCACATGTTTTTGCTACTATCCATCTGTGTTTAACATCCTTAGTGTTAACCCCAAACATGACTCAGGCTCAGAAATCTATGCAATGGTTAAACCTGAGTCAGGCTTAGGGTGACATATAATGGTACACTGTATAGTTATAAGCTCAGGTAACTCTCAGGACTGTATTCAGCTTCCATGTAGGGGATGAAATAACATCATGTTGTATAAAATCATTAATATTTCTATGCATTCTGCCACTTAATGGCAACTCTATGGTAACTCACATATTCATGAATGAGGCAGAGCCTCCAACCTAAAACACAATGGTAAACAAGAAAACCACAAAGGCAGCTTCAGAACAAAGTGAAACATTGCTCAGATTTAGCGATAGTGATGGCAATGTGAATTAGTCATCGGACATTGACACAGAAAGTGAAACTGTTTTATGATACTGTACAACTGAATCGCTGGGATATGCTCAGTGAATTTGGCTGTGTAAAGCTTCACCACAGTGTGAAATTAGCTGCATGAAAAAAGGAAAATATAGCTGTGATCAAGTGCAAGGATAAGCAAGACATTAGGCCCCTATGCACTGTTCGCAGTGCAGCAGCTATTGATTTTCGTTTCAGGAGAAATATGGAAGTCACTAAGCTTTATGCTGTGGTAGCCTACAATAACACCGATCATGCCCGGCATTCTACTCTCCCATGCGAAGCAACAGAAAAAAATATAAGAAAAGTGTACAAAGAAACTCACTCTTACTGTCCCAATAGTGATGTTTGGCTGTGCGTTGGTGACTGTTTCAAAACATATCACACGAAGGATGTGTACTAAATCTTCATTAGTACAGCAGTGTACATTCAACATACCTTTCCTACCTTATTTATGTTGATGTTCTGGTATATACATGTTTTTGTTACACCTAATAACATTTTCTCTTGTTGAAAAAAACCTTTAATGTTTTTGGCTCATTTTAAAAATAGAATGCTAAGGAGGCTACAGCAATGATTATGTGACTTGTGTGCTGTCCGCCTGCTTTACCTGTGTAGGCATGCATTTCACCAACTACATCTAAAAGACATGTGTGTTAAGGGTAATATGCCATTCTAAATTGGCCCCTTGTCAGTGTGGGTGTGTGTGCATTTTGATGGACTGGTGCCATTCCCAGGGTTGGTTCATTCCTTGAATGCTGATGCTCTGGAGTTATGCACTGGCTTCTATAAAGATAAAATGAATTGAGTTTGGGAATGGATGGGTGAAATACAGTCTC
This sequence comes from Polypterus bichir lapradei, assembly GCA_026402145.1. Taxonomy (NCBI): domain Eukaryota; kingdom Metazoa; phylum Chordata; class Cladistia; order Polypteriformes; family Polypteridae; genus Polypterus; species Polypterus bichir. The sequence continues at coordinate 8,573,472 of JANRMT010062815.1, read as the reverse complement.
ATTGGGCTTGATTTCAGTTGCTCATTTTGTCTCCATTTAAATTTAAACCAAAGGTTAAAGGTTAATATCTTCTGTTCTTAACTGTCAAAAACTTGAATGAATTCAGAATTAACTACAAGGTTTTGAACACACTTAAATGTTAATATCATACTTTGTATATTACGTTTAAAAATGTGAGAGTTGGATTAACACAACATTCTCAAAGCTGCTTAAACCAATTTAGGGTTGTAGGTGAGGCAAGTCCATCCAGCTGACATCTAAAAGGCAGGGACCAGCACTGGATGGGTCACCAAAGCCCCTCACGCACATACTGTACTTATACTTGCAATCTGCAGCCACCATTTAACCTAAACTGCATGTCTTTTGGGAGGTAGGAGTTAAACTGAAGTCCCAGGAGGAAACCCCATGCAGACACAGGGAGAACATACTTAATCACAAATTACATTTTTTGCCCTGTATAATTCAATTATGGGTTTCAAGGGACTGGTGCCTGCAGCAATCACAATTAAATATTTGTCCAATACATACAATACTATTAAAAAGGTAGTGCAGAGATATTAATTAAATATTTATATTAATATAAAATCAGAAATATTTTATATGTATATTTATGAGTAAATATTCATTATACATTGTTATAAATAGTTTGCCTTCTGTATAAGATTTAAGGAACAACACAACATAAAACCTCAAATTTATGCTTCCTCAGTTTTTTTAAACTCACTTCCGATCCATTCACTTTCTTATGATTCAAAGTGGATCTGTTCAATAAAGGAACAATAAAACTCTCAAGCTCTCCGGCATTACATCGTGCCCTCTGCCTTAATGACAGTCATGTGCTGTTATGTGAGTTATGGTTGTCTTTTTACTAATTTCAACTGTAACAAATAGGGAAGTAGCTTTTTTCAAAAAAATATAAAGCAGGCTCACAAACTAAATGAATGAAAGAATGAAACACTCCTTGTTCTGCTGCTGATATTGAATACTCCAATAGTGAACTTAAGAGGCAGAAAATGAAATGGGCAAAGTAAATCCATCAAGTCACATAATTAGGATGATCTGCAGGAAAACAAACTGAACATTGAAATCCTGCCTTTGTTCTATAATAGAACTCATTAAATAATTATGGAACTTTCAGGATTACTATTTACACAGTAGGCAGCGTGATAGAGCAGTGGGCAAAACTGCTGCTTCCTGAATCCAGCGGCAAGCTGTTTTCGAGTTCCAAACCCTGCGTTTTGTCATTGTGCAGTTTGCACATTCTCCCAGTACTCAGGTTTTTCTCACATGTTACCAAAGACATTCAGGTTGAACTCTTAGGTGATTCCAAAGTTTCCCTGAGTGCATGTGGTCATGTGTAAGAGTGAGCCCTGTGATGAACTGGAATCTGTCCAGGGCCATTTCTTGGCTTGTCCAGGGCTGTTGCAAAACGTTTTGGTCTCCTGTAACCGTGGACTGGATTAAGTGGGTTTGAGACAGTTATATTACTCATACTCATCTCTGTTAAGGGGTAAGCTCAGTGTTTTTTAGTGCAGAAAGAATTATCATGTTAACATCAGCAAAACCCAGGAACTGGTTATTGACTATCAACACACTAAAGAGCCTCTGCATCCAGTTACTATTCAGGGAGATGTAGTGTTGGTGCACTCCTACGAGTATCTGGTAGTTCACATCAATGACAGGTTGGACTAGTCTCATAAGACAGAGGAACTATATTAAGAAGAGCAGGACAGGCTCCTTTTTCTTAGCAGACTACTTTCCTTTAATGTGGGAAGTGACATCCTTCACATCTTCTACTACTCTGTGATAGCCAGTGCAATCAATTTTCTACACTGTGGTGTACTGAGCTTGCATCATGTTAAGAGAGGCCCAATGAATCAACAAGCTAATTAAAAGAGCAAACTCAGTTATAGAACACACTCTGGACCTCCTGAAGGTAGTAGCAAAGGAGAGAATTAAAACAGAACCAAGCACCATTATGAACAATGCTGTATGTCTTCTCTCTGATACACTTACACTGAGGACTTCCAGACAACGCATTGTTCAGCAGAAGTGTGCTACAGGGGGTTCCTTTATACCAACAGTAATACACCTGCATAATGCTTCACTAAGACTGGGACTTTCCTTTGAATTTTCTTCCTTTATAGTCATTCCAGTGTGTGTGTGTCTGTGTTTGCATGTATTGTCACAGACCGGAATCCAGGGGTGCCGCCAGAGGGTGCTGCAGTGGTTCCTGAGCCCGTGTGGGCGGTTCTTCCGCCACACCCAGAAGTGCAGCAGGAAATAGGTCACCAAACACCTGGAGCACTTCCGGGTGGGCTATAAAAGGAGCCAGCAGCCACCACTCCGGAAGCCAGAGTCAGGAGGAGAGGGACTAAACTTGCCAGAGAGGAGTGGAGGAGAAAAAAAAGAAAAGTATTGTTGTGTTTTGGTGCTTGTGCTTGTGCCTATGGGATTGGGGAAGGGGTTGCCCACAGGTGAAGAAAAAGAAATAAAACATTTATTTGTTTTATCAGTGTGTCTCCCGTGTCTGTCTGTGCCGGGTCAGGTGCTGGTATAGCGCCTTTATCACACTGGCATAGTCAGCAGGATTCCTGGCCATACTGTAAGGCAGGGACCTGCATTAAAAATCTGTGTGATGACCTGACACAGCAGCACGAGGCACACATACAGTGCAGCGTGCAGTGCACGCGCACCCTTGGCAGCAAAGCCGCTAAAAGGGAACAAAAAAAAAGCTCAATGAAGTAAGGCCAGACGAGCTCCAAGGACAGTGGGCAGACCCGCGCACGCCATGGAGAAAGCAGCCCAGGTCGACGTGTTCAAAAGAAAGGCCACCCGGAAGATGGCAGCTCCGGGAAACGGGATCCCTAAGGAGGTAGGTGCCAGACCCAGAGATGATCGGTTCTGGGGGTGTTGTTTGCCGGTTCCGTGTGCCTACCTTCTAGATGGCGAAGTGCCAGATGGGTGGCCTGGGCACGTCAATCCCTGGGACGACAATGGGGCGAGTGGGAGCGGAATGGATCTGAGCCCGCTGTTTGCCAAAAAACAGCCGCAGGAGGAGGAGCACCAGGAAACTCTCCCCAAGGGCTTTGTTCCAATGGTGAAGGGGGCAGTACAGAGTCAGGAGACACTCCTCAAGTCAGGTAAGGGTGTGGAGGGAGTGTTCCAGGACCCCGCCACTCAGAGAATACAGGCGGGGACGGCGAACCTTCACCCGCGATCCCGAAGATCAACCGAGGGAGCCTACAAGGAAGATGCAGGGCCCCAATGGTTCGCGGTCAGCAGGGTTGGATGAGGTGAACCCAAGTCCACTGCCGACCAAGGAAGCTGACCTGCTTTTGGCTGTACAGGAGGTGGAGGATGTGCTCCAACCCATACAGACTTTATTAAAGGTTTTGGGCATGTTGCAGGACGCAATGGAGAGGCTGGAGAAGAAGGTCGGAGTGCCTTTAAAGGCTATACAGGAATGGCTGAGGCGGCGTGATGCTGGATTCTCCAGCCTGAGTAATGTGGTGGTACAGGTAAGTGACGCCTGTACTATAAATAAAGAAATAGGAGAGCAGGGTTAAATGACGCCGGTATTGATCAGCTCCTGATGCCAAGTAGCCGCAACTCCTACATGGGATGCAGCTGTGATGACCGCTTGCGCGTTTGGGGCGGGACTGGCAAAGGTGGGTGTGTGGAGCCGGCTGATAAGTGTCGACTGCCAAAGTGCTGCACCCCAAATGCCGGCAGCGGTCTCACAGATGTCCACAGGGGCACAGATGGCACGGAGTCTTTTTTCCTCCCATAAGGGGACCCAGACCATCATTGTGCCCCAGAGCAAAAGGAGAACCCGGAAAAAGAAGGCTGGGTCTCCTAACAGTGTGCAGCATGAGCCCATCGACTTGGAGGCAGTGGAGGGCTTCGCTGTGAAGGGGTGGAGATACCAGCCAACCTCAGCTGGCCGGACATCGGAACAGGACTTTCCATCCTGCTTCCGGTCCTACAGGGTACGAACTGGAGGGGATCGGCATTGCTATGAATGCAATCATTGTGGTCACGGATGGAGGTGTTGTCCGTGGAGGACATCAAGAATGCATAGATGTCAGGACAGCACCTCCCAATCTGTTGATTGTGTCTTTACAGGGCAGAGCCGTGGACCAGATGACACCGTTTCCCCATCCTGGAGAAAATCAGCCCTTGTGGGACGAGCCACTGTGCCCCACAAGGCTCAGCTGAGGGAGGGGCAGTGTCACAGACGGCTGGGGTCCTTGTCCGGCCGGGACACCTCTTCACTGTATGGACTGGGGGAGCAAGCCTGGTCAGAAAAGTACCTTCCCCAGGACACTAGATGGCAGCCCCCTTGGGTGGCAGTGGTACCTCAGATTGCCACAGGGCTCCATAGGAGATGGAGTCCTTTATAACCCTGTTGGGATCCGGGGGTGCTGCCAGGGGGTGCTGCAATGGTTCCTGAGCCCATGTGGGCAGTTCTTCTGCCACACCCGGAAGTGCAGCCAAAAATAGGTCACCAAATACCTGGAGCACTTCTGGGTGGGCTATGAAAGGAGCCAGCAGTCACCACTCCGGGAGCCAGAGTTGGGAGGAGAATGACTAAGCTTGGCAGAGAGGAGTGGAGGAGAAAAAAGAAAAGCATTGTTGTGTTTTGGTGCTCGTGTTTGTGGGACTGTGTTGTGCCTGTGGGAACAGAGAAGGTATTGCCCACAGGCGAAGAAAAATAAATAAAACATATTTGTTTTATCAGTGTGCCTCCTGTGTCTGACTGTGCTGGGTCAGGCGCTGGTATAGCGCCTTTGTCACAGTATATATCTATTTTATATATTATTTATTTAAAGAGTTTCTATAAAAAGCCTGCCAGGACCCAGGGACAAATAAAATTCAATCTATCTGTACTGCTGTGTTTTCTACTAGTGCTGGTGCTCAGATTTTCTGAGAGGTGTTTGCAATTTCTCTCAGTGTCCATGTGAGTTCAATCCTCTTCTTTCAAACATTTTAAATACATGACAACTAGGCTGACTGTAATACCAAACTGGTCCAATGTTAGTTAGTGTGGGAGTGTGCAGTAAGAACTGGTTCCTGCTCCATGCATAGTGCTCCCCTGATAGGTTAGTCTGTATTTGAAGAAATGTGGTCTGAAAATGAATAATTTATATTAACCATAATCAGGGAGAATGCATGTTTGCTTTCTTGCACTTCCCAAAAAAGACCTGAAGAACCACAGATAATCTTAAGGGCTTCATGGTAATATTTATACAGAGAATCTCTGCCTAGAGAAAGAAGTCAGAACCCCACTGCTGTTAATGATTCTGACCGTACCCTACCTATGTTGTTAATCTTTGGCACCGCTTCTGAATTTGATTTACCTGGTACAACCCAAAATAAGGCAGTCACTTGAGTCGGTGGGTGTGGCTTTTTAAATCATTCCTCTTCTACTATTCAAAGCTCGTTGTCCTTTCTGATCTCAGGTACTGGCTTCTGTTTCATATGCCAATGTTTTTGACTCCTGTTTCTCTTTTGACTGTTCTTGCATGCTTTTTCAGTATGTTTTCATGTTTCAGAGTTTTTTTAGTTTTTTTTAAACTTCTGCCTAATTTATTGACTCAGTTCCTCCATCATGCATATACTGCATATACAGTACAGTTTTGGATTTTAGCCTTTAAATCCATCTTGTTCCTTCTAGTACCACCTTGTGCTTTGCCCCCTCATACACTGTATATTGGAAGTGGGTACAGCAAAATAAGCACAACAGAAGGTGAAACAAGAATAGGAACTTGGGTATAGGGGTATACTATACATATGTAAATACTGCCCACTCTTTGACATGTTTCAATTATTGCAGGAGCGATATTGCAAAAGCCATACTACTAGTGAAGTGCTGCAGATACAGTACAATCATCCTGGTTTCCCGAACCACCAGATAGCTACCTATTGTTGACATGTTTATGCAGAATTCACAAGATACACTTGCAGAAAGATGACAACCTCTCTCAAAGGTCTCTAACTTTTAAACCCAGTTGATCCATTGCAGCCTACAACAGGGAACATTATGTTCAGGGTGTGAAACAGCCAATCTTCCAAAAAGTAACATTAAAAAAATGTTATTGAAGCGATCTCAAATAAAGATCTCTTAAGATCTCTGGTTAATTGGTTCCTTCCAGTTTCAAATATTGTATACATTTCGTAAAAACATGTTTTCATTTTAAAAATTTTCACTAAAATAATTTCAATGATAATAGCTAAAATGTGTAATAGACACACTGGTTTTTATTTCAGTTTCCTACAAAGGTTTAATCATGCTCATGAGTTTGCTCTTATGTTAAAATATTTTGGATATTATAAACCTATATTATACCTATACCTATAAACTTATATTGTAAACCATTAAAGGTATACAGTGTACCCCACTTTGACCTTTCAAATTTTATTATGCTTCAAAATAAAACTTTACATTACTAAATTGTGATTTTTTTCACTATTTGCCAACAACATTTTTACATACTATCAAAAATACAAAATGTCTGGTGTTATCATTTTTGACCTGTTGTGACATGAGTGTAAGTCTTCAGAAGGGGCAGAACCAGTCCGTGGGCAGCATGGTGGTGCACTGTTGAGTGCTGCTGTCTCACAGCCCCAGCAAACCAGCCTAGTCATGGGATTTTTCAGTTTGCATGTTCTCCCAGTATTTGTGTGGGAGTTTCTGCAAACACTTGGCCTTTCGCCATCATCCATTAAATTTATTGCCTGTCCTAAATTGGCATGGAACAAATGATTATATGTCTTGTGCTAGACCAGGACTCACTCCAGAGTTCCATCGTGGTTTGCTCCCAGTTCTGCCAGAATGTGCTCCACAAACCCATATTCATGGATTGGATTAAGCCTGTGATCTAAGCAGCTCTCATCAACTAGGCTGAGTTAGTGTCATCAATTGACTTCAAATATATTTTGCAGTTTTTGACCAGGTGCTCCAGCTTCCTCTCACATCCCAAAGGTGTCCATGTTAGGTTAATTGTCGATAAAATTTGTTTAAAATGAAATTAACTACTGTACTACAATGTTTTATTCACAGACTGCTCCAGTCGTTCTGCTTGTAGCTTTCAGTTAATTCAAAATACTGCTGCCTGGGTCAATGATTACTAGAACTTGGAGTTACAACAAAGAACTCCTCTCCTTGAATCTTTATACTAGCGTTCAGCTGAGTATAAAGTGCACTTCAAAATGCTCCTTTTAACATCTTCTTCTTCTTCTTCTTTTGGCTGTTCCCGTTAGGGGTCGCCACAGCAGATCATCTTCTTCCATATCTTTCTGTCTTCTGCATCTTGTTCTGTTACACCCATCACCTGCATGTCCTCTCCCACCACATCCATAAACCTTCTCTTAGGCCTTCCTCTTTTCCTCTTCCCTGGCAGCTTTATCCTTAGCATCCTTTTCCCAATATACCCAGCATCACTCCTCTGCACATGTCCAAACCAGTGCAATCTCGTCTCTCTGACTTTGTCTCCCAACCGTCCAACTTGAGCTGACCCTCTAATGTGCTTTAAATAGCTTAGACTCTAATTCTTTAACAAAACTAATCAGTGTATTCATACTGAAATGTATGTTATGATCCGAGTATGCTGGTCATCTAAAGGCTCCCAGGATAAATCAAATCACTGTGTGAGGCCAAGCCATCATTTTCAGACACCAGAGCTGTGGAATGATCTAAGCACTTGTGGAAGAGAAGTCCCATGAGTCTCCCAGCTGAAGGCTCATCACTTTAGTCTTAACTGCCCTTATCAGAATTTCTGATTGGCTGTTCAAATTGTGACTCTGTTTGCTAGTCCTTAGCAAAAAATACGAGCTTGTTGATCATTATATTATTTTAATGACACTCCTCTGTTCTGCTTCTCTTTTCTGTATCTAGAAGTGGTCCAGGAAAAATTACAGCAGTGGACTTGGCAGCCTTGAGATTCAATGATAAAAGGATTTAATCAGCCTCCTATTACACTGTCCAGCACACATTTGGGATGGGGTGCAGTTGATCTAGGCTATGCAAACTCTGACAGTGCTTGTTATTACCAATCATATGTTTATTTTCTCTAAAACTGCTGTTGACTGAAGGTTTCGTTTTCCTCTCCTCTGTTGTCAATTGTCTGAATTGCTCTATTGATGAGGATCTTTGAGATTATTTGTTTTACTAAGCTGGATGTAAGTTGTGTGTTTATGTATATAAAGGTTATATGGTTTAATATGTTTATGTATAATAAATATGTATAAGAAAACTGATCCTCTACTCATCAAAAGGTGTTACACAAAAATAAACAGAATTGAAATTGAATTAACTCTAAATTGTCTATACTGAAGTGATTTGATAATGAACAAATTGATGGGTGGATGGATAGTTTACATCTGTCTGCAATTACTGGGAATCTTCAGACTTGGTTAATAAAGCTCCAAAAAAAAGCAGTATCTTCAAGACAAAGGAATACTTAACACTGACCCAAAGTGAGACAATCAGGAAAGGCTAAAAAAAAAATTATAATGTATTCAGAATCTCACTAAGCACAGTCAATGGTATTATAAAAATGGAATACAAATTTGTAACTGGACGTCCTCTAGAGCAGTACAGGAATGCCATGTCTAACATTGCCAACTCATGGTTCCAGCTTTCTGGGTTCAAATCTTGCACCATGTTATTGTCTGTGTGAAATTTGCATGTTATCATCATTGCTCACATTATCTTTCCGCATCCAACAACATGTCCATGAAGTGTTAATTTGGAATGCATTTCTAAATTGGACCTGTTGCTGTGTGCACGAGTGGGATATGTAATGGACTGGCAATACGTCCAGGGTTGTTTCTTATCTTGTACTCAGTGCTGTTCAGCCCTCCATGGCCTCAAATTAGAAAAAGTGGGTTCTGAGAATATTGTTAGTCATGAGGAGATCTTCCAAGACTGGATAAAAGATCACTAGATAGACAGGCAGTGTGGTGTAAGTGGTTAAGACTTTGGACCTCAAAATCTGAGGTTGAGAATTCAAACCCCACTACTGACAATGTCACTTGACCTACCTGTGTTCATATTGGAAAAACAAAAGAAATGGAACCAACTGTACCTGAAATGTCACAAGTTGCCTTGTATAAGGGCATCATTCAAACAAAAAGTAATAATAGTTTGGAAGTCCACCAAAGATCTCAAAAGGAACAACAGACAATCAATAAACACTGGTATCTCCATGGGAAGGAAGCAAAAGGATACATGTTTTCATTAAATCTCCACTACAGTTTGTCAAAAGCGCATAAAATCCTTTGATACAAAGTGAATGAAAGACGAGACCACAACTGACTTTTGTGACCTTGATGTTAAGTGATTAAGGTACACTATCCCTGTGGCGAAGCACATTGACGACAGTATAAAGTTAAGTAATTAGTTTCCTCCTTCAGGACCAGAAAGATTTACTAAGTAGGCAAAATGAATGCAGCAAAGTACAAAAAAGTCCTAGAGGACAACTTTCTACAGTCTGCAGGAGACTGAAGACTTATGTCACAGGGAGATGATAATCCAAGGTGAAAAGGAAAATCCATGCTGGAGTTTCATGAAAGTGAAAATCAGTACATTTCTAGACCATGCTTTCTGAAGAAACCTGCAAATTGATCACAGTTTTGCATGGTGTATATGAAAGCTCTAAAAAATTATACCAACAAAATTAAGTAAATTGACCATGGCTCTATATCCAGCCAAATGTGTCTTTACCAACCAATATTACATAACCTTCTCAAGCTTACTTAGTCTAATGAAGGTCTGTTTTTACCCCAGGAGCACCATGCACTAGGCAGGAGAGAGTTCTGGGCAGAGTGCAAATATGCAGTGCAGAGGAAACAAGCAAGGCTGTTTGGCCGTGTTGGTTGGCATAATGACTGAAGCAGCATAAATGGTACAGAAGGCAAAAGTGCTTCAAAAGATGACGGGTCCCAAGGAGTGACTTGAGGACTCACGTGTTTACCAGATGTACTACATACCAACTCCTTCGGATGGAAACATAACAAGCTAGAGATAGAGAGAAAGGGACAATTGTCAAGACACCAAATAGAGGAAAATACAATGGATGAAACAGTGGGACTATTGATGTTTGCTCTGGCTATTCATTTAACCAATAATAAGTAATGTTAACAACATTTTAACCAATATTAACTTATGTTAACAAGTATCATAGAGAAATGTGAGCCAATTTAATAGGAATGATCAGACATCCTATCTGGAGACACCTGCCACTGAAGCAGAGCGTCATTACAGCTTGCCTGCAAGACACCTGACCAAGATCCAGGACACACAAACAGACTGACATGAAAATGGCTATGCTGCTGAGCCATCCTGAGTGCCTGTGCATTCCTTGGCTTAAGTATACAATATATGTTTGGAAAGTATACTCAAACACTTAAACGATTTATAAAAATGATGTTATTTAATGAAGCAATTTCTATCAGTAATGTTTTCTGACATATTAGCAGAGGTAGCTGATTTGTAGTAAAGATAAACCAAAGCTGGTACTGTAGTGATTCTGAAATAACGTATGGTGCAGTTAAATTTCAATAATACTTGAAAGAGTCAAATGCAATGTGTAAGTCCTAATGAGTCCACCTATTTAGCTTAAGTGTGTACATGTCATAACATTGTGTTCACTTATTAAAGACATGCATGGGCTCTGTTCTGATCCATGTGGATTTGAATACAATAGTCACTGTCAGTAAGACTGTACACAAAAATATGCGTACAGAAAAGATCCAATGCTCCAGTTCAGAGAGCGTAAGAGTTTTGCCTATTCAAGGTCTTACAGCCTTGGTATTCTGCAAACATTTCACAGAAGGATTTATTTCTGATGAGCAAACTCTTTAGAAAGAAAGACAGAAAAAAATAAATAAATGATAACACTGTACACCCATCAAAATCAAAGTAATAGGTCAGTGATCTTACAGAGTCCATCAGATGGTTCACTCACCCACCCTCACACAAGGCCAATTCAGAATTGAAAATTTACCTTGCGTACACATATTTGGGAATGAGTGAGGAAAAGCACAGTATCTATAAGAAAACCAATGCAAACATGGGGAGAATGAGTAAATGCAGGGTACCCATAAAGTTGGAAGCTGATAAAGCTACACTTTTCAATGCCACCATACCACCTTATTTTTCTAGTTAGTCATTCTATAAATAAAATGGTATAGATGTATGTATATATTTAGAGCACAGAAGGATCTGCACAAGCTAGTTTTCACTTTGGTATTCTAAAGTTTTTGTGATGATCAATGACAAAAAATATCAGTTAAATTCAATAGTATGTCATGTTTTTGGACATGCAAATTAGAATTTCTGTACTTTGTACATGTGTTAATACTACTACTTCAACTACTACTAAATCATCTTAAATCATTAGTCCCAAATTGAACTTCTTATTTAAAGTAAACCATGTTGAAAATTGCAGGGGTGTTTTTTTTTTTTTGTTTTTTTTTTACTTTTATTCTTAAGCCTATAGGTAAAAATAGTGTATTTAGTTAACATATTTTTTTTTCCGTTTCCCATTGACCGTTAATTTGATTCAAGGTTGGTTTCACTCTAGTAACAGTAACACAACAAAATGTCCACCTTTATATGAAAAGAGGGTATCCATATAGAGACGTTAAGTTTAAGTTTGGTGCAGAGTTTAATTCAAAGTGATGAGGTACCCGGGAGCGCAATGGAGGTGTGCCGACAGCTACAATTTTGGTAAAGCTTTTAACGTATTACGGAATTGGCCCATTAAATACACGAAATCGATGTCGTTTACTTATACAGAATAGCGAGCATACATTAGTTTTACACTAGGATGTCTTTTAATCTTAAATTGTCCCTCTGATAAGACTTTGTGTTTTACACATTGTCTAATCGCTCAACCTCAGGTCAGCATGCACTGAACCTGCTGCGCCAGAACCTGCTTTTCGCACTACCCTAACCTGAAGATTAACTGTGCTTTAACCAGTTAAAAACAGATAAGCATAACGTCAACTGGACAGTTTTTGTTTAAAATTTTAAATGAAGCATGTGTAATAAAATCTGCTTATTTAAACATTATAAAAAATGAAATCAAACATTTTATATAGATTTCGGAATCCTGAAGCCCATTCGGAGGACCAGAAGCGCACATGCCTTAAAATCAGAGGTCGCTGAGCTGAGCGTTGGTTTAAATTAAGCACTTGTTTGATTTAATCAGTTGTAGCTGTCAGAAAGAAAATGTACGCATTGCCGTCTAAATCTGCGGTTGTTTATATATATATATGTAAGTTAATGGGCTTTTTATTGTTATTTATATTTGTTTTGTTTTTCCGCAAAAAAAGTGTGTTGAGGCAACTAGCGACCCTTACAAGCGAAGTGTGGATAAGTGAAGGACTGGTGTCCCATCAAGGTCTGTCTCTTACCTTGAGCCTGATAATGCCCGAATATACTCAAGTTAGCTACGATTTAGATAATGAATGTGCGCTAATCGGTGAATTATCGTTTTTCTTCTGCAACACTGTAGTGTTAACAGCAGTGGTCATTCAAGTGCCCCAAGCGCCCTCTAGTGGCCGCAGGTTTAAGAGTGAGTCTTTCAACTCCTAGTACCCCTGTGAAGACAGGCTCTTTAACCGAGTAATTTCGCTTGGAGCCTTATCTCCGGTTTCCTTTCTGGATTAAACATCATCTAAATTACGATCTTTAAAGACAGGCATACTGTTAACATGAGTGGCAAAATAGAAATAGAATTATTTAGTGACTACAGTGCTAATGTCCACCTTACGGTCGATTTCAAAGGCTGCTCTTTTTGTGCTGGAAAGTGTGACATTTGTACAGGATGGTTGGCCTAATTTTATTTCTATCATTCATTTAAAAAGAATACTTTTAAAAGTCCAGTCATTAAATCATTTTGCATGTCTAACTTGAATGCATTTTAGGTAACACTAATTTAAACCCACTTACAAATGGTGAAAATAAGCGGAATGCCTACCTTTTGATAATACCTACGGAATAGCAGCCCGTCGCAAGGCACAAACGTACAAGTAATATACAGTACATGCAAGCAATTCCATGTAATTGCTAGGTTTACTTGGCTCAAGTTTTGATCATGCATTCTAGTCTCTACTCCACGAGCAAACTTTCCTCAATAATTTATTAACAAAATGCTTGCATAAATTCTGCCAAAAAAACACGCATCTTTTGATATCCATTCCATCCATAATGTATCCGTTATACAAATGACCCGCAAAGCTGCGTGACTTACCTGCTATAGCAGAAGTTGGAAACTTCATTACCAACTGAGATGATGGCTTGTGACTATCAGAGTCATCCGTGGCCTGGCTGATCCTTCGACACCTGGCAGCGGAGTGGCTTTAGATTTCCCATCATGCCCAGCAAAAGTGTCGCTAGCAAACCGATAGCCAAAGTTAGCAGAGCCAGCGGTGGGGGTTCACTTGCCAGGATGGAATCACAGAGGTTTTCAGAGTCCCCGTCAAAACATTTTGCAATTGTTAGTTTCTTTATGCTAATAAAACCGAAAGGGTTGTTTGTCGAGGCATCGTTCACTCTCGTTTAAGTTAAGTGTCTCTCCAATCGGACATACCTATATAACCAGTACATCCAGTACTTTACTAGTTGATTGCCTCCTGTAAAATCAGATCTTAAGTGACTGTAACTGGTAAAATACAAAGCCAGTCTTACTTTATAGAACTTGATAGGTAGACGTACAAAGTAAAATCAACATCTATATACGTGTTCCATATACTTTTTAAGGGTTACCTTTTCACTGTAAGAGTTAATTGAACACTTTAGATTAAATTTCCCTGTATAACAGATTTTTTTTTTAAATGCGTGAATGTAATATAGGTTAATTTATACTGGTAAAAAATATAATTTTTAAATAGGCATGTCACAAAACAGGATGAGTAGCGTGCGTGTGTATAGGCTTACCCGTGCCCAGTAACTGGAGCCGCGCCTGCTCCGGACTCGAGAGTGGTCAGTAGTGACCGTGCGAAGAGCGGGGACTACACGAGCTGCCTGAACTTTTGGCCTCTCTGAAGACGAGCGGCCAGGGGAATCAGAACGTCTGGCTTGGCTCGTCTCGTTATCTGGTATGGCGGTAGGTGAGGAAGATTCTTTAGCTGACACTGCCCCCTGCTGGAAGCGACTGACAACAGCATTTAAATCTGTGAGTAACGGTGCTGGGGTTGGGCCGAGGTGTGTTGAAGGAGTGGCTGAGCCGGTCTGTGTTCAGACGGACATGAAGTCATTGACCAGTCACGCTTTTATATGGAGTACTCAGTACAGCGACAATGAATTAAATTCTAAGAGGGTTTATTTTTCTGGTACTGTATTCAGGTATTCGGGTATCACCATATTTTTATAGCAATGGCATATTTGTGGTAATGTAATAGGAAGTCATGTGATACATAATGTAATCAGCCTAGGAGCTAGGGCAGTGTCCACAAGGAAATGCAGAATCTGAATCTTTGCCCTTTAGGCAAATGAAGGACTATCTGTAAAGAAGGAAATGTTCTGGGCCTCACTACTTTGATTGTCTGTTTGATTTGCGAACATCGTTTTTTAATATAAGCTCACCGTACCTAAAATTAGTCAGTCAGACAGCAATACATGGCATCCCAGTAAGAACACCATCATACAAATAGTTGTGCATAGTACTAAGGGGTTTGAAGAGCAATGAGGAGTAGAGGTGTGCCAAGTGAAAAATGGGTCACAGGGCAGACATGAATGATTGGCAAAAGGGGTTATTGTGTTCTGCCATGCCAAAAGCAATAGTGTACAGGAAGTTGCCGACTTTGCAGTCGGACTGTCAAATGGGTCTCCTTGTACACTGAAGTGAATTTATAATCATTGCCAAAACCAAGGTTGAAAAATGGTGCTCACAGGTAGGGACAGTCACTGTGTGTCAAGCAATGTAACAGCAAACCGCTTTGCCACCAGGCCAGAATTGCTATAGACAGTCGATGCAGGCCCAAAACAAGCCATTTGTGAATGAACACTTAGAAGGAAACTGCATGCCATGAATATCTGGAGAGGGTGAAGTGGAAGAGGCCCTTGCTGACAGCTATTCACAAAGTCACATGGTTTCATTGGTCACAGAGCCACAAACCCTGGACCATCAATGCCTGGAAATGTGTTAGCTGGTGTGATGAGTCACATTTCTGCTTGTAGTTGAATCATGTGAGGCAACAGGTACATCTTAAACTGCATGAAGGCTTCCACGAGGACTGTGTGCAAGCTGCTATTTTGGAGGGAGGTTTTCTCTGATGGGGTGTTCCAGTTACAAGGAATTACATCCTTTTGGTTGAGGGGATGACACACTTGAACCAAAAGGGTTTGCCAAAAGGTTTGTGAAAGCCAGTATATTAATATGCTCAAATAGACAGCAAACAATAGTAAAACAAAACAGTGTACTCACAAACCAGTAACAAATGCACAAGAACCAGTGATATACAAGTGCAAATCAATATATCTCATATGCAAACCAGTAGTATGCATATATGGACCAATGTAGCTCATACACACACCGATAATATAGGAATACAAGTCAATGTAACTTGTATGAATAAAACCCATATATAGACACCAGGATAATACAGTATGTTTGCAAACCAATAGTAAATACTTTTAAATCAATAGCGTGAACATGGATTACACACAGAAATTTATGATTGATGGCCACCCATACTTTGGCTCCTTCTCACAGCAAGTACTGTATAGGTGCTGCTGCACACATTGGATAACAAGACCTGCATGCATCATGCAACATAGCTGAGACAAACACAAGAGTTGGGTGATCACGCCACGTGTTTAGCACAGTAACAGCCTTGCTAGCAAAATGACAATATACTAACCATAAAGGGGTGACCGAGGGTGCTGTGTTTCATGAGAGGTTACAGCTTCTGACATCTGCCTGCGTTGCACAGGCTGGCTGATTGGATTCATCGCACATGTAGGTTGGTGTGAGAGAATAATTTGGAGGTAACAATAGTTAAGTATTGTGGGATGCTTTCCATTTTAAAATATAGCATCTATCTTAGAAGTATAAAAAGGTTAATAAATGTCAGAAACCTGTTCAAGAAATAAGATAAAGGTCAAGTGAACAACAAAGGCAAGGATGTACCAGGAGAAGGTTGATGTAATACAACAAATGTATTAGGAGATGATTTAGAGATCTGCAGATGTCATTTAAACAAGACTGGACAGTTGTCTTATGCAGAGAGATTTCAAGGGTAATAACTGAACATTATATATATGAGAAGAACACAAGTGTGGTAGAACAGACTTTGACTTCAAACAGGTTTCTGACTCAAAGACGTTTTATCAGATTTGCCCTGGTAGAGGATACATTTCTTTATTTAATTAATATGTTGATTTCTTTCAC
This sequence comes from Polypterus bichir lapradei, assembly GCA_026402145.1. Lineage (NCBI taxonomy): Eukaryota > Metazoa > Chordata > Cladistia > Polypteriformes > Polypteridae > Polypterus > Polypterus bichir. Next base: position 8,557,066 of record JANRMT010062815.1, on the reverse strand, counting down.
ATCAGACACTCCAAAACCAAACAAAGTCCTGGACACCATTAGCTCACAAAGCAGATGCTGGCACCCTGAGTAGTCTGACATGAATTGCTATGTCCCGTGGCGGCCACATTTAAAGTGGCAGGCTGTGAAGCCTCAGAACTCCGGCCCACATACAAACATTGCTTTTTCAACCTTACATCAGTGTTTGTTGGATGAACACTGCTTGGGAAACTTTGATCACCTCTGTGCTCACTGTGGCCCACTACTTATTTAGGGGCAAAACAAAACATTGATGCCAAAATGGAGCACTACTGCTGTTTCTATATACACCACCACAGGTACTAAAAGACATTACAATTTCCATAAGAAGTACAAGAAGAAACTATTTAGAACACATACTCAGTATCAACAGCGCCTCCATGGGAGCCTCTGTTAATATTCTTTTAGGACATACTGCCTATTTGTTCCGAATTCAAAATTAGTTTTATCATTATATTGATGGTAACTACATCCTTTTCTACTCCAGTCTATTTATGTTCTAATAGTTTTGTAATATTGTAATGCTGTCAGGTGCTATGGTTTCCTTCTATACACATTTTATTCCAAAATAGCACATGCCCTTTAAAATACTTGAAATGCTACCCACATTTTAAATGATATTATAGGTAAAAAACAAAGCATCCAAAGGTCATGGCAAAAGACAATTTCCCCACGGGGATTAATAAAGTGTACCAAATACCAAATGTACAACACAATATTGACCACAAAATCACCACGAATTGAGCTATGCAAATATAAATATCTTACAAAATTATTTTAATAGATTAAGCTATTACTGTTGTAAATGTTCCTGTTTAAGTCAAGAGACTTGAATATGACACAGCCTATTTGCGACTGGTCAGCTGGTCATCAGGATTTCAAAGACAACTCCAACAATGAACCACAGCACAGGCAAATAGTGGTGTCTGGCAAAAAATAAGTTCAAATTCAAGTTTATTATTATTATGTGTACATGGTAGAGGGCGGCTCGGTGGCACAGTGGGTAGCGATGCTGCCTTACAGTAAGGAGACCTGGGTTCACTTCCCAGGTCCTCCCTGCGTGGAGTTTGCATGTTCTACCCGTGTCTGCATGGGTTTCCTCCCACAGTCCAAAGACATGCAGGTTAGATTCAGTGGCGATCCTAAATTGACCCTATTGTGTGCTTAGTGTGTGTGTGTGTGCCCTGAGGTGGGCTGGCGCCCTGCCTTTGATTTGTTCCTGCCTTGTGCACTGTGTTGGCTGGGATTGGCTCCAGCAGACCCCCATGACCCTGTGTTAGGATATAGCGGGTTGGATAATGACTGACTGACATGGTACAGTGACATTCTTAGTTGAATATCTCAATTAGAATAGAGATGGCAACATAATACAAACAAGAAGCTAAACAAGTTAAAAAATGTATGTATGACACAGTGTTGAGGTGCGTTCAGGGATTTAGTTAAGGAATTTGAAGGTTGAAAATTTTTGAATTTTTTTGTTACTTCATCATTAGGGTAATTATTACATTTTAGTTTGTTAAATATTTTTCCAACAGTGAGCCACATACAATAACAATAATTTATTTCTTGTATAACCCAAAATCACATAAGGAATGCCTGAATGGGCTTTAACAGGCCCTGTTTTATAACAGTCTCCCTGCCTTGGCTTCCTAAGAAAAGAAGAAAAAAACTCACCAAAAAAAACTTTGTAGGGAAAAAAAA
>JANRMT010062815.1:8421138-8554947 GCA_026402145.1 Polypterus bichir lapradei | reverse complement strand
ATATATATATATATATATATATATATATATATATATATATATATTGTCAGGGATGCCGGGGCCACGACCCGGAGGGACCGGAAGGGGCCTTGCGCCCATCTGGGATCACATGGGGGCCGCCACCCTGGTTGCTTTGGGGGCCACGGGTTGGGGGCTTGGAAGCCCAACCCTGTAGGGGCCCGTGGTCACCGTCAGGGGGCACCCCGATGCCTTGGGAACCCTGGACCTCAGTACTTCTGCCACACCAGGAAGTTCTGGGGGGAAGAAGAGCAGGGACACCCGGAATGCTTCCGGGAGTACAGCCGGAACTTCCGCCACACAGGGGCGTGTCGGTGGGTGATTGCCGGGGAGCACCTGGAGCATATCCGGGTGAGGATAAAAGGGGCCGCCTCCCTTCATTCGAGGCGAGAGTCGGGAACAGAGTGGACTGAACCTACTGGAGGAGGCAAGGAGGCGGCCTGAAGAAGGAAGTAAGGCATTGTGGCCAGGACTTTGGGGGTTTGTATGGCACTGAACTGTAAATAGCTTTGTAAATAAACGTGTTTGTGGGTGACATGAACATGTCCGCCTGTCTGTGTCTGGGCCAGTCTCCACTATATATATATATATATATATATATATATATATATATATATATATATATATATATATATATATATATATATATATATATATATAGTCCTATTTTAACTTACTAGCAGTTAAAGTAATTTGTTTTTCATCTCACCCTTATTTATTGGTAGGGACTGAATCCTTCAGACACTTGAGCGAGTGACACAGTGATGAAATTGTATGCATGTCTCCCTTACAGCTCCAAACACTTGGGTTTGATTCCTGCTCTGTTCACTTTCTATGTGATAATTCCATGTCATCCTTTGTATTGTGGTTACCTCAAACATTAATGGTAATGTGCTTTAAGTTAATTGGCCTGTATTGAGTTCAGAGTTATGTGTGACTGAGTGGACTCAGCATTGGACAGATGTCTGTCCTGGCTTGAGTCATATCTTTCACATTGTGCTGGTGAGGCTCCACTGCCATACATTCCTGTCATGGACAGAGTGGGTCAGAAAATGGACAGTTGGTTTTATTCTTGCGCCCATTTCTAAACTGTGTTGCAATATCACTCCACAGATAAATCAGAACCCTTCAGATAGAATCATAGCTAAACATATGTCTGCATGAGCTATAAATTTTAAATCTACAGAGTAGCTGATTTTAAACACTTCCTTTTGACCTTAATGCCTTAGACAATTTTACCTTTCAGAATTTTAGTATTTACAATTTAAAGTGGACCCTGTAATCACAAGGTGCTGGTGTTCTTAAAATTTTTAGGACAAATATAATCAGTGTAAGAGGTAAAACCTTTGATTATAGGGCCTGTAAGAGCCAAACTTAGAATGTTAGTGCTGTAAGTTAAACTTATATTAGTGTTTGCTTAATCTGAATAGAATATAATTTTCTTTCATAGCTATAGATTATGGTATAGCCTTTTACCCCCTGTAAGTTAACATGAGGTAGAACTTTCTTAGCTATATCTGTAATACAGAGTATTAATTAAGTCAGTTTGGAATTAGTCCCATTGCTAGCATGGACTGACAAACCCATCTGCAGTTTGTAAATGGACAAGTATACAGTTTTCTGACCATTTAGAAATGGTTCAAACATATGAGCAAAAGTAGAGAAATTAAAAAAGATAAAAGCCATAAACTGAATTTTCTTTAAACAAGGACTTGTCTTTACTTTGCAATATTTTCTCTATTTTTGTGTGAACTGTCTTACTTTGAATTTTTACTAAAGCTTTTAAAAAGGAAGATATTTTGTCTGTGGAATCATTTCAAAGTGTCACACTATTGCCAGAATCCCATGAAGCAAACTAAAGCTGCAGAACATTGGTAATTTTGGATAAGTGCAGCTAAAGGGTCCCTAAAACTCTAGAAAAACCAACTTATCAGTACCAGAGAAGCCCAATTGGTTTAAACTTTTAACGAATTATTAATTTTAAAGTTTGTACCCATGTATGAGATGCTGGTATGAATGCTAATGTTAAACAAAAATTTTATTTTGTCCAAGCTGTTGTCTGTGTGGAGTTTGCATGTTCTCCCTGCCCCCGTTTGGTCTTTCCCCCAAATAACCTGGTTTATCTCCCTCATCTTCATCAATGTCCAGGTTAGATTATTTGGTAAATACAAATTGGCCCATATGTGAGTGTGGGTGTCTGAAGGAGGGGGTCCTGTGAAAAACTGCTGCTCTGTCCATGGCTGCTTTGAGTTGCTGCATCCAGTTTTGCCTTAATAAGCTCTGTCTATGCTTGTCCCTGAATTAGATTTAGAACCTCTGCAAAGTATGTTATATTACAGCATTGACTATAATAGAGACATGCTTTTAGTAGTTCATTCCTATTGCCGCTGTTTTTTCATGTTTCTAATGAGTTTGCACGCAGTTTGTGTGAGGAACTTCCAGATTTGGGTATGACTACCGATCCTAATGTGATGTGGGAGACCTTCCGTGACAAGACCCTGAAATTTGCTGAGGGTTGTGTTGGTGTTACCGGTGTTCCCAGAAGGAGGTGTTTCGTCTCGCAGGGCACCCTGGATATCATCAAGAGTAGTTGCAGCGCATGGCTCAATGGCAACTCTGGTCTGTACCGGGAACTGAGAAGGACGGCTGCAAGGGCTCTGAGGGCAGATATAGAGGCATTTGTTAGAGGAATCTGTGAGCAAGTGACACACCATCTGTGGTTTAGTGACCCACATCCTGCTTACAGAGGCATCGAAGCATTACGCACATCCGAATCTGTTTCTTGGAGGGTCGCAGTCAGGGCGGCTGATGGAATGATCCTGACACTGCAGTTGTGACCCGCTGGGCTGGCTACTTTGAGCAGTTGTTCAAAACTGATCCTTCGGCTAGGACGTTGGATATCTCTGGGTCCAAGGTTCTTGAAGCTGATCCACCAATTAGCTGTAAACCACCCAATCTCACTGAAATTACACAGATGGTGAACCAGCTGAAGGTAGGAAAGGCTGCAGGAATCTGTGGTATCCAGGGCAAACTTATCCAGGCTGGTGGTAAGGCTGTCCACCTGGCATTGCAAGGAATCTTTGCTTCCATTTGGGAGACTGGCATCATCCCAACTGACTGGAAAACGGGACTTGTCATCCCTATCTGGAAAGGGAAGGGTGATCTCCTAGATTGCAGCAACTACAGGGGGATAATACTGCTCTCGCTGCCAGGTAAGGTCCTTGATAGGGTCGTCTTCAATAGGATCTGTGACCACTTGCTCACCTACCAGCGACTGGAACTGTCTGGTTTAACACCTAAGAAGTCTACCGTCGACCATGTCCTGGCACTAAGGGTTCTCATGGAGCACAAACACGAATATCGGCAGAGTTTCTTTGCAGTTGATCAAGCTGCCTTGTGGGACATCCTGAGGGTTCGCGGGATCCCCTCGAGGTTGCTGGATATCATGGGTGACCTGTACACTGGTACTGTGAATGCTGTGCAGAGTGGAGGCAGGACCTCTGTGTTTTTCCCAGTTGATTCAGGGGTTTGTGAGGGGTGTGTTCTTGCTCCTACTCTGTAAAATGCTTGTATGGACTGAGTGTTGGGCAAGGTCGTGGGTTCCCGTGACTGTGGGGCATGATGCTGTGATCTCCGCAGAGTCAATGGAGGCTCTGATTGGGGCGCTTGAGAGACTGAGCGAGGAGTCTGAGTGTCTGTGCTTGCGAGTGTCCTGGATAAACACCAAGATCCAGGCCTTTAATGACCTCTTGGACACAGCCATCAGCAGTGTGTCTTTCTGCGGAGAGAGTGTCGACCTTGTCAAGAGGTTTACTTACCATGGCAGTGACATTCATGTCTCTGGTGACTCTTCCTATGAAGTCAGTAGATGGATTGGGAAAGCATGTCATGAGGTCGCTGGAAAGGGGTGTGTGGCGCTCCCCATATCTATGCAAAATGACGAAGGTCCAAGTCTTTAGAGTCCTGGTGCTTCCCGTCTTGCTATATGGTTGCGAGACATGGATGCTATCCAGTGACCTGAGACGAAGACTGGACTCCTTTGGTACTGTGTCTCTCCAGAAAATCCTTGGGTACTGTTGGTTTGACATTGTTTCGAATGAGCAGTTGCTCATGTAGTCCCGAATGAAGTACATTACCTGCATTGTGAGGGAGCATCAGTTATGATACTATGGCCATGTGGCACGTTTCCCCGAGGGTGATGGGTGATGGGACTAGACCGTGTGTCTGCCTGGGCGGTTGCCAACCGGGATCCCAAGTTGTTTCGTTGTGTAGTGGGTGCAGCAACACACTGTACCAGTGCATGCACCACAACTTGACTTGACTTGACTTTTCATGTCCTGTATCTAATATCTTTGCAATTTTCAACCAGTTAAGTCTTCCTGGTTTAGCCGTTGGACCCCAAAGTGAATGAAAGAAAACTACATCTTGAAAGTTGCCTTGCTACAGGAGTATGCCAAATACATAATGGCAAAGATCTGTACTTTTATATAAAAATAACACAATGCCACAGAGTTTAGCTCAAACAGTCTCATTCAAATCAAAATGCTGACACTTTCTTTGTGAGGTTTGAATGTTCTCCCTATACTTGTGCAAGCTTTCCTACAGTTGCAGGTTAGGTTGGTTGACCAAGTGTCAGTAAATGTATCTTGCAGTAATTTGCCTTGGGCTTGTTCATTTAAAATTGCTGATGTTTAAGTGTTGATGTTGATATCTGTGTTTCAGCATAACCATTCACTACTAGTTTTTCATTGTATTCTTTTCACTTAATATTACATAAATCCTGCATAGAAAGAAGAGGCTAGGTTTTTTTTCTACTATGTGAGTTCTTCTGATTATACCTTTAATGTTGAACAGCTCTTCTGCCTTTTTTTTACAATTTTTTGTTATTTTAGGCATATTTTGGGAACATCATTGAGAGTATTCATAAGGTTCCTTTGTAGTGCCCAATAACTTCCTTTTAGCTGCCTGTACTAGATACTTTTTATAACTGCTGACTCATGAGGTTGGCTATTTATGCCTAGGCCAAGTGTGAATTCATGCCTAAGCCGGGGTTAATGAAGGAATTGCTTTAAAATATTTGATTTAATCAGCAATATAAAAGTAAAAAGAATCAAAGAGAAATACAGTACTTTTAGGCTTTAACCAGCACTACATTTGTGACCATAAGTTGTGCTTTGCTTTTTAATTAGTCTGCAAGCTTCTAATCTTATGTGTTGAGCAGTGCCTGTATGACCACTCTCTGAGCTTGCCCATAAAAGTACAATCTGTAAAATCTGAATTAATATCAAACTAATTATTATACTTTAGATTGAATCAAACTTGTCAGCAACAAGATTGTATGGTGAGGCACAGAGCTGACTTGCGGAACAGTCTTCACACAAAGGGGGCAGAGGTGAGGGGACCAAAAAAAAAGTGAGGTGAAAACATACACAGGCAGCAGCAAAGAGCATCAGTACTGCAGTGTGAGGAGTTAGGGCATCGTTGGGACCAGATTCCTCAGCAGTTTCAAAACTTTCTTTTCCTGAAATTTCTGGCACATTTTTCAACTTCTAGTTTGTCTTTTTTTATCGCTACCTTGTTATGATAGCACAGAGCATGAGTATAGGGTACTATAGGTGAGGATGATGTATGACATGTGTGTCGAACTCCAGTCCTGGAGGGCCACAGTGGCTGCAGGCTTTCATTCTAACCATCTTCTTAATTAGTGACCAGCTTTTGCTGCAAATTAACTTCTTTCATCTTAATTTTAATTAACTTGACTCAGGCCCCCTTAGTTGTTTCTTTTTCCTTAATTAGCAGCCAAACAATAATAAGACAAAAAACAAGCTGCCACATGACTAGCTCACCTGTGCCCATCACACAATATCTGAAAATAAAAGTGAAGGTTTCAGTAAGGTTGATCTCTCAGGTCACCAGAACATCTTGATGGTGTTTAAAAAACAAGCTTAATTAGCAGAATGAATGGGATTCTCATTAAAAATCTAGTTGAAGTGAAATTGGTTTGAGTTTGAAGCCCCAGTTTAGCTGGTCATCTGTTGGCTTGTTTCTCATTTCTGTTTGGCTGTCATTTAATGAAGAAAACAATCAATTCAGAGGACTGAATCTTTAAAAACAGGGCTATTAAAATGAAGGGAGAAAAAATCTAATTAGCAGTGAAAACTGGTCACTGATTAGGAAAAGGGTTAGAATGAAAACCTGCAGCCACTGCGGCCCTCCAGGACTGGAGTTCAACACCCCTGATGTATGATGTACTGGGGCAACCATTTTGCAATACTATATAAGCAGCTCTGGAAGTGCAGTCATATTATCAGTTGTCACACACGTGCGAGTTGGAGGCAGTCAAAGAGCCTAAAGGTGAGTGAAATCTCACGAGACAAGGGACTATAACATGGTAATTACCTGAATCTCTTTCTACTTGCAGAAAACTGGAAGAAAAATAAAACCTCTCCAATTCCGGCTTCAAATTGGCAGCGATGACGTCACTTCCGGTCCACTCCAATGTTGTCACTTCCGGTTCCACAATCCATTACTTCTGTCTACTCCTGATGACGGTGGTTCCGTGTTCCCGCCTCCAATCATCACTTCCTGCCAGCCATTTCCTCTCCCATCATACATTCTGTTATATAAACGCCATCTTGTCTACAGTAATTCATTCATTTTGTACTGCAAAGTCATTCTGAATCTGGGCGACAATATATGGGGACGATCTCCAAACCTTTTTCTGTTTTGTGAAGACTCTTCTTTATCACAATTGGCGTAGCCAGCAGGATCTTTGTTCAACATGTCGGAAGAACAAGACCTCAACATGGTATTGAATACGATCATGGGCGATCTCCAGACCCTGAAAATCCAGATGGGAGAAACCAGGACCCAATTGGCAGAAGCCAAGGCTCGTTCTCTTGCTGGTGTACGAACGGAGGTGGCTCAGTCACAGCCGATTCATATGACCACCTTAACTGAATTGGATGATATTGAAACATACTTTTTGATTTTTGAGCTTACCGCTAAGCGGAATGCTTGGCCGAGGTCGGAATGGGCATACCAACTGGCTCCCTATTTGAAGGGGACGGCGCAGAGAGCCTACTACAACTTAACTGAGGAGCAGGCTGCAGATTACAACGCTCTGAAGTTAGAGGTGTTTAAGTGCTATGGCATGTCTCCGCAACAACAGGCAAGAGAGTGGAGGGAGTGGCAATTTGACCCCGAAAGGCCATTGAGAACTCAGGGCTTTGAAGCCTGGGGAAAGGTGTGTCGCTGGCTACGGCCCAACATCAACACCTCACACAAGGTGGCTGAGCTACTAGCGTGTGAGACGTTCGTACATGCCCTCCCTGACCACATCGCCCAGCAAGTCCATAAACATAACTTCGAGGACATGGACACCTTGAGCGTCATTGGGCAGCCTGTAAATCGGGGCGGTCGGAACGGACCTCTCGCCGAACCCAACAGATACATGGGGCAGTCTCTGAGCCCCCCCCCAACAAACTCCCGAACCTGCCGTTCGTAGAAGGGACAGACTAGCCGGTCTTCCTCGCTGTTACAAGTGTGGGGAGATCAGACATCTGTCCCCGAACTGTGCTTACGAGCCTATGGATTGCTCAGTAATAAAGGGAGAAAGGTATTGTGCCACAGTGACTAACCCTTTGTCTCTTCCATATACAGGTGCAGTTATTATAAATGGCATGAAGGTAAGGGCGATGTTTGACTCCGGGAACAACATTTCCATTGTTGCTACCCATTACATATTACCGCAACAGTGGACTAAAATAAAAACTAGTCTAAAATGTATCCCTGGGGACATCAAATATTATAAAACAGCCAGATGTGTGGTATCGGTGAATCATAAAATAACTAGTATGGCCATGGCTGTATTACCCGATCCCCCTTTTTCAGTCATATTAGGAAGGGATTGGAATAAAAGTAACAGCGGTAATAACGTAATTGCACCTAATAAGAATTTGGGCTAAGTAATGGTGAATACTGCTCCGACTGCCTCCACGCCGTGTCCCACAGTAGCATGGACCCACACGGGTACCCAATGCGAAAATTTCGATGTCCCATCATCCTCTGCGGCAGCTGATACAATTGACATAGAAGACATGGAGACAGTAACCCCTCCCATTGAACTCGAAAGACATCCTATACAAGATTTAACGGCACAATTCCTTTTAAAACCATCATCATTCAAAAGAGAACAATGGAATTATGATTCTTTAAAAAATGCTAGAAATGCGGTAGTATCTACCAAGGGTTATACAACCCTAGATCCCATGCCACCGATGCCGTTTCTTTGTTATTAAAAATGATCTATTATACAGAGTGGCAGAACACAGGGGTGAAGTGCGAGCTTTGTTGTTAATCCCACGTACTTTTCGGCAAAAGGTGTGTGAGTTGGCACATGCTCACCTTCTGGGAGCCCATTTACGGCTCCGATAAGACTTTGGAGAGAATAAAGCTCTGATTTTATTGGCCGGGAGTTAATGAGGAGGTCCGGCGATTTTGCACTTCATGTCCCGAGTGTCAACTTCACCAAATTCCAAGAAGGGCTAAAGCTCCTCTCGTTCCCCTTCCCCTTATTGAAATCCCATTTGAATGAGTTGGAATCGATCTCGTTGGACCATTAGAACCCTCGGTAAAAGGCTTCAAATATATTTTAGTCCTAGTAGACTATGCCACTTGCTTTCCAGAAGCTGTTCCTTTGCGCTCGGCTAATTCAAAAAATATCGCACAGGAATTGGTAAGGATATTTGCTTGTGTCGGGATCCCCAAGGAGGTCTTAACAGATCAAGGGACTCCTTTAATTTTGGAAACGTTCAGGGAAGTGGCCAAATTACTCAGGATAAAGCATATGAAAACATCGGTTTATCATCCCCAAACTGATGGGCTGGTAGAACGTTTTAATCAGACATTAAAACAGATGTTAAGCAAGGTAGTTAACGAGGATGGAAGAAACTGGGATCAGTTGCTTCCTCTCGTTTTGTTTGCCTATCGGGAAGTTCCTCAAACCTCAACAGGGTTTTCTCCTTTTGAATTATTATATGGAAGGCAACCCAGGGGGATTTTGGACATGCTAAAAGAAGGATGGGAGGAGGAGGTACTCCCTACTTCAAATATTCTTGAATATATCGCGCAATTACGCGATAGGCTAGAGAAGATTAGACCTATTCTAAAGGAGAATTTGGAGAAAGCACAAGCAGCGCAGTCACGTTATTATAATAGAAACACCACCATTCGGGAATTTGTCCCAGGTGATCATGTTATGGTATTAGTCCCAACCTCCCATTCTAAATTGCTAGCACATTGGCAAGGACCTTATGAAATTAAAGAAAGGAAAGGACTCGTCGACTATTTAGTTAAACAACCTAATCGTCATCCGAGCAAAAGAGTATACCATATCAACTTGCTGAAACCATGGAAGGAAAGGGAACCCGATCCCTCCTCCGGACAGCCCAGTTCACTTTTTATGTCCTGTGCCAACCTTAATTTTGGTTCCGATTTGACACCCGAACAGCGACAAGATCTCGAAACAGCTATCTTGTCTGTACCTAAGATTGTGGATGAAATACCTGGACGTACTGCGTTAATTGCACACGATATTATTACGGACCCTAGAGTGATTATCAGGGAAAGACCCTATAGGTTCCTGGAGGCAAAGAAAGCAGAAGTAGAGTTGGAAATTAGACGAATGCTGGATTTAAGGGTTATCGAAGAAAGCTATAGCCCTTGGTCTAGTCCAATTGTCTTAGTTTCTATGCCCGATGGGTCATGGAGGTTCTGTAATGACTTTCGACGACTCAATCAGGTCTCTAAATTTGATGCGTATCCGATGCCGTGAGTGGATGATCTACTCGATCGACTAGGAAACGCTCAATTCCTAACTACCCTTGACATGACAAAAGGGTATTGGCAAATTCCCTTAACGAATTCTGCTAAAGAAAAAAACGCATTTAGTACACCCAGTGGACATTGGCAATACAGGGTCCTTCTTTTTGGTTTGCACAGGGCACCAGCTACTTTCCAACGTCTGGCAGACACACTGCTATGGCCCCACAATTCCTATTGTGCCGTCGTCATCTATTCCAGCACATGGAAGGATCATGTATGGGAGGTGCAAACGGTACTCTCCACGCTGGCGTCAGCAGGGCTTCGTATTAATCCAAGGAAATGTTTCTTTGGATTAAGAAAAGCCAAATATTTAGGCTACCTAGTGGGAGAGGGTGTTGTTAAACCACAATGTCTTAAAATTGATGCCATCATAAATTGGCCCCAGCTGATAAATAAGCGGCTAGTACAAGCATTTTTGGGATTGGCTGGTTACTATCGCCGTTTTGTACCACATTTCTCTGAAATTGCTACGCCCTTATCTAATTTGACAAAGAAACGGGCACCTTTAAAAGTGGTATGGGATGAATCGGTAGATAAGGCATTCCGTGACTTAAAATTGGCCCTTACGTCAGCACCTTTATTGAAATCTCCTGACTTTTCTATTCCTTTTATTCTCCAGACCGACACATCGGCCACAGGATTGGGTGCTGTGCTGAGCCAATGTGTCGAAGGTGCTGAACACCCCGTTATGTATCTGAGCCGGAAACTGCTGGACCGAGAGACTAAGTATGCTGCGGTGGAAAGCGAGGCTTTGGCGATTAAGTGGGCTATCACATCCTTGAGGTACTACCTATTGGGGTGGGAATTTACTCTGGTGACGGACCATGCCGCTTTACAGTGGATGTCCCTTCATCGGGAGTCGAATCCTCGTGTCACTGGGTGGTTTTTAGATCTTCAACCGTATCGTTTTAGTGTTACTTACCGTAGAGGTTCCTTGCAGGTCAACGCAGATGCTCTCTCCTGTGTCCATGACCACTCAGTGCAGGTCGCCCAACCTGATGGGTCTGGGCTGGGGGGGGGGGTCATGTCACACACATGCGAGTTGGAGGCAGTCAAAGAGCCTAAAGGTGAGTGAAATTTTGCGAGACAAGAGACTATCATGTGGTACTTACCTGAATCTCTTTCTACCTGCAGAAAACTGGAAGAAAAATAAAACCTCTCCATTTCCGGCTTCAAAATGGTCATGATGATGTCACTTCCGGTTCACTCCAATGACGTCACTTCCGGTTCCACAATCCATTACTTCTGTCTATTCCTGATGACGCTGGTTCCGTGTTCCTGCCTCTAATCGTCACTTCCTGCCAACCATTTCCTCTCCCATCATACATTCTATTATATAAACGCCATCTTGTCTACAGTAATTCATTCATTTTGTACTGCAAAGTCATTCTGAATCGCTTTCTTTATTTCAATTGTCTGGACGACAATATATGGGGATGATCCCCAAACCTTTTTCTATTTTGTGAAGACTCTTCTTTATCACACAGTTCATCTGATTTGTTTGGAATTGCTAGGCTTTCTTTTTGTAATTTATTTCTTGATCCTGTCTGGAAACACTTTTTTCTCTCCATGCCTGTACATTTACACTTTAATTTCTTTAGAATTTTGATTTTTTTTTTCTGGGTGTTTGTTCATGTTTGCTCAGTTTGTTAACTTTTCAGTGCTGTGATGTTTTATTGCTCATTTATGAATTAGTTAAAGCAGACAGGCACCTACACAAATTCTGCAATTTAGCTTTCACTGTCCAGGGGCTTGCTATGTTTTTTCTTTTTCTTTTCCTTTCTTTTTTGTTCTTTTTATCTGCAATACATTTTGCATGCAATGAGTAGTCATGCAAAATGACACCTTTTATTGGCTAACTGAACAGATTAAAATATAGAATAAAATATATATAGAATAAAATATAGAATAAAAGTTCAAATTTCTCCAAAACTGCAAAGTATATCACCTGTCGCAGGTGGCTGGGGGGGCAACCCAGCCGGGACGCCCAGGAGGACCAGAAGAGAGCTTACGCCTCCCTCAGACCACGTGGAGGCGACCGCCCTGGTTGCTATGGGGACAACCCTGTTCAACCCTGTAGGGGCCCATGGTCACTGCCAGGGGGCGCCCGGATGCCTTGGGAGCCCTGGACCTCAGCATTTCCGCCACACCCAGAAGTGCTGGAGGGAAGAGAAGCAGGAACACCTGCTTCCAGGTACGCAGCCGGCACTTCCGCCACACTGGGGAGTGCCAGTGGAAGATTGCCGGAGCACACCTGGAGCACATCTGGGTGCTTATAAAAGGGGCCACCTACCTTCATATGGTAGACTGGAGTCGGGAGAGAGAAGGACAAGGTCTCTGGAGGAGGCAAAGAGGCGACCTAAAGACAGAAGGCATTGTGTGTTGTGGCCAGGACTTGGGGACTGTGAACACTTTTGTAAATATGGAGCACCTTGTAAATAAACATGTGTGGGGTGAATTAAATGTGTCTGTCTGTTTGTGTCCGGGTCAAGTTCCACACAGCACAAAAAGCAGACACAATCCATGTTACATTGGGAGCATACACTGATACAGAGCTTTGCCGCACTCACCATATGAAGAACAACCTCAGGATCCCAAATCCATGTTATATCCAGCATATGTAAAAGCCACATGAGTGGCCAGTTTTGGCAATCATAGCTTGAAAGTTGTAGGAGAAGAATGACACAGAAGTTTTATGAAATAATAATAATAATAATAATAATAATAAAAAGAACAGTAAATCAGTGTTTACAAGCCAAAAAATAAAGCCATCATATACCCTTAAAAATAATGGTTCCTTAATGGCATTTTACTGGGTAGTGTGGTTCTTCTCTGAGTTAATACATCTATTACAACCGCGTGGTTTTAAATATACTGGCACCTGCATGCTCTCATGTGCATTATGCATAAAGCCTAGCATGGAGAAAATCAAAATTACAAAAGCTCGTTTTGCTTGCATTTATATTTTCTTCTTTTCATTTAGTTCTAGTTTTCAGGCCATTTTTTTTTTCATTTTTATTTTAGTTTTAGTTAACAAAATTATTATTTTTTTCAATAATGATATGTTTTGTTTAAGTTTTCGTTAATGAGAAAAACACTGTTAGTAATATATTAAATATTGTCCTGTATCATTTTATTTCATTTCTGACTTATTGCCACTGTTATTTTGTGTTTTTTGTAAGTCTGCTACCTTCAAAAATGCATTCCTTTCAATATTAATGATTTCTGTGAATTCTGTATGTGGAAATGTTTGTTTTATGTTTTAGCATGGTGCGTGTGTCATTTTGATTTATAGGTTATCCTGTTTACTATTACCACAATGTCATTTTTTTTGGCTCTGTTGCTAGAATGTTGCTCCCAGGGCTGGATTAAGACCTTTAGAAACCTTAAGCACTTAAAAAATTTTGATTCCCCCATGTTCAGTATATCAGTTGCCCTCACTCTCAAGTGGACGACTGAATGGGACAGACAAATGATAACATGAGCCCGGGTGGACCATGTGGCAGCTACCAGAATCTAAATCTATAAGCATGTACATTTTTCAATTAATGTGGGAGCCCATTGTTGTGGACCAAATGGTCCATGGTAAGTCCAGCAATGGAAAATTTCTGTGGTGCCTGCCTTCCCTTGATGCCCTAAGCATGTGCTTATTTTGCCTGGTTAATTCAGCACTGGCTACTCCTGTTTCTTGGTGATAGCATTTTCATGTGTCATGGCATCTGATATCACCTTCACAATGCTTAAGCAACACATTCAAAACATGTGGTTTGGATAAGCAAAACAAATACTTTTCAGTGTGTGCCTGTTTGTCATTCTGGTTAGGAATACTTGAATACTGTCTTCCTTCCTTGACTTTGATTTCTGGTTAGTGTTTTGATTTTGATGAAAAATGCCTTTTTTGTAATTTTGGTTATGACCTTTTTCCCCTCTTTGACTTTTTTGCATTGCTACAGTGTTATTATTATTAATTTTTATAGTTATTTTGTAGTGTCATCACAACCATGATGAACTACCCATCCATCCATTCATTATCCAACCTGCTATATCCTAACTACAGAGTCACGGGGGTCTGCTGGAGCCAATCCCAGCCAACACAGGGTGCAAGGCAGGAAACAAATCCTGGACAGGGTACCAGCCCACCACAGGTTGCACACACACACACACATCAACACACCAAGCACATACTAGGGACAATTTAGGATTGCCAATGCACCTAACTTGCATGTCTTTGGGCTGTGGGAGGAAACCGGAGCACCTGGAGGAAACCCACGCAGACACGGGGAGAACATGCAAACTCCATGCAGGGAGGACCCGGGAAGTGAAACCGGGTCTCCTAACTGCGAGGCAGCAGCACTACCCATTATGCCACCGTGCTGCCCCATGATGAACTATAAAGAAACTAATTTACAAAAGACGTTAAAGGACCCTTAAGGCAATTTAATTAGCTAATGTACAGAGATCAAAGCTTTATAGCAGTGCCATTCATCACTAGGATAGCTAGCGTATCATGTGTGTGTATTATCACATGTCTCAGAATCCTACGTGTGATTTAAAAAAAAAATAGTAAGACTATTTAATCTGGACATCGGAGAATGTAACATGCATCACCCTAATTTCTTAATCAAAAAGCCACCCAGAACAGAACTGGCATTATTCATTTTAAGTAAACTTTTTTTATAGAATATACTTATTGAGACTTAGCTATCATATTGTATTTTCTATTATCCTTTTTTAAATTTGTATTATTATATTTTAATAAATATCATGTTTCTTTTAAAGTTCTGTACTTTGTCTTTATATCTTGAGTGATTGAGGTAATAAAGTAAATATTAGGACAACTGGCGTCGTGGAGATTTTCATTAGTTCATCCTTTCCGGGTTATCGGTAGGAGTAAGACCTTGTTGGTAGGTAAGTAGCCTATAACCAAACATCCATCCATCCATTATCCAACCCGCTGAATCCGAACAGGGTCACGGGGGTCTGCTGGAGCCAATCCCAGCCAACACAGGGCACAAGGCAGGAACCAATCCTGGGCAGGGTGCCAACCCACCGCAGGACACACACAAACACACCCACACACCAAGCACACACAAGGGCCAATTTAGAATCGCCAATCCACCTAACCTGCATGTCTTTGGACTGTGGGAGGAAACCGGAGCGCCCGGAGGAAACCCACGCAGACACGGGGAGAACATGCAAACTCCACGCAGGGAGGACCCGGGAAGCGAACCCAGGTCTCCTAACTGCGAGGCAATAACCAAACATTCATCTTTTAAAAATACAAAGTGGTTACCAAATTATGTATTGCTTTACAAGGGTGCTGCTATCTTGTTTACAGCAATGATGCCCATTGGTATTCAGGAGAGCTGATAGCAACACAGCATGTAACATTATTTGGCTGCTGCTATAAAAGATGGTGGCACATTCAGAACTTTGGATGAAAAAGAAACAACTCCACAATAGTTTAACTCTTAAGCAGTCCAAGAGTAAAAGAACAGTTAGACTTTGGCTTGGTTGTGATACCGTTTATTTCTTGTATCTTTTGGATTTTTTTTTGGTTTTGATGATAGTTTCTCTTGACCTTCGTCTGGCAATTCCTTTTGAACATTCCTTAACAACTAACATTTTTTCTCTGCCATTCAAAACCTTTATAAGCCTACCTGGTATGCCTTGTCCAAAATTAACACAAGAGTCATGGTTCTTCGGAATGTTAAAGGACAGGAAATCCAACAGGTTTGAGTGACAGATAATACTTACAGTGGTGTGAAAGTGAGGCTACAAAGAGCTGACATTAGTTTGGAAAAACGTATGGTCAACAGAAGGCAGCAGGTGGTCCTAGGTCAGGCAAAGTGCAACCACATCACTCTTTTAAAGGGTTGAGTCCAGAAGAATTGGTTGAAATTTGGTCAGTAAACCTCAGCTTATAATGTGATGCCATATAATGTCTGAAATTGAATGGAAGTAGTGTGACCATGTTGCACATTTAGGTAAGGCAGCTTAGGAGCTACATGGGAAAACCTGCTCTTTAATGAATGTAGAAAGCTCATGGGTGTCTCAGGAGCTACCAGAATATATTGTGGCTTGGTGGTTTTGTGGCTTTATCAGCACACCTTTGACACTAGAAGTACAACATCACCTCAGTGGAGATGTAACTTTTGAGTTTAGCATGTGTTTCATGATACTTTTGAGGTGAATTATTGAGAAAACAACCACACTGGTAGACATGGGTTCAAGGTCTGTTAAGGAAAGATCAGTATTCAGTTTTCTTTTTCGGTACATTGCACTTTCATGTTGTATCTGGACTAATCTGTCCTTTTTGTGTTTTGTGAAATGCACACATAATTTGTTTATAATTTTACACTTTGATCTTTATTCTGGGAATGGAGAATTGTTACAATCGCTCCCTTATATCACAACATAAATTAAGGCCTCAGAATAACCTTGAAATGGGACGGGTGCAACTGACTCTCAATTTGTTGACTCCCAGGATAAACTGACATCCCATTCAGTGTTAGTCCTCCCATTCCGCACAATGCTGCCAGGACAGTTCCTTACTCTCTGACCTGAATAAGTAGGCTAGTAAATGAATGGATAAAAAGCACAGTGCAGATAAAGTCAAATAAGTAAATTATTAACAAGAATTGGAATTCAAAGTGAGTTAAATGATTTAAATAATGCATGCACCGATTCTGTGCTAACAGTGCTAACATTTGTGTCCATATTTTACAAAAGTAAGGCACATATTGAATGCCAGAATGTGATTAACTAAAACTTTCAATTAAAAGTTATTTGAAACATTTTCACTGACGGATGACTGAGAAACTATAGATACAGACGCAAATAATCTAAGAATCCATCCATTATCCAACCCACAATATCCTAACTACAGGGTCACGGGAGTCTGCTGGAGTCAATCCCAGCCAACAGGGTGCAAGGCAGGGAACAAATCCTGGGCAGAGTACCAGCCCACCGCAGGGTGCACACACACATTAACACACCAAGCACATACTAGGGACAATTTAGGATTGCCAATGCACCTAACCTGCTTGTTTTTGGACTGTGGGAGGAAACTGGAGCACCTGGAGGAAACCCATGCAGACACGGGGAGAACATGCAAACTCCACGCAGGGAGGACCTGGGAAGTGAACCCGGGTCTCCTAACTGTGAGGCAGCAGCACTACCACTGCACCACCGTGCTGCCCTTAATCTAAGCATCTGTTTATTTTATTCTCCTCTTGCTTATTTTGTTGCAAGTATACATTTATTGCGGTAAAATATGCATGTTTATGAATGCACAACATGCATTTGTATCCAAGTTTTAAATTTCATTTTTGTCTTGTTTAAAAGGAAAATCTTACAACTTTTAAAGTGTTAATATAGTGGATGTGGGGTAAGAATTTCAAAGTACTCTGTACACATGACAATAAACTTGAAATGGAAAATAAAGACTATGCTTTCAAAGGGCAAATTCTTACCCACATGTATTTTTAGACAATTCTCAAATATCAAGTCTCAAAATTTTGAGTTCTAGAGTGTTAGATCACCTCAGAACACTGGTGAGAAAGCTCGTGCCTTTACTGCCAGGAGATGGCGCTGTTCTACACTATAACATCGAATTAACTACACTGAAGCTGCATTAGAACTACTCCGTAAAGATTTTAAATTCATATTGATCATAAGTTCATATTGAATTTATTTATAAGGATCTCACACAATGCTTCCACTGTAGTAGCCTTGTTTAACGCATGCAATTATTGAAACTATTGTCAAGTTTTTTGAAGTTAAACTTTTTTTAAAAAAGCCTCTTTAATGACATTTTTTCAGTTATCAACACTGCATTTTCTTTTTTTTACACTTTATGCATTGTCCATGGAAAGCATCTGTAGCAGGGGGTGATGGGGGACATTGTCTGTATTGTTAGACAGCAGCAATATTCAGTGATACACTGATGATTAAAACTTGATTTAAAATTGTTACAAGCCACAACACTGTATATTATAGTCCAAAATTATAACTGTCGTGGTTTTGCAGCCTTTTCTGTAATGATGCAATCTTGAGTCATCCTTGCTGATGCAATCTTGAGTGATCCTTAAAAATGTACTCAAGTTCTGTCCTCAGCAGTACATCCTCATAGTGAGCCATTCAAAGCATCGGCTTTTACTAATGTGATGTAGGTTCGTTCCAACTGTGTATGCTGAACCTTCAGTAAACATTGCTTGTATGTAGTTTGATAGCATCATTTTCATTAATGTCTGAGCCAAATTCTGATGTATATATTTGTTCTTTGCAATTTTTCTGTATTAAAAGTAGCTCAGCCAAATCAAAACTTATAGCTTAGGTGGTTCTATATGGTGCAGCTGATTAAATAAACAGATATGTGATTGATTCCTCTTTGATACATCTTTATTAATCTGATATTATTATGCTTCTTTTGTAATATTACTTCAAGCTCATTTGATTTTATATTCGTTTTCAGTTTTACCATATTGGTGATTTTAATACTAAGTAATATATTCAAGGAACGTTTGATCATTTTGCTTCAGCACGACTCTTCATTTGCCACATTGTTTAGCTATCTGTCAAGATCTGCAAGCTATGCAATAGCAGGGGCAGGATAATAATTGTCTCATCATAAAGTGGACTTGAATAAATGTTTATCAAAAAGACTCATGTAAAGTAACGTCATCCTTAGTTGTTCATTTTCTATCATTTTCCAAACAACAGAATGTACTAAAAATCCGCACTTCATTCTGTTCCATCATGGCTTAGATCTACCGTGCTCAGTAGTGATATGCAAGCGGACAACAGTGTCAACTTTTTAAAAAATGTAAGGCTTTGCTTTGATAAAACAGTTGTGTTATCAGTTAACTTCAAATTGTCACTTGTACATAGTACAATGACATTTATATTTGCATGTTTGACTATCATGCCGCCACTGGTCTTGTCCAGTGGTTCGAATCTCAGAATATAGGTTATGTAAAATATAATATTACAAAATATAATAGGTGGCGACTATTTAAAATGGCAAGTTTCCTTCCCCATATACTGCAGTTTCCAGAATTTGACACTAAAATTAATTTCAAATGTGATTTTGCAACTGTGAAATTCACTAAAATTATTTTTTTGTAGTTTTTAAAGATTTTTTAATTTGGTGTGGCGGTGGGGGGTGGGAGAGAGTTTATGGAACCAATCCTGGCAGCCAAAGACACAAGGTAGGAAACAAACCCATTCACCCAAACATCCACAACCACACCCACTTACTGTCAGTCTGGAAACACCAGATATTATGGGAGGTAAGCTCAAATAGGAAAAGAGAGCTTGCAGATTCCTCACAGACAATGGTATTTGAGCCCAGAATGATGAATCCTTAAGGAGGGGCCAACATGCCACCCATACAACATGGATATTCTGATCTCTCTGTGTACATTCTTGCCTTAGACTTGCAAAATCTTTTATCCATCTTCTTGTATGCATATGCCTGTTCTTCATGCAAACATGCTAAACTGTGTTTTTGATCTTCTGTTCTTCCTCAGCTCTCTGTGAATAGATGCTTCATCCCATATCTTCTTTTAAAAATAAGCAGCATGCTAGTGTGGTGGTTAGCACTACAGCCTTGAGGACGCCATGTTCTGAGTGTCATTTTCGATTGCAGTAACTAGATCTGCAGTGACATGTCTGCTAGGTTAACTGGTGATTCTCTGTTGGTTGAGTATGTAAGTATGCTTTGCAAAGGACTGGTGTTCTGTTCAGAGTGGGTTCCTGCACTGCACCTGATGCTGCCAGGATAATCCCCAGCCATCAAAACACTGAACTGTTTTAAAGGAATATGCCACCAAAAAATTAATGCTTTTTATGCTACTTACTCCATGTACTTTGAAGTCTTGGCTAAGAAAAAAAATTAAATTTCATATTTTCATACAGAATGGAGAGAACAAATATTTATGATAGTATGGTGGTCCATGATGAGCAACTCTGGACCACAGCAGATAGTATCAATAACATTCATGGAAAAAAATCTCACAATACTGTAGTCACATAATCCACATGTCAAATATCAATTTGTATGCCTAAAAGTGTGCAAACAGATATTTATTTTTGATAAATATTGTTAAAGATATACTTCCTCACAGGACTTGAATTGTGGTACTCATCACACTCAGAACTGCCCCATCTGTGATCAAATGTACCTAAATGATCATGTTTGAAACTCCAAGAAGGATACCTCCCCACTCTCAGCTGTACTGTATCTATGTTGTTGTGCTTGAAACTTCTTGGGGGACTGTATGCGCTATGATATAATAATAGCATATCTCATTGGTGGTTAAAAATCCAAGAGAGCAGTCCCTGCTCTTCGGTATTATATAAGTATATCTCAGCACTGCTTTCCTGAATATTTGACGTATACTTGAAGATCTACATTTCCTCCTCATTCATCAGTCAAAAGTCTTGTCTTCAGTTCAAAAAAGGCAATCCCATGAGGCTTTTCCTCTGTGTTTATGATGTGCACTGATTTCTGGAAGTACACATTTTATAATACTTTAGCAAAAAGCATGTATTTTGCAGTTTTTGAGCATACAACTGGATAACTGACATGTGGATTATGTGACACTAGTAGGTTGAGTTTTTTTTTTTTTTTCCATGGACGTTTTTGTCATTGTTTGCCATTGTACAGCATGATCACTATTGTTTTGAGTTATATAACAAAAGTTTTTTTCTCACCAATCTGCATAAAAACTTGCAATTCATTTTTTTCTAAACCATCACTACAAACTACACTGTGTAAGTAACTTACAGTATAAAAATAAGTTAGAAAAAATACACATGGCGTAACATTCAGGTGTATTCAGCAATTCATTTAAGTTGGATCATTTCACGTTTTTTATTTACTTCATCCATATTTCTGTCAGTAATGTCACCACTCCTGTCATTTTCTGTTTCTGTTGTTAAGATGCCATACTTTGCTAGTGAGATATTGCCAACATGGAAGTATGTGTTCCATCACAAAGTCATAGTCACATGTTCATAGCAGCCATATTAAAAAGAGTAAGCCATGTATCCAGTGTTCCTGTTGGTGGGGGTTCTGCCATGGATTACAAAGTAGAGAGAAACAAATATTTAAAATGCCAGACAGAAGACATAACAGTACAACTCGATAACATACAGTGCATCCGGAAAGTATTCACAGCGCATCACTTTTTCCACATTTTGTTATGTTACAGCCTTATTCCAAAATGGATTAAATTCATTTTTTTCCTCAGAATTCTACACACAACATCCCATAATGACAACGTGAAAAAAGTTTACTTGAGGTTTTTGCAAATTTATTAAAAATAAAAAAATTGAGAAAGCACATGTACATAAGTATTCACAGCCTTTGCCATGAAGATCAAAATTGAGCTAAGGTGCATCCTGTTTCCCCTGATCATCCTTGAGATGTTTCTGCAGCTTAATTGGAGTCCACCTGTGGTAAATTCAGTTGATTGGACATGATTTGGAAAGGCACACACCTGTCTATATAAGGTCCCACAGTTAAAAGTTCATGTCAGAGCACAAACCAAGCATGAAGTCAAAGGAATTGTCTGTAGACCTCCGAGACAGGATTGTCCTGAGGCACAAATCTGGGGAAGGTTACAGAAAAATTTCTGCTGCTTTGAAGGTCCCAATGAGCACAGTGGCCTCCATCATCTGTAAGTGGAAGTAGTTCAAAACCACCAGGACTCATCCCAGAGCTGGCCGCCCATCTAAACTGAGCGATTGGGGGAGAAGGGCCTTAGTCAGGGAGGTGACCAAGAACCCGATGGTTACTCTGTCAGAGCTCTAGAGGTCCTCTGTGGAGAGAGGAGAACCTTCCAGAAGGACAACCATCTCTGCAGCAATCCACCAATCAGGCCTGTATAGTAGAGTGGCCAGACGGAAGCCACTCCTTAGTAAAAGGCAAATGGCAGCCCGCCTGGAGTTTGCCAAAAGGCACCTGAAGGACTCTCAGACCATGAGAAACAAAATTCTCTGGTCTGATGAGACAAACATTGAACTCTTTGGTGTGGATGCCAGGCGTCATGTTTGGAGGAAACCAGGCACCGCTCATCACCAGGCCAATACCATCCCTACGGTGAGGCATGGTGGTATCAGCATCATGCTGTGGGGATGTTTTTCAGCGGCAGGAACTGGGAGACTAGTCAGGATAAAGGGAAAGATGACTGCAGCAATATACAGAGACATCCTGGATGAAAACCTGCTCCAGAGCGCTCTTGACCTCAGAATGGGGCGACGGTTCATCTTTCAGCAGGACAAGGACCCTAAGCACAAAGCCAAGATATCAAAGGAGTGGCTTCAGGACAACTCTGTGAATGTCCTTGAGTGGCCCAGCCAGAGCCCAGACTTGAATCCGATTGAACATCTCTGGAGAGATCTTAAAATGGCTGTGCACTGACACTTCCCATCCAACCTGATGGAGGTTGAGAGGTGCTGCAAAGAGGAATGGGCAAAACTGGCCAAGGATAGGTGTGCCAAGCTTGTGGCATCATATTGAAAAAGACTTGAGGCTGTAATTGCTGCCAAAGGTCCATCGACAAAGTATTGAGCAAAGGCTGTGAATACTTAAGTACATGTGATTTCTCAGTTTTTTTATTTTTAATAAATTTGCAAAAACCTCAAGTAAACTTTTTTCACGTTGTCATTATGGGGTGTTGTATGTAGAATTCTGAGGAAAAAATGAATTTAAACCATTTTGGAATAAGGCTGTAACATAACAAAATGTGCAAAAAGTGATGCGCTGTGAATACTTTCTGGATGCACTGTAGGTAAACCCCACCTGCTTTTTTAAATCTAAATCTCCCTGTTACATAAAGAAGCTGGTTTATAAATCAAATACCACAGCAAAGTCATTAACCAAAATTTAAAATAAACTGTTGTGTACACCAGACCTTTAACCAAACCAGTTTGAAAAGGGAATCACTAAATGTTGTGAAGTAGTCGCACAACATGGTGAAATGGATGAATAATGCTCCAAAAACAATAGTCCCAACCAGGACTTCACTGAATCTGCCTTCCAAAATAAGCCTCACCCCAGTGTTACCAGGAGATGGGTGTCACTGAGCACCAAATCCCAGACCCAATAATGTCCAACATAGTCATAGGTTCAAATAATGGATTTGTCAATCCAACAAGCACTAAACACAATGGATCACAGCCAAAACCATACAAACAATAAACATTTTCCTCTTTTTCCACCTCCAGCTGACTGTTGCCCACTGCCTCTCAATTCTGATTTCCTAAGTTAAGACAGCAGGTTCCTCTTATATATTGGACTCAGAACAGCTTCTGGTGATTCAGTATGACATGTGGGGAGTACTTCTGGGTTGTTTGGGAACCAGGGTAGTCCTCCCCATATAGTGCCCCCTTGCGGCTCCCATGGACAGAGAGAGGGCTGCACTTCTGGACTCTAGTTCCCATTAATCCCTGCAGGTGTCTAAGCTAGGATGCCTCCAGCAGTCCACTGCCACCTAACGTATGGGTGATGGAACTGCTCCTGGCCTCTGACTTCTGCTTGTCCATCCCCCAGCACCTACCATTTCATGCTATTGTCCAGCCAGGATGCCTGTCTGTCCTCCGTGGCACTCACACCAGTCTCCAAACTTAAATGTCAGGCCCAAAATTGCGCACTGACTTTTTTTAAAAAACTACTTTAAATATTCAAAATACTTAAAAATGCCTATCAAGTGAGAGAATTAACTGGTTTGAATGACAAGTCCAGTGTAGAATCTGCATAAATGAAGAATTTTAACAAAAAGATCAAACAAATAACAAAAATGGGAAAAAGCACAAAATAATCCCACAATAAAGGTATGCTTGGCAAACAAGACCAGCCTGCAAACCAAAGAATCAGAGTATAACAACAAAGCAAAAGAATCTACAAACCAGTAAATCAGAAAAATATTCACTTGATGCAATCTAAACCCCAGTGACTGAGTGGTACATCATCCCAATGTGACCACACAATGGATGTGCACACCAAGAAATCAAAAATGGCTGTGCAGCAAATTAAAAAAAAAAACATAACAAATAATAGTAATGATTAGTGAAATACCAAAAGGAATTACCCCCTTGGATGTTTTCACATGTTATTGTTATACAACATTGAATCATAGTGTATTTAATTTGGCTTTTGGGGCACTGATCAACAGGAGAAGACTCTTAAATGTCAAAGTAAAAAATTAGCTCTATAAAGTGGTGTAAATTAATTACAAAAATACTCATTGCATAAATAGCCAACTTGACTGACCTCTCTGGTGTACAATCTTGGATAAGCTTCCCACCACTCTAAAATAACAAATTTTGTGTCTTTTGATTGTATAACAAGGAAGGAGTGCAGGTTGGCTATGACTGCAGTTATCTTTGGCCTGGGCAGCTGAATAATATAAAATTAAATAGGATGTGGTTGTGATCTAGCAGGCCACAAAAAAAAAAAAAAAAAAAATAATCATTGTGTTTTATGTGGTCTTTATATTGTTCTCAAACTTGTAAGAAATGTGTCCATTGTCATGCTTTAGCCAGGGTAGTAGTTAGTAGTTTCATTTATTATAATCTTTTTTAGTCTTTAAAAATAGTTTTTGTATATATCATGTTTTTTGTCTTTTTGTATAGTATGTTTTAAATATGGTTTAGTTTATTATTTATTATGCGTGTATTGTGTTTGTTTTTGTGTTAGAACTGTATATTTAATTATGTGCTCTTCCCCCTTTATATAGCATTCCAGGGTGGGGCCACAATGACATTTCAACATCCCTGCCTTTAGATTCTGGCAGAGGGTCAGGTTCTCCAAATTGTCATTGAATTTACTATTGAATTTTTTCTTGTAAGTATTGTTTTTTTCTGGTATTCTTGATCTTTGATTCTAGTTCTGTGGTTCACAAATCTGGTATATAGACTGGCTATGCTGCTCTGCATTGCCTTTTAGGAAAAACCTTGTTTTCCCATATTTGTGCTGTTTTTCCCTTCATTGTCTGTTTGTGCATTTTTATTATTTAATAAAAACCTTCCATTATTTGTTTTGGTTTGTCATTGCACCTGAGGATTACAGTCTTCCTCTCTTTCCTAAGGACATTTTTGAGACTTCTAGGTTTTAAAAAGCCTTTGCTCTATTTTTGGTCATGTGTAACCAGGAATCTTGCTCTTTGAGTTTGTGGCCAGTCTGCCTGGGGTAAGTCCTGTTTTTGAATCCAGATTTGGTGGACTACTGGTAAAGCTTTTTGTGGTTACTTTGAGTACTACAGCCCTTTCAATGTTTTTGTGTTGCTGGATTCACAGCATCTACAAAATTAAAAATCGGATCTGTCAAAAACAGGAGTTCAATGTCAAGCATAACACTCTGAAAACAATTAATGGTGACATGACAATGCAATAAGTGTGCCATCAGAAAGAAAATACACAAGTCAACAAATTAATAAGAATAAAACATCCTTTCGCTATTTTTTTCCAAGAGATCCTTATCAATGCCATATTCTGGGCCCATAATGCCAGACCTTACAACAAAATGAAAGTTGCCCTTTTTTAGTTCTCCTGTATACTTTTTCTTTACATTCTTAGAAAATGGCACTTGTAACAATGCACAATTGCAGCAGAGGATGCCATTAGTATGCCATACAGGGAGTATCACAAAGCAAACAAGTAAACAGAAAAGAACAACAAAAAATAAATAAATAAATAGCTGTGTGAAATGAAAAAATATTAAGGAACATTTTCAGAAGATCAAAAAAGAGATGTTTGTGGCCCAGCATCAAGACACAGAGCTGTGTGAACAATGGTTAAGAATATTTTAATTGATTCTTTAACCAAATAATCTTTAGCACGTCAAAGTATTTCCATCCATCCATTATCAAACCCGTGTATCTTAACTACAGGGTCACGAGGGTCTGCTGGAGCCAATCCCAGCCAACACAGGGCACAAGGCAGGAAAGAAACCTCGGGCAGAGTGCCAACCCACTGCAGGACACACACAAACACACCCACCACAATTTAGGATCACTAATCCACCTAACCTGCATGTCTTTGGACTGTGGGAGGAAACCGGAGCACCCGGAGGAAACCCACACAGACACAGGGAGAACATGCAAACACGACGCAGGGAGGACCCGGGAAGTGAACCCAGGTCTTCTTACTGGAAGGCAGCAGCGCTACCACTGTGCCACCGTGCCGCCTGTCAAAGTATTTTTAAGTGCAAAATCATAAATATACAAATTGTAAGAGCTGTAATGTACTGTAAGTGGACCTTTTAATTTAAACAAGAGTAGTTTTTGAATATTTGTAAATCCACCATTGTTAATTTCATGTGTTTCAGTGAGAGTTCATGTGCGCATGCGAGATATGTGTTGTGTGATTCCAGATGTGAGAGGGGGGAATTTTGGCAGGCAGAATGAAATAGAGCAATACAAACTTTGACTGTGTCTTAATATTTACAAACTGTTATAAGATTAATTTGTTATTGTTGTTCGAAATAAAGTTGTTGAACTTTTAAAAGAAGACTCGCGTCAAGTCCATGCAACAAATTAATTCATTGGAAATTCCATCCTGCTTACGAAAGAAGGAGAAATGTCATTACACAAATTTATAGTACAAGGAGGCTGTTCTTCAGAGTTCTCAAAATCTTGATATTTTTTATTTTTTTAATATTATGTTTATCTGCTGCTACAGTTATTGCAAAACTGATTTTTTCATTGAGTATTGTTATTTTGCATCTTTATCATTTCCTTTAATGATGTCTGCTGCTTCTGGGTTGTTTCTGTCCACTACTAGTGTTGCTTGTGATGTTAGTCTTCTTATACAAAGAAGTGAGAGATGTATGTCTGATTATTGTCTGATTTTTGTCAAATGGAAGGGTAAACCTCACAAATACATGTGTGAATCATATTAAAATATATTTTCTTAAAATTTCAGTTTATTTGACCTTTTGCATTTGCAACAAACTAAAGTTTTTTGCCACTTGTCTTTCTGGTTTATCACTATTGCATTTTTCTGAGTATCTTTGTCTGTATCTCATGTATTGGTTATCTCTACCACTATTTAATTATATCAGATTATTATATTCTTTCAGTGGCAGACTAATCAGATCAAGACACAACTGGCCAAACCAATCTCATTCTGGGTAGCAGGCCAACTTTAGAATCAAATCTTTGGGGTGTCTGTCATCATGAGAGCATCTAATTAATTAAACAATGTGGTTCATGAGCTTTAAGAAAATGTGCATTCAGTAAGGCTGGAAGCCAATAATGGTACACCACAAGGAAGCAGGAAAAGCCCTCTTGGGCAATGGGATGCCAAATACAAATAAATTATTCATTTTTAGGTTTATTTCAATGGCAATGAACTTTTTACTAAATACTTGTTAGGGTGCTTTCTCAGAGCAGTGAAAAAAGATAATAAACCCAGAAAAATATCTGTTCAGATTTTAAATCCAGATTGATAGAGAAGTGAAACCATTGTCAGTTCTATAATATGGTTAGCACTTTTGGTCAATGTATTGAATTATCTTGCATGTCCTGAGCAGGTGTTATTCCCCCAGAACAACACAACATAGAATATTAACTTAGCCACAGTGGAATAGTAGAATATCTCCAACAACTTGTCAAATATATTAAATGATCTCAGCCTCATGAAGAACAAGATCCTCCTTTGGACTATTTAGTATAGCTGGCATGTGTTCTCAACCCATTTCACTAAAACCAAGGTACTTACAGGACTACAATATCTCCATCTTCTCCACGACTATGCTGAATGATTTAAGGGGCTTCATGGCATGCCAGATGCCTACCATCAACATCATTGTATTTGTTAAAGTTTAAATACAAAATTAAAGCACAATGACATTTCTCAAAATATATATATAGTATATAGAAATTTAAAGAAAAGGAGAAAAAGTCTTAATTGAAAATATGACAAGAAATAAAAATGGCAAGTCATCAGTTGTTAAAGTAAAAGACCTTGTTAAAAATGTCACATCAAATATGAAAATAAATCTCACATTAAAAGTTAATCAATTGATAATCCAGATATTGAACCCTATTCAGGCTGGTGTGGAACCTTGAACAGTATAAGAGACAGCAAGAAGAATAAGCAAAATATCTATCTATCTATCTATCTATTGTGACAGATAGGGGGCGCTATCGCTCCCTTGAACCCTCCGATCAAACGTCAGACACCAAATAAAAGTCCAATAATTGACTTTATTATTACACAACAGTGCACAAAGCACCCTCCTATCCACAATACTCATTAAATTAACCACAACTACAATAAACCAATCCTCTAACTCCCAGACGCGTTGCCACCCTTCCACCCAGCTCAGCTCGCCATCTGGGAGCTGTCACAGTCCTTTTAAAGTCCCTGACCCGGAAGTGTTCCAATCCTTAGTTCATGTGATCCTTATCACTTCCGGGTCAGATAAAAAGTCCTTTTCTTCAACCCAGAAGTACTTCTGCTGTCGCTCTGCCAATGACGCACTTCCAGGTTATAGGGCACATATGACTCTCTATGCCTCACTGCAGCGTCTTCTGTTGGCCCCTGGGGTATCCAGCAGGTTTGTAGGGGAAAACTCCAAAGTCCATGATTCCCTGCTGATATCCGGGGCACCTCCATGCTGCAGGGAGAGCTCCATCTTGCGGCCTGGGGGTATTGGCCACGATGACAAGTCGGCCATGGACCACAGTACTCTCCCCCCAGCGAAAAACCGTGTTTTGAAGCATTCAGCCCCGCGAGGGTCGTCTTCTTCCAGGTAGGACTTCTGGACGGACCTTGGCTCTGCCTTCTGTAGTATTCCCTGGAGAACATAGGGGGAATTTCATAACGGTAATTCACCTTATCCCCTGTCCTCCAGGGACAGTTGTGCCAAATATGGCCTGGCCGTCGGCATCCGTAACACTGCCTTTGTCCTCCCGGAATTCTCCCTCTGCGACGCTGGAAACACTTGGGTAACTCTGTCCCTGTCCCATTTCTCGCTGAGGAGGGTTCCCCAGCTGCCTCTGTGTTTTTTATACTCTTCTCCTTCTTGTCAGGAAACCCCCACTTTATTTTTGGGATCTCCTGCTTACTCTGGGGTTTGTCAACAGTTTGGGTCTCTCTATGAGAGAAAGAGAGCCCCTTTCCTGTCTGCACCCCTTTTGATTTATTAATTACACGGGTCGGGGTCTTTAGGATCGAATCATTCCCAGAGACAGCACCATCCAGCTGCTCCGGCTCGATCTGCCCTTCCCCCGGCCACTCTGTAAACGTTTCGGCCTCTCTTGTAGGGCATACATCCATTTGGCACCCACTATGGATTAAACGCAGGCCCGTGTCACTCTGCGTCCCTATTTCATTATATACGGCACCGGCTTTACCTACCTGTACCGCCAAATCATATAAGTCAGCAGGCTGGCGTCCTAAACGCCGCAAGAATTCATCCACTTTCCAGATGGGCGCTTCGGCCGTCTCTCCCAGTTCTCCGACAATCTTTTTAATCGGCGTCAGCATCTGCAAAACACTTTTGACGGGCTCGATAAATTTCTCGAGTTCCCGTATGTTTATAATACTATTTAATTCAGCCGGAGGTAGACTTACTTCCTTGTTCGCCTTACCATCCAGCCGGGAGCCAATGAACACGCCCTCTGTCGTCACGTGTTCTGACGGGCTTCGCGGAGGCTTCTGGGATTTGGAGTTCTTTATCTCGGAGGACCGGGTCGCCTCCTTCAGCAGACTGCGGTCTGTCTCTATTAATTTGTTAACCGACCGATCAGCCATTTCCCGGCCCTCCTTACCTTCTTGTAGGGAGAGCGGTGCTTCGCTCACCTCCCCCTTGCCCTTCGGAATGTCCGAGTCCGTCTTCTTGCGGGCAAAGGTAGAAACAATGGGACGCGGACCTTCTCCTTCCCACTATGCACCGGATTGGGTCACGTGTCCCTCGCCGGCACCCGACATGAGGAAGTCTTTTGTATTCCCCACCAGCTCGACTGAGAGCGTACCGCCGTCTTCAAAAGAGTTGCCTGCCTCCCGCAGAGCCTCCAGATGACGTTCTCCGAGGTATGTGCACGGCATTAAATGAGATGTTTTAAAAATCTGTTCGTTAAATACGCCGGCACATACCTCGGTATTTTTATCTTCCTCCGGAGGCTTCTCCCGTGCTGCACAGTCACTCTGTACTCCCTCCCGGGTGTCGGCCATGGTGTGTAGATCTCCTCTGCTGGTGCTGCTACTTGGCTTCAGCTTCTTCTTTCCCATGACAGAGTTGAAGAACAGGGTTTCAGGCGATGTTGCTGCGTGTTCTGATGCTGTCGTCTTGGGGTTCTCTGCCCACGGAAAATTTTTGTACAGGTCGACTATGCCACTGTGACAGATAGGGGGCGCTATCGCTCCCTTGAAACCTCCGATCAAATGTCAAACACCAAATAAAAGTCCAACAATTGACTTTATTATTACGCAACAGTGCACAAAGCACCCTCCTATCCACAATACTCATTAAATTAACCACAATTACAATAAACCAATCCTCCAACTCCCAGACGCGTTGCCACCCTTCCACCTAGCTCAGCTCGCCGTCTGGGAGCTGTCACAGTCCTTTAAAAGTCCCTGACCAAGAAGTGTTCCAATCCCCAGTTCATGTGATCCTTATCACTTCCGGGTCAGATAAAAAGTCCTTTTCTTCATCTCGGAAGTACGTCACTTCTGCTGTCACTCTGCCTATGACGCACTACCGGGTTATAGGACACATATGACTCTCTATGCCTCCCTGCAGCGTCCTCTGTTGGCCCCTGGGGTATCCAGCAGGTTTGTAGGGGAAAACTCCAAAGTCCATGATTCCCTGCTGGATCCAGTGCACCTCCATGCTGCAGGGAGAGCTCCATCTTGCGGCCTCGGGGTATTGGCCATGATGACAAGCCGGCCATAGACCACACTATCTATCTATCTATCTATCTATCTATCTATCTATCTATCTATCTATCACCTTCATGCTGTTTACTATGAAAAATAAAGTAAAATTAATTTTTAAAACTACATGCTAAATAAGGGAATATGGTTGCAGCAAGAAAAGAAACACAAATAGAGGATAATGGAAGATTGTAGAAACATTGAATGACCTGATAAATGCTTATTTCTGCATTAACCCATTCATCACTGGATCCATTCTGCTGAGCGTCAGCACTGCAGGCAGCTGAGGATGGTGGGCCGGTGAGAGCTGTACTTTTGTGGAGTGCATTTGATCCCTTGATATGAACAAAGCAAAATATGAATGTCCCTGGATATGGCAACATCTCTTTCACATATCTTCTTGATACCACTGTATTCATCTGAGAATGAACTTTGTCTAAAAGATAATTATTTATGCTGAGACTAGTCTAGGATTATCCCCAGGAGCAAGACAGCAAAAACAGCATAATGGTGGCCTGTCCAGTCACCTGCTGCCAATGGGGTAGGAACTGAGGATAAGACTGGAGTGGACATACTCAAACATTTCTCTGAAGCATTTGCCGATTCCATGTTGGAACAATTCAAACTTTTCTGAGGGCAAATGGAGAATGAATTCTGTAATATTTAGATGCACCCCATAAATCATACAACAAGGACTGAGATAATATTTCCATGGTTAGGGGTGGGTCACTATTCATCTGTGTATTATGTTAAGAGACCCATATAGTTATTGGATTGTTCATGATGTTAGTGAGTCACTAACACTGCACAACACACAGTATCTAGATCACATTAAAAACCTGCTATTACAGTTCCAGAAGGCAGGAGTTAATTTTGTTACCTACAAGCTGATTTTGTTGTTACACTTTATTTGGAAGAGTAAATTATCACACTGTTTAAATATTAAATCTTTGAAACATCATATTACATTAGCAGTGTTTGTTTTTTTATTTGACTATGGTACAGGAGCACTTTATTACAATGGCCAGAGAGTGCCAACATTTAGTATCTGTACAGTCATATATTAGTAAGAATTTCACTGTACTCTATACATGTAACAATAACTATACTAGAACTACTAATATTAAAATTATACTACAACTTCTACTACTAGTACTACATCTATACCACTACTACAGATACTAATACTACAAGTATACTACATCTGCTACTACTATGCATATCAGCTCAGTGTGCTGCCCCTCACCACCTGTACTAAGTAGCTTTTGTTTCCCCTGCATTTATTTTTATTTTATTTTGATAAAGAAGTTAATATTTAAACCTACCTTGTAAAGTGTTTGTGCAGCCACATAAATGAGACAGTGTGCAGTGCTTCTTCATGTAAGTAGAGAATCTGATTCTTCAGTGAGGTGTGACAGTCACATTTTTAGATGAGAAATTCTGTTGAGAAAGTCAGAGTAAGAAGTATAATAAGCTTTAATTTTTGTTGTTCTAGTGACTGTAGGATGAAGCACAGAAAATTACAGCAGCAATCATGGGAGTGATTAAAATATTCTTTCTCAATTTTTAGGTAAGACAATTTCAAGGGGGGAGAGAAATGCAGAAATGTCCATGGGTCCATCTCGTTTCATTTTGGTAACCTGGCTCATAGTTGTTGTGGTTTGGTGACATAGAGGTAATTATAAATCTGGGTTTTGGAGTCCTTGGATGCAGTATGTCTCTTGACTATTAACACGTGTTTTTATAGTTCTTTATATTTTTTATCATTATTCTGGTGAAAAATACCCCTGGGAAAAGAATAGGGTCACCATCCCTCTTGCAAGTCCTAAAAGGTGACTAAGGAAGGATGGCACCAGGAAGGACAACTAGCCATAAAAATGTCTCTTCCAATTCCTCCAAAATGTAGGAGGCAGCTGGAAAACCTGGATGAACCCAGTAAATTACCATTAAACAGTCAGAAAGGGAGAAAGAGAATGGTGCAGAGCTTCTTGTATTTATATTTTCAGTTTTAATTTCATTAGTGTTAGAGTCAATTTATACAGGTCAGTTAGAGGATCTTTGCTTTGGTACATTGACTACAACTTGTGGTTTAGTGTTCTGACTATGATGTTTAGTTTTGAAAGGAAAAATAATACAATTGTCAAAGATTCAGCTGTATGCATCAGAAAGTCAGTCAGCAGAGCCAACTCTCAAGGCATGCCAGAAGAACATTTATTTGAGTTGCTGAGTTTAATTAAGATCCATCTGCTGTTTTACAGCAATCCTTGTGAATTTCATCTGATAATCAACACTGTATATCAAAGATTATTTAACATTTCTGCAGATTTTTCCAAGCAAAGTGTGTATATTGGTTGGACATTTTTGAAAGAATAACTTTTACTTCTTCTGATAGGAAAACTCAGATCCCTATGAGCAGGTCGGAAAGCAAACTCTGATCAAATCAGCAGAAGTTACAACTTTAAAAAGTTAGGTGCTTCTGTCTTTCACTCTCTCTTGGGATTGGTAGGTGGGTAAGTTACTCTCTTCTTATAACCCTTGGGATGGACATTCACTCAAATTCCTCTGAACACCCTGGGCATCACTATCTTTAAAATCCTCTATTATAAGCTCCAGTTGTGTGCTGGTGACTAAATCCCATCCCGAAGAGAAGCCTTTATTTTTAAAAGGGAAATTAAGTGCCTGAACTCATGTACCAGAAACATGTAAGGCTTTTCCTATCAGCCTGCGAGGGAAATAGACAGCACATTTAAAATTTAAATGAAAATAAGTAGTTGTTACATTTTACTACAACTTTAAAAATGGTTCTGTAATTACAAAGACTGCACCAATCAGTATGTTGAAATACTGCCTGATTAAAAAATACATTTTTAAAATTATGCCAATAAATTTATTTGAAAATGATAATCCTTCGGAATTGCAATAAAATTTTTTTAACAAGGTTATCAAGGGTTTTCCTTGAACTAGTCTGTCTGGCAGAACAGGGTAAAGACATTGTGAACCTGGAGCGCTTTTTTAGATTTTTTTTAAAACCAGTTTCTGGAGCCCTTGGTTAATTAAATGTTTTGGCCTGACTGTCTGTCTGCATTGGCATCACTGTAGGCTTCTATATAAAATTTAGAATCATGTTTATGGGTATCACAGCCTTTTGTGCACAGAAGTCAAATTCGTCCTTGTATTTCATTGCTTCATTTTTTATTAACCTGTAAAAATGAAAATTACTTTTTTTTTTACCTTTTTGACAAACAAATGTGAGTTAAAATAAAACAGATAAAAGCTCACTATGCAGCACATACTTTTGTGTGTGTTCATCACAGCGTAACCATTTAAGGTTCTGACAAGGTAAGCAACAGCACCACAGGAAGAGAGGGGGCATTGCCACTAACAATCTTGTCTTTCTCTCTTGTCATTTGTCTCCGAAGGACTGCAGACAGATGATGCCTGACCACGCCCCTACAAAACTCCAAAGCCCCGCCTTTTCTAGGCTTTGAGGTATTTACAGAAGTCTTCATTTGACACAGGAGCAAGATAGAAATCATGGAGAAATTGCTCCGATTAAGGAGAGCTACTTTGTTTGCTAACTGCAGTGGTTGAGATTTATTTTATAACTATTCTAATTTGCTTTTTCATTAATTCAAATGAGGAGTACTAGGTTGATACCCTTAAATTTTTAACTCTTGTATGCCCTTCATTCCACTAAAAAATGTATCCATGTAACGTATGCATACATACACAAACAAACAAGGCTTGAGGTGGGCCGATACACACTGTGGAAGTATGCCATTTTTAAATCTGTTATGTAAAACCTCTCAGATATACAATACTTGAAAGACCACCTGGCATCTATCATTTCCTGTATCTGCTTTGTGTATGTTTAATCGTAATATTGCTAAGATCAGTTGTTAAATGTCTTACTATGTTAAAAGATTTTGGCTTTTAAAATGTCTTGAGACTTTGCATGTTGGTAATTGTACTACATAAAATAAAAATCAGTTGAAATAAAACAGCAGCCTCAAAGGCAAAAAGCATTGCTCTAAAATTCAAAGAGAAGTAAAACTAGCACTACTTGCTATTTCTGAAACAGCAATTAGACTGTTGAGACAAGCCATTTATTAAAAAGAGAAGTTCAATTAAGTGCAGGACTAAAGTAAAATTAAAAACTTGAATGCCACTGTGGCCCTTCCATGTCCTGGGTTTTTCTACTCTAGGTTTAGAACAGTAATCTCTTGTAGTCTCCAATTTGCAGATTCATGCTTTTGCATTTGGAAATAATTTAGTAGGTCTCCAGGATAACACTGCCAAAAACTACATAATCCAAGTTACAAACGCACATGAGGTCCACAATGGAGATTTAACAGTTAAACATATCTCACTTTCCTCTGTGAATCGTTTTTTCATATTCATTGAATTTGGGCAGTACTCTAACACTACAGAGAACAATAGACCATTCAACTACATTATATATATATGTACTTATTTTGTATCATATCATGCCAGCTGCATTTGAGCCAAACCTAATGGAAGAAAGACTGGGCAACAATTATTTTCATTTACTATACAAGACATTACAATAATAGGCTATAAACAATCATTACGTGAATTATTCATAAGTTAAGCCTGCCTGAGTGTCTTTTTCAAATCTCATGGAAGAGATTTAAAGTTTTATTGTATTGTTTTCCCTCCTGCTAATTAATGGTGTATGTAATAATCCCTTATTCTTCATGACAGTAACTAAGGGTTCATTAAAACACACTATATATACACATAGTCCATCAGTGGTCACATTAAAAATCATACAAACAATTAACCTCTTCTATCTTATATTTTAATTGATTATACCTTACCTGCTATATGTGAAACTACATTATATTCTCTAAATTCTGCATTAGCTGAGGGTCATGCACTGGTAGTACTACTGCCTGCCAATAAGGAAAACGGGGTTCAATTCCTGGTGAGCCCTGTATGGAGTTTGTATGTTCAACCCATTTCTATTTGGGTTTTATCCCACAGTCCAAAGGCATGCAAATCAGGTGGATTACCATAGCAAAATTAGTTATGTGTGTGTGTGTGGGGGTGTGCGTGTGTGTGCGTGTGTGTGTGTGTGTATTTTCACCCTGTGATGGGCTGGTGCCCTCTCCAGGACTTGTTTCTGCCTTGTGCCTGATGTTTGCTGGGATAGATTCTAAAGGCCCTGTTCTGGATAAGCAGGTTTTGAAAATGGATGGATTCATGTAATCCCTGAACTAATCCTAATACTTCTTTTACCTCACTTTGTTAATCTTGATTATCAGAATATGATTACTAATAGCACATGGAAGGAGAGTCCCTAATTATTTCAGAAAGGGATTATGCACTAGGTCTTTTTGGTTTGTGCTCACCTTGTCATTTAAAAGCTCTCAGTTCAATAAAGTTTTTGCCCTGCTCCTGTGTAACATTAGTCTCACTGAAGCCAGAAGTATAATATATACAGTATGCCTGGAGAGAACCATGAGTAAATTTTTCTTAAAACTGGGTGGGAACAATTAGACGGCTCACTGAGTGTCATATTTCTAAACCAATCCAAAGCCTCCTGAAGGCAATACTTAAAGTAGGGGTGGGGCTTCTGAACTCCTAAGATGTTCTCATTAATCTGATCTGACAGGCAGCAAGCTTCTATTTATGATGAACTGTTTGCAGTCAAAATGTTTCAAAAAATAAAAATCTAGACACATAAATGTGTGTTGTATGTTCAGAGAGCACACAGCACATTTTAAAAATAAACATAACCCTTTCTGTAGCAAAAGATTATACATATTTGCATACGTCAGCATCATTGGATAAGTGGTAAACGTGAACAGTATGTTGTCACAGGTGCTGTGTGTGTTCTGTGTTGTTCAGCATTATGACGATAGTGTAAAAGTGATGCAAGCTTGACAGAATCACCAGCTATATTCATGAAAATATAAACTGCAAAATATGCATTTGAAGCAAACAGTGTGTCACACTCCATCAAAAAGACTGCCGTTAAGAGGACTGATAATGAAGAGCTATGGGACATGCAGATTTCAGGGCTCAAAACACTGAAATCAACAAATCAGCATAACAACACCAGTAAAGAAAGGACAAGGCTGCACAACATCCACCTTCTGACTGCACATCTAAACGAATAACTGAAGTTAACATTACTGTTTAATTGGAAATGCAAACACGCCATGGCAAACAGCTGCAGTGTTTCAACATGTATTGTATATTCCTACACCACACTGCTAATCTGAACTCTGTTTGCTGTTGTTATGTCATATAGTAATTCAGTAGTTAAAATGACAAAAAGATGTTATATCAGACAGAAGGACTTCTCAAATTTGTGGAGACCCGTAGCTGTGGCGGTCCATATGTGTACAGTGTGTGTGCTAGTCTGGCTCCACAGTCACTGTGCTCATTACAATGCTTCATTCACCTTCTGCTAATGAAATCCTGAACTGATATCAGCAATTTTAGCTTTTTTTATTTTCTCTCAGCATCAAGTCATTTGTTCAGTTTTTTTTTTTTTTTTTACATACCCCCTGTTTGAATCCCATAAATATCAGAAGTGACTCTACTCCATTGGGCCCTTGAGCAAGGCCCAACTTGCAAAGAAAACTGGGGGGTTGGTGGCAGGATTGGCACCCCAACCACCATTAAAACCTTACAGTGTTTCAGTGTGTGATGAGGTGTCACCTGCAGCATTCGGGTCCCAATCCAGGTGGTTTGTCATGTGGTGGGTGCAACAACATGCTATCAGCACATACTTCCTATCTCTCTCTCTCCCTGGAAACCCACAAGTTTAAATTTCATGGACTTGTATTCTAGACTAGTGTAACATTGATTTGTGAATGTGATGGCTGAAGTTTTATCCCAGTAGTTGTAGGAAACAAGCCACAGTAAGAGCATGATTTGTGTATGAGTGTGAGTAAACATTCTGTTTGGGGTGCCAAGGTTATGTACTACCACTGCTGCAGGACAGGACTGAGTAGCCACTAAACAGATGGCTGGCAAGGCTCGTGCACTTTCCCAAGCCTCGCTTTTCTGGTGTATTTACACAATTAGAAAAATAATTCAATGGAGAAATATGTATTATTTTTATTGCTAATATTGTTACATTCCCATTTTGTATTAATGCATAGGAAGAAACCGACACAGTGGGAAACATAACATGTTAAAAAAGAGATCATTAAACTGATTAGTCACTTAAATCACCTGAATGAATGTCATGTCACCCACTTCTGAAGAATTTTTGACATTGTGCACTGCATCTCTACTCCAGCTCTCACACATACGACAGGGTCACGGGGGTCTGCTGGAGCCAATATCAGCCAACACAGGGTGCAAGGCAGGAAACAAACCCTAGGCAGGGCGCCAGCCCACCGCAGGGCACACACACACCCACACTAGGGACAATTTAGGATTGCCAATGCACCTAATCTGCATGTCTTTGGACTGTGGGAGGAAACCAGAGTACCCGGAGGAAACCCACGCAGACACGGGGAGAACATGCAAACTCCACGCAGGGAGGACTGTGATATTTAATAGTAAATACAAATGGCTTTTGTTATTTCATGGCACCTAAATTAAAAGAGAGTGGCCTGGTGGCACATAAGTTACTGCTGTTGCCCCACAATCTCGGAATCCTGGACCTGGGGTCAACTTGTGTGGAAAATTCAGGTATTCAGGTTTTCCTCCCAAATCTCAAAGACATTTATATCAAATTAATTGGTGTCTAAAAAAAAAACCTCCAGGTGTCTGATAGGTTGTGATCAGTTATAAACTTTGTAATTATCTTTGCAGTGTTAGATGTCGTCCCCGCTGTGATAGAAGTCCTGTCTAAGAGAGGATTTAAAACACAATTAAAGTCCCAAGCCATTATAATTTTATGAGTGTTCACATTGGGTATGGATGCAAATAAATTTTGTATAAATTCCTTATCATCGACATTAGGTGCATAAGTATTTATCAAAATCATTTTACAGTTAGATAAGTTGCCCATGACCATCACATATATCCCTTCAGGATCCAATACTACATCTGATTTCTACAAATGAGACTGTTCTATGTATAAGAATTCCCACACCGCTAGTTTTCTTTGTAAAGCTAGAATGGAACATTTGGCCAGTCTAGTCCTTTTGCTGCCGGAATTGATCCTTGCTTAGTAAGTGGGTCTCCTGTAAAAATACTATTTTAGCGTTTAAACCTGTTAGGTGAGAGAGTACTTTCTTTCTCTTTAATTCGTGATTCAGACCTTTAACATTCCAGCTCACAAAGTTAACTGTCCCATCATGGAGACATTGATTCTGAATTTTTGATGTCATTTTATAGTCTTAACTGGAAGTGAGACAGCTTTAACCTTAATTTCCTATTTTCCCAAGAGTTATTGCCATGCAGCTAATTGTTACGTTGGTAGTTATAATTATAAAGATTAAAAGGATAGATTTGATAGATTAGATATAGATATAGCCTACTCTCTTTCTCCCCCCCCCCTTTATGCCCCCCACCCTCCCATTTTGCCTCCCCACGTGAGGCTGGACCCC
This sequence comes from Polypterus bichir lapradei, assembly GCA_026402145.1. NCBI lineage: Eukaryota > Metazoa > Chordata > Cladistia > Polypteriformes > Polypteridae > Polypterus > Polypterus bichir. Next base: position 8,515,609 of record JANRMT010062815.1, on the reverse strand, counting down.
ACTTCACGCAGTCCCGGTCCTCTGACATACCCAGAGACAGAGCACGTCCAAAGCAAAACAAGCCCCCACGCAGCGGTTTTTAAACCCAAACTCAAGAACATATTCATTCTACTCACCAGTACATCATTGCTACTCAAGAATTGATTATTTCTTTATAGATAATAATTTCTTGCCTACGTTTCAATCTTGCAAATACGATGCTATTGTTATTTTTGACCATGCACCTCTGATCTTTGAGCTAAAGTTACTATGCCCCACACACTCATCTCGCAGATGGCATCTCAACCCGCTTCTATTAGCAGACGAGAATTGTACAGAATTTATATCCAAACAAATCAGTTTCTTCCTAGAGACAAATACATCCTCAGAGATTTCTGCAGGAATACTCTGGGAAACTCTTAAGGCCTTCTTAAGAAGACAGTTTATCTCGTATATTTCCCACAGAAATAAATTAGAAACCAAGAAAGTAGCAGAGCTAAAAAGCGAAATTACTAGAATAGATGAAGAACATGCCAGGCTTCCAAGCGAGGCTCTACATAGGAAAAGGCAGGCTCTGCATTCAGAACTAAACCTCTTGACAACTAAAGAAACTGAACAACTAATTTATAAATCCAGACATCATTACTATGAACATGGAGAGAACGCTAATAAGCTTTTAGCTCAACAAATTCACAAGCAAGAATTCCGCAACGCAATCCCAGTAATCACCAACACGAACTGAGACAAAATTATCGACCACAAAAATATAATGCACACATTTAGAGACTACTATAAATCCTTATATTCTACTGAGTTTAAAGAATACAACACACAATCTAATGCATTTCTGGATACATTACAGATACCACAAATAGATACTCCTAGTGCGGAGGAACTGGATAAACCTCTGGCGTTATCAGAATTACTAGATGTTATAAAGTCACTTCAAGGTGGGAAAGCAGCAGGCCCTGATGGCTACCCTGTAGAATTTTATAAAAAATTCTCCGCTCAGCTAGATCCCCTCCTATTAGCAACATTTACAGAAGCCAGAGACAATCAAACTCTTCCTCAAACTTTTCGAAAAACATTAATCACTGTTTTTCCTAAACAAAATAAGGACTTATTACAATGTGCATCATACAGACCAATTTCACTTTTGAATAATGACGTTAAGATACAGTGATCCCTCGCTATATCGCGCTTCGACTTTCGCGGCTTCACTCTATCACGGATTTTAAATGTAAGCATATCTAAATATATTTCACAGATTTTTTGCTGGCTCATGGATTTCTGCGGACAATGGGTCTTTTAATTTATGGTACATGCCTCCTCAGTTGCTTTGCCCAGTTGATTTCATGCAAGGGACGCTATTGCAAGGTGGCTGAGAAGCTACCCAATCAGAGCACGTATTACATATTAAATAAAACTCCTCAATGATATACGATATGCTTCCCGTGCGGCGCTTCGCATACTTGAAAGCCCAAACAGCACATATTGATTTTTGATTGTTTGCTTGTCTCTGCCTCTCTCTCTCTGACATTCTCTGCTCCTGACGGAGGGGGTGTGAGCAGAGGGGATGTTTACAACGAGGCTGTTTGCCTAGAGGATATGGACGCTCCTCTAAAAAATGCTGAAAGAATACCTTCACATTGCTGCCTTCCTTGTAGCTGCTTTGTCCGGCGGAGCCTCGCGCTTTAAAAGCCCAAAAAGCCCTATTGATTTTTGATTGTTTGCTTTTCTCTCTCTCTCTCTCTCTCTCTGACATTCTCTGCTCCTGACGCACACTTTGAAGAGGAAGATATGTTTGCATTCTTCTAATTGTGAGACGGAACTGTCATCTCTGTCTTGTCAGGAGCACAGTTTAAACATTTGACTAATGGGTGTTATTTCATGTCTAGAGGGCTCTAATAATGTTAGAAAATGTATTTAGAAGATCGTAAACAGGTTTTCTATGCTCTAACTGCGAAAATATTCGATTTATAAATAAAGAATCCTACTTCGTGGAAATTCATTTATCACGGCAGAGTCTGGAACGGATTAACCGCGATAAACGAAGGTTGACTGTACTCTCAAAAATTATAGCTAGAAGGATGGAAAAGGTGCTCCCCTCAGTAATATCACAAGCTCAGACTGGATTTATCAAGGGTCGACACTTATCCTCAAATCTTCGACTCCTGGTTAATGTAATATACTCACCAACTAAGTCAAACACCCCAGAAATATTATTACCATTGGATGAAGAAAAAGCATTTAACATGATTGAATGAAAATATCTTTTTACTACATTGGAAAAACACTGCAGTCTTAACAGCACTCACAGAATTTCAAAAGAGCTCTGGTCTCAGAATTAATCTGAATAAAAGTGTACTCTTTCCAGTGAATTCTCAAGCATATAATTTTAGATTAGACACCCTGCCTTTTATCATTGCAGAAAAGTTTAAATACCTTGGGGTAAACATCACAAGTAAACATAAAGATCTTTATCAACAAAATTTTGCCGTCTGCATGGAAATATTAAGTAAGACTTGCATAGATGGTCAACCCTTCGTCTTACTCTAGCTGGAAGAATTAACACTGTTAAGATGAATATTCTTCTTAAGCTCCTTTTTTATTTCAAAACATTGCAATATACATCAATGAATATTTTTTTAAGCAATTAGATTCAACAATAACCTAATTTATTTGGAACTCAAAACATCCACGTATCCAAACAAAATCCAAAACAAAGACCATACAAAGACAAAAGGCAGAAGGTGGCATGGCTCTACCTAACTTCCAGTTTTATTACTGGGCAGCAAACATACAAGCTATAAAAACCTGGACATAAATAGATGAACATACACAGGCCTGGTTCGCAATAGAACTAAAATTCTGCAGTACTTCTTTATATTCCCTGCTCTGTGCCCCAATAAATGCAAGCTATCGGCAATATACTAATAACCCAATTGTGCTTCACTCACTCAGAATATGGAACCAATGTAGAAAGCATTTTAAGATGGAGAAGCTTTTATCTGTGGCACCTCTGCAAGAGAACCACCTCTTTCAACCTTTGCAAACATACGCAGTTTTTAATATCTGGAAAAATTTGGGATTAACATGCTTAGAGATCTTTATATAGACAATGTCTTTGCATCCTATGAACAATTACATTCCAAATTTAACATTCCAGCTACACATTTCTTTCACTATCTTCAAATTAGGAACTTTGATGAACAGAACTTTCCTGATTTTTCTCATCTTGCACCCTCATCCATGCTGGAAAAAATATTGCTCAATCTCAAGGGCTCAGACACAATCTCTGCTATATATAAAATTATTTTACAGTCCCTCCCTTTCAAAGATCCAAGAGGACACTGGGAAAAAGATCTCTCAATCAATATATCAGAAAAGAAGTGGAAAATAGCAATGCAGAGAATTCACTCGAGCTACATATGCGCAAAGCATACAATTATTCAACTCAAAATTATATATCGAGCACATCTGTCTCATCTAAAACTCTCCAAAATGTTTCCAGGGCAAGATCCAACCTGCGAACACTACAATCAAGTCCCAGCCTCACTGGGTCACATGTTGTGGTCTTGCACCAAATTAACATCATTCTGGACCAAAATCTTTAATAACCTTTCAGACAGCCTTGGTCTCATAATCCCTCCTAACCCATTAACAGCTGTGTTTGGTGTTCTTCCAGATGGGTTTAAAGTGGAGAAGGACAAACAAACTGTGATTGCATTCACTACACTTTTGGCACACAGACTGATTTTGCTAAACTGGAAGAACCCTAATTCTCCTCTTTTAAGTCAGTGGGAAACCGATGTCCTATACTATTTGAAATTGAAAAAAATCAAATACTCAGTTAGAGGATCTGTACAGATTTTTTTTTCAAAACATGGCAGGATCTAATCAGTAATATTTTAGAATAAGCTCTTAAAGCACAGAGGAAGCAATTATTTCTGCATTTCTTTTTCTTCTCCATCTATCTCTATTGGCTTACTCATCAATTTAGGTATGTTTACAAGCCTTAAGTTTTACTCCATTGGCCTTGCTCTCTCTCTCAGGGGTGGGGGTCGATTTGTTCTTAATCCTACTTTTTGTAAAAATTGATTGATTTGTATGGAATGATTGCAATAAAATTAATAAAATTTAAAAAAAAATTAATTGATGTCCCTAAATTAAACCAGAATGCATATACTCCTGCATACACAACCCTAATTTGTTTGTCCATTTATGTAAATGATACATTGTTTAACTATTCTGTCATTGCTTTATAAGCAGAAACTTGTGCAAACAGTCAGAGCCTGTATTCAGTGAAAAGTCTTATACAAGGATCAGTTTAAATGTACTGAATTATATATCATGGTGGCAATTTTCACATCACATTTTCTGCATTAAAAGTTAATATTAAGATGTTAACATTAAAAAAGTTAATCAAGACACCTTCCAGCATCAGTTTTGCAAAGCTACTTTATTGGCAGTTGCCCCACCTCTTCTATGGCTAATTTTATAACTGTATTTTTACCATTACAGATAGTTATTTCATTTCTAGTGTGAACAGGTAAAGCCACTCGTGTGCAACCATCTCTGTCTTTTAATTAACTACCTAAATGTTTAAAAGTGAACTAATCCATACTCACTCTAATAAATGATTACCTAGCAGGCATATTCAAGTAGCTGACTGAAGCATTTTTCTCTTGGGCAGTTGTACCATGGCTACAAACATGCAAACTCCTAGCTGTACTGACACATACACAAGTGACAGTTTGGTGCCAGTTAACACAATCTGTTCAGTTTAGGACTGCAGGTATAAACTACAGAATGTGTCCTTCTTTTTTCTCTTCCTGGCAAGTTGGAAATCAAAGAATGGTAGCGGTGATAAAAGGAAAAATAAATTATGTGAACAGGAATTTTGAAACAAATTAGGATGCCTCAGTGGAGCAGGACCGATCTGGTAATAAGTCAATAAAGGTTATTGATTTTTCATAGTCCACTTTGGCGAGTGGAGCACAATGCTGAAGGTAAGAACCAACCCTAGATAGGGTGCCAATCTATTACATGGAACGGAACAAATCATTTTAATTTAAATGCAAACATTCACCCTTAGGACAATGGTAATCTTTTGCACCACTTCAGAAAAGTGTTGCAACATAAAGATCTCTACTTTTCAAATAGTTCTGGGGGTGTAAAAACTATCCATGCATAACATACTGTAATAACTTAAAACCCACTTAATCCAATTTAGATTTGCAGGGGGGCTGGATACCATGCCAGATCTTGGCTGGAGCCAGACCTGGATGGGTGACCAGTCTACTCCAGTGGCTACACAGACACCCGATTGCGACTTTTGAGAAACGCAGCCTCCAATCGGAGAACTGGAGCGTGTATACGAACCCAGGACACCGAACCACGTGCCACCCTAGCAATCAACTTAGTCGTTTTCAGATGCTTTCAGTTTACATCGGAATCGGACTATCTAGCGGTAAATCGAACGTACAGCCACAGCGCATATACCAACAGCCAATCACGTCGCGCCTGTCTAGAGGCTTCAGTTATTTTTCAGAAGATGTGGTTAATATCGTAAACTAGTTGGCAGCAGTGAGTAATGAAAATGACTTTCTGAATACAATACTTTTTCTATTACAAGGTCGAAGGAAAGAACCAAATGAAACGCAAATCTTAAAAGATACAATCTTGAAACTCTTGCCACTGTGACAACCAATACATCCTCGCTATTAAGTGCTTATCTAACCTTCCGAGTTTTATATCAGTCTGTGGCAAGGCTGCTGAGATGTCGTCAACACTTCGCTTTTCGTCTGTCCCTGGTGGAATCCCGTAACGTTTTTTTTTTTTTTTTACTTTATTTTAATGTGTATTTTGTCCCCTTTCAGTGTCCGTAGCTAGTGTTGCGTTGAGCGGAACATATTCCCATAAACGTTTGTATAGGTCATAGTACAAGTTTAGTCTGCAGATATGGCTGGTAAACGAGCGCTAGTTATTCTTGCTAAAGGAGCGGAGGAGATGGAGACGGTTATCCCAGTGGATGTCATGCGGAGAGCTGGGGTCAGTATTGGGGGGGAAAGGGCGCTTAAGGCAACAGCGACTTGGCTGATTTTTATTTTTGAAACACTATCGCAGGGAGACATGTGCTATATGTACTCGCAGGGCACGATCCCCTATTACGCTCCCTTGATTAATATTATGTGTTCAAGTGTGTCTGCATGCGTACTTACTTAATATTTATTACTTGCTTAAATATTACTGCATGTGGCAATGGCGCCTGTAATATTTATGTGTCAAAATATGAATACATATATGCGCAGATATATTTTATGATGTCATTGAAATGTATTATTGTTATCAGGCATTTTAGGCACCTATGTCGTAAGGAAAGCACTGGAAAAAGGGACCATAATTTTTTTTTTTTAGTTTAAAGAATAATATAGAGCACGGATGCTGTGAATGTAAGACCTGTGTTAAATAAAGCTCCCCTGCATATTTAAAAAAACCGAAAATGTTATTGTGTTTGTGGAATGTTGAAATCCACATTAGTCGATATGTTGCGTTGATTTTGTTCTATCATTATTTTAAGGAAGGGGATGTAATATTTATGTGTTAACATAATATTAATACATATATGTGCAGTTTTGTTGTAAGATATGTCATTGAAATGTATTATTGTTATGACAGGTGCCTAAAAAATGCCTGATAAGGAAAGCACTGGAAAAAGGGACCTCAATTGTGTTTTGTTTTGTTTTAGTTTAGAGTATAATATAGAACACGGATGCCATGAATGTAAGACCTGTGTTAAAGTTCTCCTGCATATTTAAAAAAATAGTCTTGCGATCACTTCATTTTTGCACAGGGTGTGAAAACAATGTCAATGTCACTTTATTTCTATAGCACATTTAAAACAACATAGTAATGCTGCGGCCAAAGTGCTTTACAATAATAGAATACAAGAAAAAACAATAAACAATAAAACAAATAGTAATAAAATATATAAACATAAAATAAGATAGATAATAAATAGGAATGATGTTATATGATCACAAAGAGGAAAACCATCAGTATTACAGAAGGTCACTGAATGCAAGTGAAAAGAAGTGTTTTTAATCTTGTTTTGAAATGTTCAATTGTAGACGACTTCTTAATATGATGAGGTAGAGAGTTCCACAGGCGAGGGGCAGCAGCTGCAAAGGCCCTGTCCCCCTTGGTTTTACATTTGGTACGAGGGACAACAAGAGACAACTGACCAGAAGATCTAAGCACTCTAGATGGCTGGTGTAAAACACACAGTTCAGATAAATAGGCAGGAGCGAGTCCATGAAACGATTTAAAAACTAGCAGCAAGATTTTAAAATCAATTCGAAAACTGACAGGCAGCCAGTGTAAAGAAGCTAAAATAGGAGAAATAGAGTCATACTTCCTTGTCCCAACCAGAAGGCGAGCAGCAGCATTTTGGACCAGCTGTAACCTGTGCATCAGAGATTTGTTAATCCCAAAATACAGCGAATTGCAATAATCGAGGCGAGAAAAAATAAAAGCATGAGTAGCTTTCTCAAGATCTTTAGAAGATAAAAAAAGGCTTTATCTTACCTAATAGACGAAGTTGGAAAAAGCAACTCTTGACAACAGAATTTACTTGTTTCTCAAAAGAGAGGTTGCTATCAAAGGTAACACCAAGATTGTGGACTTGAGGTTTGGAAAAGGCAGAGAAAGAGCCGAGAAGTCCAAGACCAATTTGGGCTTTAGCTGGTGGACCCACTATAAGCACCTCCGTTTTTATTTTGATTTAGATCAAGAAAATTATTGGCCATCCAGGATCTTAGTTCAGACAGACAATTGTGGAGTTGATTTGTTGCAGAGTTGCAGACGGGAATATAAACCTGAGTATCATCAGCATAGCAGTGAAAAGAAATGTTAAATTTCCTAAAAATTGCTCCAATAGGGTGAAGGTATATAGAGATTAAAATAGGACCTAAAATGGATCCCTGAGGGACACCATAGCGCCTTTCTTGTGAAAAACGAACAAAAGTTAAGTTGACAGACGGGCATTGTATCTGTGATGTTCAGAATTCTGTACATCATGTAGAGGGGACCTTAAATTGTGTAACTGAATAGATTAATAGTTTACTTTGAATCCGCGGTGGCAGTAGAGTGAGTGGGCCATGCCAGATCCTCCGACCGCCATGACGGTCTCCAGCTATTTAAGTAGAATTACAGGGGCTTCTATGACATAGAATCTAATTTTCATGTCCAGGGACTTTTTATACTGTGTCATCCCTTAACTGTCCAGTTGTCCAAACCATTAAACTGCCTCCTTTCGACTTGGCTGCACTCTAAAATGTCTTCCCTCCTTGTTCTTAATTCTTCACTTAATACCCATACCCCTAAGCCTGTAGTTAAGGACTGGGATGTACAGTTTCATGAAAACTTTGGCCTTCTCTGGTCATAATTTCAGTTACTGCGTATAGTTAAGCGACTAGAAGATGAACTGATCTCCACAAGGCATAGACTTAATGGTGATTGTAATAAGATTAATGTACTATTTTTGTTTTGTACAATTGCAGAGTGAAAAAGGAAAATAGCACTATGCCAGAGTTTGGGTGCCCCAAGAGGTTTGAGGATTTGAGTGACTTTAACCAAGCTCTCAGACCTTCAGAATCATTATTAAGAGAGGCCAAGTGATGCAAATTTCAAAGCTGTATAAATACTATGACTCCTCAAATCTTGCCCTATCTAGCAAAAGAAACAAGTGCTCCTCTAAGCAACTGCCTAGGCTAGCACTCTGATTAAAGTAAAATAATTGATTCACACATAGCAGGAGAAGTCTATAAGAAGATGGCAAAGTGTTTTCAGGTAGCAGTTTCCTTGGTTTGTAATGTAATTAAGAAATGGCAGTTAACAGGTATTGTGGAGGTCAAGTTAAGGTCTAGAAGACTAAGAAAAGTTCCCAAGAGAACTGCTCATAGGATGTTTAGAATGGCAAGTTAAAATGTTCGTTTGACTGCAAAAGACATTCTGAAAGATTTGGCAAAATCTGGAGTGGTGGTGCACTGTTCTACGGTGCCGCAACACCTGAACAAATATGCCCTTCATAAAAGAGTCATCAGAAGAAAACATTTCCTGTATCCTCACCAAAAAATTCAAAAGTTTGCATTTGAGCATCTAAACAAGCCCGATGCATTTTGGAAACCATTCCTGTGGACTGATGAGGTCAAAAGAGAACTTTTTTTGCCTCAATGTGCAAAGGTATGTTTGGAGAAAAGAGGGCGCAGAATTCCATGAAAAGAACACCTCTCCAACTATCAAGCATGTGGGTGGATCAATCATATATTGGGCTTGCATCACACCTAGTGACATGGGGAACATTTCACTGGTAGAGGGAAGAATTAATTCAATTAAATGGAAGCAAACATCACACAATCTGTGGAAATTTAAACTGAAGATTAAAAGTGGATGACTTCTACAATAGAATAATAATCTGTGACACACTTCAAAATCCAAAATGGACAACCCCAGAAGGTGCAAACTGAAGGTTTTGGCATGGCCTTCAGTCCCCAGACCTGACCATTATTGAAAATCTGTGGACAGACCTCAAAAGAGCAGTGCATGCACGACAGCCCACTAATCCCACAGATAAAAAGAAATCTTTTGCAAGGCCAAATGGGTGAAAATCCCCCAATTAAGAATTTAAAACTCTTAGCTGGCTACAAAAAGCATTTTCAAGTTGTTGTAATTGCTAAAGGTGGTGTTACTAAATACTGTACTGGCCATGCAGGGTGCCCAAACATTACTTTGGGGCTTTTACCTTTTTTGTTATTATGAAACAGTAAATTATGTAAGTAAAAAGAGTAATCTTATTTAAAGTATTAAAGAAATGTGTCATCTTTAATTTTGTCTTTTCTAAATCAGGTCATCTTTTACTTAATTTCAGTTACTGTGAATAGTTAAGTTTGACCAGGGTGCCAAAACCTTTGCATGTCACTGTATATTGCCCAGGAAAGGGAAAGCATTTTGCCAAGTGACATGATAAAGTGGGCCTTTGCTACATATAGGCTGTAAAGCTTGTCAAGTCAAGCTGTACACTTATTATCTCTTTAATAACTCTGTTATTCATAGAGGGAGACCTAGTTTCTGAAATGCTGGAGTGGTGGCTGTATGTATGGCTAAAGGATCTGGGCTGGTAACTTGAAGGTTGCCGGTTCATATCCTGACAGTGACAGTAGCAATGCTACTCCATTGGGCCCTTGAGCAAGGCCCTTAACATGCATTTGCCCCAAGGGCACTGTACAAATTGCTGACCTTGCGCTCTGAAAAAAGAAAAAAAAAACTCTCTGGAGAGTAAGTTAGGGTATGCAAAAACTGACAGATTTCTAATACAAGAAATTGTATATGAATTAAAAAAGAGAAAAAAATCGCTAAACCCTTATTCCAGTTAGAGACACCTGGTAATTGGTTTCTCTGAAACCAGCTTAACACACACAGATTTCTCTGTGAATAACCAGGATATTTGGCCATTTAAACCCTCAACTGGGTTACAAATAAGGATTTTGTAGTCTGCACATCTGTTGCCCTCTTTTTTTCCTTTTTCAGCAGCCACATGCATTCACAAAAAATACATTTCCTGAAGCAAATACTTGACTGATTGTATTATGCCTTTCATTTGAAATAATCTTTTTCAGTATTTCAGAAATCATGTAATTTATATTGATGAGCTCAATTTACAATTCAGCAGCACAATCTCAAGAGCAGTAGGGTAACGTGTGTTAAGTTGTCCAATTGCTTTTTAAAATAATTTGTAACCTAAAGCAATACCTATTTTATTGAAGCAAAATATTTGCGGTACTATCATAGCAGCACTGGGTTTAAGACAGGAATCACATATACCAATCTAAAGAGAGAATCTTTCTGTCCAGTGATTCCAGTAGTCCTTTATTTCAGATTACTTTTCCATACACAGAAGAGCAGCTTGGCAGTAGAGCAGTGGCACCAAGTGCCACATCAAGATACTGAGAAGAGAAACATAATAGAGGAGGCTTAGTAATGGTTTATAAATACAATTTTTTATATTTCTGTACAAATGACTATCAAACAGTAATGTAGTATGTACAGCTAATCAGTAGCTCTATGCTCTAGGGTATGCTAGACAAAACCAGTGAAGACTGGCTGAATTTAAAAACTGAGGATGAAGGGGCAACTTACATTAGCAATCAGATCATTCCAGAGTTTTGGGGCCCTGTAACTAAAACCTTGACCTGTCACAGTTATTTTATTAATCCTTGGAATCATAAGCAGGCTGACATCTTGAGATCTTAATGTGCAGTTAGATTTGCAAGCAATGATACATTCAGATAAGTAAGCAGGGCCTTAGTCATTTAAGGCTATATATGTTAAAAGGAGGATTTTTAACAGTGAGCTTGTGCAAGGAAGTCAGAACTGGAGTGGTCATATTTTCTGGTTTTGTAATTATTCTTGCAGCAGCATTTTTAATTAACTGAAAGCTGCATAAAGATTAGTTTGAATAGCCAGTAAATAATGCATTGTAGTTGTCAATCCTACTAGAAATAAAAGCATGAATAAATTTCTTAGTATCTGGCATATTTAGAAAATGTCTTAATATTTTTAAGATAGAAAGAACATGTTTTGGACAGTTTTGTAATGTGTGTTTTAAATGACATACTAGTGCAGGTGTTGGCAGAGTTGGTGCTGGATGGCTGCAGGTTTGTGTTCCAACCCAATGGCTTAATTAGAAACCAAACCTTGCTAATCTCAGACCTTATTTAAATTTATAGCTTGTTAGTCTGCAATGTTAGGTCTTGCATCATAGATTTTTTCCTTTCCAAGTATATCTTCCAAATGATTTGAAGCCTAAAATGGATAATTTTCAGTCTGTCACATTTTTCTACTAAGTGTTTTATTAAACCAAATAGTGTGTGATGAATCCACACAGGGTGCAAATGGAAACAAGTTAGATGGAGAACTGCTGGCATGTTTGTCATTTGCATCCTATCGCTAATACTGTAAGGGCCATTAAAACAGTGAATGCAGCTGTTTAAGACTGAAATAAGCAGTTCAGGGTGGGGAACCTTAACAAATTAGACCATTAAAATTAAGCATCAAAATTTCACTTCAACAATAAGTGCTTCATCATTAATAAATGACTTCTCATTAAGAAAGCTGGTTGGAACAAAAACCTGCAGCCACTGCAGCCCTCCAGGACCGTCATTATCCACCTCTATACTAGTGTCAAAGGTAACACCTAAATTGTGTGCAAATTCAGTAAAACTAATCATGTTTCCAACTGAGTTAAAAGTGACAATATTGTTGCAGTCAACAGCATTCCCCCCAAATAGCATTTATGTTTTTTCTGTATTTAGAGACAAGTAGTACACACCCATCCATTCCTTTAACTCACTGACAGAACTAATTAAGGACATTATTTGAGAAATGTTAATTGGTCTAAAGGAAAGGTATAATTGGGCATTATCTGCATACAAGTAAAAATTAATATTATGCTTTCTAATGACAGTTAATATTGGAAGTATGTAAAATGAAAACAGTAAAGGTCCCAGCCTGAGCCCAGTTGGGCACCATATTTCATTTCTGAGTATAATGATAAAATACTGTCAGAACATTTCTGTACATACTAAAATCAGTTTGATAAATAAGAACTAAAACAGGCAAACACAATGCCTGTCAGCCCAATGTAATATTTCAGACCATGTCATAAAATAACATGGTCAGCAGTCTCAAACTTTGGGTTTAAACCTAAAAACATAATTACTGTGGAATTACCTTCATCAGGGTATATTAGAATGCTGCTTACACCACAGGCATAATGGGTGAAATAAGTATTTGATTCCTTTCTGAATTTGTAAGCTTGCTCACTTACAAAGAAATGAACAGTCTCTAACTTTTATGGTAGTTTAATTTTAATGGAGAGAGACAGAATATCATCCAAAAATCCAGAAAAACACAAATTACATAAAAGTTATAAGATGATTTGCATATAATTGAGAGAAATAAGTATTTGATCCAGGCGGCACGGTGGCGCAGTGGTAGCACTGTTGCCTCGCAGTAAGGAGACCTGGGTTCGCTGTCCTCCCTGCGTGGAGTTTGCATGTTCTCCCCGTGTCTGTGTGGGTTTCCTCCGGGTGCTCTGGTTTCCTCCCACAGTCCAAAGACATGCAGGCTAGGTGCATTGGCGATCCTAAATTGTCCCTGGTGTGTGCTTGGTGTGTGGGTTGTGTGCCCTGCCGTGGGCTGGCACCCTGCCCTGGGTTTGTTTCCTGCCTTGCGCCCTGTGTTGGCTGGGATTGGCTCCAGCAGACCCCCATGACCCTGTAGTTTGGATATAGCGGGTTGGATAATGGATGGCTGGAAGTATTTGATCCCCTACAACCCAGCCAGAATTCTGGCTCCTAGGTGGCACACAGATTACAATCAATCAGTCAATCAATTACAGATACTCCTGATCTCAACTCGTTATGTGTATAAGGCACACCTGTCCACAGAATCCACCAACCTCTACACCACCATGGGCAAGATCAAAGGATGTCAGGGACAAGATTGTAGACCCGCACAAGACTGAAATGGGCTACAAGACCATCAGCAAGAAGCTTGGTGAGAAAGTGACAACTGTTGGTGCGATTATTCAGAAATGGAAGAAATATAAAATGAGCATTAATCGCCCTCGGTTTGGAGCTCCATGCAAGATCTTGCTTTATGGGGTGAGGATGATCCTGAGAAAGGTGAGGGATCAGCACAAAACTACACAGGAGGAGCTTGTTAATGATCTGAAGGCAGTTGGGACCACAGTCAACGAGAACACCATTGGTAACACAGTACTCTGTAATGGATTGAAATCTTGCAGCACCCACAAGGTCCCCCTGCTCAAGAAGGCACGTGTATATGCATGGATGTTCACTGGTAAATGACAAAGGTTTCTATTAGGTTTTATTAAGAATCAAAAACTGAAATCTCTCATTTATATAAGTATTCAGACCCTTTGCTGTGGCAATCCAGATTGTTGTTTGGTGCATCCTTGTTGGCTTTAATTATGTTTGAAATGTTTCTGGAACTTGATTGGAGTTCTCCTGTGGTAAAATGAACTGATTAGACATAATTTAAAAAAGCACACACCTGTTTATGTTTGGTCCAATAACTCACACTGCATGTCAAGACTAAAACCAAGCTATGCTAAGCTAAGTTTCTGTAGATGTCTGTGATAAAATTATGGTGAGGCATAAATTGGGACAAACTTTGAGTGTTCCCAGCAGCACAGTGGCCTCAGTAATTGTGAAGTAGAGGAGGTTTTGAATCACTGGGTCTCTTCCTAGAGTTGTCTGTCTGGCTAAACTGTGTAACTGGGTGAAAAGGGCTTTGTGGTGACAAAAACTCAACTGTTACTCAAAAAGAGCTACAGATGATGGCAGCATCATGCTTTGGGAGACTGGTCAGAATTGAAGGAAGGAAGAATGCATCCAAATAAAGAGTGGCCCTTGAAGTGTGCTTGCAACATCAGACCGGGTTGATGGTTCACCGTTTAGCACAACAATGACCTGAAGCATACAGCCAAGACAACACTGGATTTGCTACAGGGCAAGTCTCTGACCGTCCTTAAATGGCCCAGTCAAAATCCAAAAGTATGACTTCAGAGTACTGAATTAATGGTCTGAATATTTATATGAATGAGAGATACCAGTTTTTGATTTTTAATGAATTTGCAAATTTTCTGAAAACATGTACAGTGATCTCTCACTATATCGCGCTTCGACATTTGCGGCTTCACTCCATCGCGGATTTTAAACGTAAGCATATCTAAATATATATCACAGATTTTTCGCTGGTTCGTGGATTTCTGCCGACAATGGGTCTTTTAATTTATGGTACATGCTTCCTCAGTTGGTTTGCCCAGTTGATTTCATACAAGGGATGCTATTGGCGGATGGCTGAGAAGTACCCAATCAGAGCATGTATTATGTATTAACTAAAACTCCTCAATGAAATGCAATATGCTTCCCGCTCGGTGCTTCACATACTTGAAAGCCCGAACAGCACGCATTGATTTTTGATTGTTTGCTTTTCTCTCTCTCTCTCTCTCTCTCTCTCTCTATGACATTCTCTGCTCCTGACGGAGGGGGTTTGAGCAGAGGGGCTGTTCGCACATTGGCCTAGAGGATACGGACGCTCCTCTAAAAAATGCTGAAAGACTACCTTCACATTGCTCCCTTCCTTGCATCTGCTTTGTCCGGCGGTACTTCGCATACTTAAAAGCACTAAAGAATCCTACTTCGTGGAAATTCATTTATCGCGGTAGAGTCTGGAATGGATTAACCGCGATAAACGAGGGTTTACTGTATTCACTTTACTGTTAAGGTTTATTGGTGTAGATTGATTTTGATTTTTTTGATTTGATATACTATGGTAGTCAAGAATGCAATTTTTAAAAATTTAAGCTGAATCTAAAACATAATGAAGTGTGCAGAGGTTGAAGGGGTCTGTATAGGTTCTGATTCCAATGTATATTTAGAAGTTCTGGGTATTGCATTTATGTAATAATTTGTACTTTTGTTTCACTGTTTTGCAGTTTCACCTTATTTCATGTTTCTTCCAAAACAGATGAATCAAAAGCATTGTGTGCTATCTGTATATTAAAAATAAATGATTTGCTAATGTCAAGTTATTTTCAAAAAGGACTTTGCATTATGTGCAGATAGATTTTGTTGTTTACTTTTTGAAAACAAACTTGTGAGGTTAATTATAAGCAAATTTGAATGGATGCAGAGGTTATATTTTGCTTTGTTCAGCTTGGAATTCCATATGATTAAATAAGCACAAAAAAGCTCTTGTTATTAACTGGTTCGGATTCCATTTGAAAAATTAGTAGACAGTTGTAAGTTTAAAAAAAAAAGTTAAAACATGAGCTACAGTTCTTGTGTGAAAGGGGTTTATTAGCCAGGTTTTATTCCCACTACACCTGATGCTGCCTGAGTAGATATGTTACTTTGTTATACAGTAGTTGAGATAAAGATTCGATAAATTAAGTTCACATATCTTTTATAATGTTTCCTTTATTGAATGACTGAAGTCTGACTAGAACTTCAGGGATATGATATGAAGTCTGACGTACCAGTGTTTAAAAGCTGCCAATAGAAAATTGGTGATCTTCGGCTTCCCACAGAAAGTAAAAGCAAAGGTCTGAAAAGGACAATGCAGCAGACCCTTTAAAATAAATTTCCCTAGCTGGTTCAGTGGCTGTTTGTTGAATTATTTTTCCACTTAATTTATAAAACCAGTTAGTAAATGAGGAAACTGACACCAAAAGTATCTGGATATAGGTTTGGTCCAATTAAAAACATTAGTTACAAATGTCCAAAGACTATGTTGTAGCAACAACTTTAAAAATACAGTTAAAGTATTTATGAAATTAATATACACTTGACCTGCCTGAGAATCCAAAAATTGTGTCTATGGATAAACATTGAATATTGAAATTAACTATTTTTGAGATTTGCCTGCCTGTGTCTACCTCTGTTTTAACTAAAGTTAAAGAGATGAAGCACAACCAGATATTTTCTAAACCAGCAGAGGACATTTAGGCCTCATACCAGGGAATTCTTATAGAAGAAATGTGCTGATGCTTTACCCATTTTGAGATAAAATTGAACTTTCTGGCTTGAAGTATGAAAAGCTGCAAATTATACACTCACCTAAAGGATTATTAGGAACACCATACTAATACGGTGTTTGACCCCCTTTCGCCTTCAGAACTGCCTTAATTCTACGTGGCATTGATTCAACAAGGTGCTGAAAGCATTCTTTAGAAATGTTGGCCCATATTGATAGGATAGCATCTTGCAGTTGATGGAGATTTGTGGGATGCACATCCAGGGCACGAAGCTCCCGTTCCACCACATCCCAAAGATGCTCTATTGGGTTGAGATCTGGTGACTGTGGGGGCCATTTTAGTACAGTAAACTCATTGTCATGTTCAAGAAACCAATTTGAAATGATTCGAGCTTTGTGACATGGTGCATTATCCTGCTGGAAGTAGCCATCAGAGGATGGGTACATGGTGGTCATGAAGGGATGGACATGGTCAGAAACAATGCTCAGGTAGCCCGTGGCATTTAAACGATGGCCAATTGGCACTAAGGGGCCTAAAGTGTGCCAAGAAAACATCCCCCACACCATTACACCACCACCACCACCAGCCTTCACAGTGGTAACAAGGCATGATGGATCCATGTTCTCATTCTGTTTACGCCAAATTCTGACTCTACCATTTGAATGTCTCAACAGAAATCGAGACTCATCAGACCAGGCAACATTTTTCCAGTCTTCAACTGTCCAATTTTGGTGAGCTCGTGCAAATTGTAGCCTCTTTTTCCTATTTGTAGTGGAGAGGAGTGGTACCCGGTGGGGTCTTCTGCTGTTGTAGCCCATCCGCCTCAAGGTTGTGCGTGTTGTGGCTTCACAAATGCTTTGCTGCATACCTCGGTTGTAACGAGTGGTTATTTCAATCAAAGTTGCTCTTCTATCAGCTTGAATCAGTCGGCCCATTCTCCTCTGACCTCTAGCATCAACAAGGCATTTTCGCCCACAGGACTGCCGCATACTGGATGTTTTTCTCTTTTCACACCATTCTTTGTAAACCCTAGAAATGGTTGTGCATGAAAATCCCAGTAACTGAGCAGATTGTGAAATACTCAGACCGGCCCGTCTGGCACCAACAACCATGCCACGCCCAAAATTGCTTAAATCACCTTTCTTTCCCATTCTGACATTCAGTTTGGAGTTCAGGAGATTGTCTTGACCAGGACCACACCCCTAAATGCATTGAAGCAACTGCCATGTGATTGGTTGATTAGATAATTGCATTAATGAGAAATTGAACAGGTGTTCCTAATAATCCTTTAGGTGAGTGTATATCTATCCCTGTAGTCCGGTATAGCTGGAGCCCAACGAAGATGATTAATGGGTAACACTGTTCTTGGAAAGACTTGTTCTATATTTATTTGGAGAAGTGAGCTCTGTGGAAATAAGCTTAAAGCATACTTACTGTTCAC
The DNA here is from genome assembly GCA_026402145.1 of Polypterus bichir lapradei. NCBI lineage: Eukaryota > Metazoa > Chordata > Cladistia > Polypteriformes > Polypteridae > Polypterus > Polypterus bichir. The sequence goes on along the minus strand of JANRMT010062815.1, from coordinate 8,497,562 downwards.
AATTCTTGGCATCAGTAACAGACACAGCAAAAGGTTTTTTATAAAATGTGCAAGATTGTTTGATTTTTCCTATTTAATGTGTTTAAGTACTTAAAAATGAAATTTTAGCTAGCAAATACATATAGAAATTTGTGGATCTGTGACTTTGTTCTTGCAAAATATTCTTAAAAACTACTATGGGTACAGTAGGCACCAGGGTGGATAGATTGTCACCCTGACAAGAAAGGAGGCCATAAGGGATGGATATGGATGAACAAGTGTCCCGGCCAAGGTAGTTGTGGATACCTTTCCTGGCCAGGAGATATAATAGAAGGACTGTCTTGGGGCCATATAGTATAGCATCTGGTAGAGCTCCCATTTGTACACTCGCGGTTGTAGCCTGATGGACAGCGTTGTCAGGGTACGTGGGTGACACCAGAGGGAGCTGTTGGGAGAAGAGTCAAACAAATTTTAAGGAGCTTCCACCACACCCAGAAGTGCTTCCAGGGGATGTGATGTTGTGGTACTGAAAGTATTCCTGTGTCTGGCATAAAAAAAGATACCCAACCTCATCCAGGTGAGTTAGAGTTGGGTTTATGGAGAACAAGGCTTGCCTAGAGGAAAGGAGATTTAATGTATGAATTGTGCATGTAAGTACTTTTGGAAGAAAGGACCTGTAAAGGGTGTTTGTGAATAATAAAATTTAAACAAAAACTCTTGGCCGCGTACGTGTATTGTATCTCGAGTCTGGAGCTCAGTGCAGCCCTCCTCCTGTCACACCTCATATCTAAGACGGATCTCACGTATAAGTATAGCTTAATTTTGCAATTGTTAAAACACAACTAATTATGTCCTTAAATAAAACCTATTTGTGATAAAGTAATGATTATTTTATTAATTCTTATATTCCAGTTCAGAGTCATGGGGACTGGAACTTATGCTCAGGTGCATCAAATGGAAGATAGGAACCACACTTACACAAGTGTCAGTGCATCACAGGACACATTTACTTTCACACTCACACTTGGTCATACCATGGCAGTTTAAAGTCATCATCAGTCAGCCTAAGTTATATATCTTTAGGATTTGTGAGAAATTTGCTGTTATAGAAGTAAAGCATCATGGACATCAGAGGATTTTGTAAACTTCACATAGCTCAGACCAAAGCATCATGGTGTGGCGGACAACTGGTAGCTCATCCTGGCCAGGATGCTCCTATGATGGAAGGATGGAGGAAGGCAGCTGTTCCAGGACACTGCTTCCCACAAAACGCTAGATAGCAGCTTCCCTGGGATCTGGTGGTGCCCCAGATTCCTGCAGGGCATCCTGGGACTTGGAGTTCAGTTGCAGAGCCCTGTTGGGTGCCGTGGGTGCCGCCAGGGGGAGCTATAAAGGAACAGAAGGACTCATGCTGTACTTATATCCCGGAAGTACTCCCAGGTCACGAGGACGGGAGTCCCAAAGTACTTCTGGGCTGAAGAAAAATCCAATTCTCCATCTGACCTGGAAGTGCTAACAAGTCATGTGAGTGGAAGAACAGAAGTACTTCCGGGTCAAGGACTATATAAAGAACTGTTGGAGATCCAGCAAGCAAGCCGGAGTTGAGAGGTAGAGAACTGAGCTTGCTGGGAGGTTTGGTGGAGAGAATTATTATTGTGATTATTTATTTACTTGTGTATGGCGCTGTGGTGTTTATAACAATATTAATAAGAATAAGAATTAAAACTCTTCTTAGTACTTTTACCTGGTGTCCTGAGCATTTGTCTGTTGGGTTAGAGGAGCAACAGCGGCTCCTAGTGTTACAATGGGCATGGGGAGATTTTGTAAACTTCACATAGACTGTGCCCAGACCAAAATTTGCACAAAGAATTTTTGAGCTTATTTAGGATTTGGCTTATTTGTGCAGAATAATTATTTGACATCTAAGTGTTCGATGGATTGTCAGCTTGCTTTATTGCTGTGTGTGTATTAGTGTGCCTTTATAACATGCTGGTGGCTGGTCCAGGGTTGGTTCATGGCATGTGATTAGCGCTGCAGGAATAGGCTCCAGGTCCCTTGTGTTGGAGTTAATGGATTAATGAAGAGGATGGCTGGGGAAGCAGGGATGCAGATATTTTGTGTATGCATGTGTTTTAGGTTTAATACAAAAACTGTAATGGTTGGAATGAGCAAATAGGTATAGCCTTGTTCGTGATTATCTTTTTATTGATTATCTGTTATTTTTTGTTAACCTAGATTGTTGTGACGCTGGCTGGTTTGGCAGGAAAGGAGCCGGTTCAATGTAGCCGTGATGTTATTCTTTGCCCAGATGCTAGCCTTGAAGATGCCAGAAAACAGGTAAGCATCAGATGTCCCAAGGTAGGGGAAAATGCTAAAACAAGGTCTTCAAGATGATGTTTGCTTGAAGGGGTAATACCTGCACATTGTAAGATGTTCCTGTCTGTGGTTTTATGTTAAGTCTAAATAGACTTAAGATTTTCCTTTCACTCAGTTACAAATCTTTTCATCATTTTAGGGGCCTTATGATGTAGTGGTCTTGCCAGGAGGGAATTTGGGAGCTCAGAACCTGTCTGAGGTAATACCTATATAAAGCTAAATGATATTAAAAGGTTGGTGCCATATTTGTGGTGGGTAATATTTGTGGTTGGTTTAACTGATACATTAGTAGAATAGGCTTATTTTTATTTTTTACATTAGAAAAATAACTGCTGAAAGGCAAAATGTGTGCTTTGTGAGTATTGTATTTTTCCTTTGTCTCTATGTCTTAATTTCTCAGCTTCTCATAATTAAATTCTTGCTAGGAGGGTCCCAGGTGAGAATTACAGAGATGTTCTGTTTATATTATTAAAACCTTGCAATTTATTGTTTTCAGTCCCCAATGGTGAAAGAGGTGCTGAAGGACCAGGAAGGTCGAAAAGGTCTCATTGCAGCAATCTGTGCAGGTAATTTTCTTGTGTCTTCCTTAATTTTGTTCTTTCTTGTGACGTGTTACCTTTGTATGTAGTTTTACTGTCGTCACAGGAATGTGTCCTTCATGGCCATGGAGACCTTAGCATCTGAGTGTTAAACATAAAGTCCTGACCTGGCAAAAGGGCTGAAGGTCACTCTTAGGAAGCTGCAGCAATGTGGGCTTTCTTGCAAAGATCTTTATAGACTTGCTTTTTCATTCCATCTGGGAAAAGCCTTATGTGCTCCAGTTTTGTCCTTCCTCATAATTTTGTCTGTAGCAGTTGGTCCAATTCTTTCTTCACTCTCTCCTTTTTACGTATTTTAGGTCCCACTGCTCTGCTAGCCCATGGGATTGGTTATGGGAGTAAAGTGACTACTCATCCTCTTGCAAAGGACAAGATGATGAGTGGAGGTAAGTTACAGTTTAACCTTTGCATACATGAGACTTTAAACAAACACAATTGCATACCCACAATTGTCTTTAGAGACATGGCACATATTTGTATTTAAATAAAGCCACAATTAACCATAACTGATCAAACTTTTATTGCAACCTCTTCCCTGAACACTTCTTTTTTAACACTTAATTTTTTTTTTATTTTTAATATTTATATATAATTCCACAATCATAGTCTGCTACTCAGCACCATAATCCCAAAACACAGTTACATTTTTGTGATCATTCCAATGTGGTTCCTGGCACACTCTGCAGCGATGAATTGTTTTGCAGTCCTATAATACTAAACATGTGTGTCACCTTCTGTGTGTTTTTTTTTTTTTTAATTTTTTTTAAACACTTTTGTTTTTGTTAAAAGCTGTATTATTTACCCTCTAACTCCAAGCACTTCACTCCAAGATAAACACTAAATACTGAGAACCTTCTTTGCGACTTGAACTGCGGCGGTGGGCGGGGGGATAGGTTACCAGGCTGCTTGCTGTTTGTGCTGATCGACACATTTACAACACAAAAGACGCAGATGGAGAGGTGCGAAGGGATTTAAGGTGTGCCGTTTTTTGTAGGCTTTGTTAATTCTAGTGTTGAAAAGCCAATGTCATAATACTGAAACAGAAACTCAGCCTAATGGCTTAATGTTAAATCCTTATGTAGATATTTGTGGAATTATGGGAGTTTGCCAATCATACCTGTATGTGCTTTGTAGATTTTGAAAATGCTTCCCATATCCTCTCTTTCAAGTAGCTAGTGTCAAAGTTAAGTGGCTTCCATTCCTTTTTTTAAATAGTTTTCATTCTATACATTCATCCAAAATACTAAATTAGAATCCTCTTTTCCCTGCCTTTTTCTCTATGCTTTCCTGTTTATACTTTGTGATAAGCTTTTTTTCTCATAGCATAGTAACTGTGTTCTTTTTTTTTTTTTCTTTTCACTCAGACTATAAAAGTACAAGATATTGCTGATTTTTTTTGTATGAGAGATGTTAAGCATTTGACTAATGAATGTTTATTGAATTTTCATTAGTCTTTTGATGAGTTGGGAAGGTTTATATCGATGCTCATTAAGGTGTCATTTCAAATGGCATACTCATTATTTTAAAAACAAAAGTAAAAACACAACCTTTCAGCAGCACAATCTCACTCGATCAAATATGTGACAACTTAAGAACTAAAAGGATGACTTACATATGCATATTTGATGTCCAATGACACCAGAAAATGTACCTGGTTAAGGGAAACAGGCTACTTATGTGTTTGTCGATCTAGAAAAGACAGCCAACAATGTACCACATGAACTCTTGAGCTGGGCATTAAGAAAGTTAAGTGTATATGAATGATTAGTATCTGCAGTTATGTCAATATTTGAGGAAGCACCACCTGTGGTCAGGACAGTAGATGGGGATAATGAAAGTTTTGAGGTGAAGGAGTTACTGTACAAGGGATCCATTCTGAGTTTGCTGCTATTATGATGGTGATAAAAGTGATGACTGAGATGCGAATGAAGGGTGAGTCACAGGAGCTTTTGTATGCCAGTGAAAATATGAAGTGGAATTGATGGAGAAGATACTGAAATGGAAAGCTGGTTTGGTAATAAAAAGCCCCCAGGTTAAAGCATGAAAGTCCCAATGTTACATTTGTATGCGAAAGGGGGTGGTCATGCAGTGTGAGTGGTACAGGTATTGGAAGAAACTTAAACCAGTGGACAGTTTGTGGGAAGTGGGTACATAACAGATATGGTGGTGTAAATGGTAGTCTGCAGGTGGCGAATGTGAGCTTTGTAGAAAGTGTGTGAGTGACATGTAGAATACTGTTATAGTAAGTGTATATTTAGATATCAGCAATGAATACTTTTTTTTTAAAAAAGGTAATAAGTTCTGCTGCTTAGGAGACATTTTGAATGAAAAGGTGTCTGTATGGCATTGAAGGGTAAATTTTAGGAAAGCTGTTAAAGAGGAACAAAAAGTTGGAAGGAGCGGAGAAAAATTATCACTTGGATTTGTGTAGTTGGAATAGAGTGAGAGGAAGATGAATGGCAAGTTAAGACAAAGATTTGCTGTGGAGGCTATTGGTGTTTTGCTGAGGAGAAAAAGACTGTGGAAAGTGTTTTGGGGGTTAACCAATTAATTTGGGTTAACCTAGTAAATAGCCACTAAACCAGTGATCATGGTGATGAAGTACCTTTTAGCTATTAATCCCTTTTTGCAGATTGCATCCCTTCTTTTTCTTATTCACATTAACATATTAGACATGCATTAAACAACTGAAAATGTTATTTTCTTCAGGGGTGTCTCCAATTACTCATTATTAGTAGGACTTACCATCAGTGTTCCAGTATTGGCTGAACACTGTAGTCCAACTCCATGGAATGTACAATAAATTACCACGGGGAATGGCATCACCTAGGATATGCCTGTCTTAGAGGAAACATATTCTGGGGTACACACTCTGCAAACAAAAGCCATGCAACCTTGTACTTTTGACCAGCTTCATGCACAACAACCACTTTTTCATGATATATTACACATTTAGATGCTGTGTCTGAAAGACTGCTGCAAGTCTGCTCTGATATGCTCCCTCTGAACATCATCTCCCTTTGAGATGTGCACAGATTAAGGCCTCCTCCCATCAGCCCTTGTACAGTTCTGCTGACAGCTGGAAATTTAAGTCTTCTCAGCAAAACTACCATGGATTCAATCCCAGTGTTGGGTTTGTTCACTGGCCAACAACAAATTCTAGCACTGTACACTAAGAATCTGATAAGACTAATGACTTTTCCATTTTTTACAGCCCACAGTAAACAACAAATAAAAATGATGAACTTGGCCCAGCTAGCTTCATGTTGTTTCCAACTTGAAAACTATTAGTATTATGGTATCAGCAATTGCCATCACACATTTCATCATCACTGAGGTGATGCTCCTTGTAGGCAGACACTAATGCATGTATAGGCCTCCAGTTTATTTGTTTTCTATGAAAGTCTCCACCCTCTTCCTGAAATGTTTCTGGGCATTAAGAATATATATATTTTCAGGGACCATACCTCCTGTATTTTGCAACTTGTCTGTAAACATTTCCATAACTAATTGTAGTGGAGAATTGGTGTATTAGTGGGAGAAAAAATTCTATTTCTACACAATGATTTCTCCAATGGTAAACTATAGTAGATTTAGAAAGTATTTAGACTCCTTCACTGTTGTCACATTTTGGTATGTTATATTCTTTTTTTACAACACAAGTAACACTCAATACTCCATAATGACAAAGCGAAAACAGGATTTTTACTTTTTGCAAATTTATAAAAATGAAAAGCTAAAATATCATATTGACACAAGTATTCAGACCCATTACTTGATACGTAACTGAAATACCCTGGACAGTGATTACATCCTGGTGTTTTCTTGTGTATGATTCAGCAAGCTTCCCACACATGAATTTGGGGAGTTTCTGCCATTTTTCGCTGCAGATCCTGTCAAACTCTGTCATGTTGCTTGGAGACAGTCAGAGGGCAGCTATTTTCAGGTCTCTCCATTTGATTCAAGTCTGGGCTTTTGTAGTGAAAACTCCCAGAGTTATCCCTGAGCCACTCCTTTGAGGTCTTTGCTTTGTTTTTAGGGTCATTGTTCTGTTAGAATGTGAACCTTTGCCCCAGTCTGTTGTCCAGAGGAGTCAGGAGCAAGTTTTCATTAAGAATATCTCTCAGTACTTTATTCCATTCAGCTTTCCATCAACCGTCTAGTCTTGTAGTCCCTACAACTGAAAAAACAACACCACTGCAAGATGACGCCACCACCTAGCTTCACCATTAAAATGATATTGTACAAGTGATGAGTGGTGTCTGGTTTACTCCAGACAAGATTTTAATCTTGGTTTTATCAAACCATAGAATTTCTCCCAGTCCAATAGTCCTTGAGGTGCCTTTTTGCATACTCCAAGCAGGCTTCCATGCCTTTAGTACTGAAGAGAGGTTTCTGTGTGACCACTCTGTCATAAATCCCAGATTGGTAGAATGTTGTTGTGAAGCTTGTCCTTCTGGAAGTTTCTCTCATCTCCACACAGGTTCTGTAAAGCTCAGCCAGAATTCCGTTGGATTCTTGGTCACCTCTCTTACCATAGCCCATCTCCCGGAATTGCTCAGTGTGGCTGGGTTGCCAGCCTTAGTTGCATCAATCTTCCTTCATTTAAGAATTATCAAGACAGTTGTGGGCTAGGGAACATTCAGTGTTGCAGGAATATTTTTGTAGTCTTCTCCAGATCTGTACTTCCACACAATATTGGCTCAGCATGCAATTCCTTTATCCAAATGGTTTAGTTTTTACTCTGATATCCATTTTCAACTGGGGGACCCTCTAGGATGGTGTGTGTCTTTCCTAGTCATGTCCATTTAAATGAGTTGACCACAGGTGAACTCCAAACAGTTGTAGAAATATCTCAATTATGATCAATAGAATGAGATGCCCCGTGCCAAACTACAGTTGCCATAGCAAAGGGTCTACATGTGTTATTTCAGTTTTTTATTTTTAATAAATTTGAAAAAAATTCTAAAGTACTGTTTTTTGCTTTGTCACTTTAGGGTATTGCTGTGGGGATGTGTTGCTTGTGGGGAAGACATTAGTTAATTGATTTTAGCATAAAGCAGCAACCTACAGTAGCAAAATGTGAAAAGGGGTCTGAACACTTTCTGAATCCACTGTATATCACTATGAGAGAGGTAATTCGTCTCATGATAATGTACTGTGTGAAAGGTTTTCTGTTACTGTATAGTTTATAATGGTATGTTTGACCTGCAGTAATCCAGGAAGATTACTTTCTTTCACCTGCAGGCAAATAAAGCAATATTATGCACAACAAAACTGCTCAGAATAAATAAATCAATTAATGTTCTTTGTGCAGTATTAGAAATGGAGCATCATTAATTCAAAACATAATCTTATATACAATGTAAATGCAGCCCAAAGGCTGAAGGGTGTCTTCATGTCATAATGCTGTTTAAGACTAAAAACTAAGCGATGCTGCTCCCCTTGGCATGTAGGAATTGAAATAGGGATGAAATTTAAGAAAATACATATTTAAATCGTCCCTGGATTTCATTGGGCTTACTTAGCGAAAGTAGAAACACAAAGTAGAAGAAAATTCTTCTGTAATTGATATAACATATTGCAACACAACACTTCCAGGGCTGGTGAAAACATATCCCATGCAATAAAACAGGTGCCAGATTAAAATTGTTTCCTTACTGACCTCATTAGGAGAAATGGTGCTCCCCCTGCCTCTAGCTTGAGAACAGCGGCCATCTACCCCTGCATCCATCTTTGGTGATCAGTGAATCAGCTCACAACTGTGTATGGTATGGTCATGACGAAAATTAGTACCTGAAAAATCTAAGGTCTTGGACATATCCTGAAAAAGAGCAAATGTCTCCTGGCTTAAAATGTGCAGGTTACCAGGGAGTCATCTGCCCTAAGTGGAGGAGTTTAAACTCCTTGATGGTCACAAGCGAGGCTAGAGTTAATTTTGAAATGGGCTGGTGAGTTGGAGTAGTGGTGGAAGTTTTGTAAACTTTGCACCAGATGGTGGTAGTAAGGTTTGCATAAATCCTAGAATAAAAATGTCTTTTTGCCAGATAATTATCTTCATCTATGATCAAGCTCTGGGTAATGACCAAAAGAATGAGATGAGAAATACAAAAGATTATTTTATCCAGCTTTCAGTGTGCCATGTCGGAAATTTCAACCTAGAAAATCCACAAAGTGTTTTGTCAACTAGAATGGAAGTAGAACCTCTTAAATCCCAGCCTTTTTTGTTTACTTTTCTAAATATTCTATACAAATAGATGCTTAATAATATACAAAAACACATTGGTCCAAGTGGAATCAGACTGGGTACTTCACTGTTTGCTACCTTGGGTTTAATATCTCATTATTACTTGCAGGCCAGTTAAAAATAGAGGACATAACTCTTAACAATCAATTAAGCTAACACAAAGTAAAAAATTGCCAAGTCGTAATTTTGGAGGCTGAACACAGAAGGTTAAGATAAACATATAATTTTTAGATGTCTCATTGACAGTAAGAATAGAGTTCTATTTAAAAAGTTGCTTGCAATGAAAACCTTCAGCTGCTGGGTATATACAGAAATAAATTATAACACACTTTACTAAAATATTTTCATATGTTGTAATTTAATATGTAAAATTGTCTGGATCGAGTATTCATTCAGATGCTCTGAACCTCTCTCTGATAAAAAAAAAATATCACCAGGCACCTCAGGAGCAGATCTCCAGAGGTGGTTATCACTACACAAGGCTGGCTGGACATATCCCATTTGGAAATGTAGATGCAGTGCTTCCGGAAAGTATCCACAGCGCATCACTTTTTCCACATTTTGTTATGTTACAGCCTTATTCCAAAATGGATTAAATTCATTTTTTTCCTCAGAATTCTACACACAACACCCCATAATGACAATCTGAAAAAACTTTACTTGAAGTTTTTGCAAATTTATTAAAAATAAAAAAACTGAGAAATCACATGTACATAAATATTCACAGCCTTTGCTCAATACTTTGTCGATGCACCTTTGGCAGCAATTACAGCCTCAAGTCTTTTTGAATATGATGCCACAAGCTTGGCACACCTATCCTTGGCCAGTTTCGCCCATTCCTCTTTGCAGCACCTGTCAAGCTCCATCAGGTTGGATGGGAAGCGTCGGTGCACAGCCATTTTAAGATCTCTCCAGAGATGTTCAATCGGATTCAAGTCTGGGCTCTGGCTGGGCCACTCGGGGGCATTCACAGAGTTGTCCTGAAGCCACTCCTTTGATATCTTGCCTGTGTGCTTAGGGTTGTTGTCCTGCTGCAAGATGAACCGTCGCCCCAGTCTGAGGTCAAGAGCGCTCTGGAGCAGGTTTTCATCCAGGATGTCTCTGTATATTGCTGCAGTCATCTTTCCCTTTATCCTGACTAGTCTCCCAGTTCCTGCCGCTGAAAAACATTCCCACAGCATGATCCTGCCACCACCATGCTTCACTGTAGGGATGGTATTGGCCTGGTGATGAGCGGTGCCTGGTTTCCTCCAAACGTGACGCCTGGCACTCACACCAAAGAGTTCAATGTTTGTCTCATCAGACCAGAGAATTTTGTTTCTCATGGTCTGACAGTCCTTCAGATGCCTTTTGGCAAACTCCAGGCGGGCTGCCATGTGCCTTTTACTAAGGAGTGGCTTCGGTCTGTCCACTCTACCATATAGGCCTGATTGGTGGATTGCTGCAGAGATGGTTGTCCTTCTGGAAGGTTCTCCTCTCTCCAAAGAGGACCTCTGGTGCTCTGACAGAGTGACCATCGGGTTCTTGGTCACCTCCCTGACTAAGGCCCTACTCCCCCAATCACTCAGTTTAGATGGCCGGCCAGCTCTAGGAAGAGTCCTGGTGGTTTCGAACTTCTTCCACTTACGGATGATGGAGGCCACTGTGCTCATTGGGACCTTCAAAGCAGCAGAAATTTTTCTGTAACCTTCCCCAGATTTGTGCCTCGAGACAATCCTGTCTCGGAGGTCTACAGACAGTTCCTTTGATTTCATGCTTGGTTTGTGCTCTGACATGAACTGTCAACTGTGGGACCTTATATAGACAGGTGTGTGTCTTTCCAAATCATGTCCAGTCAACTGAATTTACCACAGGTGGACTCCAATTAAGCTGCAGAAGCATCTCAAGGATGATCAGGGGAAACAGGATGCACCTGATCTCAATTTTGATCTTCATGGCAAAGGCTGTGAATACTTATGTACATGTGGTTTCTCAATTTTTTATTTTTAATAAATTTGCAAAAATCTCAAGTAAACTTTTTTCACGTTGTCATTATGGGGTGTTGTGTGTAGAATTCTGAGGAAAAAAATGAATTTAATCCATTTTGGAATAAAGCTGCAACATAACAAAATGTGGAAAAAGTGATGTGCTGTGAATACTTTCCAGATGCACTGTATATTCTCAGTGTCAAAAGTTAACGTATAGATCAGGTGGTACAGTTTGTGTGACTCCAGTATAAGACATTTGCAAAGCTAAACATTAGTGATGAGCGAGCACCAAAGTGTTCGGGTGTTCGGTCCGAAAACATCGCGATGTTCGTGTGTTCTACCGAGCACCCGAGTATAATGTAAGTCAATGGGAGACAACCAGGCACCCCCTGCTCTGAAGAGGGGAGGGTGCCTGGTCCATTGGAAAAGGTCAGAAAGTGACAGAAACACCACCCAAATGGATCGGGAACAGCATGGGGACGATGTCTGGATGCATCTTGGACTTCCAAATTGCTGCTGGGAACCAGTTTGTCCGAGTTGTACGACACTTTTACAGACTGACAAAAACACGCCCAAAACCCCCCAAAAAATCAATTTTACAGGAAAAATACGCTCTAAAACATTATATGCCAGTGCCTGCAGGTGAGCTGACGCTCTAAAACATGACGTGTTCCAGCCAGCCAATCACTGTAATGCCAGCACCTGACATGGCTACTGGCATTACAGTGAGGGCAGTACTTACCTGCCCCTTGATTGGCTGTCTTCAACCCACAAAACGTGCGGGGCGGAGACTCGAGCATGGCGCACGAGCACATGTGGTGCTCGTTCCGAGTAGCGCCATGCTCCGAGCATAGCGATGCTCGAGCCAAACACGTTTGGCCGAACATGCTCGCTCATCACTACTAAACACACATATGAGTATACAGTGGAACCTTTGGTCACGAATGTAATTCGTTCCAAAACTCTGGTTGCAACCTGATTTGGTCGTGACCCGAAGTAATTTCCCCCATAGGACTGTATGTAAATACAATTAATCCATTCTGGACCGTACGAGCTGTATGTAAATATATATTTTTTTAAGATTTTTAAGCACAAAAATAGTTAATTATACTAAAGAATGCACAATGTAATAGTAAACTAAATATAAAAACATTGAATAACACTGAGAAAACCTTGAACAGAGAAAACTAACATTGCAAGAGTTCACGCTACAGCCTTACGAACCACTCGCTGTAAACACTTTTTTTTTTTTTTTAATGAGTTTTAAGCACAGGGAAAAAAAATGAACATTTGAAAAATCCATAATTTATACAAAAACTAACCATAAACAACCAAGAAAAGTAACATTGCAGGAGTTCACGCTATAGCCTTACGAACTGATCACACTGTAAACACTATTTTTTAATGAGTTTTAAGCACAGGGAAAAAAATGAACATTTGAAAAATCCGTAATTTATACAAAAACTAACCATAAACAACCAAGAAAACTAACCTTGCATGAGTCGAGTTCTGGCATGAAGGAAATGAGGAGGAACTGGGTGGAGAGGAGATTACAGTTTTGCGGTGAAGTCCCTGTCTGACCGCGAACAATGTACTGTGGAGAGACTGAACACGTGTGTAAATCATCGGCGTCTACGAACTGGAAGGGAAACTGGCTTGTTCGTCACCCGAGTGTGTGGTCGTGAACAGATGCAAAAATTTGGCGAATTTTTTGGTCATAACCTGATTTGTACGTGTTCTAAGGCGTTCGTGACCCGAGGTTCCACTGTATTTGCATGTTTGTTGCATTCATGACCAGCACTAGGGAACTGTGCGTTATTCATGCCAAAAAAGCAGGTACAGTACTGAACATTATCATATCATAGTAATCTATGAATGTAAGTGCTGCTAAAAACAAAAGATTGAGCTGACAATGTTTTCATGAAGTATTGCATAGAATAATGGGAAAGACTCCAGATGGTCAGCATGACTTAATCAAGCACTTCTTGGCCATATAGGTATTAATAGGAATGGTGTTGCATTTGTTCTGAGATATCAGGTAGGCCTATGGGACCAATTGCACCAGACAGCACAATTGACAGGTAATCGCATTGTCCATGTTAACACATTGCACTGGCTACAGTGATATTGTACCTTTCATGAAACTCCAAATGATGTTTTAGACTAAGAGTTGACGAATTATAGAGGTGCACGTCATTTCTGTGTTCATTATAAGCTCAACTTGCTATCGCAGAATGTCTTCAATAATATTGGGCTTAAACGGACTGGATTCCTGTAAACTGTTAACAAAATATCTTCAGTCATAGTGCTGATGCCTACTAAATTCACATGTGGAGATGACAGTTAATGAAACCTAAGTATCAGTCTGAAATGGTACACAATCTAGAATGGGAGGTGTATTTTGTGCAGCTCTATGAGTCTGCAGCCTGCTGTGGCCAATCTTATTACCCAGACTTGTCTCTGAGAAAAGATGGTGGACTACCAGGTTCATTTTACTCTAAATCATGTTGGGAGCATTGCCTTCCTAGGCTGCATGTCACAGCACATACAGTAACTGCTTGGATTGTCTATCATGGGGGTTTATCTTAGACTAATTGTATTTTGTAGAAGACACATGTTCCCAGACAGGAACAACACTTGCACATTAGCCGTCGTAGTAGAGTGAGCAGCAGGCGCTCTCTTATAATCATTTATAACATTTGCCTGATAAACTAGAAATTTTCCAGAAGGTTCTTGGCTACATGAAAGATTTTATGTGTGGTCTTTAGTTGTAATCTTTTCTTTTAGTTTAATCTCTGGATGCTTACATTTCAAAAAATTCACAGCTGTTATATATTTCCAGTACAAGTTAAAATATTTGTATATGGGTGTGTATATGTGAATATACTAAAAAAATCACATGGCTGCCTAACCATTTTGAAGAATAAAATGCAGTGACCTATTGATTATGTTTCGTACATACTAGACTAATAACCTTATAAGTAGCCTCATTCCCAACAAATAAATTGTTCTTGTTTTCCCTTAGGAATTATTTCTTGTTCATATTACTTGTTCTGTATACTGGACTTAATGTAAATTGGAGCACTTCAACCGAGTGCTACATTTTTGTCAGTCTGTTAGCTTACAGTATTACATTAGCCTCACTATGATTGGTTAATGGGTCAAAGTAGACAGAGTAAATTAAAATCATAATAATGTAACTAGTGCGCAAGATTTCTCAGTTTTTGCTAACTCTTGGTCTTTTTTTCTGCTCTAGATCACTATACGTACTCAGAGTCTCGTGTTGAGAAAGACAATAACATCATTACCAGCCGTGGCCCAGGGACAAGCTTTGAATTTGCTCTCGCCATTGTGGAAGCATTGATGGGTAAAGAAGTGGTTAATCAGGTCAAGGCTCCATTGGTGTTGAAGGATTAGATTCTGCCCAAATCTTCACTTCATGTGAACCATTAATACTTACTTGGGTGTGCTTGTATGAAAATAGTTGGAATTCTGACAGTATGCATGTACTTCTACTGCTTCCTATGGATTTGCTGGCACTTCTTTGAATAAACTGATTTAAAGGCAATGTGACATGGTAGTTCCATCTGTATTATTATTATTGTTTTGCTGTGAAGGGATCCGTCACATTTATGGGGGAGTGGCAGGGTACACATTTTGCTTAAATTGACTTTATGCCCTTTCCAACAGTATCTCCAGTCAGCAATTAGTATTTGTTTTAGGCTACATTTAGAATCATTGATCCTTAAGGCGGTCAAATTTCGATGGTAATGGCACAAGATGACATGAAACAGAAGAACTGCTAATTCAGCATCCCCTTGTCTCTCTCAGCCTCTCTTTCTCTCTCTCTTTTGCTCAAGGATGAGAGCAGCCATGCTTATGAAGGACGTGACCTTATCACACAACACAACTCTGATTGGTGCTTTTGATAGCCGTTTCTAAATGCTAAGCACGCTTGGGGCAAAATAAAGCAGCATACTGTTTGTTTTGCTGGTGCCAAGCTGTCAACGGCAATCTCATAACATCCGTTCTCTTTGGTTGTCCACTGGCAACGAACCTGTCCCATAGGCTCCATCTGGGTAACTGGTGTCCTTAGCAGGGGTGTCTTAGAGATGGAACTACTTTCTGAATCAATGTATACATCTTTTTTTTATTCTCTCTGGAGACTGTTTTTTAATATGTATTTGATTTAATATACACTCTGCTTTATGCACACCTAAAAGGTTGGGGAAAAAGGTATCTTCTAATTTTAGGACTGCTGCAAAATATTGTATTACATTTCATTTTATTAAATTAATTGCAAACTTCATTTCAGCCATACATTGTTTGGGACCCCTAAGGTCCATTAAAAAAGCTAACAAATATCTTTATTTAAACATATAATTCACTAAACATTGGCATTTATTATACATGATAATTGGTATCATTTGATTAGTTATTACTAATAATACATCTATTATATATAACAAGTCATCAATAACACTTACAAAGTATCAATGAAGTAGTTATAATCTCCATGTAATACAGCATACTAAAATGACTTCACTTTGGTGACAGCATGTTTCTAAATAGTGCATACTTCAGCATCAAGTCTGTGAATCCTTAATTCTTAATAAGACTAAATGAGGCTCTCATATTCACAAGTATTTTACCAAGGGGTTTACCTGTACATCACAAGCTCCTAATATGCCTACTGCACAGAGATAAGTGACCACTGTACTGATGACGAATAATAAATTGTTACCTTAATATTTTGAAGAATTCAGTTGGTCTGCTTGCTGTCTGTGCTTCCCTAAAACTCAAAAGGTGTTTTCCTTGACATCCCTGCCCTGCCCTTTTATCCATTTTTGGGGCATTTGGACATTATGTAAGACCAAAAATCTGCTATTTCAGGTTTTCAGCATTGCCTGCATTTTCAATGACTGGGCATTATAGGTCCAGGAGTAGTATCAAGAGCATGTGCAAGTTTTGTTGTAACTAGATTCTTCATTTTAGGTTGATACTAGCTGGCAGTGGAACATTTTTTTCTTAAGTTAAAGCCTTAATAAACCTGCTTTCATTCTGCCATCAGAAATGTGTTTTTATTAAATAAGTTTTCCAAATATAGATTATTGAAAATCAAACACTAAACCAAAAACCATCATCATCAAGTAACTAAGCTTAGCACCCAACCCACATCCCCAAGGCACAGGAGGGAAGGCACTAGTCTACAAATAAAACTATGATCTATGTAGACATCAAACCACAACTACCACCCATGTGACATTGAAGAAGTCACCTTCAGTATAGGACTGATAGTTAGAAATATTAGAGCTTGCCGCAACATTAATTAATACAGCCAATAGTTCAAGTAGCATAAGCCTGAAGAAAGAAGATCTGCAAAAATGGACGGTTGGAGAGTCAGGATTTCCAGCATGGCGCTGGAATTTTTCATTAACTTCAATCGATATGGTATTCTAAAATACAGGTTATAAGGCTTTTGAAATATAATTTGCTCACATATTCACAATATGATCAATAAACATCATGCATTATGTTTTAAAATATTACAGAAAAATCACTAATGGTAAAATCCTTAATAAGTATAATTTGTATAAAGATACATTCCCAGAATATGTGTAAAACAGATTTAGGTTGACGTGTGGAGCAAAAACTGTTTTTTTTGTCTAATGTTTTCTGAATAATATCTATAATTTCTTTATCTTCTTTTATTAAAAATATATCAGTGTTAAATACCAGATCTTTATGCATATTTTCAATAAAACATTACTTAATGAATAGCCACTTGCCTACAATGAAGCAATGATCCAATCTTTCTGTATGTCTTCCTAAAGCATGTCTTTTATACTGCTTTATCATATGGTTTTAAAAGAGAAATTGAAGAGAGATGCATTAAGCTTATCTTCCAGAGCAATGAATTCAGTTGAAATAGTATAAAAGTAGAAAACTCTTATAAGGGATATTGCAGTCTTAGATGTTGTTAAAAATTCAAGATAATTATATAGCCTTCCGTCTTATTTAATTAACTGATTGACCATTGGTATATTATTGTACCAACCAACTGCCAAAAAGCAAAATCTTATTTTTATATGATATTTTGCTTATTTAAAAATAATTAAGGTGAATAAATATACTTTAAAGACAGTGAGTAAGAAAAAACATTTGCTTAGGGAAGTTTAACTCCTACCAATCTTAGGAAGGATCTGATTTAGAGATATAATCCCAGGTAAAAGTTGTTAGAGGTAGACATGGTCTAATCCAGTTTATTTTGAATGCATTGTTTAATGTAACAAAATTAAGAATAAACACTACTATAATCACATATCTTCATTAACAATTTCCATTATTCCATGCAAAACTACAGTATATAATATCTTAACAATATTGTCTTTATAAATAAATGATTAAAATACAATGGTAAGTCTGTATGGACAAGTTTTTAAAGACCCTCTGCTTTGGTAAACAGAGTTCATCCTTTTGAAGTCAAATCACTTAGCCACAGATTTAAATATTTTTGGGTTTAAATCTTATGAATACTTCTTTTAATTTTTTGAAACAAAATCAACAAAATGCTTAATTTTTGCTAATTCTTTTACCTAAATAATTTTCTTAACAGAGCTCATTTTTAATAGCCACTAACAGGTAAATGGTAACAAGCTACCTATTACCTTGATTAAAATGTGCTCCTTTTTGTTAACTGGTTGATCGTTAATTAAAAAGAAGAACATATATACCATATATGGCAGTGACCACAATGAAGTGAACAAAATTCAGATTGACTACACATCTGTGTGCTAAAAAGTGACAAATAAGGGATCACGGGAATAACACACTGAATCCTAATAGAGACGCTTTTGATTTTAAATCGTAGTAAATACAGCAAAAGAGAAAAGTTAAATAAGGTGCTCCCAAAGGCTCGCTGCATTAGCATTCTCTACAGTATCGACGCGGACCTGAAAGAAATAATGTGAAAGGGCATAACGGCGTTTTTAAAGGATGCAAATTAAATTGTGGCTAGTTGGTAAGTTGGACGCGCTGGCGGTAGACGATTCATCTGTAATAGTATGCAATAATTAAATTCATTAAACATTAAAAATGCAATGTACTAATTATTTTTTTAAAGAAACAATGCCTCATACGTCAAATACTGTTATTATTGTTACAGTTTGTTGTGCACCTTACTGCTTATAAGGACTCCACCGTGTCATAGTATGTGAAATGCCTTTCTCAATTCTCCGTTGACATTCCCCTGCAGTTAAAGGACAGCAGAGATACAAGAAGAAAAAAAGTCATGGTTTTTTAAACTGGGATATTAACCATTCATAACGCTGGAGATGAAAGATGGACGTGAGTGATGCCCAATAGAAAAAAGGAAGATTTCAAAATGATTCCGTCAGTCAATTGGGAAGTAATGACGCAGTTAACGAATCCGCCCCCGAATATTTGCCTGGACCAATGAGAAGGCTGGTGCGAATCGCGAGCGGGCTTCGGACTGGGGGGGTTCTTTATGCGGCAGCGCATGCAGGATTTGGCAAAGCGGTAAAAACAAGCGCAGCTGCGGCGGGCGGTGAAACGGACTTAACAGGTACCGGCGAGGCTCGGCTCAAGACTGGACAGCGTCCCGACAGGCGAGTGACCAGGGGGCGTAATTCTATTCCGGGGAGGGGCGATAATGAAGGGCAGCAAATAAACACGAGGAAATAAGAGTGTCTAGTAGAGGAGCATGGGAGGTAGTCATGCATTTTGAAATAAATAAGACAAGATACATGGGGACAGGGCAGTAAACTTTGAGTCCTGAAGTGGCGTCTGTAACCTTGTACTTGACAAGATGAGGATAATATTGTTAGATTGCTTAAGGTTCTCCGTGCGGTGTTGGGTAAATGTACTTTTATATTTAGTCAGATAAAAACGCACAGGCTTTCAAAGCAGGGGGAGGGGGTGATATGACAGGCGCCGAACGGCAAGGTAAATAGTTTATGTAAAAAAATACAATATGTGAAGGTGTGAGTTTAGTATATTCTGTAATACAATGTCATGTTATTACTTGAAGAGAGTTGTTCTTATTATTCTTAAAATGTGTAATTTATGTAGCAAGAGCCAGAATGAAATTGTTAATTTACAATATAATTAAAAATGTTGTTGTTTCAATATATGATCTATTTAGCAAATTTAGTTTGTAATGCTATTGACCATCACCGCAAGTGTCTGGTTTTTTGGATTAACTATTGGCTATATATGGTATGGCTAGAAGTGGTTCCTATCTAGACTGGATTCAAGGGTAAATGCTTGAAAGGATATCCTCCCCTCTATGCATTTCTGTATTGGATATAATCCTTTAAAAAATTAGGAGCTTTCCATAGACTGGACACCAGTTTCAATGTACAGCCACACTACTGAAATATTTACCCTATTGATTTTCCAGTTATTGTTATGGCTGCCTCATGGCTGTGTGAAATCAACTTAAAATCTTGACCCAGCCATGGAGAGCTTAGAGTATGAATGTTCTCCCCATATCGATGTGAGTTTTATCCAGGTATTCCAGTTTTCTTTTGACATTACTAATGTTATAGAAATTAGTCCAAAATGATTGAATATGCCATTTGAGGAAATAACATCCTATCTAGGGTGGCTTTCTATTTCTGTTTTCAATAGTTGCCAGTTTAAGTTTTGCCTTCCTATGACCTTGAATTTGAATAAGGTAACAGATGGATGGAAGGATTGATGGTGAATTACAGGTTGACCACAAAAACAAAAAAAAATACCGTAACTAAAAGAAGCAATAGAAACAAAATGCACTTTGAAAAATTATCTTCAGTTTTTATTCCTGAGTGTACAGGTGAGACTGTCTTAAATATTTAGTGACATTTGAACATGAAAATTTATTTTCAGTATCAATGATAACTCATGCAGTTTGTTTATTTTTTACTCTTTAAAATGGTGGGATTCAGAATTCAGCCAAAGTCTCACATTATTTTGTAGGATAAAATTTATTTTTTTGGGTTACAATAGGTTAATAATGACAGTATATCATACACAGTGGATATTCATTTTATTATAGTAATTTCATAAAGGTATCAGTGTGGGTCAGATGCTTTGACATACTCCTTTTTGGCCTATTTTTTATTCTCTCTGTTAATTTTTATTTCTTCTCTCTTCTTTGGTTTGCATGTTTTTTTTTGCTTTGTTTTTTGTGTATTTATAAGTGATTGCTATGTTTCAGTGATAATAAAATGTGTACTTACAGCGTTTGAGTTTGTTATATTTTCTTCATTTCCTGTAACTTGTACCTGAGATGACTTTGAAGTGAAACAGCATCTGTCTTTCAATTACTTCCTGAGATTTTGATAAGAAAGCAAGACAATTTTCTTGTATAGTACTGATATATTTATAGTGAACTTGGTGTTATATGCCAGGTCATAGTAGTGACAGCTGTTAGTTTTCATTATGCAGAAGGAGGCATGTGTTGCAGTGTGGAAGCAGTTAGTTAGCAGTGTGTATTCTCTATTTTGATTTGAAATAGGCTGCATTGTACATTGATTGTAACACGGACACAGAAAAAATAGAAGTAGTTTGAAAGTACTTTTTTTAGAATGGCTTATGTGAGAAGTTTGTGGCTGAAGTTTCCTAAACTGCATGTATTTCCTCTGCTTTGCGGAAGACATTTTTATGCCATTATGCACTGTTGCATGTGGAGTTGGTCTACAGCAAAAACATGATTTGCAAAGTGCAAGCTAGTGAGACACTAAATGCCCCTAAGTATTTTAGCTTAAAGGGTAGTCTACTGGTATCCATGCAGCTAGATCAAGGAGAATCATACTATAATCATACATATTTTATGTATTCTATGTATCTTTTAGATATATTTACACACAGTATATACACTTAAATATATTGTGTTATCTATATAAATCATTGTTTTAATAATTTGAGATTTTAAAGCATTCTTCAATTTAAATACACATCACATCTGTAATAGATCTAATTTTGGAACTCCATATCTTAGACTTCCATTATATTTTTGGATGAGTTGGTTTTAGTCCTAGAGACTTTGTATGAAACTATTCACAAGCTTCATGTGCATGAATTTAATTTCTAAAGCATACACACATTTACAAACATAGTAAAGTACTGATGTTGAACTTTAGAGAAGCTAAAGAAATTCTTTAATCAGGGTGCTTAATCTGGGTGCAATTGGCTATTTTCAATATTTTAAAAGTAAAGCCAAGTGTAGGTAAATTTTAAATTGTGAAGAAAAAAGGTTTGACAGTCTTTGAGATTTTTACATTTTATTTGTATTTCTTTTTAATATGTTGCTATATTTCAAGGCAAGTATTATAGTGTTATAACATGCTGTAGATCTTCTTCCCAAGTAAAGGTCAAGCATGCTTTACTATTATTGGAAGAATTCTGTGGGTTCTCCTGAGGCTTTGCTTTTCCATTGTCACTGCCACTTCGAGGGCTTAAGGCAAGACTAAAGCAGAACCTTTTACTTCAAGTTTATAAACTCATCAGCTCCTGTAGCCCAAGGCATGCCAACTTTGAAGAGAAAGGGGGAGGGCGGTAGAGTGTGATGTGTTTCTGATGCTCATTGCTGCTGAAAAAGTGTTAAGAAAACCAAATGAAAAGGACTTAGCACTGATAAATTGAAAAAAATTAAGCTAAAAACCTACTGATCTGTTATCACGTGTCATTGCACATTGTGTCCTAAGCCAGAACACTTCTCTTATTTTTTTCATTAGCAAAGTTAACCATTGCATTGTAACCTATGCCTAGTCCTGAAGGAGAATACTTTAGTATATGTTTAATACCTAGTATAATACCTAATATTATTTCTTTGGTTGTCTACATTAGTCACTGGTAATGTCATATATGACCATTTAAAGGACCAGAATACTCCAAATATGGTACAAGGTAATTGTAGAAAATAAAGAGAGAACATTTTAATAATGTATACAAGATATGTTTTCCTTTTATGTAGCCTAAAACATCCAGACATCAGAATAGCACAGTATTCATAGTGCTTAGTTGCATTAAGACCAATCAAAACCTATAGCTAGGCAATATAAATCAAAAATGATATTTTAGTATTTTCTGACATTTGGCCCTTAAATCTTACCAGTCCATGTATTTTGTCTTAAGGTAAAATGAATAATTATATACTTAATCAAGTGTTATTTAATACATAATCATTGATAACACTTTAAACAGAGCATAATAAAGTATATAAAGAAGCAATTGATATAAGTTTAGTAATGAACAAAAGGCCTTAAGTGTTTCTTTAAGATAAGGTAGCAGTATCATAATTTTCATTAAGAATTCTTTTTTTGAACAAATGAAGAAAAGTTATGCCAATGATGTACTTATAATTCTTATCAGATAGTGTGTATGGAATTCTTCATTAGTCTAATAATTTTTGCACCCTTTCTCTGCGTGAAGAGCCTCTGTAACTTTAGGGGGTTTAAGTGGTCAGGATTGTGTTTTCAGCAGACATATGGTTTAAGTGATCGATGTCACTTTTCCAGTAATTTCAGGAACAAGAATGAGGTTTCAGGTGGTTTTCCCTTACAAGCAGTGTTTACATTGGATAAATCAGCCATACTAGTCTTCTAGTTTTATTGTGGTCGGCCTATTTATTGTATATTTGAGTAAGCAAAATGTCCACTATTTTCAGCTGACATCTAAATATAATCATTTGTTATCCTATAATGTTTTTGCACTCTTATAGTATAGCTAGATATGTCACTAAATTTTGTCTATTGATTGCATATTGAAAAATTCCTGCTACTAATGGTTTCACATTTGATAGTTTATGCAGCTCTTTATAGACAACTGTTAACAGCAGTTAAAATATACAGTAATGCCAATATTTTATTTTCACCTGTTTTCTGCAAAACACAAGCCATAAGAAAGTTAATCAAGATTTTTGATTCTCAATTATTTGTTTTCTTGACATACTAATAGCAGTAAAATGAATAAAGTATTTACAGACCTCTAGTCAATAGAAGTAGTACATTTAGGAATACCTAATTATATTTTTGAGGTAAATGCTGTGGTGAGCACATTGGTACTTGTAATCGATTAACATGCTGTGGAGGTAAATGTGAAATTCTGAGTCTTGCTATTATGTTACGGCCACAGAGTTCACTCTGGCTACTGATCGCATCATGATGAAATGGATGCCTAGGATGCCATAAATTAGGATGAAATTCTAGTCATTTTTTTTAAAGCTTCCTAATTGTATCTATGCATTGTTTTAACTGAAAATGCTATTTAAATGTTGGCCCCGAGATCTTTTTTTGGGTCAATTATACCTTTTTCCTTAGACTTAGAAGACCATGTTACTTCAACTATTAGTAGGAGTTCAGGGAAATTTCAGTTAGTGTCCTCAGGTATTTGGTAGAGGTTATAGGTGTGTTGCTTTCTGAAGCATAATGATTGGTGACATTTAATGATTATATGTGGATCTTGATTGTCTATAATTTATTGAACTTTTTAAGCTAGTTTTATATTTTTTCAATATAAAGGTTGTAATTTGTGTTGTGCTGTTGTGATCAGATCAAAATAATAGCATGAGAAGAGGATTCAGGAGGCAAGATCAATACTGGGAATCCAAAAAATATGAGCAACTATACCTATAAACAAAAGCCAAAAATGGTAGTCAAAAAGACAATCCAAAAATTCTTTAACCAAAGTACAGAGAAACCTTTTAAAGAACTGTAAGAAACAGTGGTGTTATCAGCCATATTGGATGAAGACACCATCTGAGCAATGACTTTATCTTGTCACCCTGATGACATTACAAACCACGTACATCTGGGTAATAACCATGAAAGCGTACACACAAATGACAGTGGTCTTAAGTAAACTAAGGTTTTGACAAAAATAATAAAGTGTCAAGAATGCCACAGAAGAGTCTAAACCAAAAAACAACATAATAAATCACTTTATTCTCAAAAAGATGGGTGAGAAAAAATAGGAAAACAATGTGGAAAACAGTAAAATAAATCACATATGAAACACTATCATAACAGAACGCCCTCCCAAACAGTGTGGCTTCTGAATGCCTATAGGGCTTTGATGGATAATGAGAGTGAAAATGAGACAGCAACCTAAAAGCATGGAGGTCTTTAAACCTAACCCTTGAGTGATCCTCTAGGTTATTTACCTTCCAGTAAACCAGGTACTATACTGTTGAACGCCATTGGTACGAGTCCTGAAGTCCTTCACACTCATCTGAGCCATCAACAGACATAGCAGGAGGATGGGGAGGTGGAATACAAAAGTGACAGCAACCAAATGTTTAAACCAAAAGACATTGAAGGTTGAATGTATCTTGAAATTAGCTTGCAGCGCCAACCTGTAAGGTGCAGGGCACACTCTGTCTGACCACGTATGAGCTGATAAAATGGGGTGACAATTCATAAGATGGAACTCTCAAATGGATATCTTGTCATGAGCCATGCTGTCTTGACGAAACTTAAAAGCAGGAGCTAGTCTCTGATTGCAGTCAGTAAAATGTTTAGCAGAAAGCCTGGCTATCTGCAGGTTCTCCCATGCCTATTAACACTTATCCTTTAACTCAGAAAGTACTCCATAACACTAGAAAATGATGAAACTATGTATGGGTTCACTGACTGATAACCATAAAGGCATTCAAAAGGACATATTTTGAGAGCCAGGTAATAGTTGATATTTCTAGCAACTCTGCAAGAGTTTAAAGATTTGCCCAGTTTTCCTGAGTTGAGGTATAGTTCAGCTAAGAACCTTCTCCAAATATCTATCAACACACACTGTTTAAGTAAGATTTACTGAACAACATAACCTGTCATAGAAGAACCTACAGAAACAAAATGTAAATTGAGAATCTCTGACAAACATATTATAAGGAAAATAATACAGAAACATGTCAGCCAATAATTTAGCAGTAGGTAAGTTCTTTAGTGATATAAAGCGCTCTGTTTTGGAAGGCTGATCGCATACTACATGGATCATGGTAAGCCCTTTAGAAGGGGAGAGGTCGGTAATGAGGTCCATAGATTTGTCATTCCACAGATGAACTGAGAAAGGAATAGGTTGAAGTAATCCGACAGGAAAACCAGTAGAAGATTTAACTGTACAACAGTTCTACTTGCAGCAGTGTTAATTCAGGTGTCTTTATACATGTTCTCCCACCAGAAATGATAGCGTGGAATCGCCATAGTCTGTGCATCTCCAGGGTGTTCAAACATCAATGAAGTATAGACCCATACACTTTAGTCCTCAACTCTGGAGGAACATACAAATGTCTCATGGAATTTTGTCTGGGTCAGGAGCATTTCTTTGTACTCCCTTAATTGCACCAACAAAGCCTCTGCAGATGGTATAAAGCAGCACCCATAAGTTTACACAGTGGAAGAATGGGTTTGGTTCCAATGGAGCTTCATCTTGTCAAACAAACAAGATAAAGCATCAGCTGTCTTGTTTTTATTCCCAGCAATATAAGAAATTCTAAAACCAAAATGGCTACAAATTTAATTCAACAAGTCTATCATCCATTCAGTCATTTTGCCTACTGTATGTACTTAAGATTTTTATGATCTGTGTAAATCATGAGTGGAAATTTGTTCCCTTTGAGCCAGTAATTCCATTCTTCTAAAGCTAACCCATTCGCTGATAGCTGTGTGTTTCCTACATCATGGTTTTGCACTGCTGACGACAGCTTTTTTAAGTAAAAGGTGCACAGGTTGAGCAAATTGGTGTCTGGGAATCTTTGAGGGAAAAAAATGCACCCACACCTAAACAGCAGGTGTCATCCTTCAAGATGAACTATTGTTTGGGATCAAGGTGTATTAACACCAGTATAGGGGGTGAAATGTTTTATTTATTTATTTTTTTAAATGATGAACAGCAAATTCTACATCAGGTGTCCGCACAAATTTCCTTGTGTATTTTTTTTAGTTAGGTGATTGGAGGAATTATTTTAATTTGAAAATTTCAATAATGTGGAGATAATAGTTGGAAATTGCAACAAAGCTTTTTTACTTTTTTACACGTTCAGGGGTAGATAAATGATTTTTATCGTACACAAGTCGATGCCCACTGTAAGGGCTTATGTTCCAGCAATGATATTTCAAACACAATGCAGGCACAATTGTATGTATATGCAGTTGGTTATGTTTCAAATATCATTCTGCATTGGTTCAGAAACGTCCTGCACATATTAGGGTCTACAATAAACCTGAAGGATATGGGACAGAGCAGCTGTTTGTTGTGAATACAGCTCGACGTGGGCTGAGTACCAGAAGTGTTGTACAGCTGCTGTGTCAAATTATCTAATGCTCCCTTGATTTACTGTGGTGACGTCATAATATTAGTCGTTTGTTTTTTTAAGGTCTTTCACCTCTGCTTGTACACAGTGCATGTTGTGGTACAACCATCTCATCTCAGGACTGCTCACTTTTTATGATCTGAAATTATGTTGTGTTAACACCAAAAAGAATACCATGGGAAAAGAAAATAATCAGGAGTAGAGACAAGCAAGAATCAATACTGGGAGTAAAAAATAAGAAATAATAGTGTTATCCACAATGTTGGATATACACATGACCTGAGCATCCTATGGCCCCTGATGACATCATGAACCCTGCACATCCGGGTCTTAAACAAAAATAATATATACACAAATGGCAGTAGCCTTAAATGAACAAAAATGTTTATGAAATGATCTAATAAAAAAACACAAATGAAATGGATGACTGTAAACCAAAAGCTATTGTAATAAAGCAAATTCTTATACAGTGCTCAAAACCCAGATAGGGAATGCTTTTGGCAGACACACTTCATGTGCTCCCAGCTCTTAAAACAACAACAAACGACAAGCAGATCATGTAGCTTGCCAGCAGCAGCAAGCCAGCAGATGATCCGACCGCTTCTCCTTAGTGTGCGTTCAACCCCTAACACAACCCCTGCCTTCACAACGCGAGCGGCAGAGACCCAAAGTGGCAAAAGGACAGCTGCTGTACAGGCTTTTAAATGATCCGATGGCATCTCCTTAGTGTTTGTTCAGCCGACCCCCCCCTTCACAACATGAGCAGCGTTATACGCCCTTCAGAGAAAGAGATTTAACCACACCCGAGGCCGGAAATAAAGGACAAGTATTGTTTTTACAAAAGTTTTAAAGTAAAAGTGAAAATAAAGCATATGTAACAATTCCCATGAAAATAACAATCTCTTTAAATTGTATATCTGGTAAACCAAACCCTGGGGTGGGCGAGCGAAGGGAGCAGGGGGCGGAGCCCCCTAGTATTGCAAAAACAAAAACTTGATTTATGAATAACTAGCAAAATACCCGCGCTTCGCAGCGGCAAAGTACTGCATTAAAATTTTTATTAAGAAGAAAAGTAAACCTTTTTAAACTGAGGGAAAATATGCCAATAATTATTTGTTAAGGATCTGTTTGTATACCACATTGTGAGTTCGGCCCTCCGGTTGTAATATGACCAAGCTGTGCGCTGAGCTTACTCTTGAGCATGCAACTTACAGTTGGCCATGTGAACAGTAATCTTGTTTCAAATCTCACAGCTTGGATTGTTGCTGTGATAATCGGTTTGAGTTTCATGGTTTGTCTCAATTATGACAGTATTTGCAGGACTTGTGTTGAAGTGACATTCGGCATCTGTCAAGTGCTGTAAGCATACAACCGGTTTCATCGATAACTTCACATCCAGCTTTTGAGAGTTTAAACATTCATAAACATCAAAGTGTCCACTACTGAAATCGTCACCTGTGAATCTAAGATGTTTAAGAGGCATTGGCGGTTGTCGAAAGGTGTAAAATATTTGGCCATTTCGGTACACTTGAAAGCGACAACCGAACAATTCAGCGGCAGCCATCAACTCGCATGCAGAACCATAGGTGAAGGGCTTAAGCATTTCACTCTTACAGTGCTCCTGTGTAGTATAATTATCTCCTGTACCGTCATCAGTCCACACCTTGAACCTGTCCCAGTCATTCAATACATAAGACACAATGTTCCTCCGGATATCAAGAGTGAGCCTGATATGGCCGTGCAATATATAACAATGAGAATGGAAAAGGTAGGTGCCATCTCCGGGCAAGGAAACCACTTGGTAAGTGACAGTTCTTTGATCGATGGTGATCACCTCGATAGACATAGTAATGGGGGTACGGTTGGAATGATAAAGGAAATGGGTACCTGAGCAACGTAAAGTAAGTCTAAAATACCTACACAATAACTATAATCATAATAAACGAACAATAAAACAGTGGAGAAGCCATGGATTAAATAAAAAGGCTGTAGTTATCAGTAGGGAGACGTGAATCCCGTGGCGAAGCAAGGAAAAGAATGTAGAGACCGGAGCGACGGACGGTCTTATATAGGCAGGCAGCCAACAACGTGGGAGGTGTTGGGATGGGGGACCCAACGTCGCCTCACACGGTGACCGAGCTGCAGGCTATGGACGTATATATGTACGTAAGTAGGATTCAGTTAGCGTTGGGAATCCGTGTGCCAAATTTCTTGAAGATGGGCCAATAAGTAACAAAGACTGTTGAAAAGTTCAATATGGCGGCCGACAGTGACATCATACCACCAAAATAAGTACGTACATTGGTTTCGGTTAGCGCAGGGAAGCCGCCTACCAAATTTCGTGAAGATGGGGCCATAAATAAGAAAGTTCAATATGGCGGAGGTTGTCGACCGTTATGACCATTACGTGTAGAATTTCGAAATGAAACCTGCTCAACTTTTGTAAGTAAGCTGTAAGGAATGAGCCTGCCAAATTTCAGCCTTCTACCTACACGGGAAGTTGGAGAATTAGTGACATTGGAAAGTTCAATATGGCGGCCGACAGTGGTGTCATACCAATGAAATAAGTACGTACATCGGTTTCCGTTAGCGCAGGGAAGCCACCTACCAAATTTCGTGAAGATGGGTTCAGCCTTCTACCTACACGGGAAGTTGGAGAATTAGTGACGTTGGAAAGTACATCGGTTTTTCGGTTAGCGCAGGGAAGCCGCCTACCAAATTTCGTGAAGATGGGGCCATAAATAAGAAAGTTCAACTGGCGGATGTTGTTGACCGTTATGACCGTTACGTGTAGAGTTTCGAAATGAAACCTGCTTAACTTTTGTAAGTAAGCTGTAAGGAATAAGCCTGCCAAATTTCAGCCTTCTACCTACACAGGAAGTTGGAGAATTAGTGATGAGTGAGGGCTTTGCCTTTTATTAGTATAGATATCAAACAGACTGCACCCTTCACTGCTCCCCCCTCCCATGTGTTATAAAATGCTCAGAAAAACAGGTTTGATTAGGACTGACTTAGCAATTGTGTTGAAAGATTAATAAATATATAATACAAATAGAAGGGCTGAAGTAAGGTATGTTTTTGATTTCTACAGTATTTTAATGTCTGCCCAAAATTCTGTAGCCTTCTGACAAAAGGTCCTGACAGTATTCAATACTTCCAGGTGCTGTGCAAATAGCAGCCTTTTTACAAAAGCTCTATTTCTCTTTTTTTCTGAGCTTTTTTTTACTAGTTACTAGTCTTATTTAAAATTAGAATTTATCTGGCTTCTGGCTTTTCACTGATAAGAGCCATGAAAAATAAAATAAATGGAGTTTAAGTAGATTTCAAATTTACTGATGAAGTGCAATGCATGCAAACCCAGTTGTCAACTAGTCTTGACTGCACTTCAGACAGGCTGTGAACTTGGATGGAGTTGCAAAGAGGACTAGAAAGCTACCTTATGTCTGCAACACCTGAAACATTAATTGACACAGAGAAAAAAAAGTGGGGTGTATTAAGAACTCCGTAATCCGCTACTTGCACTGTAATCTCGAGTGCCTAAGCAGCTCAGTTACAGTTTACCGCAGAAGAGGACGACATGCTAGTGTGAGAGTAAAAAGCAAGGCTAAAAGGTTTTAGAACTGGTCTAGCGTCTATTGTAATGGGAAATGTTTGATTGCTGTCAAATCAGATGGATGAACTTTCTTGATTTATAGTGGGTCACGGAGCATACAAGTACTTTGGCATTTTGTTTTTTATGGAGAGCTGGCTGAAACCTGATGTAACTGACACTGTTTTGATGCTGGGCAGATTTCATCATATTTGAGCAGATGGAGACCCAGTTTGGTGTGGAAAAATGACAAGAGGAGGACTAGTCATCTATATGAATAAAGAATGATGTTAAAGGGGATATGTTACAGCTAAAATTACAGTTTGTAATTCAAACATTGAAATTCTAGCTGTAAGAATTCGTCCATGTTATTTGCCCAGGAAGATAAATTACATCATCCTTATTAATGTTTATATAGCTCCCTCCACAAATAGGGACCTGTCAATGGAAATTATTCATTCTGTCACAAACACTTTAATGATGACTCACTCCGACCCTGCAGTTATCATATGTGGTGACTTCAACCATGTGAATTTGGAAGGAAGAATGACAAACTTCTATCAGTTTGTGACTGGTTCCACTCAAAGAAATAACAAGCCAGACCTGCTGTATTCAAATATTTAAGATGCCTTCAGGTGTAATCTATTGGCTCCTTTAGAGCAGTTTGACCACAACCTGATTCTTCTTATTCTCAGCTACAAGCCTGTTATTAAACGGCAACCTGTTACCACAAGAATAGTGGGGAAGTTGAGTCTGGAGGCTGAATTGGCTCTGAATGACTGCTTCCAAATGATGAAATGATGTTTGAGTCACATCTGGACAATATTGTGGGATTGCATCACAGTCTATATTAACTTATGTGTCAACACAGTGGTACCCACAAAGACAGTGCATTGCTTTCCAAACAACAAGCCCTGGATTACTAAGGAGCTAAAAGGTCTCCTGAGTGAGTAAAAGAGAGAATTCAAATCTGGTGAGAAAGAGCAGCTGTAATGGATGAACAGCATGTGATAAAGAAAAAGCTTACATTAAGAACATTTGCTGACCCCAATTTAACTGTTGGGGTCATGACCAGTGGTTTGAGAACTACTAGTTGTTTTCATGTGACTATTATAGTTACTATATAAATATGAAATACAGGTGCATTTATGACTTCAAAGTATCTATTTTCATTTGCGGATTTATTGCAATTGATAAGTACAGGGAATTCTTTAAACATAAATTACTAATGTGGCTCTTTCAATCTCAGCTTTGAGCAATGCTTTCACTACTCTTACTGTGTATGTGGAATGTTTGTTAGAAGCAAAGATAACACTAGCCCTTTATAGTTTTTGCAGTAATGACTGAAATGCAACATGGTTGGTATAAACTACGAAGGAGAGTTTGCATTCATTTTGACTCCAAGTACAGCTTTAATAGGCCACCACTCATTTTCCTTTCATGTGCTGCTGGAATAGCACTGCTCCAATTCTCACACTAATGGCGTCTGTGCCCAAGATGTATAGCAACTGGGGATGAGGAGTTGTCAATTTAAGTACTTAGCACAGAGCTGTCTTGAAATTATTAAACACCTCCTGTTCTTCCTTACCCAACTGAAATGGTTTGTCCTGGTACGGTAACTGGTGAAGGGTGGCTGCTATTGAGGCAAAGATCAGGGCAAACCTCCTATAATAGGATGCCATGCTCAATGACACCTGAACTTGCTTCCTTGTCTGCAGAATGAGCCAATCTGTAACTGCTGCCACTTTATTCTTCTCAGTGTAGATGACCTTGCCACTCACACAGTGCCCCAAGAATGAAACCTCCTGGACTAGTGGGTGACTTTCCTGTATGAAGCTTCAGGTTCACCAATTGGGGCATTTGGCAATAAACTTGAAGCATCATCAAAGGCTTGTCCATGCACTAAGAAACTGTGAGCTTGATATACTGCAAGCACTCTGTCTGTAAAACTGTTCAAAAGTGGCTGCTACATTACACAGTACAAATGGCATGACACAGAAATGCCAGTGCCTGCTTCTTGTGGTAAATGCTATCTTTTCCTTCACACCAAGGGCCAATTTCTCCTTCCTGTATCTGCTCTGAGGATCTCGTGATGATTAAAACCAACCTGACCCAGTAACTGGCTTTCAGGACTTGTCTATTCTGCCATTGGAAAGGCAGAATATGTGATGGTATTTAATTCTACAGAAAACTGGCAGTCTATTGCTTTTCTTTGGGGCTAGAATGAAGGGCAAGCACCAAGGCAATTTTGAGGGTTCTATGATTCCAGCTGCTAGCATTTGATCATCTTATTGGCTGCCATCTGACAAGGCAGTGGGAGGCGGCAATGGCACTGTTTGATCGGAGGGATTGATTCTGGTAGGATCCTGTGCTAGGATGACAGTTCACCAGCGTCCTGTCTGGAAGAGGGAAGTCTGATTGCTCCTTTAGAATTGTTTCTTGCCTAGTTTGTGGAAGGTATTCTTCTCAACACTGATTTGGACTGCCCAGTTTCCTCAGCAAACACAAACTTGCATTTAATTGCTTTACTCAGTACCTGTTTGAATGTGACATACTATGATAGGCAGACCTGTTGGTACAGTGATGAAGGCATGAGACCTTTATTGAATGCACTTCATGCCAGATCGATCTACACAGTTTGGGAAAGTGTGGATATGGCTGTCACACTAACAATTGAACCTCAGTAGTAAATCTCCCCAGGCCCTCGCCAGGCAACCAGGACTGGGAGCTCAGCTTTTCTTGCAATTCCAGCAGTGACTTGGAATGGTGGAACTGGAGCTCTATGGCTACTGAAAGAGCACTGAGCTGTATATTATCTTCAGGTGCCACCTATTTAAATACTACTAGCGCGTTACCTTTTAACTCCCACCACTCCCTCAGTCCCTATCCATTAGCAGGGACAATAACTGTAAAAGGACTTCATTAAGCCTCCCAAGCTGTAATTCATTTGTGAGATTCCATGCTGAAAAAAGTCTGAATGCTTAAGAAAAATGCTTATGCAGTTTTGTAAAGTCATAAAAGAATGCTATTTTATTTTATGCAGTATTACATTTTGATTTTGTTTTCATGACTGGTTGACAAATGTTAAAAATGTATCTGTAAATACTGAGAGCAGTCTTAGAGTAATTAACTTTCGACCAGAGCACAGTTTCTTGTCTTAACAGTATTCTGTCCATAGGTAAATGATTTTTGAAATGGAGTGTTTATTTCTTTCTTTGGAAGGAATTTTATTTTTTATGTAATTTTGATTTGTTGAATGTTTCCATCTACCATAACAAAATATTTTTAGATTTTGGAAACTTGCAAATTTATGTCTTATTCCTTCCTTGAAGGACTTTGTTTCCATAATGGTAAGGTTAATAAGTACACAGAATTCAACAGATTCTTGAACACATCACAGATGGATGAATCATTATGGAAGAGAATTGCACAAGTCATACATACCTTGTATAAGGAAGTTTTGCAAAGTTAAAAGAAATTGCTTTTTTCTGTTTTGTTAAATTTTTATTTTTTCTCTACTTTATTTAGGGTCTTGGCATGTACTCAGAGTTGCTTTATTGTATTGTTTGTTAATATGTAAAGTATTCTGATATAACTTTTTCATATTATAGAATATAGATAGTAAGAATAACAACAGTGTCTGTATTTTTTTCATGAGGTCTACTATAATACAATGGGTTCTACAAGATCTCCTCTGTATATCTGCAAAGTCAAAATCAGATGTTTAGCCTCTTGCTGTATGTATAGTTTGAGTAATGATACATCTGTTTACCATAGGCAACAAAGTTTTCCTATACTCAGAAGTTTAAACCAGCTCTATCTGTAAGAGTTTCTGTTTCTACTTTGGATCAAATACTGTTTTGTGCAGTGAGTGTTTCATGTCCATAAAAGTCTTAGTTCATGTCAAGGGCTAATGCTATCATCTTTACTCTGTGTCATAATATAGCTTTTTGTAATTGGCAAATACTCTAAAGTAATATTATATGCCCCCTTACTGAGAAAAGGAGTCAATTTGGTTTCCTCATTAACAAAGTTAATTTCAGAAAGTAATGGGCCTGGAATGCAGACTGTATCAGGTACAGGGCAAAAAGTTCATATTTTTCCATTCATCTATATTTTACGAAGGTATCCACTGAGTTCCACAAGCCATTAACTGAGGATGAGCACAATTCTGGTTGAAACCCAGAGTGAACTAGAGGCAAAAACAGCAATTGCGTAGTTGTCCACTGCCTAACCAATACGGCTTGGTTTGGGGGGGTGGGTGGGTAGTGGGGGAAGAGTCGTTTTGGCTGACCTGCCCATGTGTAACCAAGCTAAGGGAGTAGTTTTGTCACATGTGAGTGTAACAATTAAGACTTCTGTTTTAAGGGCTATCAAGTCATTTATTAATTTCCTAATTATATTATATTTTTCTTAACATTTTTGCTTGTTTCTACACTTTAGTTATATTTAGAACTAGAGCAAATGTATGTTCCATAGTGCTAATGAGTGAAGTAAGCACTGTGGCACATGAAATGCCTTAGACTGGTTACACTGTTGGCATTTCTTGAACCTACAAGTTGAACTTAGAAAAATAAAGAATCTTTCTTTAGAGACTTCAGTAAATAGATGCCTTGGTAAATATGCCATATCTGTCTATATGTCTATATTTGTTCATTCTGCAGCAGCTGTCCCTCAAACCAGGACAGAATATAGTAATATGTAGCCTCAATTATAGAAACTGCTGTAGCTGTCCCAAAGATGGGCATCTGGCCATTTATGAAAAGAGGAGAAAGTGTCGAAGTAAAAAGTACTTTAAAATAGCAAAATTACTGAAAATGTTAGTGCATTTTGACAAACTGCTTCAGAAACTATGTGACTGAATGTCCAGTAAGACCAAGACATTCTGAAATTTCCATTTAAAATAAAGACAACAAGATGCAAACTACAAGAAATGAATCTTTGGCTAGGTGGGTCAAATGAGGACTAAGGAAACATGACACCCCATCAATAAAAAAGAAACGACAAAGAGACACAATCTTCCGCACAAACATGAAAACAAAAACACCTGAATGTTCTCTTGAGTAAACTGCCATCTGGAATGCAGACAGCTCAGTGCTCAGTAGATATTGTGAGTCAACAACATTGTGCTGCTTACTGGGAGTTTAAGTTTCCTGCATTACCCAAAAAGTAAACCAGATCAGGGATAGGCCAAATGAAGAATCTCTAGTTGCAATTAATCTATACTAATAAACGGCAAAGCCCTCACTCACTCACTCACTGTCTCACTGACTGACTGACTGACTCATCACTAATTCTCCAACTTCCCGTGTAGGTAGAAGGCTGAAATTTGGCAGGCTAATTCCTTACAGCTTACTTACAAAAGTTAAGCAGGTTTCATTTCGAAATTCTACACGTAACGGTCATAACGGTCGACAATGTCCGCCATGTTGAATTTTCTTATTTATGGCCCCTTTTTCACGAAATTTGGTAGGCGGATTCCCTGCGCTAACCGAAACCGATGTATGTACTTATTTCGATGGTATGACGCCACTGTCGGCCGCCATATTGAACTTTCCAATGTCACTAATTTTCACAATGTCCGCCATGTTGAACTTTCTTATTTATGGCCCCATCTTCACGAAATTTGGTAGGTGGCTTCCCTGCGCTAACCAAAACCGATGAACGTACTTATTTCAGTGGTATGATGCCACTGTCAGCCGCCATATTGAAGTTTCCAACGTCACTAATTCTCCAACTTCCCGTGTAGGTAGAAGGCTGAAATTTGGCAGGCTCATTCCTTACAGCTTACTTACAAAAGTTAAGCAGGTTTCATTTCAAAATTCTACGCGTAACGGTCAACAACGTCCGCCATGTTGAACTTTCTTATTCATAGGTAGAAGGCTGAAATTTGGTACTTATTTCGGTGATATGATGCCACTGTCGGCTGCCATATTGAACTTTTCAACTGTCTTTGTTACTTATGGGCCCATCTTCAAGAAATTTGGTACGCGGGTTCCCAACGCTAACTGAATCCTACTTACGTACATATATACGTCCATAGCCTGCAGCTCGGTCACCGTGTTAGGCGGCGTTGGGTCCCCCATCCCAACGCCTCCCACGTTGTTGGCTGCCTGCCTATATAAGGCCGTCCGTCGCTCCAGTCTCTACATTCCCTTCCTTGCTTCGCCACGGTATTCACGTCTCCCTGCTGATAACTACAGCCTTTTTATTTAATCCACGGCTTCTCCGCTGTTTTATTGTTCATTTATTACGATTATAGTTATTGTGTAGGTATTTTAGACTTACTTTACATTGTTCAGGTACCCATTTCCTTTATCATTCCAACCGTACCCCCATTAACATGTCTATCGAGATAATCACCATCGATCAAAGAACTGTCACTTACCAAGTGGTTTCCATGCCCGGAGATGGCACCTGCCTTTCCATTCTCTTTGTTACATATTGTACAGCCATATCAGGCTCACTTTTGATATCCGGAGGAACATTGTGTCTTATGTATTGAATGACTGGGACAGGTTCAAGGTGTGGACTGATGACGGTACAGGAGATAATTATACTACACAGGAGCACTAGAAGAGTGAAATGCTTAAGTGTACCGAAATGGCCAAATATTTTACACCTTTGGACAACCGCCAATGCCTCTTAAACATCTTAGCTTCACAGGTGATGATTTCAGTAGTGGACACTTTGATGTTTAGAAATGTTTAAACTCTCAAAAGCTGGATGTGAAGTTATCAATGAAACTGGTTGTATACTTACAACGCTTGACAGATGCCGAATGTCTCTTCAACACAAGTCCTACAAATACTGTCGTAACTGAAACAAACCATGAAACTCAAACCGATTATGACAGCAGCAATCCAAGCTGTGAGATCTGAAACAAGATTACTGTTCACATGGCCAACTGTACGTTGCATGCTCAAGAGTAAGCTCAGCGCACAGCTACAGCTTGGTCATATTGCAACTGGAGGGCCGAACTGACAACGTGGCATACAAAGAGATCTTTAACAAATAATTATTGGTATATTTTCCCTCAGTTTAAAAAGGTTTAATTTTCTTTTTAATAAAAATTTTAAGGCAGTACTTCACCGCTGCGAAGCGCGGGTATTTTGCTAGTCTATAATAATAAAAGGCAAAGCCCTCACTCAGTGACTGACTGACTGACTGACTCATCACTAATTCTCCAACTTCCCATGTAGGTAGAAAGCTGAAATTTGGCAGGCTCATTCCTTACAACTTACTTACAAAAGTTAAGCAGGTTTCATTTCGAAATTCTACACGTAACGGTCATAACGGTTGATAACGGTCGACAACGTCCGCCATGTTGAACTTTCTTATTTATGGCCCCATCTTCACGAAATTTGGTAGGCGGCTTCCCTGCGCTAACTGAAACCGATGTACAGTAATCCCTCCTCGATCGCGGGGGTTGCGTTCCAGACCCCCCCGCGATAGGTGAAAATCTGCGAAGTAGAAACCATATGTTTGTATGGTTATTTTTATATATTTTAAGCCCTTATAAACTCTCCCGCACTGTTTATAAATATTCCCCGCAGAGTTATACAGCATAATCCCTTTGTATTCTCTTAGATATTAGGTAAGATTCATTGAAATTATGTATATAAACACACTGTTTATATACAGTAAAACCTAAATATTATTTTAAAGATATTGAGTGTCTCCGATATCACATATGTTACAGCCATTACGATAGACAGGCCACCAGCAATAAATACGTACAATGCAAGAAAATAGTATACAGTAAATGTGTGTACAGTGACACTAAACGTACGTAAATGTACTAAGCACTATAAGAAGAAAATTAATTATGGTTACTCACCAACAATGACACGATGACTTGTCCGATAACAATGAGTTTAATTTTACTGCACAACAAAGGAGAGCGTTACAGCCCTTGTAAAGGAGCCACTTCAGGCGATTGTGTAGCACTGCCGTTGTTCTTCTTCTGGCAGTCTTCAATCCAAATCCCTAAAGCAGATTCCATCCAGACTACTGCCTTATTACATCCACTTACAACTCGTTTTGCACCCTGGTTAAAAGGACACTGCAGCCGTAGATCTTATATTCCTTTCCTACTTTTTAAATAAAAAGAATCGTAGCCTTCAACAAATCCAAAACGTTTACCTTTTCGGCAATCGTTAACATCTTCTTCTTGCGCTTGGGCACGGCCCCTGAAGCAGTAGCAGATTGTTTTGGAGCCATAATGAAGGGCTTGACTATGCACAAAGATAAACACTAAAGAGCACAACTCTTTACACAGCGAAACACGTTGATGCTGAATGAGCGAGATGAGACTTCCTGGTTCCTGGTTAACACTGCATTCAACACGCAGGAGCTCAACTGCATGCTCTGATTGGTTAGCTTCTCAGTCAGGAGAACTTAACTGCGTGCTCTGATTGGTTAGCTTTTCAGCCATCCGCCAATAGCGTCCCTTGTATGAAATCAACTGGGCAAACCAACTGAGGAAGCATATACAGGAAGTAAAAAGACACATTGTCCGCAGAACCCGCGAAGCAGCGAAAAATCCGTGTTATATATTTAGTTATGCTTTCATATAAAATCCGCGATAGAGCCACGAAAGTCGAAGCGCGATATAGCGAGGGATTACTGTATGTACTTATTTCGATGGTATGACGCCACTGTCGGCCGCCATATTGAACTTTCCAACGTCACCAATTTTCAAACTTCCCGTGTAGGTAGAAGGCTGACCCCATCTTCACGAAATTTGGTAGGTGACTTCCCTGCGCTAACCGAAACCGATGTACGTACTTATTTCGATGGTATGATGCCATTGTCGGCCGCCATATTGAATTTTCCAAATGTCACTAATTCTCCAACTTCCCGTGTAGGTAGAAGGCTGAAATTTGGTAGGCCCATTCCTTACAGCTTACTTACAAAAGTTAAGCAGGTTTCATTTCGAAATTCTACGCATAACTATCATAACGATCAACAACGTCCGCCATATTGAACTTTCTTATTCATGGCCCCATCTTCACGAAATTTGGTA
Organism: Polypterus bichir lapradei; assembly: GCA_026402145.1. Taxonomy (NCBI): domain Eukaryota; kingdom Metazoa; phylum Chordata; class Cladistia; order Polypteriformes; family Polypteridae; genus Polypterus; species Polypterus bichir. The sequence continues at coordinate 8,458,470 of JANRMT010062815.1, read as the reverse complement.
GGCAGCTTCCCTGTGCTAACCGAAACCAATGTGCATACTTATTTCGGTGGTATGACGCCACTGTCAGCCGCCATATTGAACTTTCCAACGTTACTAATTCTCAAACTTCCCGTGTAGGTAGAAGGCTGAAATTTGGCAGGCCCATTCCTTACAGCTTACTTACAAAAGTTAAGCAGGTTTCATTTCGAAATTCTACGCATAACGGTCATAACGGTCAACAACGTCCGCCATGTTGAACTTTCTTATTTACGGCCCCTTCTTCACGAAATTTGGTAGGTGGCTTCCCTGAGCTAACCAAAACCAATGTACGTACTTATTTCGGTGGTATGACGCCACTGTCAGCCGCCATATTGAATTTTCCAACATCACTAATTCTCCAACTTCCCGTATAGGTAGAAGGCTGAAATTTGGCAGGCTCATTCCTTACAGCTTACTTACAAAAGTTATTGAACTTTCCAACGGTCTTTGTTACTTATGGGCCCATCTTCAAGAAATTTCGTATGTGGGTTCCCAACGAAAACTGAATCCTACTTACGTACATATATACGTCCATAGCCTGCAGCTCGGTCACCGTGTGAGGGGGCGTTGGGTCCCCCATCCCAACGTCTCCCACTCTGTTGGCTGCCTGGCTATATAAAGCCGTCCATCGCTCTGGTCTCTACATTCTCTTCCTTGCTTCGCCACGGTATTCACGTCTCCCTGCTGATAACTACAGCCTTTTTATTTAATCCATGGCTTCTCCGCTGTTTTATTGTTCGTTTATTACGATTATAGTTATTGTGTAGGTATTTTAGACTTACTTTACATTGTTCAGTTACCCATTTCCTTTATCGTTCCTACCATACCCCTATTAACATGTCTATCAAGGTGATCACCATCGATCAAAGAACTGTCACTTACCGAGTGGTTTCCATGCCCGGAGATGGCACCTGCCTTTTCCATTCTCTTTGTTACATATTGCACGGCCATATCAGGCTCACTCTTGATATCCGTAGGAACATTGTGTCTTATGTATTGAATGACTGGGACAGGTTCAAGGTGTGGACTGATGACAGTACAGGAGATAATTATACTACACGGGAGCTTTATAAGAGTGAAATGCTTAAGCCCTTCACCTATGGTTCTGCATGTGAGTTGATGGCTGCTGCTGAATTGTTCGGTTGTCGCTTTCAAGTGTACTGAAATGGCCAAATATTTTACACCTTTCGACAACCGCCAATGCCTCTTAAACATCTTAGATTCACAGGTGATGATTTCAGTAGTAGACACTTTGTTGTTTATGAATGTTTAAACTCTCAAAAGCTGGATGTGAAGTTATCGATGAAACCAGTTGTATGCTTACAACGCTTGACAGATGCCGAATGTCACTTTAACACTTTGTGCACAGCTTGGTCATATTACAACCGGAGGGCCGAAATGACAATGTGATATAGAAAGAGATCCTTAAGAAATAATTATTGGTATATTTTACCTCAGTTTAAAAAGGTTTAATTTTCTTCTTAAAAATTTTAAGGCAGTACTTCGCCGCTGCGAAGCGCGGGTATTTTGCTAGTATTTTAATAAGTGACATTGGGGGGGGGGAAAGAAGAATATATGCCTTGCAGAAGGAATTCACAGAACTTGGAAACAAAATTAAAGGCCAAAACCAAATCAGTATTTTTTTTTTTATTCGTCTAGCATTTGAAAAAAAACTTACAAGATCGAAAGTTAACATAATGCATGGTGCAAACAAGAAAAACATCCAAACTAGTCTATATGTGGTTGGACTTAATGAGGCATATAGGACTAATAAATCCAATTAAATAAAAATTTTGTATATTCCAGTTTTTCCTTTAAAATGATCATTAATGCAAGGCGTATTACAAAAACGTATGGTCTGTAGGCAGGGTTTTGTTCAGGAATGACAAAAAAGGGTGGGAAAGGAGGAGTTGTGGCTCCTAGTGTAAAGAATTATATTCAGGCTCAGATGTCCAAGACAGAAGAAGGGTATATTCTGGCATTAGCATTGGTTAAGGTCTTAATGAAGGAGTCCAGAGATTTGATGACTGGGACTGGAGTTTGCTATCTAAATAAACTGAACACTGAATATTGCAAACAATAAAATATATACAGCGATTTACAAAATAGCTTATAATTACACCTTTACAGACAAGTATTACAGAAATGCTCACCACCAAGCCTGGCCATCACTATATTACAAAAAGTCATAGTAGCACTAGAAGCTGTACTGAGGAGAGCATCCAAGTGCTCTCTACAGCAAGAAGTTATGTAATGCTCTAATAAGGCAAAGATAATTAAAGCTGTTTATTCTAGAGTAGAACAGGTTTAGTAAGTACTCATTCCAGGTCTTTAGTATTCTCAAAGGCATCAATAAAGTTGGTCCAACAGTATTTTTATCAATTTAAACAGCAAATAATATACTCAAGGAAACCAGGGAAATAATACTGAAGCCTGGAAGCAGTTCTTCACATAAATAGTTGTGGTAATCTGCAACACACTACTAGGTTATGTTATTGAAGTAGAAACCTTGGCAAGTTTTATAATTATCTGGATGTGACACTGGAACAAATTAGCTATTAGCTAACCAAATGATCTCAATGGACTGAATAGTCTAATATTATTTGTCAAACTTGTTATGTTCTAATGTTGCAGTGCATCAGTTCATGTTTAGCTAGCCATCCTATTTATTTGGTTTCATTATGTGTCCAAATTTTAGAAAGCCTACAACTGCTATGTTTGTACAAGTTACTGATGTGCAATACATGACTAGCACCCTGCTGAGCTAATCAGTAGGTTTGTACTAAGAATCAATAGGTAACATTGCCTGGTGCAATCTATAAAACTACTGACGATTATTTACCTCTATTATATTCCACATATCCTGTACAGAAAGTACAGTTTTTGAGAACAAATTTCATTTTTAGTCCATATGAAAATTAGCCCAAAGTTTTTCCCCCCAAAAGAAAGGTGGAAATGTTCTTGTGTCAAGAAATTATACAATTGTAAGAAACAGCAAATGAATTAACTGAACTAGTTGTGATATGTTACCAACTTCAGTATACAAAAGAACATTAAATTTGTGGTACAATTGCTTCCCTTTTTTACACGTCAACATATCAGCTTCCAATATTCTAATTTTACAATAATTTATATAGGTTAAGATGTATTGTAAACTATTAGAAAATGATCTGCACATATGAACCAAAAAAACTATATACAGTACTAGCATATGGCGGTGTAAGAATAGGAACAGAAAACGGTGAGAAAGGAATTCAGTATAACAAAGGCTTAGGAAAGCACTGTCGCAGTACAGTAATCCCTCCTTGATCGTGGGGGTTGCGTTCCAGAGTCCCCCGCGATAGGTGAAAATCTGCGAAGTAGAAACCATATGTTTGTATGGTTATTTTTATATATTTTAAGCCCTTATAAACTCTCCCACACTGTTAACATTATTAGAGCCCTCTAGACATGAAGTAACACCCTTTAGTAAAAAGTTTAAACTGTGTTCCATGACAAGACAGAGATGACAGTTCTTTCTCACAATTAAAAGAATGCAAACATATCTTCCACTTCAAAGGAATGCGTGTCAGGAGAAGAGAGCGTGCGCGAGAGAAAAGCAAACAATCAAAAAATCAATATGTGCTGTTGGGATTTTAAGTATGCGCACCGCGATAAAGCGGCGCAAAGAAGGGAGCAATGTGAAGGTAGTCTTTCAGCATTTTTTACAGGAGCGTCCGTATCCTCTAGGCAAACAGCCTCTGTGCAAACAGCCCCTCTGCTCACACCCCCTCCGTCTGGCGCAGAGAATGTCAGAGAGGGTGAGAGAGACAGAGACAAGGAAACAATCAAGCACCGAGCGGGAAGTATATCGTATATCATTGAGGAGTTCTATTTAATACGTAATATATGCTCTGATTGGGTAGCTTCTAAGCCATCCGCCAATAGCGTCCCTTGTATGAAATCTACTGGGCAAACAAACTGAGGAAGCATGTACCATAAATTAAAAGACCCATTGTCCGCAGAAATCTGCGAACCAGTGAAAAATCCGTGATATATATTTAGATATGCTTACATTTAAAATCCGCGATGGAGTGAAGCCGCGAAAGTCGAAGTGCGATATAGCGAGGGATCACTGTATAACGAAAATAGCAAGGAGCGGAACCAATGCCAATGGTCGAGAGAGTACCTTCCTGTAGCAGGCTACGGAAAACATAGACATATATAGGTAGATACCGCATTCACTGTGTTGCCCAGTCGACAAGATAAGTCAGCGCGTCCGCCCTATTGCGAGTGGTAAAAGTGCCATTTAAACTAATACAGGTAGACGTGGAAACCAGGTTTTCTGATGAAAAAAAAATAACGTTTTAAACAGTATCGTTTACATACAACAGATTTTGGCAAATCTTTTACTTGCAATTATTTATATCCATTTTTACACTAATAATGGCAATTATTAAATAATAATAATAATAATTATAATTATAATAATTATTATTATTATTAAATAATTCCTCCCGTATAAGTAACATTTCTCGGACTGCTTTCTTCCATCTCTGAAACATTTCTAGACTTTGTCCTGTTCTTACGCAACACAGTACTAAAATATTGGTTAATGCCCGAGTCACCTCACGTATAGATTACTGTAATGGCATTCTGTCTTTCATCCCACAAAAATGTATCCATCGCTTACAATTTATTCAAAATTCTGCTGCCAGGATAATAACCTTCTGTTCTAAATCCACTGAACATATTACACCTATTCTATCTCAACTTCACTGGCTCCCTGTTAACTACAGAATACAATACTAAATACTGCTCTTAACATTTAAAGCTCTCCACAACCTCACTGATCTCCTACAGACTGACACCCGTCTCACTCACTCAGATTCTCATCTGCAGCTGTACTTTCTGTACCACACATCAAACTCTGTGCTATGGGAGCTCGAGCGTCTCTCATAGTGCTCCTCAACTCAGGAATTCTCTTCTCTCTCATATACATCAGCTCGATTCAATAACACATTTTAAAACTACCCTCAAAACTTATCTTTTCAAACTTGCATACCAATTGTGAATTTTGCACTGTTACTGCCAGTTACCTTTGTTTGTTTGCCAATTATTCCTGTTTAATCGAGAGCGGCTGTGGACGCGAAAGTAGGATTAGAGGTGACGGGCGGGGCTCTGTCGTGCGTATCCCATGGTCTTAGAATTGGTGGGTGGGGCTCTCTGTCTTGCTTGCCCTTAGTTAGAGTTGGCAGGCAGGACTCTGTAAGTTGGCGATCATGGCTGTCTGTTTTGCGTGCGGTGTAAAGTCAGTGTGGCTCAGAGGTGCATGTGGACTTTTGCACAGACGAAAGCGACTGAGGCTGTGTTTGGTGAGTTGTTGCGTGCCTCGAGAGCGACGCTGGACTCGGGAGGACGGTTACAGTTGGCGTGCGTGGCTCTGTCGTGCGTATCCCATGACGCGGTAGGAGGGTTAGAGTTGGCGGGTGGGGCTCTGTTGAGCCTATCCCATGGTCTTAGATTTGGCGGGCGGGGCTCTGTCTTGCTTGCGCTCACTATCTTGCGTGCCCTCAGTGTCTTGCGTGCCCTTAGTGAATTATATATATATATATATATATATATATATATATATATATATATATATATATATACTGTATATATATATATATATATATATATATATACTGTATATACTGCACTTTGTCATAGTTCAGTATGCCTCCTGTTCTGAAACTTACTAGGAGAACCATTTGTACAATGTACAAGAAAAGAAAAGAAGGCGTGGGGTGTGGACTAAGAGTTCAGAATGTGTTGTTGCCAGTTGGAACCAGAAGTGTGTTACCCCAAAAACACATTTGCTGTGAAACTACAGATGCAGGGAGCCAGCCTAGTAGGGGTGGGAATTGGCAGAAACCTCTCAATTCAGTATTACAACAATGTTTGCCTGCTAATTTCATACATATTGTGATTCAATAATATAATTTATTACTGATTTTTTTTTCATGTTATTAATACGAGACATCTCTTTCAAAGTTGACATTTTCCTTTGAGTAATACAGTTTAATATGTAATTTAAATTAAAGTGCTTTTATTGAGTCAACAAATAAACCGTTTATCCATACCAATAGAAATGTATGGAGTTAAGAAATATGACACTGGTAGTGCAAAAATATACAGTTCTGAAACGGCATACATTGCATATGAATAAATGGAAAAATAATCCACAATGAAATATAACAGTATGTAGCAATGTGAAACCCACTGAAGTTTTAAAAATAACAAATGCTTAATAAATAATTGGAATTGTAAACTAAAACATACTTGATAGAAAAAAGTTAAAAACACGTTACAACATTCAAAGCTAGTGCTGTATAATGCAACGATTCTTTCATAAAAACAAACATTAGTTGACATGCATGTTGTAATATTTTCCGCTGTGGGGAACACACATTCAGCATACACGCTTGTCTGTGGGATACTCAGGTACTCCTTGATTTGTTTGGCCAAGATTGGGAACTCCAAAACTGCTTCAAGAAAGTGACAGAAGGATAGCCTTTTTGTACCTTTATACCTTTTCAGAGGGATAACCTCTTTATTACAGTAATTACATACTTCAGAAGGCATCTAGAAGATGACAGTGTAGTCAAAAAACAGAAAAACAGTAGTGAGAGTCAGAACCAGAAGAACAACAACTTAAGCCAAGAGTTGTGAGACAAAGTTAAAGTCAGAAGGAATGCAGAGAGTTCAAAAACTAGTGAAGCAAAACAAATATTTTTTTTCAAACAGGTTCAAAGGGTTTTGGAAAACGTGTAGTTAGATAGGGAAGTATACCCATGGATAACCTTTTCGTCCATCGTGTCATGATTAACAGGTCACAACTTTTGAGGACACGCACACAATGGGGCACTCCTAGAAACAGGAATCAACAATGGCACCATCAAAATGACAATCACATATCATCACTCTGAAAACCAGGGACTTGACTCATTTTTGTCCATGGTTAAAACTTTATCCATTGGCACAATCAACCACTTCTTTAATTTTGCATCAGCTATTAAACACTCTTTCAAGCCAAATGCAGACTTGTATATTTCCAAACCACTCTACGTGAGGTAATGTTAAAGCAACCTGCAGGCTAGTTTTCCTGTAGCTGTTGGTGTGATTGACGGCATGCACATAAAAATCATTGCCCCCAAGTCTGGATGAGCACGCATATGTGAATTGCAAGCAGTATCACATGATCAACATAGTTTTGTTGCAGTAGTATAACACTTTATTAAAAAATTATAATGTATCTCTCTAAATGTGATTAGATTAGAACAGCCGAAAAACAACAAGATTGAATTACCAATACAGAATTAATACCATCAACACATAAACCCATACACAGATACCAGAAACACAATTCAACAATATTAAAACACACATGCCATATTTATCGTTTATCTTTGTCAAAAATAAAAAAAATTCCTGAAAAAATATTCTCTCATAGATGAAATGAATATACCCAAATTTCAGAATGTCATAGCTTAAGTATGTTCAGTAAACAACCCAGGTTTGAAGATGTTGATTAAGTATCTGTATTTATATTTGGTTGTTTTGTGGCTGTTCTAATCCATCCATTCATGATAGAGATACATGCACTAATATTAGAGAGATACTTTGGAGTGTTTAAATACAGTGTTACACTTCTCTTTCAGCATTATGGTTTCTTTCCGAGTAAGTGTATACATTGATTTTCTTGACAGTTTACTTTAGACTGTATTGTAACAGTCAGCATATTATCCTGAAGATAGGTGGGGCTGCATGGGTGATTGACAGCAAAATGTCATGCAGGTATGCTGAGCTCTGCAGTCCACAAATCCCTAGAACTACAAGGTTCAAGCAGGCAGCTGGAGACTCCTGGAGCACCGGATAAATAGAACAGTCACAAATATTTTTGAATAAACATGCATGTTATCAGGCTTTACTCTCATTTGGTGTCTTTCCACTTTGGTGCTTGTTATAGTGTTATTATTCTTGGTGTTGTTGTAAAGTGGAAACATTTGTGTGCATCTTAGTATAATATGTTTTTCTTCTTTGTTTTAGTCTTTGTAATCTTCTTCTGCTTCTTCTTGTTCTAATACTACTATTGCTACCTTGAATATTATTATTTCCTTTTTAAAGAGCCTGTTGAGGTGGTTTGGGTATCTGAATAGAATGTGTCCTGGAAGTCTCCTTGGGAAGGTGTTTTAGGGATGTCCAACTGGGAGGACACCATGGGGCAGACCCAGGACATGCTGGAGAGATTATATTACTTAGCTGGCTCGGTAACACCTCACTATCCCTCCGCCCATGAGGAACTGGAGGAAGTGGTGGGGAAAATGCATATGTGTGCAATCACTGCTTAGACTGCTACACCCGTGACCCAGATTTGGATAAGGGGCACAAAATTGATGTATGGATATTATTATTATTTTTGAGGTGAAACGGTAGTGTTAGTATCATAAAACTACAAAAAGTCATCATGAGTGCCATTTTACAGCTTGGAGTGCTGTAAAAAAATGACGTCATTCATTCTGAAACATGAACTCCTATTCCTTGCTGTGATTAGGTGTAGGATGTTTCAGAACTACTTCTCATGACTTACTCTGGGGTAGAACAAATTCTTATCATAGGCATTCTTTTAGTACAATTCCTAGGAGTAATTCTGAGAAGCTGGATAAATATGGGTATTGATCTTGAATTGTGGTTTACTGAACACTGCCCCCATGTTTAATATTTTTTTTAAAAATATGAGTAGCCTCAAACTATAATTTTCAGAGGGTTGGCACCAGAACCTTGCTGCAAAAAAACAGGATAATAGCTGTAAAATTAGGAATTGTATAAACCATTTTTAATGCAAGTAAATCCATTGTATCGCCACTCTTAAAAGTAAACACACACCTGTACTGGGATTTTTGTGTACACTATGGTTCCTGGCAGGTGTTATTTATTTCTCAAAAACAAAAGAAATAAACTGAATTGGAGGATGAATAACAATTTTAGACTTAATGTTGTGTCATTTCAACATATTTTAAGTATGAAAATGTCACAATTTATTATAGCCTAACCACAAAGACTAACTTTGAGAAGGGGAGTATCAACAGTATTGAAAGGGACATCCTACATTTATTGTTTGGAGCTAGCAGTAAATGTGTTAATTTGTAGAATTAGCTTATACAGTATCTGTTTATCATAAATATTATTACAGAGACAATTTTTACAGAAACAGTCTAGCTACTATGTCACTGTAAAATGTATATGCAATCCCCTTTTGTGTTATTTTCCTTGGGCATCATTACAAACAGAGAGAACTTGCCATTATCTGTCTGTGAAGATGTGTATTACTTCCTCATATTATTAAGTATTTTTAAATATTATAGTATGTGGGTAGAGCAAAAGTATTAAATGTTAGGACTCATAAATTGTAACAATGTAGTGTTGCACTGTGAAACATTTTTGCTTAAAAACGTAATCTTTTTTTTAATATCAGTCTTGTTTATACAAGAGAATAATACCTTAAGCGGCACTTTCCTATATGTACTTGGTCTGCTATCCTGTAAGTTGCCCTCTTTTCTTTGTCCAATATCTACAAATGAAATAATGTGTCATAAGATAGTTCTTAAACTTTTCTTGACATAGTTGCTTTTTTTAAGAGTAAGGGTGACATCATCCTGATAGTGCCTCAGATTTGTTTTTTTTGCCTTTTGTACTATTGTGTCATCTAAAAGTTTTAAACACTTTGATGCCTATTGAAGTTATTAAATAATGGGATAATTATTTGAAAGTTGATTACTACATTATTCAGATACTATATTGAATGTTTTTTGTATAGTAATACATTTTATAATTTCTTAGCTAAAATAATAATAAACCAAAACAGCAGAAGGTGTGCTTCCATTTGTTGTTTTTTTGTATATTTGCATATATTTGACCAAATAAAGTGTGTCTTTTTTCCCTAAACAAACCCTTTATATTATGTGAGCAATATAAAGAGCTTGGCTTTAAGTGGGTCCAGCCTGTTTCATCTGATACAAACTAGGTCATCTCAGTTTTCCCATCGGGTGGTCGCTTTGCTCTTCATTAGTGATTGCAAAATTTTGTCCTTTTGTTTTGTCCTCGTGATTAATTTTTCCTAGTAGCTTAAATGTTGAGGTTTTTTTATTCTTCTAACACACTGACCATTGACATAGCATACAGATCCTTAATTTCATGTGACACCCAATGAAGTATTTGATCTATTTTATTCTGCACCATATATTTGGGCTAGAGTAATGATTAAGTATAAAGTCTCTCAGTTAATTTATAAATGTCATATTTCTGGCATTACAATGGCGTGATAGGGTTGTAATTCTGTTTCTATAACAGTAAGTAGATATGGTTATTACTTTGCTTAATTGACATAATTGTATCAAAATGAAATCTAATTTAAATATATTGTAGTTTATAGTAATATCTGGAAATATCTCACAAAAATCTATACAAGTAAGAAGAAGGATTAATTTTGTATGTTTCCCTCTGTACTATTTATTCTTTGCTTATTTCTTTCTTTCTGAAAATATAGCCAAACATTTTTTATTTATAGCATATTTTGAATAGACTGTACAGAACTAACTTAAAAGAACCTTTTGTCAGTCATTTTAAATGAAATTATTTATTTTTATCTACTGAAGCAGAATTAAACTTTGATGAACCAATATAGGTGTAATGCACATTTTGTTTCATATATGCTGTGACTGTTAAGAGGCATCTCTACATTTGCTTTTCTAATTTGCTTAGATTACAAAATTTACCTTATAACTGTGATCTGGATTAAAATAACTCGCAACAACTGCTATTATCTGGAATGTCTGTTTAGTGTAGTTTTGTTCTATAGTCACTTTTTAACTTGACTATTTGGTAGCATTGTGGAAACATTTTTACTATTTTTTTTTCTACCGATGTCACAAATAATCACTTTTGTAAACATATCTTTTTGTCTTCAGGGTTTATAGTAGGGTTGTCTGTTGAGAGTTTCAGGTTGTTATACTTCCCCTGCACTCTTATTTCCACATTAGCAAGGAGAATTCTCTACCAGAAGAATTCATTAGAAGGCATAAATGAAAAGATAATTTTAGGTAAATACTGAACTTTTCAAATTGTACATTATAAATTCAAATTGTACATTGTTTTTGCTCATTTTATCCAGCATTTGATAAATATTACACTGGATAAAAAGTGTGGGTATTTTTTTTGCTTATGTAATTAATTTTCTTTTCTTTTTCTTATTCTGTCTTTAAAAGGCTAACCTGTTAAAATGCATGCACCAAATTTTTTGTGTGCTTGTAAGTACATTAAAAACTATTTTGTTAATTATTTTTCTCTTTTCAGCTATAGTGTGTGTTTTGTCTAATAATAATGAAATTCAAGCTTTCAGTTTAACTATTGCTGCCTCTTGAGTGATGGAAATTATTAATTTGAAGTAGTGTTTTTAATGGTCTTTTACTTGCAGAGATGTTTTAATGAAAAATTGTAGCACATCCACATAATGGTTTTATTTTCATATATGTGTAGATCTTATTTGTTGTGTATACTTGCCTTAACATGTGCAATATGAATATGTATTTAAAAAAAAAAAAATTTACTTTGTGGTTGGAAGGTGATGGTTGACAGCAGTACCCTGGGGGGGTTGGACTTCCTTTTTCAGACCACCTGCTTCAACATCAGTTCCCCTGTTAGTATTTACAAACTGGTGAAAGGAGTGGAAAAATAACATGTTCTTACTTTGAAGGAGAAGGCATAAGCTTAATTTCTTTTAATTACAAACAGCTACTCAGCTACTTTGGATTACCAAAAATAAGCCACATATCTTTGAACTTCTGAATGACAGCACAGCTGTGACTTCAGGAATGGTGCAAGTCATATGCAGTGGATAAGAGGGCAATGAGGATGAAGTAATTTTCCTAGGCATATCATCAAATTGGGTGAGGCTGAACGGTTTTCCCTTAGCTCTGGATAGTAATGTTACAGCACTACATGTACAGTAGGTACAGGTTATTTTGTATTGTACAGAAGGTAGAATTAAATGGGTTCGACCATTAGATGCTCTATCTTTTAGTGACTGGATTTTAGAATCTGTGTTGTTTGGTTATTTTTCTGTCTTATAAAAGCATATACTGTTGAATACAGTTTGTTGTTAGCATAATCTAGAACATCTTTCATCTCTAGTGCTGGCTTGTGGCAAGCCACTATATTACGATGACAACTGTTTTAATGTTGTTATGCAGACAGGTTTAAATACTTTTTAAATATATGTGTTTAAATAATTCATTTTAAAATGTGCTATGATAGTGGGTTTATTTAAATTGTTAAAATTTTATGGCCAAACAGATACAGTATGAGGCAATATGTATACCATATCTCTGTTCAAGAGCTCCGCATAAGTAATATTTTACTTCTTAATTTGTGAGGATATGATTTCCATTAAGTTAAATAAATTTAGTTTTATTGGGATATTCATCATTTTTTATCCCTCTTTTTTGTATTATGGTATAGTGTGGCACCAGAGTATATGCCAGCATTGTTATACATAAAAAGGAGGAACCAGTCCTAAATGAGATGACAAACTTTAGTAATCCACTACTAACACTAGTTTAGAGTCACAATCCATCATAAAAAAAAAAAAAAACATTTAGCATAAGGAAGGAAACTAGTGTGTGTAGAAAAAAATCTATTTTGACAAAAACATGAGCAAACACTCAGAATGAGACTGGTAGCAAAATTTAAAGGGTACATTTTTCAAGTGGAAGTTATTATTCAAAAATATGGTATATATACATTTGACACAAAATTCTGTTCTGAAGTTAAGTATTTTCTATGAAATTTTAAAAGTACATTGCCAGTCCTGGCATTATATAATAGAACCTGTGGAGCACAAGATACACGTAAAACAAAAGCCTGGCTTTCAATTATTGCTGAAGTTACTTTTAAAAATCCTTCTTATGTTTAAAATCTTAAATAGATAAGACTCCACCCTGTATCACAGAGTTTCTTAATCTCTCTACTGCGTGGCATACATGGAGATCTTAAAATTCAGGCCTGCTTACATTTCTATGGATGAGTAAAATCTATACTGGAATGCCTTTACCTAAACTCTGCACTAATCTGCCCATCAGTATTAGAAAATCCATGCTAATTTCAGCGATTGAATCAAGGCTGAAAACATATTTTTGCTTGTAGTACAGTGCATGCAGCAGTAAAAAAAAAAAACCCGGAACAGGAAAAAAAAAAAAGATTAAACAATTTTGCCCATTGCAACAGAAGGGTAGAGAAAAATGTCCCCAAAATTATGAGTAATACTGGGTTTAGTTTTGTCTTAAATCGTAGGGATGGGCCCTGAGTCAGTGAGGGTTGAGAACCAATTAGTTGTCAGCTGGAAGCACAATGCATATAATGCAGTGTAGCAGATAGAGGCGTGGTCCACCTCCAACACCCTCAGGTACCACTCTGAACACCAGGTGAGAGTATAATAAACTATTCTTTATTATAATCACAATGTGCACCAAACACTCTACACTACTCATAAACCACAAATAAATCAACCACAACACTACAATATTCTCTCCTCCTCGCCCAGACACTTCGCCCTCCTACCTCCCAGCTCAGCTCAGTGTCTGGACTGGCCCATAGTCCTTTTATAGCCCCTGACCCGGAGGTGTTCCTGCCCCATCAGTCCACAGTTCCTTATTCCTTCCGGGTCAGGGTAAACAGTCCTTTTCTTCACCCCGGGAGCACGTCGTTTCTTCCTGTCACATGACTATGACGTACTCCTGGGTTATAGGGCACATGCGAGCTTACGAGCCCCCCTACAGCGACGCCTGGTGGCCCCCAAGGTATCCAGCAGGGCTGTGTACAAACACTACATAGTCCATGATGCCCTGCTGTCGGGAGAGCTCCTCCTGGCGGCCTGGGGGTGCGGGCCGGAGTAAAATGCCGGCAATCCACCACAGCAGTTACAAGGAATAAAGAATGTTAGTGTTTTGGACTTTACAAAGAGAATAGAAGCTTGTCTGTCTGATTTCTCATATTTTGGGTACCATGAATTAATGGAAACAAAATAAAAGAGCAGAGATTGTGGCTAAACACCTGTTACTTGTAAAACAGTGGTTCTCAACTTTAGACTACCTGTGGCTACAGGTTTTTGTTTTAACCAGTTTTTTAATCAGTCAGACACTGTTACTTTTAACTGATCTTAATTTTTAATTATCTGATGCATTTTTTCTTTTAATTTGCACTTAGAAAAGAGGAGTAGTGTCAAATTTACACTTACGCTGTAATGTGCCACTGTCTTTAGTTGTATCAACGGCTACTGCAAAACCTATTATAAATACAAAGAACAAGAACAAGAACACCTCCTCTAGTAGAGCACTCATAACAGTTAAATAGACCAGTATACCAACCAGTGCAACATGGAAGTTATATTGACTTGAAATAGAAATGCATGCTTAAAAAATATCTCTGATATATCAGAAAGCCTAACATGCTGTCTGTTCATGAAGGGCAGCGAAAATGTAGCAGAATAGTGGCTTTCCTGCATGAATCGATCAGGCATCATATATCTGTATATGAGGTTAATTCCTGGAATTAAACTGTCGCACCTCATACAGTGAGTGATGTCAAGCTCTTCGATGATGGTTTATGACTTGGTTAATTTAAGCAGGTAACAGACTGGCTGATGTTATGTTAGTGGCTCCATTCCAAGCTGGTGTAGAAACTTATATTAGTGTTCCTCAAAGGACTACTGACCACCTCTTGTCCACAAGCATGAGTTAAGTGGTCTGCGAGGTGACCATCATCATGTCAGAGCAAAGTGACATTGAAATCTCATCAGTCCATTATGTACAGTACATACGTTATGTATCTATTAGTAACAGCCAAACAACTGTCCAATATCTGCTACAAATTAAACTGGTCGATTAAGAGCAGGTCTATACCACCATGGAGCACAATATCTGAGTTTCTTTCTGACAGTAACTGTAGTATTTCATTAATGGTGCTTCCCATTTGTAGGCATGTGATGAAAATTTTACAATTAGCCAAGATAATTTAATGTGCAATATCAAGTCTTTCCCGACCCCATTCCACTTAATTGCAATTAAGTTGTACATTAATGTTACTGTTAGGCCACACCATATATTACATCTGTGGCCCAAATGTTTGGTTCTAGCTTTCTGCTCATTTTTGTTCCAATCCAAAGCCACATATTGCTGCTGAAGCAATTATAGCTCAAGCAATGTTTTTACTTTCAATTTTGTTAACTCTCTTGTTAAGATTCTCAACCCTTCATCACTTCCTTTTGTCTTAAACAGTTCCATTCTCTATTTTTAAGTGCTTCTCATTTTTTTTAACCATCTGAGAATTAACAATGAGATACCAATGACAAAGAAACCAGCAGTTCAGCACCTAACTTGTTGGTTCTCAAATTCAGTCTTATGGGTCTATATGGCTGTAAGTGTTCCTCCCAACCAATTTCTACTTTTAATTAGACTCCTACTTTAATTCATTTAAATGTCATTTCCCAGTTTTGTATGCTATGATGTTAATTCACAGTTTACAAAACTTTGCTAAATTTCTTTTGGAATGTAGTAAGCACATATGTAAGATACTTGGTCATAATTTACTGTTTTTATCTTTAAAGCTTTCATCATCATCAGCATGATTTCCTTTTTGCTGTTCTTTGTGCTCTGGGTTTTTACAATGTTTTTTCGTGATGAGCATGCTAGCTTTAAGTAGCTGCAACCTTACAGTTTCATTTGATATGGTGTCTTCCCCGTTTGTTGTTAACTGACATTGTTAGATTGCCATTAAGAGATGAAAATATAGAGAAAAAAAGTGAAACAATAGGGAAATGGCACATGACTGCTTAGCTATTAAAACTATGGCAAGAAAAAAATATAAAATTTCTGTATATGTTAATCTCACACTACTGTTCTTTTCTTAATGTAGCATAAGAGAAGGGCAAAAGAACAGATATTTAAACAATGTTATCAATAAGATGTAAAACAATCCACTAATTTTGAAACTGATTGGAACAAAAACGTGCAGCCACAGTCATACAATGTCATTTGTATATTTTGCAAAATGCAAGATGTCTTTGAATTTCAGTCTGTTTGGGGAAAAAACTGCTAATTAAAAAAAAAAAAACTTACCCTTATATAATAGTATATTCTTGCTAGGGCCTATGCTATTAATTTTGATAAATTAATTGTATATACTCCTTATATATTGGTGTGTATTTCTTTGTATGTATTGCATGATGTTTATCTGTGTATAGTTTAACATTTAACAATTTGTATTTATTGGGTAGTTTGCTAAGTAAGCAATTTCTCTCTGTAAAGGCAAAACTTCAAAAACGGAAGCAAAGATGAAGTGCATTTTGGATAAAGCATACCAATAAAGATATTTGCAGATATTGCAACCCTGTATAATATAGTTATAGACAATGCAAAGTGTAAAAAAACAAAACTATAACATCAATTCAGTTTTGAACTTGCCTAGTTGAAGTCAGTATCACCTGGGGTAATCCAAAAACAAATTCAGTTAAATTTAAGTAAATGTGAACACAAAAATGTAGTTTTGCTTGTTTGCTTCTTTTGTAGTAAATTGCAGAGCTATAAATAAAAATTGCTTGCAAATTTTCAATCTGTATGAATTCCTTTTGACTTGTTTTAATGTTTTAGGAAGGTGTGTTCTAAGTAAGTTTTTTTTTTTAATTTTGATTATAGGCTACTTTGTATAGTTACAGTAGGTTACAGTAATTATATTTAAAATAAATGTAAACATATTGTCATACTGCTTTTTTGGAAAATATACTTTTCCACTGAAGTGTTCATGAAACCAATAAATGGTCTTGTAGTAGTGGGGCGGTTTAAAGTTGGCTGTCTGAGGAGCAACACGACAGGTATGTTAAATGTCAGAAATATTGTATAGATTTTTTTTTTATCTTAGTGTAATGTTTCACTTAATACAGAAACTGAAATTAAATTTTAATGTAGGAGTCATTTTTGCCCCCTTTCAGGATGCCCGGAGGCTAACACAAAACATTACATTAATAACTAATTACTATACTAATAGTATAGTTATGGTATTGCTGTTTTCGGATAATAACAACCAGCAACTGTCTGCCTAGTTTCTGAAAATCTCTTTTAATTCAACAATAGATTTTCCTTTTCAGTAGCAAAAGTTTCTTCTTTCATCTATATACATGGAATGTTGCAGCCCTTCTCTTGACTGTGACATATAAAGGAGTTAACTCTTGGCACTTGTTGGCTAGATGAGAATGAATCTGTGAAGGCATAATGTTGTCTTGTGTGAGAAGTGATAGCACCATACTTGATATTCTGCATTTCAGCATCCATCTTGACTTTTTTCTAAAACAAGAATAATGCTGCGTTTTAGTACACAATAGCGTTACACTGGTCACATATGAAATCAGCCCTATGCTATACTCCTTTCAGGTCGAAGCATAAAATGTTTTCTTAGTCCTCATATAAAAGCATAATGTAATATTTCCCTTAAATGTGTTATTTGATTTTGTTATATTTTTACTATGTCACATTTTATTTATATATATTAAAAATGAATTTATTTTATATATAACAGTACAGAATTGATATAGCTTCTAGTCTTAGATTACCTTTAGAAATTGTTAAAGTTTCTACGATAAAGGTCTTTGATTAAACTGTAGTGCCTTTTGATGAGCTATTCATTGATTTACATAATACTAATTTGATTTCAGGTTTTGTCCAGTGACATACAAAGTTAAGGCCACTTTACTGACAATGATTTTGCTATTGTAAATAGCCATTGGTGGTATTTGGTCTCTCTACATTTATCTGTGGTTTGTTCAACTGGAATTGTGGTGGACAGAGAGAGACAGTTTGCCAAAGTCAACAAAAATTGTTGAAATAAGAAGATACAATTCTATTGATTGTGTTGGTTAAGTTAGATAATAAGTTTCCACAGCGTTTTGTCCACTTATTTAAAAGCAATGGCAGACTCCTAGGTTTTTAATGTTATCCTTCACTGAAAACAACTGCTTCCTGATTCATGTTTATTATACTTTTCATTTTTGCTTAGTGCTTTCAAGTATGTGTTTCACTGTTTATCTACATAAATACTTATTAACTGTAAAAGAGTCTTTATATATTTTCTATGATTGGATTAGGTCCACTTCCTTGTTTATGTCTAAAGAGACAGTGCCCTTTAGTCTGATTTTGTAGAACATGTCATGAGCCTATGGTATATAGGCTTTTCTCTTTTCTGTTAGACGGTGATTATTTTTGCACAAAGTATGTATTTGGCAGGTTTTAAGATAAAGGCTGTTACATTATAGTTTCATTTGTGATTGCCAAGTTAGTCTCTTCACTGTCTTTTGACTTAGGTATTAGTTATTGTACATGGTACTTGTACACATGACAACATGACAATAAAGAATTGAACTGAACTGAAATTGAATTATTTGTGGTGGACTTTTAAAGAATACCAGTTTCTTGTAACAGATTAATCTGAATGTGTTCACTTAGGTTTTTTTTTATTTCCAACTGATATTTAAAAAAAAAAAAAAGAAATTAGTTGTGTAGAGCCCAGGGTTTGACACCCAGTCCATATACTATTAGTACAGTGGTGTGAAAAACTATTTGCCCCCTTCCTGATTTCTTATTCTTTTGCATGTTTGTCACACAAAATGTTTCTGATCATCAAACACATGTAACCATTAGTCAAATATAACACAAGTAAACACAAAATGCAGTTTTTAAATGATGGTTTTTATTATTTAGGGAGAAAAAAAAATCCAAACCTACATGGCCCTGTGTGAAAAAGTAATTACCCCCTGAACCTAAATACTGGTTGGGCCACCCTTAGCAGCAATAACTGCAATCAAGCGTTTGTGATAACTTGCAATGAGTCTTTTACAGCGCTCTGGAGGAATTTTGGCCCACTCATCTTTGCAGAATTGTTGTAATTCAGCTTTATTTGAGGGTTTTCTAGCATGGACCGCCTTTTTAAGGTCATGCCATAGCATCTCAATTGGATTCAGGTCAGGACTTTGACTAGGCCACTCCAAAGTCTTCATTTTGTTTTTCTTCAGCCATTCAGAGGTGGATTTGCTGGTGTGTTTTGGGTCATTGTCCTGTTGCAGCACCCAAGATCGCTTCAGCTTGAGTTGACGAACAGATGGCCGGACATTCTCCTTCAGGATTTTTTGGTAGACAGTAGAATTCATGGTTCCATCTATCACAGCAAGCCTTCCAGGTCCTGAAGCAGCAAAACAACCCCAGACCATCACACTACCACCACCATATTTTACTGTTGGTATGATGTTCTTTTTCTGAAATGCTGTGTTCCTTTTACGCCAGATGTAACGGGACATTTGCCTTCCAAAAAGTTCAACTTTTGTCTCATCAGTCCACAAGGTATTTTCCCCAAAAGTCTTGGCAATCATTGAGATGTTTCTTAGCAAAATTGAGACGAGCCCTAATGTTCTTTTTTGCTTAACAGTGGTTTGCGTTTTGGAAATCTGCCATGCAGGCCGTTTTTGCTCAGTCTCTTTCTTATGGTGGAGTCGTGAACACTGACCTTAATTGAGGCAAGTGAGGCCTGCAGTTCTTTAGACGTTGTCCTGGGGTCTTTTGTGACCTCTCGGATGAGTCGTCTCTGCGCTCTTGGGGTAATTTTGGTCGGCCGGCCACTCCTGAGAAGGTTCGCCACTGTTCCATGTTTTTGCCATTTGTGGATAATGGCTCTCACTGTGGTTCGCTGGAGTCCCAAAGCTTTAGAAATAGCTTTATAACCTTTACCAGACTGATAGATCTCAATTACTTCTGTTCTCATTTGTTCCTGAATTTCTTTGGATCTTGGCATGATGTCTAGCTTTTGAGGTGCTTTTGGTCTACTTCTCTGTGTCAGGCAGCTCCTATTTAAGTGATTTCTTGATTGAAACAGGTGTGGCAGTAATCAGGCCTGGGGGTGGCTACGGAAATTGAACTCAGGTGTGATACACCACAGTTAGGTTATTTTTTAACAAGGGGACAATTACTTTTTCACACAGGGCCATGTAGGTTTGGATTTTTTTTCTCCCTAAATAATAAAAACCATCATTTAAAAACTGCATTTTGTGTTTACTTGTGTTATATTTGATTAATGGTTACATGTGTTTGATGATCAGAAACATTTTGTGTGACAAACATGCAAAAGAATAAGAAATCAGGAAGGGGGCAAATAGTTTTTCACACCACTGTATGTTTGTTTCTTCATGTGTCTGCAAATGTTTTCCTATGATACTCCAGTTTTTAATTTAATTAAATTTATTTTAATTTAATTGGGAGCTGTCAGGTTACCTGGACTGAATAATTTTGGGTGTGTGGATGACTTCTTTCTTGCGCTACTGGAATATGTGTCAGCTCTCTACACTCCTAAAATGGCGATGGGAAGTTCAGAACATGTAGAGAAATGTTTATACAGAAAATTCAATTTGTTTTACATGCTGTTTAGCTAAAACAGCTGAAGTCTCAAAGTGATTTAAAAAGAGAAAAACTTTGAATTGAGCCCTATTTTCTATTTGCATAATGAACTCAGTCACCTGCTTCTGTTGCTGCCAATCTTTCAACCACTCTTATAATGTAATAATGATCCCCTCTTAATCTGAATCAAATTTCAGCTGAGCGTATTTTCAAATTTAATGTTACCCACAATTGGCTTTGCCAGACATTGATTCTTTGGCTTGGGAATCAAGTGTGTCTATTGCCAGCAAGTTCAAATATCCAGCAATCTCTTGTCTAATTTAAATGAAATGCAAGTGTTCATTCTTAGAAATTACTAAAGCTAAACAATTATGTTCCCAAATCACCCACTTTTATCACGTGAGAATAGGGTTATTCTTTGTGGAGATAGAGGGAGATATTTTGGGAATAGGGTTTTCTCTAGTAGATGTCCCACAGCATATTTAGATATATCCTCCATTCCTGCAGAGGAAGCAAACCATCTACCTTTCTCAGTGGCTTCAAAAACTAAGACTGTTCCCTTTGGATTCAGGAAACAGGACATTTAAATGTATCTGTATGCTATCCAGCATAAACTTGCTAAGTCAGGCTGCTTGGCTGCTGTTATGCTGCAGTAGCAGCCCTGTGTCTCAGTTCATTTAGCGTCTTGTATTCCTTTGTTTAAGTGGCTCTCTGCCAGCCTTTTCGCAGACAGCTATTTGGTAAAGCTTTTCTTTGAAAAGCAGGAGTAGGCTCTGCCTTATCTCTGAGACATCCCCTCCTCCTTCTGTGCCTTCACGCTGACAATGCTGGGTTGGGGGCGGGGGGATTGGGATTTTCATTTGGTATATATGCACAGCATCGTCTTCAGCACGAGTGCGCACACATACGCACACACTTGCTCACTCTAAGGGGCTTTGGTAAGCAGGGAGACTGCGCAGGGCTCCTACCCTCACTTTCCCCTTTTTCCAGCTGGCTTTCCCTGTCCTCTTCAGTCTTTTTAGATTCTGAGTGAAGCTGGGACCGCCACGCGGGCACAGGGGGAGGAGGGCAGGTAAGAATGCTTATCTCATTTTACGCAGTTCCTTTTGCTTTCCTTTCGTCTGGTGCAGAAGGATGGATAGTCCTATTTTATGCGCCTGAGCTTTGATGCAGCAAGCATAGTGCAGAAGGAGCTTGTTGGCTTGAGTGGCTTGATGCTCTGCCCTCCAGTATTGGCGCATAGAGAAGCATCACTGCATACTGGATTACACAGGGGACAGCTTGATTCCCTTGTAGCGCTGTTGTCATGTTTAATGCATGTCCTATTCTTTTAAACGTGTGTCTGAATCAAGATGCAACTGTGTTTGTACAATCATGGACAAATGAGTTTCTGCAGGGAGACTACACCAGACACTGTAAATAGACCTTTATCAAATATATTGTGTTTGAAAGTGGCAGATGATTTATTATTTTTAGTTGTTCTTTTAAATAGTTTAAAAGTATTTGCATCTGTTATTGCAGATCTGCTATATCTCTTTTCTCTGTGTCTGTAAAATGGCGAGTTTGTAAGTGTTATGTTATATTTGTAGAATTCAGTAAAACATACAAGAGAAAGCTATATGTAACTTTTGAGTATGCTTAAAGTTTTTGGAACAAACACTTATGTTTAGTCTTGTCTATATCTCTAGCAGAAACGACCCTTGACATGCCAATAGGTTGAAACGAGAAATGTTAGCTACATTTTATATTGTTTTCTTTATTCATTACTAAAGTACTCATATTAACGCAGTAGAATGATAATGAAATATATTTCTTCTGTATTGTTTCACAATGACTTATTGGATTTTTTTTGGTTAACATTTTGTATCTCATGTTCATGTGGGTGCTTCAAACAGTATCATTATGAACCATAGCACTCAGAATTGAAAGTAAGTTTTTCTTTTTTACTTTATTGATGGTTCAATGCATAATACATCTGTCAGTAGATCATCAGCTAGTCAGAGACTGAAAGAAGGAGCAATCTGAATTATTTGCACATAGGTAGGTCTTTATCTTGCCTTTGTATTGCTAGAACTATGTATTTATTTGCTTTTTAGACAACACCACTGACCAAAGTGTATATATTACATTTGTTTACCTATTTAGAAGATGCTTTTTTATCTTTGATGAAAACATGGAAAACCATACTTGTTTAAAAGAAACAGTCTTAGGCACTCAAACAGATCTTCACTGCTGACTTTGTATTTGCATTTTTTGTTTAATGTGTGTGGTAATAGGTGGCAAAATGAATCATACTTCCTGCCCTCAAAGAATAGTACTGCCCTTCCTCTTTTTGCCTCTTCTTTTTTCCTTTGATTAAGCATTAAATATGAAATGGATTTGATCACTTAATAAAAATACTGGAAGTTAAAGAATATTTCAGAAAATATAACTGCGTTCATAGCTTCAAATGTCATTATTCAGGGAGCTTGATTTTTAAAATATTTTCATTTGCCTTTTGCTTAGTTTGAATTATGCAGCCACTTCTTCCTTAACATCATATTAAGATATTAGGAAACTCAGGAAGAGGCTGCTGAGGTTTTCTTTTACCATTATAAAGCAGTTTTTTCTTACTATATGTTAAATTACTTTAACTGCAGGACTCCTTCCTTGTTCCTTTATGAAAGCAGTTTAACAGAGAGGTAAATTAGTTGCAGATTTTGCATAATATTTTTTGTCTTTCAGTCTTCATATTCATTTAAATTAACAGTCCTTGAAATGTCAGCTGTATCTGTCTGCCAGTTTTTCTGGAATCTATACAACCAGTCAGGTATTCTGAAATGGACATTTTGAAATTAGTATAAAATGCTTTAAGGTGCTGCTTAGTGTAGGATTAGAGTGAATACTGTGGAGATATCCCATGATACCAAAAGCAGTGCTTTAAATGGGGAGTGCCTTTACACTTTACAAAGTAACTTGACAGTAACTTATGTCATTTTGCTTAACTTCTTGCTGCAGTCAGAGACCTGAAAACGTAAGGAACATTGGTGTTCAGATAAATAGATAGATAGATAGATAGAACTTTATTTCTCCCAAGGGGAAAATTTGACTTTTTACAGAAGATCATTAGATAGATAGATAAATATATTATTACTGAGAAAAGTGCTATACAAATGTAAACAATTATTATTATTATGGTCTGAACACACACCAAAATGACAAAAAAGGAAGAAAGTTAAAAAGAAAGAAAAACATCTGACTTGGCACTTACATTTACAGTGTGGCATTATGCAGGTATATTGCTATTGGCATAAAGGAGCCCCAGTAGCGTTTCTTGACACACTTTTGCTTAATAATTGAATGGCTGAAAGAACTTGGTTTTAGTGTGTCAGAGAGAGGATATGCAACATATATAATGGCACTCAGTTTTGTTTTAATTGTCTCTTTTACTAATGCCTCCCGGGGTCTAGAGTACATCCCGTAACTGAGACTGTCTGTTTAATTAGTTTGATGATTCTATGGGCCTCTCTTGAAGTGATGTTACAGATTCAGCACAACTCAGCTTAGAAAATCGCACTGTCCATCACAGAGTTATAGAAAAGGTTTATTGCAGGCCATAATGTCACCTTCTGTGTGGCTCGTTTAATGTCCTAATACTTCAGATACAGTTATGCATACAATCTTAATTTCCATCATATACAGAATGAAAATACTGCTATAATAAAAATATTTCACAGTTAAAGCCCTAGAATTTTAGGTTCTGCTCCATAGATTCCAAAGATAAGTAACCTCCAAAATTATTCTTAACATAGATCATATTTTCTGTTCAATTTTGGAAGAATAGTACATATAATTTAGTGGTTAATAAGTATGCACTAAGTGTGATTGTCTTTACTGTGAAGGATTGAGAAAGTGGCATTGAATCTGTGCTCAACACAGTGTGTATTTATTTTGTGTGACATTCTATTAAAATTTCAGCTATGAGAATTTATGTGTAGAGTAGCGCTGGTTGGTTTTTAGTTTTTATCAGTTGGTTAAATCTAATGTTGCAGATTTGGCTGTTTAAATAAGAACAGCTATTCATTATTAGGAAATGTGCCCTGCTGAAAGCCTGATGCTCTCCAGGTTGCATTAAAGTGCTGGCTGTCTGAAAACATTAAACATATTGATTGGCTTAATCCAAGTTTCAAATTAGCATTTGAAGAGGTGGGATGGAAGCCACTTGGATATGTATTTCTTTTTTCCTGTCAGAACTCAAAATCAGGGAGTTAAACATGTTTCATTTTTTTTTTTTTTAATTTATTTTTTAATTCCACTGTTTAGAAAAAATAGTTAACCTACTGTTGGTAGAGGTCTGCATTTTATTCAAGTTCCTATCACATAACTAGGTTAATATTTCAACTTTAGAACAATATGACCTAAATGTTTTTCATTAGAAAGGTAAAAATGAAACATTTAGCATTATTTAATCTGCACTTGAAAATATTAGATCAGTGTTTTGGATTAGAAAGTAATTAATCACATTGTGCTATAATGTTGATTATGAAGTGCAATAAATAGTTGAAAGCGGCTGAGTGAGCAATTTGGTTTGGGTAACAAAGATTGAAAGAAGGGTTTTCAATTGGTCATTTCATGTTCCAGCATATTGTTTGTTTCTCAAAGATTTTGTCGCCTTGCTGATGCATAAAGAAAACAAGAATCAAAAATATGAATAATACATCTATTGAAACCAAAACAAATTAACTTAAACTACATTCTTATACTAGAAAAATAAATATAGAGTTAGATAAATGTTGATAAAAGTTAAGTAGGTATAATAAAATATGCATCTATTATATATCATTAATTAAAAAAGAACAAATTGGTATTAGTGGGCTCCTGTCAAAAAAATGTTAGGGGGGCACGATTAAAACTGTTATGAAAACTCAGATCGCAAATACTTAAAGGTTGGGAAACGCTGGATTAGCACAATGAAGTCATAAAGCAATAAGTTGCATGGACAAAATATCCTCACATTTAATTTAATGTAAAATTTGTAAAGAGAAAAAAATATTGCTTTTCCCAAGTAAACATTACTCTCCACAGAATTTTTTTTTTTTTTAACAGGAAAACCTCTTCCCATCACCATTGAAATAGTAGCTACATCCTTTTTTCTTATCTAATGATTTTTTGACTCTTAATTTTCTTGTTTGTCATCTTTACTAAGCAACATCGAAGATTTCTGATACTTTTGGCTTTCATGGCCATCTTTAGGGTTGTCTACAGTTGAACTGCTTGTCTTTGCTGAAGCTTCTCTCCCAGTTCTGCAAGAGCCCCTGGCACTTTTGATTCCAGTGTTCACTTCATAGACAGAGCTTTCAGCTGAGCTCCATTGTGGCCTTAATTAGTCCCCATTGTTCAGATTGCTTACATGCTGTAAGCACATGGAAATTAATTGACACATTAAGGGTACTAAATCAGTCTTTAAACTAATGGATTTCTCCAGCAATCTTAGTGATTTCCTGGGTTTAAACTTATGTTTTTAAATCTATTAGTGAGTGTTACTCTGAGTTTCCTTTCCCATTACATACAGTCTTAGGTATATTCTTTCAAAATATGTTTTTCTACAATACATCTGTCTGCGATACCCTTTCCTCATTTTTCTTTTATTTAGATATGCTTTTTAAACACTATTCTTTGAATATCAACAAAAAATCTACATCATATTACATTATTTGAGTTTTGCTGAACCAAAACAAAATCTGGGAAATATAGATTCATATCTATCACTTCTAAATCTAGTTTTATCAACTTATATGGAGTACATAAATAAGGCAGTTTTGCAAATTCATGGATCTTGCAAAGCTAATGAATTTGTTTTATACCAAATTAATTGTGAATTCTTTATTGTTAGACTTTTCAAATTGTTAATTTTCTCCTCTACCTTTATATAAAAATGGCAGTAGGGATCTAGAACTTAGAAATATGACCGCTGTATCTTCAGTTCTTAAGTCACTTTAATAGTTACCAATTACATTTAGAGTTAATTGTAAATCCTCCCTCTCACATATAGTCATAAATGGTTTAGCTGTTGTTTACCCTATGAAACATAAGAACATATGAAAAAGTGATATTTGTGAATTAGTTTGGTCAGAGGCAAGTTAGTGGTTTGCAGGGGTTTTTATGTAAGACATCAAAGTAATTTCTGAACAGCACATTTTAGTACCAGAAGTGACCATGCCAAAAATGTCTTTTTTTTTTTTTTTTTTTTTTAGTTTTTTCTTTGTTTCAAAAATACCTACATATAAGGTCTCTTACATTATATTTAAAGACAACACGTTATCTCTTTTTTCAGATTACTTTTTTAAGTACTTTCCTGCTCCTGTTTATGATTATTTAACAGTTTACCCATAATTAATTGGAGGCTTAAGAGCAAGAATATGGCTAGGGTACCCTTTTATTCCTTCTAAAGGCTAAACCTGAGATTAATGACTGACCTTGCAGCTGTGCTGGGAACTCTAGCTGTATCTAGTTAACCTGATTCAAAGCTTCTGTGGCTCCAGTTTGAACTTTGATTAGTATTTATTGACTGTTTTTAAGACTGTAGATTTACAAATAGATTATGATGTCAACATGAAAGATTCAAGTGTAAAAATTATCTATTTAATGTTACTTTTTAAATCTGTAATGCAATGTGTTATTTTTTTATTGATATGTTTTCAGGGATGCACATTTTAATTAGATCAAACTTTATTAATCCCATGGGGAAATTCAAAATTTAAGTTTAGAAACATAAAGTGTACTTATCCAGCAGAGGCATGAAGTCACATGTATGGATTATATTTAGGGTATAGGAATTAAACCATCGCAAGTTAAAATATATTGTTCAAAACCACAGATCGGGGCAAATTTATAAAACTTATACATGCACAAAAAGATACTTGAATTGTACATACACAACTTTCCACACAAACGTTGGCATTTATAATAGAAAATTTGACAGAAAAAGATTTGTACATTTATGGTGTCTCTGGAACATCTACAGTATATGCAACATTTTGTAGGAACTGGGAAATGACAAGTAGCGAAATGTAGCCAAACCAACTAAATAACGATTCACCCGTATAATACAGTAATTCATACCACCAAGCTGTTATTATAATGTGCACTGATGTGATGTGTATATTATCCCTCAGAACTGATAAATATGATATAAAGACTACATTTTAGTTCCCTTTTAAGAGGTCCAGTGCTGCTTATTTACACTTACTTTAGCTACCTATTGTCACTTCTCAGGATTAGAAACCAAAGCACAGTAAAAACACAGATGTGATTCACTTTCTTTGTACATAAAAAGCTCTATATCTACAGCCTATTTGTAGCCTAATGGTTTCACACAATGGGTTGCCACTGCCTGAAGACTACACAATGGTCATATACGAAAGGGAACAAGCTTTTAGAGTTGGATTATTTTGTCCATGATTATGACTGACTTATGAGCCGATTTAGACCTTCAAGAGACATTTTCTTGGAATTGCAGAATGTGCTGAAAGACAGACTGCATGAAATCGGCCTACACCTGTTCATAATGCAGGTTTTAACAATAGCTGGGTTTCTGAGACCAGGAACCAACCAGAGGGAACTGCCAGACAGGTCAGAAATATTTCAGTCAAGCTTCATCTCTGCCGAGCCCGCTATTCTATATTGTACTGACAAGGCACAATATTCATTTTTTTTGCATGATTTGGTGGTACATGAAAACATAAAATAAATTTTGCAGCAGTGTTTGGTTTTCCTGACATAACTGGAGCAATTGATAGCACTCATATTGCAATAAAGACACATAGTGAGAATGAAGTAGCTTTTTTTAACTGTAAGCATTTACATTCTATTAATCCTGTCAGATTCTGGAGCCTTATGCCTTTTCTTGAGCCTGCGCTTTAGTGCAGTGTGGAGAACGCCATAGGACTTCTCAAATGCAATTGAAAGTGCATAGAAAAAGCATAGTCCATGAATGATTGTTCCATGCTGGCAACCAGGCAGGGTTTGAGTGTATTCATGTGTGCACATTTACAAGATTATTGTAATTTATAAAGGTACATTGAATAGAAATGTATGACATTTTTTATGTATCAGTGTATGCATTTTCTTGTTGTTTGGCCTGTGCATATTTTCATGCTTGAATCTACACAAAGTTTCATAAATCAGACACCAGGGGCCTCATGTATAATGCCATGTGTAGAATTCACACCAAAACATAGCATACGAACTAAAACAGAAATGTGCGTGTGCATAAAAAAAATTCTGATGCACAAAACTGTGTGAACACCAAGTTCCAAGTACTTCCCATTTATCAATTCCAATGAACGTGAAATTTAATGCACATGCACACGTCTACAGCCCCACCCTGACTCCTCCCAGAATTTTGCATATTTTAATATGCAATTCAATA
Source organism: Polypterus bichir lapradei (assembly GCA_026402145.1). Classification (NCBI taxonomy): domain Eukaryota; kingdom Metazoa; phylum Chordata; class Cladistia; order Polypteriformes; family Polypteridae; genus Polypterus; species Polypterus bichir. The sequence goes on along the minus strand of JANRMT010062815.1, from coordinate 8,429,538 downwards.
TAAATATCACCTTCCGTTCTGTGTTTTGTTAAAAGACAATGGCAAAATCACTTGGAAAAAGAAGAATTTCAGCGAATGCGAAGTGGAGGGAAGGAAAAATGTAGTATTTGTTGGCTTACGTAGTGGTATAAGCAAGAAAAATAAGTTACAGTATGGAGTGATACAGCATGGCGGAGACACTCGAAAGTTCAAATTCAGAAAGTCGAGCAGTTTCCCGAAATAAAAAAGAAGCTGTCAGATATTAAACTCAATGTGAAAAGGTAAGTTGCAGCCCACCATCTGTTTATTCTGTTTCAGACAATATTAAAAACACTGACCCCCCCGTGCTGATGATGCAACTTCATGTGGTGATGGTGCTGCTGTGCCCAGCCCATCTTAAGACACTGGCTGCACACACACCTCTGCGTCGGAAACCGCTGGACTACCATCTGGCTGTCTGTTGACAGACACTATTCTGGATGTCAGTAAATGGAATAATGAATGCTGTAAGAGATGTGGCCAGTGAACTAAGGAATATAAGGGCTGTACTATATGATACTGACCACAATTTAAATAAATTGGTTAAAAAAATAAATGCTGCATCTGATTACCTGTTTTTACATTCTGGTAATTGCATTCAAATGAAGCTGTAATGCTGTACGATTTCGCTGACCATTTGGTGGGTCAGGGTCAGGTTCATCATACCACAGCTGTTCAGATATGGGCAAGCCACAACACACTTTCTGTAAACTATAGAGCAGCACATTAATAGAGTGGAAATGCATTCTATTTACATAAGAAAATTTCATTCTCTGAAGGCGCCTTTACAATGTAGCATTGGCACCGAGCAACATGGCTATTTGAGCTGCTTGCCTTTTGCTGCACTACTTGGAAAAAACACCTGCGACTCTGAAGTGATGCTGTTTTTATAGGTTCTCCAGCAATATATGATATACGCTAGCTCATTCTTTTGGTGATTTATCCCTGGCTGATGTAACTTGCCCAGCACCATTACAATAGCAATGTGTTTGCTGCTGACTGCTCCGATTACATCTGGAAAACCAGACCTTGCTGCGAATTGCGCTTTGATGTTTCGCAGTTCAACCACAGTGTAAGGAAATCTTATATATCTGGATGACAAGGGGATAATACCAGCCTATACAGCTGACATGGTGCGACTCGATGATGTTTGTGAAATACCTGATCGGTCAGCAAGTTCATGTTGAAAAGCTCCTGTGGTTAAAAACCTAAGAGTGGACAGAACTTGCAAAGGAACAGGTAGAGCACAATTCCTCAAAGTCTGCCTTTGTAAAGCCGGCACCAATTCAGCACACAGCTCCAAGAGGATAGCTCTTGGAAATCGAAATCAACTTAGAAGCCAATCATCGTCATCATCATTATCATCATCTATAAATATGCACTCTCTTCTGATTCTTCCATTTGCGATGTCTTCTAACAACGTTAAAGCAGCTATGGTAGTTGGAATAGTTTGGCCACTCCATGCACCATTATATTGGTACAGAATGATTACAATCAAGTTAATTAAGTTTGTGAATGATATGCAGTTAATTTTGGTGTATTTTATAAATCCTGTGTCATTGATGCAAATATGAAAAATAAAGGTAAATGACGCAAATAGTAGCACTGTTTTGATGCTGGGTGCCACCAGTTTGCAAAACTGAGCAGAAATGTGTGTACATCCAGTCAGTGGCTACTGTAAAAATGTATGTGGCTTTACAGCAAGTTTAGTTTTTATACATCTCAAAGTTTGTGAGGAAACAAGTTTATGCAACATTTTTGTGTATATACACTGTTTATACATGAGGCCCCAGGTGATTGCTGTGAGGTTTAGTAAAGGATAGTGAACATGTTATAAATTTTATTTAGTGAACAATGACAGCTGTGTTACTTACACAGATCAGTTTTGTTGTTTATAGTATGATGTCAAGTGGCAAGTATAAAGTACTAAATTGGTGTCGTGCTGTTTAGTGTCATTCATGTAAACAGGTCTATATGTTACTTGTCAGAACGCATAAGCTAGACTAAGTTAGCCACAAAATGACATTGTCTACCACTGGTCCCAAGGAGTGACTGAAGTAATTTGTGGAATGGTGGGGAGGGCAATAGAGAAAGTGCTGTGTGGTAGAGTTTTGTAGGCTATGAACGAGAAGAAATTTCAGTTAGAATCAAGGTCATATTAAATAATTAATTAAAACTAATGTATAGATATGAATTGGTTAGCCCAATCTGATATGTTGCTTCAGCTCATTTTCTGTATAAGTGGTCTACCAAATGTGCATCACAGCTTAATATGAATAGTCAGCAATTTTTGATATATTGTTACAGCTAGCACAAACAAGCTTTCAGCCTCCATTTTGTAGTGATATAATACTGTACAAATCACTTTACATTGTAAATATTGCTACAGGCTTGATTTGTGGTAATGAAAAGGCATCATTATTCTCTGTTGTGAAATATGTGATCTGTATCAGTCTTGCATAGAGTACATATCTGCCAATTCTTGCCTACCTTATAATCTTGCAAGCTGTATTATTTTACAGTCTAGTTTGGATTATAAAGCGTCTTACTATATTGCCAATTGTGAAATGCATTATTCTGTATTGACTGTAATTCATCTCTGATACTTCATATTCATTTTATTCTCACATTATTCATATTTAGTCTCTTGCTGCTGTGATCATAGCTCCGTATAACATTAGGCATGCCATGAAAGGTTGGAAAACTGGCTGATGAGAGGGCCAGAGTGGCATGTGCGTAATGTCTACTGTGGCTCTATAACTTCAATGAAGGCACCTTATATCGATACTTTGCAACAGCTGTTTCATTTTAGACATTTTATAAAAATGGCTTATTTAGTTTATGTGAGTTGCAAGTGACCTCTGTAAATTGTGTTTCCATATTTCTTGTATGCAATATATGGGCGCATAGTTAACTGATCATTTCTTTACAAGGCAGCACAACAAAAACCATGTCACAGTTTCTTTGAAATCTCAGCAGTTCTGCTTTCCAACATTGCAAGTCAACAGCTGTTCAGCTCTATTGGGCAACTGTTTGTTATTTTTTGAAAAGAAAACTGCAACAGTTGCAAGGGAGGTGAATTCTGGCTGTTTATCACAAGGTCTAGTTGCCATATGATATATTATTCGTAAATATAAAATATAGGCTGATTAATTTGAACCATAATTGTATTATGGCTGTGCAGGGCATGTGGGCACCTTAAGGTAGTAAGTGTCTGTTAATATTTTTCCAATATTTTTAACAGCCCCCATCTCTTTACTTTTGCTATAAATTCTGATTCCTTTCTAATTTTTAAGTGTGTCATGTCATAGTACTAGCCGTGCATCTACGGTTGGCCTCCACTGGATATCTGACAGTATTGCTCCTGAAGGACAACAATTTTTCTGTTAACTGTTTCTCATTAATTGTGCTACAGTAATGACACAGATTGTAGAACTCAAAAAAACATTTTCTAAACTTTATATAACCCCTGAGGGGTTATTTATATAAAGTTAAGTATCCAGAATAGTTTCTTGTAATTTTTTGTACTAATGTTTAATTTATAAGTTTAAATTCTTAGTTTTTGTCTCTGTAATCTTGCAATATCATGTTTGCCTTTACATACTTACAAGTACATATGTCATATTTGATAGCAAATTCCGAATACATAAGGGAAAAACAAATGAAATAATAATTGCCTTTCAAATTCAATACTTTTTTAAGAATATGTTGAGTGAGACCATTCAGTTTTCAAAGTGAGTTCTGAATATGACTGTCCTTTTTGCAGTCATTTTTCTGAGAGCGATGCTCCTGCTGTGAATGGAAACAATAGATTAATTCAGTATTTTTCGGGAATGAAGAGATAACTCTTAGATTTCTTTTGCATTTGTTTAGTAATCTGTGAAAAACAACTCTCTGGCTAAACTCACAGTCAAGTAGATTATCCTTCACGTTTGATTTATGGCCTCTATACTTTTAGATTTTGTTTTCTTTGGATATTATACTAGAGTATAGATACCATTAGAACCAAGGATAAATGACACAGTGCTAGAATTTGTGATTCTCTCTCTCTGTTAAATTCAAAATGTTTATTAAGGTAGCTTTCTTTAGAACCTTACCAACAATTGTTAGATGTTGCAATAATTGGAATAAGGCATGTATTTTATACAAAACAAGGTTGTTTCAGTTTGAGTCTATTTTTTTAAATGCAAAAGCTACAAGGTGAGAATTTTTGGGAATGAATATAAAACACAATTCATTGGTACAATATGTAAAGTTTTACTAAATGTATTGAATCACAATTATATACAGTAAAGAAATATGTGATAAAACATTCATTTGTTTTAGAATTTACAATGAACTTATTTTCATTCAGATGACGATTAATTTAAAAATCTGATTGTTAAGACAACATGAGTTTTGTCTTCAAGAATATCCATATATTTTCATTGAGCTTATGTTAGTCTGGTTTCCTACTTTCTCTGAAGTGATTTTTGCTGCTTTATTGGTTTATATTCTGTATACCCTTGTTGTATGAAACCGTGGGTAAGAAATCAAGTTCAAATGTATCGCCATGTGTACTCAGTGCAGTGAGAGTCTTACTTCTAGGTCTCCCACAGACTGTTCACAACATTAAAATACCTTCAGCAAACAATGAATATAACACCAAAACACATTAAATACAACATCATATGAGATATATAAAAAGATATGCATTAAGTAAATTGTGGTGATTTATATATTAAAAGAACAATATATTAAATAACAAGTATCTAAACTTCTTAAACCGTGTTTGGTCCAAATAGTAGAAGGCTTTTCCCCTAGATAATTAAGGAATACTTTCCCCAGGATGTCAACCTTGATATTTCAAGGGAAATGAGTTTACATGTATACATTTTCATTTGGTAAGGTTTCTGCCACAATGTTTTTGACCTGACAACTGTTCATTTATTATTACAGTGTTCTTCAGATTGACTGCAGAGAAAAATAAATGAAGAACATTTAACCAATATAAAATTACGTTCAGCTCAACATCTGCAAGAAATATACAAATCTCACAGAATTTGTCAAAACCATAGTATAGCAGAGACAATGCATATAAAATGTCCAGTAGAGGTTAGCATAAGGAAACATGCTTGAAAAAAGCATGATGTGCCACCAGTTTCCCTTTTAGGTTTTCCATAAATAAGTGGGGGGGGGGGGGGGACGGACGGACTCATTTTTAAGGTCCAAAGTGCTGTTTAAACAGAGAAGAAATTGAAACTTTGTCATCACTCTGTCATGATGCCACAGTCCCATTAGACTGTAGCACCATGTCCATTACTAGAAAGTACTTGTCTTAAAAGACGTACCTCATATGTAAAGGAATAAAAGAGTTTGTGATAACCAAAATTGAAATAATCACATTGGTGTAGAATTTCTTATCCCCACTATGTGCTCTAATGTGAGAGCATGCTCTGCTAAGATATTGTGCCTTCTGGCTTGTTTTAAGTGCTGAGAAACATGGATCATTTCTGACACTGGTTGGAAAATAACACCAAAAGTTACAAACAAGGACAATTATCAAAAAATCTGCATCCTATGATATATGATTATGTTCTTATGTATAATCATTATTAAATTCTGTACCATTAAAGATGATTGAATCATTAAAAGCTTTATGCGATAAGTGATGTGTGTTTTGAAATCCATTTTTAATTTTTTTTTTTAATTCATTGGATGAAAACTTAGAAAATTGTTATATAATGAAATTTCCTAGCTTTTCTTGTTATTGCTGTTTCATTCTGATATAATTTGAAGGTTAAAAGTATAACTTTACCTATCTTAAAATATGTTTTGTGGTAATCATTTCTGCACGATGGATTAGTGAATACATATATTCTTTTTTTGCATCCTGCATGATAAAAATTGACTTTAGTTCACAATATTTTTGAAATAATTGAATTCATAACTCATTCAATATACAAAACTCAATTAAATAAATTTATTGTTGTGGAGATATTTGGTGCAAGGTAGAAATCATTGCTGAATGAGATACAGCTTCTTTGCATGACAGTTTGAAAAATGTAAATTTCTTATAATGTGTGTTGAATAAACATCTCATTCAGAACTAACAAGTATAGTTCTGTCATATTTTAGGCTGAATGTATGTATGTGTTTTATGTTTTATTATTTTTGCTGCTGATTTTGAATAATTACTAGTATTTTGAATGTCTTTATGGTAATTCTGTTAATTTCATATATGATTTTGTAATAGCGTATTTTCTTTAAATGTTGTTATGTACTATGTTTCATGTTGGTTGTAACCCAGGAGGCAGGGCCACCCTGACATCACAACTTCTTAACTCTCTCTCTCACAGGCTATTTACACTAAAGGAGACAGCTCCGAAGCAGAAATCATTGTAATTTATTGGAGTTTATTGTGAGTATCACTTTTTGTGGTTGGTTTTTCTGAGATTTTGATTATTTTCACTTGTTTTAAGGATTCTGATTAAATAACTATGTGTTGGGACTTTGCTTAAGATTGCCTTTTAGGCAACTCCTTTGCTTGTTTTGAGCCTTTCCGGAATTTTTGCTTTTAAATAAATACTTCTTCATCTAAAGTTTTTTGGGTTTCCATTCTTTGACAGGCACTTTCTGACACTGGGGACATTTAAGTTCATTTTTGCGGTTTAAATGCCTTTTGGGCTTGCAAAGTCAGAGGCATACTAATGGAGCTGGATTTAAGCCAGTTGGAGTGAGGCCTTTTCCAGGTGGGCAAAGGAAGCCTGGCTTGGTCAGTAAAGCTTTTTGGAAGCCTCGCACTCCTCTGACTACAAATCAGGGCAATTTCAAGCAGATATAGCAAAATTAAAGTTTAAGTACTGTGAATTTTTATATTAGTAGTTTCCTATTCACTGTTTGTTCTCACTGAAGTAATAAGCAAGTGAACAAAGCATCATTATTCTTGAGTGACATCAGTGTATAATAAAAATGGTAATTATGACTACATATAGATCATTCTAAAAGTACCTGTATAGTAGTATATGAAAAATAATGATCATTCCCATTGAAACCCAAAGTCTGTTAATGTACATAGAATCAAAACCTTTAATATGGATAAAACCAAGGTATTAGCACATCCCTGTATAAAGTGAAAAGTGTCAATTGTTGAATCTATACTAATAAAAGGCAAAGCCCTCACTGACTCACTCACTCACTCACTGACTCATCACTAATTCTCCAACTTCCCGTGTGGGTGGAAGGCTGCAATTTGGCAGGTTCATTCCTTACAGCTTCCTTACAAAAGTTGGGCAGGTTTCATTTCGAAATTCTACGCGTAATGGTAATAACTGGAAGCTGTTTTTCTCCATTTACTGTAATGGAGATGAGCTTGAAAGCCGTGGGGGCGGAGTTTCGTGTGACATCATCACGCCTCCCACGTAATCACGCAGTAGGTAGAAAACCAGGAAGAGGCCCAAAAAGCGCTGAAGAAAACATGCATTATATAATTGAGAAGGCAGCGAAACAATAAGAAGCGAGCGAGTGACATATACAACCATATTCATGAGTTCTGCTACTTCGGAAACAAAGCACGATGTAAACCTAAACTTTAAATTAAGTTCATAGACAGGCTGCCGCTGGTGTTTGTAATTTAGTGCCTGCCCATATAAGGCCGTCCGTCAGCGGCAATCCAATAGAAACACTGCCACTAAATATTCACGAGTGAAGGACTGTGCTTATGCAGAGGAAGATGAGATGGTCAGGGTGGTGTTTGGCACAAACTCAGCGAAACTGCGAGAGAAAGTTTTAAGTGCCGGGACTTAGGTAACATTAGATACAGCCATGGACATAGCACGACATGGCACCAGCACAGCTGGGAAACTTCGATGCATGTACACCGAGCGGCTCACGTGAACTGACGCAGTGCACAGACAAAAAGCAACAGTTCCAAAGAGCGCTGAACAAAAACCGAATTACACAATTGAAAAGGCAGCAAAAAATATGAAGCATCTGATACATACAAGCATATTCATAAGTGCAGCTACTGCAGAAACAAAGCACATGGTGGAAAAAGTGAATGTCCCGCTAAAGGAAGACAGTGTAAAAAAAAACCCGTGCATGCAGTGTGTCACATCTCAGATAAAGAGGAAGACGAGCTGTTTATTGATGCAGTAAGAAACGAATCGATAAATGAAACCTCTTAACTTTACAACGATTAACAAACACGGAATGTAACTTGAACACAACACATCGTACAAATACGACCCTGATTGAAACAAATAATGATAATCGAATCCTTGATGACAGCAACACTCAATAACACTCACAAAACAATTACTGTATATTGACAATCATGTTACGTTATTTTTAAAATGTTCCCTTTTCTTTCTCATAGCTTCTTTAACACACTACGTCTCCGCT
>JANRMT010062815.1:8391056-8406138 GCA_026402145.1 Polypterus bichir lapradei | reverse complement strand
TGTGCTGTATTACTGGTGTTTGGGACTGTGTTGTGGCTGGGGGGAGTACGGGGAAAACGTGCCCTCCAGCTGAAGAGGAATAAAAAAAGCATTTTATTTTACACGTGCCTCCAGTGTCCAATCTGTGTCGGGTCAGGCGCTATATAGTGCCGTTTACAATATATATATATATATATATATATATATATATAATAATGTAGATAGGTGTATATATGTATATAGATATATTTGTGTATATTTATATATATATATATATGTATATATATATGTATGTATATGTGTATGTATGTATGTATATATATATATATGTATGTATATGTGTATGTATGTGTATATATATATATATATATATATATGTATGTATATGTGTATGTATGTGTGTGTGTATATATATATATATATATATATGTATGTATATGTGTATGTATGTGTGTGTATATATATATATATGTAGATACTGTCGCTAAATACTTGCAGGCAAATCCACAACTTAATAGAGACGCTGCTGCTAAATACTCGCATAACGATTTGGGTAGTGAACACTTCGTTGAATGAAACCTGTTATCTTTACAGCGGTTGACAAACACGGAATGTAACTTGAACACAACATGTCCTCCAAATACGAACCTGATTGAGTGAAATAATGATAATCAAATCCTTGATGACAGCAATACTCATAACAGTGACAAAACAATTACTTTGACAATCATGTTACGTTATTTTTAAAATGTTTCCTTTTCTTTTTCATGACTTCTTTAACACACATCTTCTCTGCTGCGAAGCGCGGGTATTTTGCTAGTTTCTAATAATGCTCTTATTGTTAGTAAAGATGTGCTAACAGAAAAATTCTAAATTTATTTTGAAACTACAATTAATTTTCGCAACTTGAACTTTTGGAAAACATTCCCAGCTGAAAAATACTATTTTGTATTTAGATTATTCACAGTAATGCTTGTAGTATATAAATAGCATTTGAAAGTGCAAAAGAAAGATATGATTTTTTCACTGGTTTTTTTCACGTAAATATTATGTATCTGTTCATGAGTTATGTGTTTTAGCATTTGGTGTGCAATTAAAGCAATGGCCAGAATGCTCCTGGAATGCTAGGAAAAAGTCCTTCATATAGTTTAAGAAAATCTTAATTTTCAGAATGAAAACTTGTCATAAGTTTGATAGATGATAAGCACAAATATGTTTATTCCTTCAAATTTGTAAGTTAAAGTGAAGAGTTTTTAGGATCCTAAAATTAATGTAGAGAAATATCTGACTGTGCTTATAATAATGTGTAGCATGTGCATAGAATTAGTGTTGTTTGTACAGAAACTGAGAACATCTCTTTACATTTTTTAACCTTACTGTGTGACTAGTTGGACATATGGACTTCTGGTCTTCAAATACAAGGAAATTGAAAGGGGTGCAGTAACGTGATAATTTTCTTGTGTTTTATAAATATGTGTAGTCCTTCATGTGCTGCAAAGTAAGTATCATCAACCCCGTATTTATATCACCGACTTGAGCCACTGAAGATTTGAGGTATGAACACTGGCCACTGCATCACCTAATCACACTGTTTCCATATATCTATAGCAAACAGCTGCTTTAAAAGTAAACTGACACTTCATTTTTATGTTTGTCCTGCTGAATTGTACATAGCACACTCTTTTCTACTTGGCTTTGTGCCTGAGCCCTGCAATAAAACAGTGTACCAGTGTATTTGGTCCTTGCCTTACACCCAGTGCTGCTCAGATAATAATAATCAAAGTAGTTTTACTTAAATTAAATACATATTGAATTAGTGTACTCGTTACTTTAAAAAGTAGTCAGACTTCGTAACACACATGACTTTTAACGTTACCACCAGCACTGCTCCCAAGATTGCTCATGCTTAGCACTGTATGTTCAACTCATAAAAATACATTTTGCAATTTCTGGAATACAGAGCCAAAATATTTTATCCAGGACAATTAATAATGCTATTGATGCAGCCTAACAGAGTGCAACAGACATGGACATCTTTAAGTGTAACACTGTTATGGGTTTACATGGCTAAATAACCACATCACTCTCAGAGAAATCCACATCTGTTAACCCTGTGTCTCAGAGACCAATATCCTGGTTTGTCTCACCAGAAAAAGGGTATACATGACATTTTTGAAACCAGATTTCTGTTATTGGCCTGGTCATTAAACCACATATACAGGTAGAGGCGCTCTCCAGTTTGGAGGCTTAATCATACTGTGAGGAAGAACTGTTTAACCTTGGGAAACTTTGTGATGTCCACCTGTGCTTGCTGGTTTTTTCTTTTTTCTCAATTGGCATTGTATTTGTAAAGGAGTGGGGGTAAGGACTGTTTGCGTTAATGAAATCCTTTAATTTTGTAAGAAAATGAGTAGAGATGTCTGTATCTTCTAGCTATGGAAGTTTTTGTTTAAGCATGTCATCTGAACATGTTTATATACAGTAAGTTTTTGAAGCTGTCAGGCATCTGTGTGTGGTGTTTACTTGATCATGCATGTACACCATGGAGGTTAAACAAATATAGCTGGTATGTGTTGTAAATCATTTATCCCTGCAGTTCCTGTGTAAATTTAGGCTGAGCTTTCGATTTGGTATGTGCAGCAGTGTTTTTTTCCCAATTCAGGGTAGTCATTAGGAATTAGGATTAATTGGTGAATATACTCTATATGTTTGTGTGTGAGCGTGCCCCATTGTAGACTAACCCTTTGTCTAGGGTTGGTTCCTTGGATATTTTCAGTTCGCTCAGATAAGCACTGCCACAACAATAAAATGGTTTTAGAGGGTCTTGTAAAGAACAGATGACCAATGGTATTACTTTTCACTTCTCTTTGATAGTGGTCTTTTCTTTAAAACTCATGTTTATACTAGAAAGTTGCAAACAATTTGAGCATCATAAATAATTTACCCACACAAATTAAATTTGAGTTATAAAGAAAAAAATATACGCATAAATCATTTATATTAAAAGAAATGTTTTTAAACATCTAAACTTTATATACTGTATAAAATTGATACATCTAAATGCAATTTTTACGTAACAGGTTCTGCTGTTTTTGTACCACTTTTTTATTACTTTTTACTTTTAATATTTTATAAATTTTTGCTTCTTTAACATTTGCCTGCCAGTCTTTGTACTGTGTTCCAAGTGTATGTGATTGGTGCCACGTTATGGATTTACCATGTAATATTATAGAGCATAGTTAGTTGCATTGTCTTGATGGTGATTTGTACCTTACTACAAAAGCAGACCTTGTTCCAAAGGTTTGATCTTCAGGAATGTTAATGTTCATTATTAGCCCTGTTTTTCCTTAGTAGCTTTTGCAGTTTTACTTATTTTTGCCATTAGTTGTTAAATTGTCAGACCTGTGGTATTTATACACAGTAGGATTAGTTAAAACAGATGGGTGCTCATGATGTTTGTGCTGAGTCTGAGAATGCAGCAGTTTTTGTAAGTGTTACTTAGTGCTAAATTTATATCTTAATTCATAGATTAGAGTTAGGGCATATTAGTTCCTTCTGGACCACATTCATTTTTCTGCTACAGTGCATCTATTGCTGCCTTATTAGGGTTTATTGAGTATCATGTGTTTATACTACAGAACATGCCTGCTTTTTATACCAGATTGTCTCATATCTAATGTATGAAGCAATGTATGCCTCTTCTATTATTATTCAGTTTTGCAGTAACAGCAGTGTTTTTCAATGCAATGTGTAAATATTTCTGCTGTTATATTGTAATGTTAAGGTTTTTGTAAAATGTAATGTCATACATAAACACACAAGGAAGGAAGACATAGGAAGTTTCACACATGTCTTTCCTACGGAGAGTATGATCATATGACTTGAACACACACACACACACACACACACACACACACACACACACACACACAGAGGCACACTGGCTAGTGATACTACCTTAAGCTGCAGGTGACTTGGTATGGATCATTTCTAAAGCACTGTGTTTATGGAGGTTGCACATTTCTCCTTTGTTAATGTGGATTTTTCTCAGGATAATCAAGTTTACTTCCCACCATCAATAATGTACCATTAACTCAACTAATCAACAAAAATAAATCAACCCTGGGTTAGTAAGTGTGGTTGAGTGCATGATTGTGCCTTGTGATTGACTGACACCCCATTCATGATAGGTTTGTGTCTTTTACTTTGGCTGAAGCCATTAAAACCCTGAACTCTACATTAAGGAAATATGTGAGTCGATGGATGTGTACATTAAAATTATTAAAGTTTCTTACACATCAGAGTTTGCAAATAAGCAAAATTTGAATTGATTGGAAAAAGTACCACGGGAGGAGAAGAGCCCTAATATGCATTAATGGTATAAAGTGACATTTTTCCAAGCCTCTGCTGCTTTTTACCTTGTGCAGCTAGAGGTAGTGTATTGGTTTTCGCCTTGCTTATTGGCCATTGCACTGAAGGCTTAGAAGGAATGCACATTTCAACTGACTGTTACACCACCTCTCAATGATGAGTCTCATTGGAAAAGAGTAATTTGTAGAATGCCAGCTAGAGCATTTTGGAATTAATATAGACAAATATTTGAAAATAAATCTTAATTTTCTTTTTTGTTCCAACCATGGTTTTGTCCTATTGTTCTTGATATGCAAGTGTAGTCTACCCAGATAACCTTTAATTAGCTTTATCCAGTCACTCATTTCGCTAACCTGACTGCATTTATGGTTAAGACAGTATGAGTGTGAAGATAAATATTAATTAATTTGTTCCCCTTTTTCATATTCAAAAGTTTTCTTTCCCTTTGTCATCACATTTGCTATTACATCTCAGATGCTGCAGCTGCCCCTGTTTTTCCATCTTTCATAGACAGTATAAAAATAAAACAAATGGCATACACTGTATGTTTTCTGCAAACTAACAGTAAAACTCTAAACCAGCTGCATGTAGCACCAAGAAACTAACTGCCAAAAATAATAAAATGTACCTGTACAATAAAATTCAGTATGTATAAATGTAAAAGCAAGTACAAGTGTAAAATAGTAAAGATTAGTATAGTGTATTAAGTATAAATATACTGTATATAGTTAAAGTATATCAGATAATTAGCAAGATTAAATATAGTGAGTAACAATGTTGCCAAACATAAAAAAAATGAATTTTAATTGACTTGTGGAAATATTTTAGCCCTTATCAACCTTTTGATAGCCACAATGTTATGTTTCAAAATTTTTATTTCTGCATTTTCACCTGGTTTTGTTTTTAATAGATAGATAGATAGATAGATAGATACTTTATTAATCCCAAGGGGAAATTCACATAATCCAGCAGCAGTATACTGATACAAAGAAACAATATTAAATTAAATAGTAATAAAATAAATAAATAAAAATAAAAATAAAATGTTAGCATTTACTCCCCCGGGTGGAATTGAAGAGTCGCATAGTGTGGGGGAGGAACGATCTCCTCAGTCTGTCAGTGGAGCAGGACAGTGACAAAAGTCTGTCACTGAAGCTACTCCTCTGCCTGGAGATGACACTGTTCAGTGGATGCAGTGGATTATTCATGATTGACAGGAGTTTGCTTAATGCCCGTCGCTCTGCCACAGATGTTAAACTATCCAACTTTACTCCTACAATAGAGCCTGCCTTCTTAACAAGTTTGTCCAGGCGTGAGGCATCTTTCATCTTTATGCTGCCACCCCAGCACACCACCGCGTAGAAGAGGGCACTCGCCACAACTGTCTGGTAGAACATCTGCAGCATCTTACTGCAGATGTTGAAGGATGCCAACCTTCTCAGAAAGTATAGTCTGCTCTGACCTTTCTTACATAGAGCATCAGTATTGGCAGTCCACTCCAATTTGTCATCCAGCTGCACTCCCAGATATTTATAGGTCTGCACCCTCTGCACACAGTCACCTCTGATGATCACAGGGTCCATGAGGGGCCTGGGCCTCCTAAAATCCACCACCAGCTCCTTGGTTTTGCTGGTGTTAAGATGTAAGTGGTTTGAGTCGCACCATTTAACAAAGTTAATTTAATTTAATTTAACAAAGTTTAATGTATATTTGGGTTTGCTTAATGCTAGTCTTGCACATCTTGTTTAAAATCTAAAACCTTCTTAATTTATCTTCAACTTTTTAGTGATACAAAATTATTTCAAGTTCTTGCTGTTTAGCTTTGTTTACTTTTGCTGTTTATTTTGAATTTCAATGGGTACTGAATTGTATGCTTTAAGGCTGAAATCTTAACAATACAAATGTAGCTTTTAAGAAGAAATAGTAACATCAGAATAGTAACTAGCTTTTAAACAAAATACTTTTTCTACACAGTATCCTTTTCTTAATGTGATTTGGTTGTTATAAAAGACTAATCACAAGTTAGCAGAAGCTGTGATGTGAACAGTGACTCTTGGGATAGGCTGATGGAGATGACATTTGATTTGTATGAGTTAGAGGTGATTGTAATGGGTGGCAGCTTAAATGCATGTTTGAGCCAGTGCTGGTGATTATAAAGGATTTTAGGGAGAGGTTTTCTTATGTACTAGTTATGCTGAGGATGAGAGAATTCTAGAGTTTCATGATGTGATGGAAATAGGTGTGTGCTATGTACCATTTTGAAAACTGAGGAAAACAAGTTGGGGACATACAAATCTGTATATGTGATGAGCATGGTAGACTTAATTGGTGAGGAAAGTCAATCAAGGCATGAAAAGTCTAAATCATAACATTTCTTGTAGGAGATCTATTAGTTAGAGGCATGAAGAAAAGTAAGAAGACATACTTACCAAAGATGAATGGAGTATCCCAGAAAACTGGAAAAGAAGTGTGGATATTGTAGTCTGTAAAGAAAGGGTGATCAATTGGAGTATGGGTTATGTTGAGTGTTTATGCTGTTGGAGCAGGCAGTGAAGGTAGTTGTGACAGGGTATCGGTATGAAGATTAGCGAAATAACTTTTGGTTTCATGCCTGGGAAGGGAACAACAGGAAAGAAGCTGCAGTTTCAATCTATAGATCTGAAGAAGACATTTGATAAGGTGTTAAGAAAGATGGTGAGGTGGGCTCTGAGAAAGGTAGGTGTGGACAAATGTTTAATGTTTTTAGTGATGTCAGTGTACTGTATGGGGAAGCATGAAGTGGTGGTCAGTACAGCAGATGGGCAAAATTAGGTTTTTGAAGGGAACCTTCTTAATTATGTTAAGGATTGTCATTGGTGCTGTTGTATACTGATGATCTTGTATTGAAGGAAAAAAATTAAGCAGAATTTAAGTAGAAGATAATAAAATTGAGAACTATTTTGAAAGCAAAAGGCCTTAAAGGAATACTCCATACAAAAATTATATTTTTTTATATGTTATTTGTCAAAAGTAGTTTGTAGTGGTGGCCAAGAAAAACTTTTAATCTTATGTTTTCATGAAGATGTTACATATTTAAGTTTCAAACTGAATGGAACCTTGCAATGACCAGTTCTGGACAATGGGAAACAATGTGAAAAAATCTGCATTCATGTGCTCAAAATATGTGCATTTTTTACTAAAATATTATTAACATTTACTTTCTGAAAAATCTGCATTAAATGTCAACAAAAACTGTGCATTACATTTCAACAATTCTCTGCATTTATGTTAATATTTTAGAAAAAATACACACGTTTGACTATTCAAATGGACAAGTGGATTTTGTTACACGAGTTACATGAGAATTTTTTTTTTTTTAATAATTTTTATAATTTATAATTTCTCCAAGAAAACATGACATTAAATTTTTTTCCCAGCAACCACTGTAAAATACATGGAGTAGGTAATATATAAAAAATGCCATTTTTGGTGGAGTATTCTTTAAGGTGAACGCAGGAAAGAGCAAAGTGATGGCTAGAGGTAAGGAGCATCTGGAAGAGTTAGGACAGCCTTTGCATCATACATTGTAAAAGCATTGGGAGAAACTTAATCCATTGCATGGTTTGTTGGAAATGGTTGCATGTTAGTGCAACGTATGTTTGTATGACATGTGCAAAAAGGGTTCAGATTTCTGATGTTATTGTAAATTTAGATATTGGCAATGGTTTTCTAGAATATAGGGGATTATATGATCAAGCCTTTTTTGGACTCATACTGATTATTGATTCCATGCTGTGAGAAATGGCCAATTACAATTCTGATAGAGATTTTTAATTTTTTTTTACAGTAAGCTTCTACATAACAGATCATGTATAAGCTGTATCTCCTATGTGTTGTGTTTTTATAATTGAAATAAATTGTACATTATAGGTTTTATTTGTTCATTTAAGAAAAATAAATAAGTACTGTATTGTAGGTTTATTGTTTAGTGATCATTAAATAAAATCTTTTACTAATAAAGGCAAAATCTAATAAAATATGTACACAAAACATTTATCCATAATATATTTACATCTGGCATATACATATGGCACTAACAAAAAAGAGAAAAATGAAATAAAAGGCATCCCACAATTATAATTAAATAAAATATGTTCATAAGATGTTTACCAAGAAGATGCAATGGTCACGGGCCTAATAAGTTTACAAATAAACCAGACTAATTTGACTCTTAACCTAACAAGCTTATTGTTTACTAATCAGCGATGGCACATTCTGATTTATCATTATGAGCATTTCTGTATTTTCTGCACAATTTGTTCCTCTTCGTATTGTAATTTGAAATGTGAGCTGCCATACTGAACAGAAGCTCACTCACTGTCTGCACTCAAACTGTGAAGAGTGAGCTTCTTTTTAATTAAAGGACAAAATGAAAATATTTAAACTCCTTAAACCTTCTTCTCTTACAGTTGCAGTGGAAGACACACATCTCAGTCTGTGTTCTTTTCCCTGTGGGTTGTGGACCCCTTCCATATTAAGTTCACATTAATATGAATTTAGTGCAGGGCTGCATCATTTTGTATCTGCAAAGGTTAAAGGTTATTTCCACAATGAAAAGGAAAGAATGTTAAAGGCTCAATGTTTTGGCTGTATACCCTACATGTATAGCATTGGCCTTTCTTTTCATTGCACTGGAAGACTCCTCGGATTCTGCAGTTTGTAGATTATTATTCTTCAGTATACAGTTAGAAGTCAAGAAAAATGACACTTTCTATTGGCTTAACTGAACAGATTACAATATGCAAGCTTTCAAGGCAGATAAGGCTTCCATATTGCTCTCTTTTATGAAGCTGTCTTCTGGCAACAGAACTATATGTTCACTTTCCCAGGTACTGAAATACTTTGCCTGAGAAGTCACTACAATGTCATTACAGGAATGCTTAGAAAAAGCAGCATGTGAAAAAATCACTTTTTTTAGATTGTCCAATTTGGCGACTACCAATCAAGCCATTTAGGATGAAAATTGGCTGATTTTGATTGGTGATTGATCGCTCAGCACACAAGTTTTGCTACTTAGGCACTGTTTCTAAAGTCATTGTTTGCCCTTACTCTATGTTGATTCATATGGAAACAGAAAGCTATTGAAATCTTTTTTCAATTAACCCATTTAGACTCTGCCCTCGCTTTTTTGTGTTGAATAAACTAAGTCAGAAAATCAGTATTCGCAAAATTAAGATTCACACAAAGCTCATAAATATTTTTGAGAACATCTCAATATACATTAAAAATCCTTCTTTATGATGTTATATTCAATTGTAACAGCATGTATATGTAACTCATAATAACCTTGAATTAAAAAAGTGAATTTACAGAGATATAAATGTGGCATGCCACTATTTAACATTCAGTTCTTTTTCTGGGCTGCAAATACTTGTATAATAAAATATTGAAAATTGGCAGATGTTCACTAATGTACACCTGGTTGTTTAGCAATAGAAAATAAATCCTGTTCTAAATCTTCTTTGTTTGCCTTGCTCCAGTCAACACTAATTGATTAATTAATGTAACTGGAAACAGTGGTTCACCCATTTACTAAAGATATGAGACCAATGTAGTACACATTTTATGACAGAAAAGCTTTTATTTTTTGCAGTGATAATCACCTGTTTCAGCCATTTCCCATGTAGTATTCAATCTATTAAAATTGCTGGAGATGCTAGGGATTGTGAGATTTAGAGGTTTGTATATTGATAAAGTATTAACATCTTTTGAACTATTAAGCTTCATACATAATATTTCAGCAAGTCACACTTTTTCTTCCATGCACAAATTGTAAAATTTGTTAAAAGCAATCTTCCCAACTTCTTTCACCTTTTCACCTTTTACCTATATCTATTCCTAAGTCAATACATAGTGCAGATAAATATATAGGGATAGTGCAGGTGATAGTTAAGGCCTCATTTCCATAGTGTATCCAAAAATCTCCAGAACTTCTCCCTTAGTGATCTTAGGGAAAGATGAGAAAGAGAGATTTCAATTAAACTTTCAGGAAAAGGATGTAATTTAGCCATTCATAAAATCTGCTAAATTTCAATTTGCACCAAGCATGTCATAATTCATTTAAAATAGTTCATTGATCACATACATCCTCTACATTTGTCTAAATGTGCTCATGGCAAAAGTCAATCCGTGAGTGGTGTCATCAAGCAGGTCACGTGTTTTAGGAATGTCCTGTACTTAAAACATTTTGAACAAAAATATTTGAGTATCTCTAACATAGCATTGAATGTATAATCATTCTTAACACTTTAACAGCAATATTTGGGGTAATAATGATGGTATAAAATTGTGTTATTAAAAATCAGTTGTAATATTTTATAGCACACTACTTGGCTCAATGATTTATTTTGCTCAACTGCAATAACCCCAGTCCAACTTATAACTCCATGGGAAACCAGTTTTCTATATTATCTTAAATTGGAATATAATTACATTATCTTTACATGGACCCATTAGGATTTTTCTGTATTGTTGCAAGAAAACATAAATATAATTTTTACAATTAACATACTGGGCCTGTACACAACCTTTTTATTTCACTTGCTTTTTGTCCCATACAAAAGAATAATTTTAGAATTTTTTTCTCATCACATTTCTCTATTTTTTGGGTTGTACTTTCTATATTATTTTAATTTGCTTGATTGAGTTGTTTTGGTATAATGTTTTCCTTCCAAATAGATGTAATGAAAAAAGTCTAGCTTACTCACAGGCTGTGGATCAATTGAACATCTTGATCTTAAATGTCTTCTATACTAACGTGAATATGTCTAAAGATGTCTTCATTATATTAAAACCTGATTTGAAAAATAAATCCTGTGTATTTATAATTTTGGTTATGGTAAGTGCCTGCTTTCTCTTGGTATTTTCATTTCTTTATTTGTAATGATATTTTCATTACCAGTAAAGCTTTTTTTAATTTGTTTTTTGAATAACTAAGTTTTTAACTAGAATGGTACTCTAAAAAATGCACCATTCTGAATCAAAGTTTTAATATGTGTTGCAGCACTATTCAATTACAGTTTTTTGTGAGCCACCTGGAAATAATGTTACGCAGACTCCTTAGTTTTTATTTTGGTGAGTGGTGAATACAATGATTTTTTTGACACAGTAATTTTGTTCCAAACATTGAGAAAATACAATATATTTGAGCCTTCCAGATGAGTATGATTTATTTTTAATCAAATTTACAGCAGTCTCCTGTTCAGCAAGATTGGAGTAGGTATCAAGTAGTTCCAGTGCCACCACTTGAGGACATCTATACTGACATTGAGCTTTTATTTTCTTCAAACCTGCTGTGACATGCCAGTGAAGAAGTGGAGTATAACTACTTTCAAAGACAATTTTCTTCATGTCAAATGATGTTGAAGAAAAGCCACAATCCCAAGTAGGTCAAAAATCACAGGTTGTCAGTATTATAAAGAGTGCTAGGGATATATAGGTTGCTAATGAGTTATCGAACCTTTACACAATAGTGAATTTCCCCTTGGGATTAATAAAGTATCTATCTATCTATCTAGTAAAATAAAGAAGTTTTTTGAGATTTCTTGATTTTTACTTCTTTTCTATTCTTGCATATTCATTCAGAATTATATCATAAGGTTGATCTCTTGAAACACTGCATTTTGCCACTGTTAAAATGAGTATAACAGTTATATATACCAGAATGTACATAAGGAATTTATTGACTGTTGGTTGATGTTTGTTCAGTTTATACATACCAGCAGTGGCCAAATTGTAAATACATATAGCAGTCTGCTAGGCTGCCAGCTTTGCTAACCTGGCAGTTTAGATATGATTTCGATAAACTCAGCTTTATGTATGGGTTGAGGAATATTTTATTTAAATGATGATTTTTAAAGGATTATGTTATGCTGATGCATGGCCTTTTTTCCAATGTGTACAAAATTATTTAATCAAAAATGAACTAAATAATGCCATGCTATTGTATCTCCCATTCCCTCATTTAGACTCTACAAATTAGTGTCTCAG
Organism: Polypterus bichir lapradei; assembly: GCA_026402145.1. Classification (NCBI taxonomy): domain Eukaryota; kingdom Metazoa; phylum Chordata; class Cladistia; order Polypteriformes; family Polypteridae; genus Polypterus; species Polypterus bichir. The sequence continues at coordinate 8,393,760 of JANRMT010062815.1, read as the reverse complement.
TCATAAACAACTTCACTTTGACTTGAGTGTTATTCTGAGGTGCAATATGTGCTTAACAGCGTGTTATACACCTTTAGTTGAGCACGGGTATGGTTAATTGTATACATCTTCATTAAAATTTGTCATTTTGGATCATCTCACTAAAGTTTTACAAAAGGGTTGCCGTCTTTCTCTCTTAAGTGGGCCTTCATGTTAATAAAAGTACGGTTATTCCTGAAAAAGCATGTTTACACTGTGCAGTGTCTTTGCTAATTGTAATGAGCATTTTCACAACTTTCAGTGTGCTAGAGAGAGAGACGTTAGTTTCTGTTTGGAGACCCAAGAACATATTGGTTCATGGTGGCATCTTATTTTTCCATGAGATTGCACTCTGTTAAAAGTGCCCTTTCTTATAACTGCATAGGTCAGGATTGGTTTGTAAAGGAGTATAGCCATCTGGTTTCTAAAGGTTAATGGCCATTTCCTAAGACTGCGAAAGGAGCATTCTTGAAATATTCAAACCATTAATACATGTGATTAATAAGCTGCTGAATGCTTATAGAATTTTTCTTCAGCTGTAATAAGCTCTATCAGCCCTATCATTACCTGCTGCTTTGGTGTACAATTTTGTTTCCATGTTGTGCATTTCACAAAATAACTGTTGCCTGCATCAGCATCATTGTTATATTTTATAGGCTGACAAATATAGTGAACAGTCCTGTGTCACTGTTCTTTCTCAAATGTTGAATACTGAAAATAAATGGTTGCTATTACTGTATGTGTGTTCTCTGGATGTTCTCCGCACACAGCACTGTACATTCTGATTCTGGTTCTGATATTGTCTCCTTCCTCCGGTCATTACTACTTTCTGGAATATCCTCCACATTTAATCAGCTGAAAAATTTCTTTGAGCAAATTTGAAAACTTACTATCTATTTATTTTTTGTCATAACGTAATTACAATTTTGTTTCCCTTGTAATTGGTATTGGAGCAGCAGTGGAACGGCTAATTTAAACTATGAGAAAGTAATTTATTCTTACCTTATTTACATCACAGTAAATGACAATAGGTTAACTTTGTTAACTGTTCCAGCTGTTTTAAAACTTTTTTTTTTTTTTTTTTTTAAATAGATTTGTTATGTGACTTCCCTGTGTTGCTTACTAGTGGGTGTGGTTAAGGTAGTGAGAGGGTATGAGTCTGTGGTTATGGCAGTCTGGTGATGTATAAGCAGCTGCCTTAAAAAGAGACACCAATTTAAGAGCGTATATGAAGAACTGGGTGTTTTGTTTTTGTGAAATAGTTTTTGGTTAGAAAAATATTGCATGGATGAAAGATCCAAAACATCTGGCAGTCTGCTTGCTGTGTGAGCCTAAAGTTTGGTTGTCCGGAAGTATTTTGGACTTTTGGATATTTTTTGATTATGGAGTATTTGCATATACATAATGAGATATCTTGGAACACACGTGATCAAGTAAGGAAATGCAGCCATATGACAACTTATAATTCATATCACCAAGCCATTATTAGAATGTGTTGACGTAACAAACATATTCATCACTTTTGAGGTTTAATATCATGTTACTCCTATTATGTAGTCCTATATGATGTAGTAAAGAGAGAAAGGAATCTTGTCCCCCAATACTGTATAAATGCTTATTCTAAAATGTTATTTATTGGGTCCTGCAAGGTTTTAAAAAAGTTTTGAACAGATCCTTTAAGTGAGAATTTGATTTTTCCAATCAAATAATATAAAACATCAGTTACCCACTAACTTAAAAGAGGTGGGTTAGGATTGTTCCTGTTGAGCAAAACAAGTCTACGTTTGTTTTTCCTTCTCCACTTTAAGCCCATCTGGGAGTACACCAAACACAGCTGTTAGTGGATTAGGAGGGATTGTGACACCAAGGCTGTCTGATAGGCATTTAAATATTTTTGTGAAAATGATGTTAATTTGGTACATGCCCAAAACATGTGGTCCAGTGAAGCTGGAGCTCGATTGAAACATTCGCAGGTTGAATCTTGCCCTGGAAACATCATGGACAATTTCAAATGAGACAGATGCACTCGATAAAAGATTTTAAGTTGAATAATTGAATGCTTTGCACATATGAAGCTATAGTGAATTCTGTGTGTCGCTGCCTTCCACTCTGTTTCTGAAATGTTGTAAGATGTTGTAAATGTTGTAAGAGATCCTTTTCCCACTGTGCTCTGAGATCTTTAAAAGGAGAGGACTTTAAAATTTGTTTATATATTATAAAAATGCTGTCAGGGTCCCCAAGACTGATCAATATCTCCTCTGGAATAGAAATTGGTGGGAGGAGAAGAAAACTTTCATTTAGTTTCTAATTTGGAAATAGTGGAAAAGTTGTGTTGATGGGAGATTACCTTTGGAATATAACTGTTCATAGGATGCAAATACTATACATTATTTATATACAAATCTGTAAATGATTTAATCCCATATGTTTTCCAAACATTAAAAACTGTGAAAGTTTGAGAGGGTGGAAAAAGGTGGTTATCATGTAGAGGTGCCACATATCAAATATTCTTTAACTTAAAGTGTGTTCTACATTAGTTCCATATTCTGAGTGAATGAAGGACAAATGGGTTGTTAGTATACAGGTGCCGGTCATAAAATTAGAATATCATGACAAAGTTGATTTATTTCAGTAATTCCATTCAAAAAGTGAAACTTGTATATTAGATTCATTCATTACACACAGA
>JANRMT010062815.1:8366829-8386056 GCA_026402145.1 Polypterus bichir lapradei | reverse complement strand
AACAAGGATTTATGTGGCGTTTTAGAAGTCAGATTTCTGTGAATAATCAGGTTTTTGAAGCACATGTAAAGGCATTATATACTTCTGAGCCACCCCAAGTTTTTTTGGGCTACATTTTTAGCTACATTCTAAAGTACTGTTAAAAAATGTATGTAACATAATCTACTAACACATTTGCATTACTTCTGTTGTTTTTTTTTATAAAAAAAAAAAAAAAATCTTGGAAGGAGATGATACGTAATCTTCTCAGAAGACAATTTGACGTCCCACGAGTCAAGGCAGTGAGACAAAAGGACAGCTGCTGCATGGGCTTTTAAATGATCGACGCACAGCGTGACAAGCAGAACACGCAGCATGGCAGCAGCAGGAGAAAGACAGCAGCTGATCAGACTGCATCTCCTCAGCGTGCATTCAGCCCCCCACCCCCCAACCCACACCTTGACAGCGCGAGCGGTAGAGATGCAAAGTGGCTGGAGCTTCTCTACCCTTGAGGGTGAGCGAGCGAAGCAAGCAGGGGGCAAAGCCCCCTTAGTTTTCAAAAATAATGTAATAAACGAACATGTGATAACTGACTCGTTGAAGTTACTAACAAAGTTTTACATTTTAAATTATCCAACTTTCAAATCAGTTAAGTCCCTGAATACTACACCCTATGTAAATTTATATAACTTCTTTTGACTTTGATTTTGTCTAGTGATTTAGTTTTTAGACTTTTTTTTGTTTTTTGTGATCACTTCTTTGCTTTGACCTTTTTCTATCCTTACAACTACTTTTCTTCTTTTGTTTTTTTTTTTTGTTGGTTTCACTTTCCTGTCCACACTTGTCCTTTTGGATCAGTGTTTCCCAAACTCGGTCCTGGGGAGCCCCTGTGGCTGCAGGTTTTTGTTCCAACCAGATTCCTAATGAGTGACAACACCTGATAACACTGATCTCATTTAATTAGCTGGTATAGCAGCATGAGCTTTACATTTATAAGACAAATATTTTATAAATATTTCTGCTTTTGCTATAGATTTAAATGCTTAACTCTCTTTTGTTGATTTCATTATACTTTGCCCTTTCTCTGTGCAGTTTTTCCCCCTTCGTTGTATCTTAATAATGACAAAAACAAGCAGAGCAGACACCCAGGCAAACAACACTGAATAATCAAAGGCTGCAACTACTTTAGAGTCAGACCCACTAATTAGTAAATAATGGATTAATTAAACAATTAGAACATCTAGAAAAGTAGAATGAAAATCAAGATGAAAATACTGTTAAAAAGAAAAAAAATACATTATTCCTATATAACTGCTTGGTACATTTTAATATTTTTTTTAGCAAACTTAGTTATCTAATTTCTATATTGTTCCCAAAACACAGAACTTAGTAAATAAGACATCACTTAATTAGCCCAGGAGTTCAATTAAAAACAGAAGCTGGTTGGAACAAAAACCTGCAGCCACAGGGGGTCCCCAGGACCGAGTTTGGGAAACACTGTTTTGGATCATCCTGCTCACAGCACTGCCAAAGAATAATACAAAAGGATGAATGGGCCTCAACACCATGGCCTTTTTATTTATTTTTTCACTCTTCAAATATATTTTAGTATTATTTTAGGCTGCAGAGCTAGAAAAACTGAAATTTCCATTAGAGAAACTAACTGCAGATAGACCAATTTCTAATGAATAGGGCAAAGCAAATAAATCAAAAATTTTAGGTAGTCTTCAATACACAGTCTGTAGCATGTTTGCATTTTATTTATTTTTTTAGAATTTTATTTTTTACTTCGATAAAGCAGAACATTACTGCATACTACTCAATCAAACAAATAATAATAACATAAAAGATATGCTGTGAGCCTGCTCAGGATAAACAGGTTTAGAAAGTAGGTGGATGGATAGATAATAGATACAATAGTTTATTTCAAAATCAATCCAGAGAAAATAAAGGAAAATAACAGTATAACAGACAAACAAAACAATATTCAAACCCCACCAAAGAGAAAAGGAAAGAGGAAGGAAACCATCTTATCTAACTTTTTAAATTTAATAAAACAGTTAATAGCTTAAGAGAGTTGATCATGGGCTGATATTCTAAAATTATATAATGTATTCTTGCCATGTTTTTAAAATGTTTTGGATATTTACTTTTAAAGACAGTTTCATTTTTTCTAATTTCAGATAATATAGACCGTTGCTTGCCGACTGAGTTTTAGAGGGTGGGTTGGAATTTTTCTAGTTAAGCAAAATAAGTGTATGTGCTAGTAGCGTAGTATAGTACATTTCAATCAATTTTTTCCCCATGTACTTCAGTCCTAATTCTGTACACCTATTATCACCAATGATATTTTAGGTGTGATTAAAATTATCTGAGAAGCATGTAAATATTTTTGTCTAAAATTATGTTGATTTAGTGTATTCTCAAAACATATGGCCTGGTGATGCTGGAGATAGATAACAACACTCACAAGTTAAATCTTGCTCATGGTGCATTTTAGACAATTTTTAACAAGATATATGTGATCGATGAAAGGTTTATAGGTAAATTATGGAGTTTTGGTATATAGAACTTAAATGTGTTCTATGAAGGGTGGAGTTTCACTAATTGCTAATTGAAAAATCTCCTTCCCTCTATTCCCTAGGATAATAGAAGGACAGATTCTTTGAAATACTGTATATATTTTTGATGTACTGTCTGAGTCTTCATCAAGACTAACCAGTGTTGCCTCTAGAATAGATATGGATGTGAGGTGTGGGAAATTGGGTAGATTTCTTTTAACCAAATTTCTACTTTGTATAGTAGTACTGGGGTGTTGTATCGTCTTAGCCATTATGAATGTTGTGAGTTACCATGAAAGCTTGCATATTGTAACATTTTTAGGTAACCAATAAAAGGTGTCATTTTGCTTGACTTCCAACTACTTTGAACAGTACTGTATATAGGAAAAAAGTGTGTAGTTAGAAAGTTAAATTTGGAGCATAATTGTTCAATAGATGCAAATATGCTGTTCATTTAAGGTCACCTAAGTATTTTAATTCCTAACGTTTTCAATATTTTTAATACTCTGTAGGTTGGAAATGGTTGAAAAAGACAATTAATGTGTATTGCACCAGCAGGTAAAATGTCTCTACCTTAAAATACCTCCTAAACTGGTTACTTATTTTAAGTAATTAGTGGACAACTGAATTGCTGGTAAATTGAGAATAGTATTGATTGGAGTGTAGAACAGGGCATACAAAGAAGATTTAGAACAGGGGTTCTTAACGTGAAGTCTGTGGACCCCATGGGTGTCCATGGATGGGTTTCAGGGTGTCTGTGATGGTCAGATAAAATGTAACATTTATATTCACTATACAGCCTGGTACTGTTGATTTATAGTAGATGTAATTGTAATGGTAGTAGAAAATGTAGTAGTAGTAGATCTGTTTTAATTTGCACAAGAGGACTGTATTTCATTACTTTTTGCATAAAAAGGAGTGATTTTTTTTTAGATTGTTTACTTTAAAGTTTAATAATACTTTGTGTATGTCATATATGTATGAGACAATCAAATCTCGATAAATAAAGTACATTATATTCATTGCATGCATAGCTTTTATCAGATTCTTAAAGGGGTCTGTGACTCAAAAAAGGTTAAGAATCTCTGATTTAGAACAAGATTTGTTTTCCATTACAAATCAACTCGATGTACAGTATATTTGTGAATTTCTACCAATTTCCAAGGTTTTACTGTGAGTATATTTTCTGCCCAGTTGTCAACCTGAAATTTAGGTAGTGCCATATTGCCTTCAGCTTGGGATCTTTGCAGAGCTGCCTTTGGATGTGTAGCCATTTTGATGGACAATGTTATGACTTACTTCTTGATGAAAGATATATTGGAGTATATAGTAGGGATATTACAATAACAGCATTTATGTATTTGATACCAATACCAGTTAAATTTAATGATATTTGATACCACAGCAAAAACAGAAATTCCATCTATTCCTTTATTCAGGCAAACAGTTCTGTGTGTTTTTTCCATAATAGAATATAAACATATACTAAATACTAACAATAGCAAGATCTTTAAAATAGTGGTATATTCATCAAGTTGTTACCGAACCATTGTTTAATTGGCATTCAAAAATCTATAAATTCTGGGCTTTAATTTTAATGTGTGACAGACATGGCGATTCATCCAGCATAACAACAAAAATTGGTAATTTTATAATTTTGTGGGAGATTTCAGCATAGGGTTTATAAATTATGGTAGCATCATGTACCACATGATATAACTTACAATATGCACATTCAGAATGAATTTTTTTTTAACAGTTTCGCCCTAGTAACCAAAATGAAGTGCTGAAAATCAATACTAAGAATAAAAATTCAAACATTATTAGATATGTGCTGCTGAATTAGTGAATTCCAAGATATTTTGGGATATTTTAATTTAAACAAATTGTTTAAAGCTGTTTTTGTAATAAGTCCAGTATGTCTGAGATTCTGTCTGTTAAGGCTATAACATTTGCAGTTCCAAGATTTTTAAGGTTTATGTCTGTGTCATTAGCTAGTTAAAAATACTTACTAATGAGTAATATTTAACAGATAAGTGAAAAAATAGCTCAAAGAGTAATATAACAAACAATCACCCCCCAAAACACACACACATAACCTCTAAGATATAAACAACATTCATAGTCAAAGTTAGGCATATTTCCTTGAATATAAAGGAGGCCTTATAGCATTTGTTGAAACACTTCTGCTAAATAATTCTTTAGCTGAAAGTACTTAATGATAGTGTTAGAGAGAGCATGTGCAGCATTGTTCGTAAAGGCACTTAATTTTGTTTTCAAACTGTGCCTCGTTATTACCTTCAGTGGGTCAAGAGTGCTTCCCATAACTGAGCCTGCCTTTATAATTAGCTTATTACAGTTTTTCTCAAATGCTAAAACACAAAAACCAATCCTCTAAACCAAATGACCAGTTGTCTAAACACATTTACTAAATCTAGCCATCATTTTCCAATATCATAAACACATTTCACATGAAGACACAATTCACAAAACACAATCCTCCATTCTCATAAATCTAAACACATTTTTCCTTGCTAAAACACAAGTTGCAAAAGAACTCTGCTCATATTCTCAAATGAAAGCTCATGTGATGCAAAATGCTTGCCACAGTCAACAATATTTGAACACAATGAACACACCTGGCGTCATTCATTACACACAACGACTCAAAATTGAAGACACTTGTTGCTAATGCTGTGACCACATGTATAAAAGCAAGTTCAGAGTGCACAGTTTGCTGAAGATTCCAAACAAACATAATGGATGAAGGCAGAGTCAGGGGAAGAGGAATTCGAGTCAGAGGAGGGAGAAGAGCTGGCCATGGAAGAAGAGGAACAGGCCAACGAGGAAGAGGAGTTCAAATCAGAGGAGGAAGAGGAGCAGGCCAACGAGGAAGAGGAGTTCAAATCAGAGGAGGAAGAGGAGCAGGCTAACGAGGAGGCCAAGGGACAGGAGAAGGTCCAGGAGGGAGAGCAAGACAACCTCGCACCATCATTACGGACGAGATGCGAGCAACAGTCATTGACCATGTCATTGTCCATGGCATGACAATGGCTGAAGCAAGACTAAGAGTCCGTCCAAACCTGAGTAGGTTCACCGTGGCCACCATTATCAGGGCATTCAGACAACACAACAAGTATTGTACGCTATTGCTTTCTTTGTCACAATACAGTTTTACAAGCCTGTGAAAGTAGTCTATTTTTTTCAAATCAGTTGTTATTGTAAAACATGTCAATTGACAACACGTTTCTTTCTTTAGAGTTGAAAGAATGCCACATAGAGGTGGGAGGGTTGCCATATTTACAGCGGCACAAGAAATCCTCATTGTGGATATGGTTCCTGAGAACAACCTCATCAGACTCTGGGAGATCAGAGACAAAGTCATTGCCGATAATGTCAACTTTGAGAGCATTGATGATGTCAGCTTGGCCACAATAGACCAAGTTCTCCGGCGCCAAAAGATGTGGATGAAACAGGTCTATAGGGTTCCCTTTGAGCGCAACTCTGCGCGACACAAAGACCTATGTTACGAGTATGTGCAAGTAACTATACATCCATGTTCACAGTACAGTTAGTGGACATACTGTGTTGCTCAGTGGCCTACATTACTTCTGGACAATACTGTGCTACCTGATTGACTGTTGTTCTGAACACCTGTGCACTTTCACATTTTCACAGAGGATATTACAGTTGGACGCGATGTCCAGACCTCAGAAGTACCTCTACCTGGATGAGGCTGGCTTCAGCCTGCAGAAACGAAGGCAAAGAGGCCGTAACATCATTGGCCAAAGAGCCATCACTGAGGTTCCTGGCCAACGGGGGGGTAATATTACTCTTTGTGCGGCCATGGGTTCGGAGGGGCTTGTCCACCGGCATGCTGTCCTTGGGTCTTACAACACCCAACGTCTCCTCACCTTCCTAGAGGAGCTAAAAGACATCCTCCTGGACCGCCAACAACACCATCCTGGGCCCGCACATCACATTTATGTGATCATTTGGGACAATGTCCGCTTCCACAGAACAAACCAAATCAGAGAGTGGTTCACCACCAACAGTAACCACTTTTTAAACGTCTGTCTGCCACCCTACTCCCCTTTCCTGAACCCTATAGAGGAGTTCTTCTCATCGTGGAGATGGAAGGTTTATGACAGACAACCATACACTAGAGAGAACCTCCTAAGGGCAGTGGAGCTGGCCTGTGTTGACATCCCAGTGGAGGCCTTCCAAGGATGGATTCGCCATTCCAGGGCATTTTTCCTGCGGTGCCTGGCAAGAGACAATATAGCCTGCGATGTGGATGAGGTGATGTGGCCCAATGCAGCTCAGCGACATGATGCCACACAGTGATTGTGGTGTGTGTGTGGTGTGAATAAAGTAAATAAAAAAACTTCACACCCTGATAATGTTTTCAAGAATACTGTTGTGTGCAATAGATTCTGTTTTTGCATTGAGTTGTGTTACAGTAGTGTACATGCAGAATTTTCTATAGATTTATACTCTTCATATGAAACTCACAAATCTAAATGCCTAATCCTCTGCAGAGATCTAAGAAGATCCGTTACTGTAAAGTTTCTAAAAATATGCATTGGCAGTTATGAAACAAAGAACCTTCTCACAAATTGAGCATTGTGTTTTCAATTGTTTTGCTGTAGTGTGTAATGATGTGTATAGTGTTTACATTTTTGAAAGCTTCAAGCTGCTCTTTTGGTGTGAAAGTTTGAGTTTTGAAGTGAGAAGGTGTGGTTGTGTTTATGTAGCTTTCGAAAAGGGTGTTGTGTTTAGACATTGGGGAACATGGAGGAAACGTTTGTGAAATGTGTTTTAGCGTTTGAGAAAAACTGTAATTTGGTAGGTCTCTTTTGAAGTCATTTTACTGGCTCAACACACCACAAAGTAGAAAATCACACTCGCAATCAGAGAGTTGCAAGTACAGAACATGTTAAAATGTCACTACCAAAATTCTCCTAAGAAAAAAAAATCTGCTCTGCCCTTTCATGTATAGTTCCTCTGTGTTACAAGACCATTACAACCAGTCATTAATTTTCACACCCAAGTACTTGTATCATTTTACCACCTCCACATGCAAACCTTGCATAGAGTCCTTGCATAGAGGGGTCTTTGGTGCAGCAAAAATCATTCACTAGTTTCTTGGTGTTGATGATGTTAAAGTGCAGACAATTGTTTTAGCACTAACAAACAAAGTTTTTCACCTGATTCCTATACTCTGTTTCATCCTTCCTATCAGTAAACCCCATTAGTGCAGAATCATCTGAGAATTCCTGCAAGTGACATGACCTTCAGAATCATCTGAGAACTTCTGTAAGTGATATGACCTTTTTTAGGTAGACTTTATTATTTACAGTTTGAATGTACAAAAACATAATGCACTGTTACACAGATCCAGTAAAACAAACAAGGATACAACTAAGAACTAGTGCTATCATGTATACACATACACTTAAGATTAGTACAAAGACGAATAATTACCTTCAACAGTACACAAAGTTATAATTTATAATTTAGCATCATCCCTACAAGTAATAGAATTAAAATTACTTATAACCCTTGAAATAAGAGTTCTTAAATCTGTTGCTCTTTACCCTTGGTTTCCTAAATCTAAAGCCTTATGGCAACAACTAAAATCTGTATTTTAAGAGGATGGCTATTGTGTAACAGAATTGAGTTGGCCTTCTTTCTAACATGTTTGTAATACAGCTCAGTGACAGAGGGCTGCTGCAAAACAACAGCTGTATTGCTAATGTTTACAGTGTTGTTAAGTTGGCTTATATTTTAAAGCTAAAGTTGCCAAACCAACAAAAGCAAATGCACCATTAGATTCAATAAAGGACTTATAAAACAGTGTCACTGTGGTTTTGTCCACTTTAAAACAGTTGAGTTTCTTAAGAAAGAAGAGCTGTGCCTGGCCCTTCCTACAAATTTGTTCTGTGTTAAGATAGAATTTTAGTCTGTTATCAATGATTGTTCATAGATATTTGTAGTGCCGTACCTTCCATTGTCTCTCCTTTAATAAAAGTTGAGGCAGTGGAAGGAGGAGAGCCCATGAGATCTTTTGTCTTAGAAATATTTAGCTGTAAAAAGGAATGATCATACCATTACACAAATTCATTGACAATAGGTCCATGGCTCTCTTTCTTATTTAAAAAAAAAAAAAAAACTCACAATGACAGAGCTGTCTGCCAATTTCAGGATATGTCTGTCCTTATGTGTATTTCCACTGTGATATTTGTATAAGATAAACCAATTGATATTATCAGTAATGATGATTGATATACTTAAGCTATTAGAAAAACAGCCATTAACACTTATTCTTTGTGTTCTATTTGTTAAAATGTCTAGTCCACCCCTCCAAGGTAGGTGTCAAACAGAATTGATCAATCAGTTCGTTAACTAAAATGTGGGTCTGGATTATATTCGGAGCTGAAGAGAAAGATATAAACAATGATCTTGAGTGTTTTTTTATCTTTCCATGTGCTCATAAAGTAAATTCAGAAATACAGTGGAACCTCGGGTTATGACCGAAATTCGTTCCAAAACTCTGGTCGTAACCTGATTTGGCTGTGACCTGAAGTAATTTCCCCCATAGGATTGTATGTAAATACAATTAATCCGTTCCAGACCATACGAACTGTATGTAAATATGTTTTCTTTAAAGATTTTTAAGCACAAAAATAGTTAATTATACCATAGAATGCACAGTATAATAGTAATCTAAATGTAAAAACATTGAATAACACTGAGACAAACATCTAGACTGCCTGCGCTCGCTCGCTCTCAGTTGCACGCCCACATCACGAACTCCTCAGGAACCGCTTCGGCCACCGCAACCTGATTTGTATGTGTTCAGAGATGTTTGTGACCCGAGGTTCCACTGTATTGCTGAGGCATCCACCACAAGAGGGCTCATATACAGTAGTCCAGGACCAGTCTCTCGAAGGTCTTCATGATGTGGGATGTAAGGGCCTTTGCTCTGTAATCATTTGGTGAAAAAGCATATTTGTCTTCTTTGTAAAGGGAAAAATACAGAATGTTTTCTACAGCACAGCACTTAGGGATAGACTGAACAGGTAAAACAGGATACAACATAGTTGATCATCTCAGGTCTTAAGAAACAGAGAACTGACTGGTTTCACATTTTTTAATGAGTGTAACCTCCATAGCTATCTCCTCACATGGTCGTCAGTTGTGGGCAGTGCCTGGTAATGGTCAGAGATAAACTCATCACAGGACATACCAGTTGAAGTCGTAATAGTTGCTGATGCAGTAGGGATGGTGTGAGGGTTCTTTTCATTGGAAGAATGGTGGTGGTGGAAGGAAGGAAAATCTATTAGAAAATTAGTTTATGGTGTTACCTTTGTCCATGTTCCTATCTAGCAGCAGAGCCCAGTATTGATTGAGTTCAGTAATTTTGCCCACTCCATTTCAAACATTTTTTATGTTATTTTGAGTTAGCTTGTTTTCTAGTTTAGTTCTGTAAGCTTTCTTGCCTTTACTCAGCTTTTTTCAATATTCTCTTTACATCATTTTAGAGCATCTTTATTACCAAGTTTGAATACTCTCTTTTTCTCCTCATTCAGACAAGTTTTTAGCTCCTTAGTATTATAGAGGTTGTTGCTCTCTTTCTAAATGTTTCTAAGCCGACTCTGTCCTTGAAGCCTGGTGATGCTGATCATGAAAAAAATAGAGCAAGTATCACAGGGTTAGTGCTGCTGTGTGCAAATGGTTTGATTTTCCCAGGATGACAGTTCAAGTAGTACAGCGTCATAGGATAAAATATGTTACCATACATTAAATGCCATCCTTGCATGTGCAGCACCTGCAATGTGTTCTTCTGATTCCCTGGCAAAACAGCTGGCTGTTAAGATAAGATTCATAAAATGTTTGCTGTGGCATGTGTATATATGGACATTCAGTGGAGGTTCGAGGGTTTAAGATCTGCAGTGAATATTGTATTTCAAAGCAACTGTACCCAGAAACTACTTGTACTTTGTCACTGTAAAATAACTATACTAGTCAGTAATTCATATCACACTAGAAATGAGACTACCGTGCAGTGTGTGAGTTCTCGTCCCTTCATTTCACATGCTCTCCACTACTGAAACATTACAATCATGAATAAAAATAGTATTTTATATAGGGTTTTTTTTCTTCTTTCTTTTTTCTGTTTCTTTAAATTTGTGTATCATTTATGGCGTAAACTGCATTAGTGGAGATTTTATTTTCATAATGAGTTATGTTTGTTTAGCAGGTGAATTGAGATTCCTACTGACTGTGAGAAAGTCTTTCCTGAATGACTAAAGTTATGGCATGTTGTCTCAGTTAGTATTCTGTTTTATGCATGCGTACTCACTGTACTTTGTGTCTTGCCACTTTAAGAAACAGCAGTTTGCAATGTTTTACTGCAGGTTCTGTTAATTGTTAGATTAGTTTAAGAATTCTGTTTAAAGAATGAGTGATGACATTTTCAAAACTGTTTTAACTTTGGCTGTCAAAAGCACTGTAAAGATATAGTATTTTACTCATTATTTGGTGTAGTTCAACTGTTTTGTTTCATTCTTTATTTTAGGCCACTCTTACAAATTAATGTAGAAAACAGACAATAAAAGGATTAGATATACAGTTGTCCTCTATGTTTTTTATATGACTGTCTGACCAGAGTCTTGAAAGACAACTATAACAAGTGAAGTAAATAATAAAAAAAATATGCAAAATATACACATTAAAATTTATTTTACAAGCTGTGATAATGAATTAAGTGTTTTTCTTTCTTTTCTTATTTAAAATAGTCAGATGGAGAGTGACAGAGAGGGAGAGAGAAAGCAATGTTTACTGATTGACAGACACTGATGCCAGCAAGGCAGACAAGCCTTTAAATGAAATACAATGAAAACTCAAAATTAAGTAAGGAAACAACATAAAAATGGTTCAGAAAATGTTTTATCTGAGAATTTTGTTTGAATCATGTCTATTCATAAAATTTGTACATTTTGGGGAAAAAAAACAGTATTTCATATTATTGTGAGAAAATGTACTAGGTTTATGGTATATACAGTATGATGCTGATCTTCAGTCTTTAAGGTGTTTTGAGAACATATCGATGGATATTGAGTATCAAAGTTTTGTGCAGAATAATGACATTATCAGTTTAAGTACATATCGCCCAACCCTATTAATATTGTCAGCACAGAAATGAATAAAGTCCATGATGCAGTGACTTAGGCCATCAGCATCATCCCCATATGATTCACACATCATTTTCCAGCCCGTCCTTTGGAAGCAGTCATTCAGAGACATTTCAGCTTTAAGGGTGTACTTCCTTGCTATCTAGATGGTAACACGTTGCCATTGAATAGCAGGTTGGTAGGTGGTGGTAAGATGAATCAGGTTGTGGTAAGATCTGCCCAAAGATGCCAAAGATTTACATTTAAAGGCATTTTTAAATTTGAAAAGAGAGATCTAGCATGTTGTTTCCTCAAGTGCAACATGACATACAGTGGGGGAAATAATTATTTGATCCCCAGCTGAATTTATAAGTTTGCTCAGTTACAAAGAAATGAATAGTATCTAATTTTTATGGTAGTTTCATTTTAATGGAAAGAGACAGAATATCAACCAAAAATCCAGGAAAAAAACACATTGCATAAAAGTTAAAAATTGATTTGCATGTCATTGAGTGAAATAGGTATTTGATCCTCTACAACCTAGCCAAAATTCTAGCTCCTACATATTGGCTGTGTGTCCATGTGGCACACAGAGTACAATCGATCAATCAGTCAATTACAGATACTTGTGATCTCAACTTATGTGTACAAAGCACACATGTCCACAGAATAAATTTCTTCCATTCCAACCTCTCCAGCACCATAGGCAAGACCAAAGAGCTGTCAAAGTATGTCAGGGACAAGATTGTAGACCTGCACAAGGCTGGAAAGGGCTACTAGACCATCACTAAGAATCTTGGTGAGTAGGTGACAACTGTTGGTATGATTATTCAGAAATGGAAGAAATATAAAATTTCCATCAATTGCCCTTGGTCTGGAGCTCCATGCAAGATCTTGCCTCATGGGGTGAGGATGATCATGAGAAAGGTGAGGGATCAGCCCAAACTACACGGGTGGAGCTTGTTAATGAACTGAAGGCAGTTGGGACCACAGTCACCAAGGAAACCATTGGTAACACACTTTGCCGTAATGGATTGAAATCTTGCAGTGCCAGCAAGTTCCCCTGGCTCAAGAAGGCACATGTATAGGCCTGGATGTTCACTGACAAACTTAAGATGGGTATGTACATGTCCTTTTAAAACTGCCTTTGGAGTTTTCCTGTGAAAACTTTCTGTGAAAACCTCTGGGGATGCATTGGTCTCAAAAAATGATCAATTTGTTCAGAGATGAATTCTATAAAGTCCCCCTCAGTTATAGGACAAAGTGGGCATTGCCTATTTTCCCTGACGTTTAGTGGCACACAAGGCCTGTCAAGACAATAGATTTAACAGGAATGCAGAAATCCAGCTGCATCATCCCCTGCTGTTCTGAGTAAAAATTTATACTGCAGCTTATACCAGTATCAGTCATCTACTTCATCTGAAAAGAAAGGTGTAAATGCACAAGTTGTCAGACAAAAGTTTTTATAAACTTCAAGGGAGAAAACTAGTGTCAATGTCAAAATGTAACTAAACTAATAATCATTATCCTTTTATAAATAATTTGTTTGCTTACTTAAATGTTCAACTCTTGTTAATTAATCTCTTTAAGTTTTTAAAGCTTGGATTATCCTTACTGTGCATCACATCTGTACTGTAGGTTTAAAATCGTCACACCCATAACAAAAAGTGTAAAATATAAATTAAGAACATGACAAAAATAAAACACTTAAAGTAGTAATACATTTCAATGGCTGTTAATGCTGGCATAGTGGGGATGTTAAACATGAAAAAAATCTTTTTACAATATGATTGTTAAATACAGAGAGAGAGAGAGAATCTTAAGAAGTAAGTGAGCTAGAACCATTAAAACTAAGTCACAAGCAGCAGCAATTGGGTTCTGATTAAGTGGTAAGAGTAAAAACTTGCTGGCACTGTAGTCCTTAAGGGCTAGCACTAGGTTCCCTAGGTCACGTGGACAGAAGAAATGACGTACTTCCGGGTTGAAGAAAAAAGGAGTTTTCATCCGACCTGGAAATGTTGCCAGTCACATGGACAGTGAGAAGAGAAACACTTCCGGGCCAACGTTGAGCTGAGTTGGGAGGAAGGGTGACAACGCGTCTGGGAGTGGAGGATTTGATTATTGATTGTGAATTGTGATTTTTTGAGTATTGTGGAGTGGAGGGTGCTTTGTGCATTTTATTATAATAAAGAGTCAACATTTTGGACTTTTATCTGTTGTCTGGCGTTTGGTCTGAGGGTTCAAAGGGACGACAGCGCTCCCTATCTGTCACAGAGTTTACATGTTTTCCTGCTGGGTTTCCACAGTGTGCTACAGTTTCCTTCCAAAGATATGCAGATTTGGTGACAGTAGTATATGTGAGTGCTTGTATTCACTTTGCGATGAGCTGATGCTCTGTCTATAGATTGTTTCTGCCTTGTGCCCAGTGCTAGCTGGAATGGACACATCCACGGATTGATGCATTTAATCATTAAACATCCTTTTCAGAGAAATTTGCGGCAAGGTGTCATTGGAATTTAA
Source organism: Polypterus bichir lapradei (assembly GCA_026402145.1). Lineage (NCBI taxonomy): Eukaryota > Metazoa > Chordata > Cladistia > Polypteriformes > Polypteridae > Polypterus > Polypterus bichir. The sequence goes on along the minus strand of JANRMT010062815.1, from coordinate 8,371,817 downwards.
TGGGTGTTCCAGGTAATTCACAACACAGCGAGGTCGAACCTGTTCTCAGTGTGATATCTCGCACTGCCACCTGGTGGATTCGTCCAGATTTATGTATAGTACATACAGAGTTAGATTTTCATTTTAAATAGTTACTTTTAAAATATTAATGAAAAGGGACACTGGTAATTAATATATGCAGCCACCTGTCAGTTTCCCAAATATTACTATCAAGATTTTTTTAAATGTTCATGTCTGCTATTTTAGTATCAGTAACATTACAGCCTTCTGTTATTTGCCTTTAACTGCAGCCTGCTATACATTATCTTTCATAATACAAAGGAAATTGGTAGATCAACCCATTGTAAATGAGCACAGCACCCCAATACTTTCTTTAATTTGATCTGGTGGCAACACTGATAATTTAGTAAATTAGTATACAGCCATCAGATTGTTTATGCATACGCTAATAAAAGGAAGTGTGCTGTGCCTTTGATTTAGTATATCTATACTCTTGAAATGGAGAGTAGTGCATTTTCCTTTTATGTGTTATAAATTTATAGTGAGAAAAAAATCAGGTTAGACAGCTACAAAACAATATAGTACAATTTATTTTTGTTTAGCCCAAAATCACACACAAAAGGTGTACCGAAATGGGTTTTAACAGGCCTTGTCTTTTGACAGCCCTCCAGCCTTGACTGTCTAAGAATACAAGAAAAAACTCCCAAAGATAAAACCCTTGTAGGGAAAGAATAATGGAAGAAATCTTGGGAAAGGCAATTCAAAGAGACCCCTTTTCCAGGTAGGTTGGAAAAAGGGGGAAATACAATACACAGAACAGAACACAAGATAGGGGATGTGAAATTGATATGAATTATATTTATTAAGAAGCAGGTGCAAGTAATTTAGGCTCAAGTCTCATTATACAAAAAAAAAAACTTAATCAAAAATAAACACTCAGTGCATTTAATCTGGAAAGTAGCAGATACAGCAAGTAGTGTGCATTCAGCAGAATACTATGTTAAAAGTAATATATTAAAATATAATAAGTATGTAAAATTACAATGTGAATTTTAAAATGCAGCAAAGAAATTCAGATTTTTAAGCAGCTCATCAAAGGCAATGCACACTGAGGAAATATGGGTGGTTTATTATCATTAGAAAATCAGTCAAAAGGTTTAAAGATACAGAGAAAACAGGAGTATGTTATAAGCAGCGGTCACGGTGGCACTCGGATTCACAACGTCAAATATGCAACTTATGTTTTGTTAATTTCAAGCTTGAAATAACAAATACTGCATGTATTGTAGGTTAATAAGATAAGTTACATGTGTGACTTGGATAAACTTTTATATATATTCACAGTCAGACTTACTCATCAAGATCTTCTAGGGATAAAATATGACCCATTTGTTATCTACAGTGCAGGCCTTGTAGCAGGGGATATCTTTAGAAATGGGCAATCTCCCCAATAAAAAATAGTTAGGACCTTAGGAAATAAGAAAATGTCAAAAACACTTCCTAAGATGTGTTTTTTTTTTTTGTTTTTTTTTTTTTATAAACCAGGATTGATGCAGCAACTTTCCGAAACAGATTTATCTAACATAAGGAGTGATTTCAGTCTGTAAAAAAAATACTTCAGCTAAAAATGATAGTTTTTTATCTTTTACGTACCTAGAGTTGTTTGCAATGATACCAGTGAAGACCTTCTACTCTGTTGTTTTCATGGAGAAATTACAAAATTCCAGATACAAAAAACTAATTGGATACACTGTTTGAATAACACTTCATTTAGTTATTTAGTTCCAAATGTCCCAACTGTTTATTTTGCCTAAAATATTGTTAAATAAGCCACTTCTGGAAAATTGTCACTTGAATAATTGCTTTCAAAGGAGAATAAGCTTTTGCATTGAAAGCCTTCCTTGAAAATATGACATGAAAAGTTTCTTTCAGCTGTCATTACAAACAATATGGAGTGAATAACTGATAAAACAAATTCTGGTACACTATTGCTATAAAAAGGGTCTTGAAGCTCTGAAGTAATGCATACCATTACAGGTAAAATAGGGTTGAACATAGTAGACAGACAGAATTTAGCAAAAGGGAGCATTCTTATGCTGAAGATTCACAAAAGTTAACATTTTCTGTTGTTAAAAGCAGAGCCTATAAAAATGAGAAATGCTTCCTGAAAATCACACAAAATGGTTAGCCTAGATTTTTGACAACAAGCTCCAAAAGCATAAGTAAGCAGCACAGGAGTTTTTGTGGCAGACTGAACAGATGACAGAGGATAATACAAAGTTGGTCAGCATATACTGTATATAGACAGTGGTAAATTAGCCTAATGTCAATATGTGTATATGCAAGAGTGGAACCTTTTGATGGACCTGTCGTCCTATACAGTCTTGGTTTCTGCCTTATGCAATGATAGGCTCTGGCCCTCATTTTTAATGAAGAAACATTACACTCTGGAGTTGTAGAGATGAACAATTGAATATTAGACAAATCTCAGAATACATTAGCCACTAGGAGCAAAGCCACACAAAGGAGATAAATTGAGTATGTCAGAATATTAGCAGATAAAAGGATACCTGAAAAGTGTAATAGGTATGCCTATAGAACTAGTAGTGAATCTTCAGTGAGTGAGAAGCTGAATAACATGAAAATGATGAAAACAGCATTCAGTGTGAGATGGAATAGTTGGGAGGAAAGTAAACATGGACGTGTGTCATTTGTGTTACCTTTATTAATTACTAGCAAAATACCCGCGTTTCGTAGCGGAGAAGTAGTGTGTTAAAGAAGTAATGAAAAAGAAAAGGAAACATTTTAAAATAACGTAACATGATTGTCAATGTAATTGTTTTGTCGCTGTTATGAGTGTTGCTGTCATATATATATACTAGCAGAATACCCGCGCTTCGCAGCGGAGAAGTACTGTGTTAAAGAAGTTATGAAAAAGAAAAGGAAAAATTTAAAAAATAACGTAACTTGATTGTTAATGTAATTGTTTTGTCATTGATATATATATACAGTGGAACCTCGGTTCACGACCATAATTCGTTCCAGAACTTTGGTCGTAAACCGAACTGGTCGTGAACCGAAGCAGTTTCCCCCATAGGATTGTATGTAAATACAATTAATCCGTTCCAGACCGTACAAACTGTATGAAAATATGTAAAGATTAAGCACAAATATAGTTAATTACACCATAGAATGCACAGTGTAATAGTAAACTAATGTAAAAACATTGAATAACACATAAAACACCCAGGCTCCCTGATCAGCTACACGAGCTGGCTCGCTCGCTCGCGCTCTCTCTCTCTCTCTCTGTAGCACACACACCACCGAAGCCCCTCCCTCAGCTACAGGAGCAGGCTGGCTCACGCTCTCTCTCTCTGTGTAGCGCGAGCGCACGCGCGCACACACACACACACACACACACACACACACACCCCTATCCTCCCCCCCATCCCTTCCCTGCCAGCGGTCCGCGCGCGCTCTCTCTCTCTCTCTCTCTCTGCGCTTCCTCGCTCGCGCTCTCTAATCTCTCTGTAGCACGTGCTCACGCAGCATTTTTTTTAAGATGAGTTTTAAGCACAGCGGAAAAAAGAAACATTGGAACAAATCCGAAGCGCGTGCAAAAACCAACTCACAAGCAAACAAAAAAGTAACATTGCAGGAGATCACGCTATTAAACCTAAAGCCTGATCGCTGTAAACAATGTTTGTAAAAGGAGTTTTAAGCACAGCAGAAAAAAACGAACAACAAATCCGAAGCGCGTGCAAAAACCAACTCGCAAGCAAACAAAAAAGTAACATTGCAGGAGATCACGCTATTAAACCTAAAGCTTGATCGCTGTAAACAATGTTTGTAAAAGGAGTTTTAAGCACAGCAGAAAAAAACGAACAACAAATCCGAAGCGCGTGCAAAAACCAACTCACAAGCAAACAAAAAAGTAACATTGCAACAAATCACACGATGAAGTCCTCCATGTAAACAATTTTTTTAATGAGTTTTAAGCACAAGGAAAAAAGCGAACATTTGAAAAAAGAGAAAAATACTGTAACATTGCAACAAAGCGCATTATGAACTAAAAAATTAACTTTTGAAAAATCCGTAATACAAAAACCATTAAGAAAACTAACCTTGCATGAGACGAGTTCTGGCATGAAGTGTTTTCCTTCAGGTGTTTTCTCTCTTGTGATTTCTTGGGTTTCTGGTGCTTTTAGCTGTTTAGCTGGTGGGAGTGAAAGCCTCATGCAGCCATTCCAAAAAGAAAGTTCTTGTGACCTCCACATTACTGGCAGTCTGGCTTTGTTTACATTGTGCTGCTTGAAAGCACGAGGGTTCTCAGATTGGTAAATGAATAAACTGGTAAACAGTTTTTCCACCTCTTGTAATTTCTTTCTTTACTTCGATTTCAATTTTCTTCAAAACTTTCTTTTGACCTCTCTTGACTTGCTTAGAAGCCATAGTTAACTGCAAAAGCACACGAAATACTGTAGAGCACAAAGAGAGTGCACGTCTTATTGAAAACAAGGAGCGGCTTTGCTTAAATGAAAAAGCCAGGCAGCTCTCTTTCTCTTTTAGGCTGCTTGCAGGCAAACACGTGCAGCAACCTCCTCCTCCCCCTCCCCAGCAGGCACGTGCTCTTGCGCTCAGACAAGGGAAACTGGCTTGTTCAGCAAACACTGCAGCAATCTCCTCCTCCCCCTCCCCAGCAGGCACGTGCTCTTGCGCTCAGACAAGGGCAACTGGCTTGTTCGTATACCGAGTGTGTGGTTGTGAACCGAGGCAAAAGTTTGGCGAGCTTTTTGGTCGTGAACCGGGACGTTTGTGAACCGAGGTTCCACTGTATATATATATATATATATATATATATATATATATATAGCAAAATACCCGCGGTTGGCAGCGGAGAAGTAAAAAGAAAAGGAAACATTTTAATAATAACGTAACATGATTGACAATGTAATTGTTTTGGCATTGTCATGAGTGTTGCTGGCATA
>JANRMT010062815.1:8299466-8356829 GCA_026402145.1 Polypterus bichir lapradei | reverse complement strand
CTTTTTCATAACTTCTTTAACACAGTACTTCTCCGCTGCGAAGCGCGGGTATTCTGCTAGTTAATAATAAAAGGCAAGGCTCTCACTCACTCATTCATCACTAATTCTCCAACTTCCCGTGTTGGTAGATGGCTGAAATTTGGCAGGCTCATTCCTTACAGCTTACTTACAAAAGTTAAGCAGGTTTCGTTTCGAAATTCTATGTGTAACGGTAATAACAGTCGACAACGTCTGCCATTTTGAACTTTCTTACTTATGGCCCCAGCTTCACGAAATTTGGTACGCGGCTTCCCTGCGTTAACCGAAACCGATGTACGTACTTATTTCGGTGGTATGACGCAACTGTCGGCCGCCATATTAAACTTTCAATCGTCAGTAATTCTCCAACTTCCCGTGTAGGTAGAAGGTTGAAATTTGGCAGGCTCATTCCTTACAGCTTACTTGCAAAAGTTAAGCAGGGTTCATTTCGAAATTCTACGCGTAACGGTCATAATGGTTAACAATGTTCGCCATGTTGAACTTTCTTATTTATGGCCCCATCTTCACGAAATTTGGTAGGCGGCTTTCCTGCACTAACCGAAACCAATGTACGTACTTATTTCAGTGGTATGACGCCACTGTCAGCCGCCATATTGAACTTTCCAACGATCTTTGTTACTTATGGGCCCATCTTCAAGAAATTTGGTACACGGGTTCCCATCGCTAACTGAATCCTACTTACGTACATATATACGTCCATAGCCTGCGGCTCAGTCATCGTGTGAGGCGGCGTTGGGTCCCCCATTCCAACGCCTCCCACGTTGTTGGCTGCCTGACTATATAGGGCCGTCTCTCGCTCCGGTCTCTACATTCCCTACCTTGCTTCGCCATGGGATTCTTGTTTCCCTGCTGATAACTACAGCCTTTTTATTTAATCCACGGCTTCTCCGCTGTTTTATTGTTCGTTTATTACGATTATAGTTATTGTGTAGGTATTGTAGGCTTACTTTACATTGTTCAGGTACCCATTTCCTTTATTGTTCCAACCATACCCCTATTAACATGTCTGTCGAGGTGATCAAAATCGATCAAAGAACTGTCACTTACCCAGTGGTTTCCATGCCTGGAGATGGCACCTACCTTTTCCATTCTCTTTGTTACATATTGCATGGCCATATCAGGCTCACTCTTGATATCCGAAGGAACATTGTGTCTTATGTATTGAGTGACTGGGACAGGTTCAAGGTGTGGACTGATGACGGTACAGGAGATAATTGTACTAGACAGGAGCACTATAAGAGTGAAATGCTTAAGCCCTTCACCTATGGTTCTGCATGTGAGTTGATGGCTGCCGCTGAATTGTTTGGTTGTCGCTTTCAAGTGTACCGAAATGACCAAATATTTTACACCTTTTGACAACCGCCAATGTCTCTTAAACATCTTAGATTCACAGGTGACGATTTCAGTAATGGACACTTTGATGTTTATGAATGTTTAAACTCTCAAAAGCTGGATGTGAAATTATCGATGAAGCCAGTTGTATGCTTACAACGCTTGACAGATGCTGAATGTCACTTCAACACAAGTCCTGCAAATACTGTCGTAATTGAAACAAACCATGAAACTCAAACCGATTGTGACAGCAGCAATCCAAGCTGTGAGATTTTAAACAAGATTACTTTTCACATGGTCAACTGTACGTTGCATGCTCAAGAGTAATTATATTACAACCGGAGTGCCGAAATGACAATGTGGTATACTAAGAGATCCTTAACAAATAATTATTGGCATATTTTCCCTCAGTTTAAAAAGGTTTAATTTTCTTCTTAATAAAAATTTTAAGACAGTACTTCGCCACTGCGAAGCGCGGGTATTTTGCTAGTATATATATAAAATCCTCTTTAATAAAACCCCTGTGTGCGTCCAGGTGTCCGTGTGTGTGTGTCTTCTGGTGAAGTGCGAATGCACGGGGCCACACGACACGTGTTCAGTCTCTTCCTGTGCAGAGAGAGGGACAGACACACACACAGCCATGCGACCGACAGACAGACAGACAGAGGCACGCACGCACGCACGCACGAAACCCCTGTGTGCGTCCAGGTGTCCGTGTGTGTGTATTCTGGTGAAGTGCGCATGCGCGGGGCCACATGGCACGTGTTCAGTCTCTTCCTGTGCGTTCCCTGTGCAGAGAGAAAGACAGACACAGACGCGCGACACACACACACACACACACACACGCACACACGTAGGCGTGCATTGTAGCAATGTAACTTTTCTTGGTTGTTTATTAAATTACGGATTTTTCAAATGTTCATTTTTTCCCTGTGCTTAAAACTCATTAAAAAAAAGTGTTTTTACCGAGCGGGTCGTAAGGCTATAGCGTGAACTCTTGCAGTGTTAGTTTTCTCTGTTCAAGGTTTTGTTAATGTTATTCAATGTTTTTACATTTAGTTTACTATTACGCTGTGCATTCAATGGTATAATTAACTATATTTGTGCTTAAAAACTTAAAAATATATATTTACATACAGTTCATACGGTCTGGAACGGATTAATTGTATTTACATACAATCCTATGGGGGAAATTACTTCGGTTCACGACCAAATGGGGTTATAACCAGAGTTTTGGAACAAATTATGGTCGTGAACCGAGGTTCCACTGTATTACTGTCGGACAAAATTACAGGCATTTTACGGAAATACAAACCAGTATTACTGAGAGAGAAATTTAAAGGCACACAATACAGTGACACATATTACAGCCACATACAAGGTCCCTTTCCATTTAATATAGACTATTCGTACTAATGTTTATGCACTACTATTCTAGCGCCCGTTATTGTAACGGGCTTAATGTCTAGTGTCGCAGCGGAGAAGTAATGTGTTAAAGAAGTTATGAAAAAGAAAAGGGAACATTTTAAAGATAACGTAACATGATTGTCAATGTAATTGTTTTGTGATTGTTATGAGTGTTGCTGTCATCAAGGATTTGATTATCATTATTTCTTTCAATCAGGTTCGTATTTGGAGGATGTGTTGTGTTCAAGTTACATTCTGTGTTTGTCAACCGTTGTAAAGATAACAGGTTTTATTCATTGATTCCTTTCTTACTGCATCAATAAACAGCTCGTCTTCCTCTTTATTTGAGACATCACACACTGCATGCACGGGTTTTTTTTTTTACACTGTCTTCCTTTAGCTGGATATTGACTTTTTGCACCGTGTGCTTTGTTTCCGCAGTAGCTGCACTTATGAATATGCTTGTATGCGTCACTCGCTTCATATTCTTTTGCTGCCTTCTCAATTGTGTAACGCGTTTTTTGTTCAGTGCTCTTTGGAGCTGTTGCCTTTTGTCTGCGTACTGCGTTCACAGTCAGTTCACGTGAGCCGCTCGGAGTACATGCATTGAAGGTTCTCAGCTGTGCTTGTGCTTTCTCGTGCGATGTTGTGATGTTAGCTCAGACCCGGCAATGCGTCTTCTCATTAAATTTAAAGTTAAGCTTTAAACCTTTCTTTCCTATTCGTTTGCATATGCACAGTCCTTCACTTGCAAGTTTAACTCTGTTACAGCAATTTTAACTCTGTTACAAAATGATCCAAAGTCTCGTTTATACCTCGCGTCTTCTCATTTAACTTGTATCTCGCGAATATCGTATTCGTCGTAGGCATGACAGACGCTAGCGGCAGCGTGTCTATAAACTTAATTTAAACTTACGGTTTACATCGTGCTTTGTTTCCGCAGTAGCTGCACTTATGAATGTGCTTGTATGCGTCACTTGCTTCATATTCTTTTGCTGTCTTCTCAATTATGTTTGTCTGCGTACTGTGTTCACAGTCAGTTCACGTGAGCCGCTCGGAGTACATGCATCGAAGGTTCTCAGCTGTGCTTGTGCGATGTCCACGGCTTTATTTAATGTTAACTAAGACCCGGCACTGAAAAGTTTCTCTCGCAGTTTCGCTGAGTTTGTGCCAGACTTTGTTTGCATAAGCACAGTCCTTCACCCGCAAATATTTAGCGGCAGAGTGTTTCTATTGGATTGCCGCTGATGGACGGCGTTATATGGGCAAGAACTCAATTACGTGGGAGGCGTGACGATGAGCGACGCAACTCCGTCTCACACGGCGACCGAGTTGCAGGCTATGGCCGGTATATATGTACATAAGTAGGTTTCAGTTATGACCATTACGCGTAGAATTTCGAAATTAAACCTGCTTAACTTTTGTAAGTAAGCTGTAAGGAATGAGCCTGCCAAATTTCAGCCTTCTACCTACACGGGAAGTTGGAGAATTAGTGATGAGTGAGTCAGTCAGTCAGTCAGTCAGTGAGGGCTTTGCCTTTTATTAGTATAGAAAAGGAAATAGTGTCACAAATAGAAGGGAACTTTAATACGTCCACATTAGACCGTGAAGAAAGTCATTAGGTTAATAAATTACAATATTTAACAATAAACTGTAGCAATGTTAATAAATGATGGAGAGACACAAATCTAGTTGCTTTTCTCCTAAACACATGAAACTCACAAGACTATAAGTAAACTTTCAAAGAGATGTGTGACTGACATCCTGTAAAGTATATAGTATGTACTGTGTCAGTCTGAGAGTAAATTTACTTTTCTGTGTCTTACTAAAGTAGATCAGATATAATTTGTTTCACTATGTATAGTATTTTCTTTAATCTGCTGTGGGGAATTTGCCAAGCGAGAGTGACTAGAAATATACTGTGATATTCATAGTCTGTGGTGGTGTTAATTCTTTTTGATATCAACACATTTTCATGCAGTCCAGTGTGCCATCCTGTTATAGCCTATGTTTATACAATTACATATAAGTTTTTAACACTAGAATTACCAAAGCTTACGAGAAAACTCATAATTCCGGCCCACCTTAAATCCGCTTGCACCTCTCCATTCAGCATCTTTTGTGTTGTAAATGTGTCGATAATCCCAAGCAGCAAGCAACCTGCTATACCATCCCCCCTGCCACCGGAGAAACTGCAAAAACCTCTCCCAACTGTTTGTCCCTTGTTTTTCAGGGAGTCAGGTAGAGCTGCATTGGCTAAAAATATAATTATTTTATATAAAAAATAGTTATTTGTAACACATGCATTTCACGTGTCTTCAAATATCTATGTAAGTGTAGGATGGCAGAAGTGTTGAATGCATACCTAAAAGACAAACTTTTTCCATGTTTTCGTACTAACGACAAAATGTAGACATGAAGTGTATAATGTGTGAAGACTGAAGTCCAAATATCAGATGGGCACTTTCACAAAAGGTACAAGTATAACACAACAAGTGTGCTTTTACTCAAGAATATAACTGCAGAAAAAGAACCCGCGTTAGGGTGCGACATTGACACCCCTTTGATATGTCTTCTTTGGTGTCAGAACGGTATCAACTGTTGACTGGTAATCAAAACTTCACGGGTTCGACCCTGGATGAGTCCGTTTTGAGAAGTGAGCTTCTCTTATTCTTAATGTTTTAGAATAAAAACATACATTTCATTTCAGTCTGTAACAGTTGGTGTAAATTTATGATACTTGGAAAGGTTAGCATTTTTTTTATTCAGTTTTATGCTCTCAGTCGCCGTTACACTCGCCCTGATCTGACATTGCTGTTTTCAAATAAAGACGAGTTATAACAGAGTTGAACACAAATCGGAGAAAGAGAACACGAGCCCACAAGAAATGTCCTCTCACATATAAGAACAACGCAGCTGCACCAGGCGTAAAGTTGAAAGATGGCACCGTTTGGATACAGGACAAAGTCCGGCGTCATCATGCCAGTCACTCTGCCCCACACCTGTCCTTCAAAGAAACAGCTCTGCTTACAGAGCTCGCCAACATATCGTGCAAACTCCTGTTTGTGATTATATTTTGTGATGGTCTTTACATAAGAAGCATTTATATGTTAAAAATGGAGAGTCGCTCATGTTCTGACTTTTATATACAAAGTGAAGTGACTGGAAAAGTGTGACGACAGCTTCCACCTGCAGCTATAGCCTCTTCAGTACACAAGTGACTCTACACGCTAGTGTTTAGATCTCGATGGTACATGTGCCAAAAAAAAAAGTCTAACTGCATTCTCATACCATTGCTCGCGTACTAAAGTGTCAGCAGGCACTTTTCGTGGCATTACACGTGTATTTTTTGAGCATGCCCATGTCGATCAAACACAGGAAGCTGTGCAGTCTACTTGTGACTTTACAGTGTAGGAAGTAAGTAAAAAAATCACGGTAAATAACATTCGATCTTGCTTTTATGTACATAACATATAAATATTAATGTTTTGAGCACATGCACCATCCAGATCTAAACATTAGCGTGGAGAGTCACTTGTGTACTGAAGAGGCTATAGCTGCAGGTGGAAGCTGCTGTCGCTGTACTTTGTATATAAGAGCCAGATCGAATGTTATTTATTTAATTACCTTTATTTATTTACTTACTTCCTACAGCGTAAAGTCACAAGTAGAGTGCTGAGCTTTCCGTGTACATATACAAAGTACAGTGATGGCAATAGTACGACGTGCATTCTTGCTCCAATGTAGAACCGTCGTCCTGATCTGAGTTCACCTCTGTTATAGCGCGTCTGTGTGAAAACAGCAGTGTCAAATGGGGGGTGGGATCGTGAACGTGACTGAGAGAATAAAACTGGGAAAAAAAAAAAAACAAAGCTAACCTTTCCAAGTATCATAACTTTACACCGGCTGTTACAGACTGCAATCAAATGTATGTTTTTATTCTAAAATTGTAAGAATAAGAGCAGCTCACTTCTCAAAACGGACTCGTCTGGGATCGAACCTGTGAAGCTTTGATTACCAGTCAACAGTTGATACCATTGTGCCTCCGAAGTGGTCGTAGCAAATGCGTGTCAATGTCATACTCTAACACTGGTTCTTTTTCTGCAGTTATATTCTTGAATAGAAGCGCACTTGTTCTGTTATATTTGTACCTTTTGTGAAAGTGTTTATTCAATATTTGGACTTTAGGCTTCACACATTATACACTTTATGTCTACATTTTGGCAATTTTTACTAAAACATGAAAAACGTTTCTGTTTTAATGATGTGTTTACATAGATCATTGTAGACATGGAACACACATGAAATACATGTGTTCCAAATCACGATATAGTATTTATAAAAGGTGTCATTTTACGCAGGTAAACAGACTTGAGCTGAGAAAACTGTGCGGGGTGGGGGGATGTGATAGTAGGCTGTTTGCTGCTTATCGACACATTTACAGGACAAAAGACGCTGATGGAGAGGTGTGAAACGATTTAAGTTGGGACGGATCTACGAGTTTTTTCGTAGGCTCTGGTAATTCTAGTGTTATTGATGAATGTTGGGATGTTACGAAATTAGTTAATTTTATACAAATATATTTATATGTGATGTTTCTTTCTGTTTAATTTGTTACTTACATTGATTTAAAAAATTCCACATCAACTTCAGTTACACTTAATTTAATCACGGTTATTTGCTTGAGAAAATTGGTTTTATCAAGTATAACTACTGTCTATACATCATAACTTGTATTATATTTTTAATAAATCACACTCTTGTGTCAACACAACATAATTTTCAGCAATTTTTTTCTGAACAAGCTACAGCTGTACTGGATTGCTGTGTCTTGCTGCTATGAATAACACATGGATTCAGGGGAAGAGAACACTTAGATGTAGTCTTTAAGAAGACTACCTGCAAGAGGGATAATGTTTTTTTAGTCCTTCAGCATCTCAGTATTTTTTTTAAACCTATTGGGATTGCAGATTGTTACCTGATATATTGTTCTCCACTCATTATTTGAAGAGTTTCGTCATTGAGTCTGAGATCGCAGGCAAGAAGTATCCTTCCAGCGAAACCAGGATTTCATGTTCACTATTCAACAATTATACAGTAAAACAAATCACTTAATCTTCTGTTGTAATTCTGATATTATTCTGGGGAACTAGTCATGTTGGCATTATTTTCTCCTATTCATATTACATCTGTTAAATCTAGACTTTTGTGGACAGCTTGATTGTGTTTAATTATTGTTGTTTTTTTTTTTTTTTTTTTTTTTTTTTTTTGCATTTTTGCACATTTATATAGATGGTATAAATATAATTCTGTTAGTCAGTGCATAATTTGGGCATTTTATCTGGTTTGTTCATTGTCTCAGTGAGGATGGAGATAAGAATTTGACAGGGCCGAATAGAGACCAGGAATTCTTTAAAGAAAAAATAAGCTAATACCCAGGGCTTTGCTCACGAAGATCTCTTTTAATAAATCGTCTGTTATAAAAATACACAATTTTATTTCAGTTTTTGATTATGTACCAAGTCTGTGCTGTATACAAAAATCACACAAAAGGAGCAAATATGTTGAGCAAGGATCGACAGTACTTCTCTGTATAGAATGTTAGATGGTTTCAGAATGAACAGGAGGTGAGGCGAACTCACTCTAGAGCATGTTACATAAAGCTGACCATGAGAAAAACAATCAGCCCTCAAATCCATTCCTGCCTCTTTTAGAGACTGACCTTGTCCTTTATTGAAATTCATTGCAAAACACACTTTAAGTGGAAATTGCAGGTGTTTAAATTGAAAAGGAAAGTCAGATGGTATAAAAGGAATACATGATATAAAGACAGTTTCTCCCAGACCAGAGAAAGTAAAGATATATTTTTTAATTACATTTTTGTGTAAAGCTTTTATTTGCAGTTTTGTGAAATTGCATAGTTTAGGAAGATTTAAGTTTCTCAAAAGAATAACTGGTGCTCCTATCTTAAAAATAAGTTTGTGCAGAATAATGTTTGGAGGTTTGAGCTTAGGCAAAAGCTCCTGGCAACGTCACGTACAAATATTAGTCAACGTATTTTAAATAGTTCCATTCACGCTAGCCGGCAACATCACATACTGTCACGGTAAAGGAATATCAAATTTTATCTGGAAGAATATTTTGACGTGTCAAATGCTGTCTGGTGTTCTGACATCATATTGTGAATTGAACTTTCAGAACCAGTACATCTTAGTTTGATATTAATATTGATGTGATATTGAATTTCATAAATATTTTGATTACATTTTGCAAGAAAATTTTTTGACCACCCTGTATAAGATAATAAGTATAAAGAAATAGTATAAATCGAATTAAAACTGACAAATTTTGGCATTTCTGAGAAAAATTAATAATTTTTGAGATATTTTAATATTGAAGAGGTAGTTTCACCCCCTTAGGGTATTAATTTTGCAAAATATGTTCTTATCTTTCACCTAGACCCTAAAACAAACCTCCATACTAAATTTCAAAATATATACTGTACAGTAATCCCTCCTCCATCGCGGGGGTTGCGTTCCAGACCCCCCCCGCGATAGGTGAAAATCCGCGAAGTAGAAACCATATGTTTGTATGGTTATTTTTATATATTTTAAGCCCTTATAAACTCTCCCACACTGTTAACATTATTAGAGCCCTCTAGACATGAAATAACACCCTTTAGTCAAAAGTTTAAACTGTGCTCCATGACAAGACAGAGATGACAGTTCTTTCTCACAATTAAAAGAATGCAAATATATATTTTCTTCAAATGAGTCTGCATCAGGAGAAGAGAATTTAAGAGAGAGAGCGCGCGCGCTCGCAAAGAAAAGCAAACAATCAAAAAATCAATACGTGTGCTTTTAAGTAAAGCGGCACTTTTCAGAGGAGCGTCAGTATCTTCTAAGCAAACAGCCTATGTTAAAATAGCCCCTCTGCTCAAATCTCCTCGTCAGGCGCAGAGAACGTCAGAGAGAGAGCGCGAGATTAAAGCAAAAAATCAATACGTGTGCTTTTGTGCTTTTAAATATGCCGAGATAAAGCGGCATTTTTTAGAGGAGCGTCAGTATCTTTTAAGCAAACAGCTTCTGTGCAAACAGCACCTCTGCTCATACTCCCTCGTCAGGCGCAGATAATGTCAGAGAGGGTGAGATAGAGGCAGAGACAAGCAAACAAACACCGCGCGGGATGCATATCTTATAGCATTCAGGAGTTTTCCGATATCACATATGTTACAGCCATTACGATAGACAGGTCACCAGCAATAAATACGTACATTGCAAGAAAAATAGTATACAGTAAATGTGTGTACAGTGACACTAAACGTACATACATGTACTAAGCACTGTAAGAAGAAAATTATGGTTACTCACCAACAATGACACGATGACTTGTCCGATAACAATGAGTTTAATTTTACTGCACAACAAAGGAGAGCGTTACAGCCCTTGTAAAGGAGCCACTTCAGGCGATTGCGTAGCACTGCCGTTGTTCTTCTTTTGGCAGTCTTCAATCCAAATCCCTAAAGCAGATTCCATCCAGACTACTGCCTTATAACATCCACTTACAACTCGTTTTGCACCCTGGTTAAAAGGACGCTGCAGCCGTAGATCTTCTATTCCTTTCCTACTTTTTAAATAAAAAGAATCGTAGCCTTCAACAAATCCAAAACGTTTACCTTTTCGGCAATCGTTAACATCTTCTTCTTGCGCTTGGGCACGGCACCTGAAGCAGTAGCAGATTGTTTTGGAGCCATAATGAAGGGCTTGACTATGCACAAAGATAAACATTAAAGAGCACAACTCTTTACACAGCGAAGCACGTTGATGCTGAATGAGCGAGATGAGACTTCCTGGTTAACACTGCATAGCTCCTGCGTGCTCTGATTGGTTAGCTTCTCAGTCAGGAGAACTTAACTGCGTGCTCTGATTGGTTAGCTTCTCAGCCATCCGCCAATAGCGTCCCTTGTATGAAATCAACTGGGCAAACCAACTGAGGAAGCATATACAGGAAGTAAAAAGACACATTGTCCGCAGAACCCGCGAAGCAGCGAAAAATCCGCGTTATATATTTAGTTATGCTTTCATATAAAATCCGCGATAGAGTGAAGCCGCGAAAGTCGAAGCGCGATATAGCGAGGGATTACTGTATATAACATCAGAAAATTAACGTAGACCTGGTACACTTTGTATAATTAAATTGTGAAGGAGCAACATTTGGTATAAACTGGCTATAGCCGTAAGGTACAGTTCAGAGTAGTTAAAGCAGAATATCTGAAGAAGTTTTTTTTTGCTCATTATGTCCCTTTGGTTGCTTGTGTATGTTGATTCATGCGAAAGCACTCCATCTTGTGGAATGATTATAGTAGTAATCAGGTGGGAACATGGGTTAATTTGTGTCAACCATTCATATGTTTTTGTTATTATGATTTAACATTGGATGGACAGAAAAAGCTAAACTTGGCTCATTCTAAACATTAGTTTGTAGCATTGTGTTTGTCAGTCCCTTAAAGAAGCAATCTTTCCAGTCCTCTTCTGTCTGTGTGTGTTCTGTGTTGTGCTTGATACTGCTACAATATGATCCTGTTCCTGTTACTTGGAACTAGATTAATTGGGTTGGACAATGAATATGCACATTATTGTGGTTAACATATTACATCTGCTGCATGGAGATGTCTTGTAACTTTGGACCTTTTACATATTTAACCGAGAGCTGGCAGAATTTGGCTGAAGGCAGGATCTAGCGTGGGATGAGATGACTGCCCATCTCAGGATACGTCCACTCCTATCAAAGCAATACAGCACAGAGTCATCAGTTCACTTAATATACACACCTTTGGAATGTTGAAAGAGACAGGGTTAGGTTAAGAAAGGCAATTGTTGATGTGGGGTAACACGCATACATCAAATGGATAGTAACCAGAACAAAAATTAAACCTCTGTCATTAGAGTTGTGAGGTAGTAGCTCAAACTACTCATTTTTGATATAATACAGATGTAATTAATTTATAATACATTGTGGACCACCAGGGGGTATACTGCTGCTTTAACCCGACACAGGCAGGCAGAGACACAAGTCCAGGACACAACACAGGTTTATTCAGAGATGGGGAAATGCTTTTCCCTTGCTCCCCAGCAGCAACACAGTATGAAGTATGAAGCACACAATACAGTCTTTCCATTTCTTTTTTCTCTCCTCTGTTTCTCTTTTCCACCTCCACTCCTCCCTCAATCTCCATCTTGCTTCCTCCTGACTTTGGCTCCTTGAGTGAAGTGAGGCGGCTCCTCTTATACTGCTCCCAGCAGTATCCCAGATGACTTGTTAGGCAGACCTGAAATCACTCCCGGGTATGGTAAAAGCCCAATGTAGGCCTCTTCAGCTTCCCTGGCGGTCTCCATGGAACCCAACAGGGCAGTCCCAAACTCTAACTCCCATGAAGCCCAGCGGGAATCCATGGAGCCACAGCAATCCAGGGGGGCTGCCCTCTAGCCCTCTGGTACCTCCGTTATATCAGTCTCCTGGCCGGGCAAAATCACCACCATCAGTCACAACCAGGGCTGTGGAGTCGGTAGATTAATCCTTCGATTCCGACTTTGACTCTGGCTCCTTAGTTTCTGGTACTTCTGACTCCGACTTCCCGACTCCGACTCCTCTGTATTTAATATGATAATGTATTTTCCATGTTGATTGAAGGAAGGCAACATACACGTCATTTAACCACAGAACTAGTGGCTAAGAAGCTGACTCTCTACCGTATTGGCCAGTTTAAACAAAAGACAAGAACCCCTAAACACACATCAGGCTATAGCACACACCTCCACCTACATCATTACACTTGTTTAAGCTCATATTAACTTGTTAAACACATTATATCTGAAATAAAATGAAAACACTTTTTGAAATGTAAAGTAATCCAGATTACAATATGTCAATATCAGGTTGTATAATAGCTCAGCTGAACTTAACACTAGTAGTTACACAACTATGCACTGGGCTTTATTCTTACATCAGAGAAGTATTTAATTATGACTATTGTTTGTAAAATGGCACATTTGAACTTGCTATATTTTTTTTTCATTATAATTTAAATTTATTAGGAGTCAGAGTCGGTACATTTTTGCCAACTCTGACCCCAACTCCAGGTACCCAAAATTGTCTCTGACTCCGACTCCTTGACTCCGATTCCGACTCCGACTCCACAGCCCTTTTTACAACATATATAACTTGAATGACCACTTTATCGGTAGCCCTGCTTTTGCCATGTACAGTAAGTGCTCTACAGATGCAGGTCATAAAATTAGAATATCATGACAAAGTTAATTTATTTCAGTAATTCCATTCAAAAAGTGAAACTTGTAGATTAGATTCATTCATTACACACAGACTGATGTATTTCAAATGTTTATTTCTTTTAATTTTGATGATTATAACTGACAACTAATGAAAGTCCCAAATTCAGTATCTCGGAAAATTAGAATATTGTGAAAAGGTTCAATATTGAAGACACCTGGTGCCACACTCTAATCAGCTAATTAACTCCAAACACCTGCAAAAGCCTTTAAATGGTCTCTGTCTAGTTCTGTAGGCTACACAATCATGGGGAAGACTGCTGACTTGACAGTTGTCCAAAAGACGACCATTGACACCTTGCACAAGGAGTGCAAGACACAAAAGCTCATTGCTAAAGAGGATGGCTGTTCACAGAGCTCTGTGTCCAAGCACATTAATAGAGAGGCGAAGGGAAGGACAAGATGTGGTAGAAAAAAGTGTACAAGCAATAGGGATAACCGCACCCTGGAGAGGATTGTGAAACAAAACCCATTCAAAACTGTGGGGGAGATTCACAAAGAGTGGACTGCAGCTGGAGTCAGTGCTTCAAGAACCACCATGCACAGACGTATGCAAGACATGGGTTTCATCTGTCGCATTCCTTGTGTCAAGCCACTCTTGAACAAGAGACAGCGTCAGAAGTGTCTCGACTGGACTGCTGCTGAGTGGTCCAAAGTTATGTTCTCTGATGAAAGTAAATTTTGCATTTCCTTTGGAAATCAAGGTCCCAGAGTCTGGAGGAAGAGAGGAGAGGCACAGAATCCACGTTGCTTGAGGTCCAGTGTAAAGTTTCCACAGTCAGTGATAGTTTGGAGTGCCATGTCATCTGCTGGTGTTGCCCTGTTCTTGATTGGCCAGCAAACTCGCCTGACCTTAACCCCATAGAAAATCTACGGGGTATTGTGAAGAGGAAGATGCAATACGCCAGACCCAACAATTCAGAAGAGCTGAAGGCCACTATAAGAGCAACATGGGCTCTCATAGCACCTGAGCAGTGCCACAGACTGATCGACTCCATGCCACGCCGCATTGCTGCAGTAATCCAGGCCAAAGGAGCCCCAACTATATATTGAGTGCTGTACATGCTCATACTTTTCATGTTCATTCATACCTTTCAGTTGGCCAACATTTCTAAAAATCCTTTTTTTGCATTGGTCTTAATTGATATTCTAATTTTCCAAGATACTGAATTTGGGACTTTCATTAGTTGTCGGTTATAATCATCAAAATTAAAAGAAATAAACATTTGAAATACATCAGTCTGTGTGTAATGAATGAATCTAATATACAAGTTTCACTTTTTGAATGGAATTACTGAAATAAATCAACTTTGTCATGATATTCTAATTTTATGACCGGCACCTGTATAAGTGTTAATATCCTATTTGAAGACGATACTCTTTAAAACAGGATTGCAAATACCAATTGGCTGTCCTTATCTCCTACCATGTAAAACAAAAAAAATATAACTTAATACTGATATAATTGCAATATTGTTTAAAATTTAAAAAGTTGTATTAGTCATTCAGTTTAGACTTTACTGGTGTTGCCTTATTTCTTAGAAAATACTGTTCCTTAAGAAACTAGATATTTATTGAAGCAGAGATTTGAATGATGTTTTTATATGTGTAATTCAGCTACTCTAGAATTTGCATATACTAGCAAAATATAAATAATTTGTTCCATTTTATTTTGGATATATTTCCCTGCTATGGAGGAAACATTACTACTTTCCTGAAGTAGCTTTCATTACATAAACACTGTGATCACAACATTTTATCACCATGATGTAATCTGTGATCATGTCTTGAATAATTTGTGAACAAGCATCTTTATTTTGTCTCAGGCCAGCAGAATGTTTAGCATTAATATCTATGAAGGCACATCATGTATAGCAGCCTGTGGAGTGTGTAGCGTGGGTGTCAGAAAGGGCCTGCCTATATATTTTATGTAGTTAAATTCAGCCCTAGACATGTTTTCTTTTTTTATCTTCTGTTAGTGAGATATCAGTTAAGCTGTCAGTCAGCTTATAGTGGGCCCTACATGAGATTGTTTCACTTCATATATGCCATAGAAGAACATGAAAATGGCCTTCTACAAGGTTTTTTTTTTTTATTTTATTTTAAGCAGTAAAGTTTCAGTAATATATGTTCAAAAGAGATACATGCATCTGAAATAATTTAAGGACATTTGAGCAAATGTGCTTGCTTATGTAGTCACACACAAAACCTATTAATTGAAAATATCATTTTGGGGGTATACAACATAAAAGTCAAGACATTTTCTTTGTAAGCCCTTCTTAGTAGTCTCTCTTAGAAGAAGATCCAGCCTGGTTCAGAATTCTAAAATATGATTAGAATATTTTTTTTCATAATGATATTAAGTGGTTATTTTTGGTGTAATTCGTCATAATCAATGGCAACATCTGCTGGCCAAGAAATGCACAGTAGGCTTAACAGATTACTTGCTACTCTCATTTCCAGTTTGCATTGTATAATTACTTTTGTTCACATTTAATGTATATAATCTGTCATATATTTGGAAGACTACTGCCCATCTCTATTTGCAGGATTTATAAGATAACTTTTCTATTATTCACTGTTAGAGAGTTGAAATCTCATTCCATGATGATATTTTGTACTTGTACTTGTAGCTTTCTGAGTGGTAAAGGAGTTTGTGTTTCTCATTCATGGGTAATTGTGCATATATTCCCAATAGAGCATTTCCTATATATATCTTTACAAGGTTTTCTTCAAAAAACATGTAGTGAAGAATGGAAGCATACTGTACTTTTTAAATTGAACCTACAGAAGTATTTAAGGAACTTCAGTAACATGAAAATGAGCCTTTCATTGTTACCCTAACTAGAATAATATACAGTGATCCCTCGCAGATCGCAGGGGTTGCGTTCCAGAACCCCCTGCGAAAGGTGAAAATCCGTGAAGTAAAAACCATACGTTTATATTGTTATTTTTTTATTGACACGCTTGGGTCACAGATTTGCACAGAAACACAGGGCGTTGTAGAGACAGGGACTTTAAACACTTGCAAACAAACATTTGTCTCTTTTTCAAAAGTTTAAACTGTGCTCCATGAGAAGACAGAGATGACAGTTCTGTCTCACAATTAAAAGAATGCAAACATATCTTCCTCTTCAAAGGAGTGTGCGTCAGGAGCAGAGAATGTCACAGAGAGAGAGAGACAGAGACAGAGCGAGAAAAGCAAACAATCAAAAATCAATAGGGCTGTTCGGGCTTTTAAGTATGCGAAGCACCACCGGACAAAGCAGCTGCAAGGAAGGGAGCAATGTGAAGGTAGTCTTTCAGCATTTTTTAGAGGAGCGTCCATATCCTCTAGACAAGTGTGCGAAAAGCCCCTCTGCTCACACCCCCTTTATCAGGAGCAGAGAATGTCAGAGAGAGTGAGTGAGAGAAAGAGAGAGAAAAAAGCAAACAGTCAAAAATGAATACGTGCTGTTCGGGCTTTTAAGTATGCGATGCACCGCGCAGGAAGCATATCGTATATCATTGAGGAGTTTTATTTAATACATAATGCGTAGTCTGATTGGGTAGCTTCTCAGCCATCTGCCAATAGCATCCCTTGTATGAAATCAACTGGGCAAACCAACAGAGGAAGCTTGTAACATAAATTAAAAGACCCATTCTCCGCAGAAATCCGCGAACCAGCGAAAAATCCGTGATATATATTTAGATATGCTTACATTTAAAATCCGCGATGGAGTGAAGCCGTGAAAGTTGAAGCGCAATATAGCGATGGATCACTGTAGTGCCATTTCGAACTTTGGTTACCAGGGATGGCACTTAATATTAGTGTACCAACACCCAACTGAGAGGTTTTAACTGCAAAGGTTTATGTGTCTCTCACTCACACACATACTATTAGGTGATTTATCTGTCCATTTTGTGATATCATACTCCTTTAATCCCCAGTTATATCTGTTACTGGAAGGTGAGTCTATCTCAGTAATTATTTCTCTAATTAGTAGGAAGAGGATTAATCATTAGAAGCAAAACCTGCAGTTAAAACCTTTAACACTAGAATTACCAGAGCCTACAGCCGTGGGGGAGTTGGGATCGTGAACGCGGCTGAGAGAATAAAACTGAATAAAAAAAAACAAAGCTAACCTTTACAAGTATCTTAAATTACACCGGCTGTTACAGACTGGAATCAAATGTATGTTTTTATTCCAAAATAGTAAGAATAAGAGCAGCTCACTTCTCTAAACAGACACGTCTGGGATCGAACCCGTGAAGCTTTGATTACCATTAAACAGTTGATACCGTTGTGCCACCGAACCTTTCTTAGCAACTGTGTGTCAATGTCGCACCCAAACGCGAGTGCTTTTTCTGCAGTTATATTTTTGAATGGAAGCGCATTTATTCTGTTATATTTGTACCTTTTGTGAAAGTGTTTCTTCGATATTTGGAATTCAGGCTTCACACATTATACACTTCATGTCTACATTTTGTCAATTATTACTAAAACATGAAACACGTTTCTGTTTTAACAATGTGTTTACATAGATCGTTGTAGACACGGAACACACATGAAATGCAAGTGTTCCAAATAACAATATAGTATTTTAAATGGTGTAATTTTGCTTGACTTCTCACTCTATACAACTCTAAGCAACTGAAACGCAGGTAAACAGACTTAAGCTGAGAAAACTGTGTGGGGTGGGGGATGTGATAGCAGGCTGCTTGCTCTTTGCTGCTTATCAACATATTTACAGGACAAAAGACGCTGATGGAGAGGTGCGAAGCGTTTTAAGGTGGGAAGGATCTACGAGTTTTCTCGTAGGCTCTGGTAATTCTAGTATTAATAAATTAATATAACAATGCTTTATCTTATTTTTTTAACTAGCAAAATACTCGCGCTTCGCAGTGGCGAAGTACTGCCTTAAAATTTTTATTAAGAAGAAAATTAAACCTTTTTAAACTGAGGGAAAATATACCAATAATTATTTGTTAAGAATCTCTTTGTATACCACATTGTCATTTCGGCCCTCCGGTTGTAATATGACCAAGCTGTGCGCTGAGCTTACTCTTGAGCATGCAGCGTACAGAAGTTACAAGGGTGGATTGCTGCTGTCACAATCGGTTTGAGTTTCATGGTTTGTTTCAATTACGACAGTATTTGCAGAACTTGTGTTGAAGTGACATTCGGCATCTGTCAAGCGTTGTAAGCATACAACCGGTTTCATCGATAATTTCACATCCAGCTTTTGAAAGTTTAAACATTCATAAACATCAAAGTGTCCATTACTGAAATCGTCACCTGTGAATCTAAGATGTTTAAGAGACGTTGGCGGTTGTCAAAAGGTGTAAAATATTTGGCCATTTTGGTACACTTGAAAGCGACAACCGAACAATTCAGCGGCAGCCATCAACTCACATGCAGAACCATAGGTGAAGGACTTAAGCATTTCACTCTTATAGTGCTCCTGTGTAGTATAATTATCTCCTGCACCGTCATCAGTCCACACCTTGAACCTGTCCCAGTCATTCAATACATAAGACACAATGTTCCTCCGGATATCAAGAGTGAGCCTGATATGGCTGTGCAATATGTAACAAAGAAAATGGAAAAGGTAGGTGCCATCTCCGGGTATGGAAACCACTCGGTAAGTGACAGTTCTTTGATTGATGGTGATCATCTCGACAGATATGTTAATAGGGGTATGGTTGGAACAATAAAGGAAATGGGTACCTGAACATTGTAAAGTAAGTCTAAAATACCTACACAATAACTATAATCGTAATAAACGAACAATAAAGCAGTGGAGAAGCCGTGGATTAAATAAAAAGGCTGTAGTTATCAGCAGGGAGACGTGAATCCTGTGGCGAAGCAAGGAAGGGAATGTAGAGACCGGAGCGACAGACGGCCCTATATAGGCAGGCAGCCAACAACGTGTGAGGCGTTGGGATGGGGGAGCCAACACCGCCTCACACTTTGACCTAGCTGCAGGCTATGGACGTATATATGTACGTAAGTAGGATTCAATTAGCGATGGGAACCCGCGTACTAAATTTCTTGAAGATTGGCCCATAAGTAACAAAGACCGTTGGAAAGTTCAATATGGCGGCTTACAGTGGCGTCATACCACTGAAATAAGTACGTACATTGGTTTTGGTTAGCGCAGGAAAGCCGCCTACCAAATTTCGTGAAGATGGGGCCATAAATAAGAAAGTTCAACATGGCGGACATTGTTGACCATTATGACCATTACGCGTAGAATTTCGAAATGAACCCTACTTAACTTTTGCAAGTAAGCTGTAAGGAATGAGCCTGCCAAATTTTAGCCTTCTACCTACATGGGAAGTTGGAGAATTAGTGACGTTGGAAAGTTCAATATGGTGGCCGACAGTAGCGTCATACCACCGAAATAAGTACTGTGAACTTGAACCCGGACACAGGCAGACGGACAACATTTTCGCACCCACACACCGTTTATTTACAGTACTATATACAATTAACATGCACTTACAAACCCCAGTGCCTCCAGCACCGATTCCCCCAATGTCCAGGCCACACAGTCCTGTGCCTCTCTTTCTCCTGGCCACCTCCAGTCCTCACTCCAGCTCCGTCCACTTCCACCCGACTTCCACTGATGACTGGAGAGAGGCGGCCCCTTTTATGGGAACCCGGATGGGCTCCAGCTGCTTCCCGGCTCTTAGCATTGGCCACACCCCTGTGTGGCGGAAGTGCCGGCTGCGCACCCGGAAGCCGTCCGTGTGTCCCTTGTTGTCTTCCCCCCGGCACTTCCTGGTGTGGCGGAAGTGCCGGGCTCCCGGGATAATTAGGCACTGGGGCGCCACCTGGCGGTGGCCACGGGTCCCTACAGGGCTGGGCTTTCAAGCCCTGTACCCGAGGCCCCCTGCATAACCAGGACGGACACCCCCACTCGGTCTGGAGGAGGCACACGCCCTCCTCCGGTTCTCCAAGGCGTCCCGACCGGGCTCCAGCCCCGGCCGAGGACCAGATGGAATAAACCGGCATCGGGGCGCCGCCTGGCGGTGACCACGGGCCCCTACAGGGTAGGGCTTCCATGCCCTCGACCCGCGGTCCCCAACAGAACCAGGACGGACGCCCCCTCACGGTCTGGAGGAGGCACAAGCCCTCCTCACGTCCTCCTGGGCGTCCCGGCCGGGCTCCAGCCCCGGCCCGGGACCACAGTACGTTCATCGGTTTTGGTTAGTGCAGGGAAGCCGTGTACCAAATTTCGTAAAGATTAGGTCAGCCTTCTACCTACATGGGAAGTTGGAGTATTAGCAACGTTGGAAAGTTCAATATGGCGGCCGACAGTGGCGTCATACCACCGAAATAAGTATGTACATCGGTTTCATTTAGCGCAGGGAAGCCGCCTACCAAATTTCGTGAAGCTGGGGCCATAAATAAGAAAGTTCAAAATGGCAGACGTTGTCGACCGTTATTACCATTACACGAAACGAAACCCGCTTAACTTTTGTAAGTAAGCTATAAGGAATGAACCTGCCAAATTTCAGCCTCCTACCTACACGGGAAGTTGGAGAATTATATATGAGTGTGTGAGTGAGTGAGTGAGTGAATGAGTTAGGGCTTTGCCTTTTATTATTATAGATGATTATACTCTGAAGGGAAATACTTTAGTTAAATGGAAGCCATTTAGTCAATTGAGCCTCAACTAGTTCTGCCTAGATTACTGTATGTCACATTCATCAATTAGTGTTGTTCCTGCTAAAGAATAGGGAGAACTACTCACTAGATTTGTTATGGGATGAAAAAGCTAGGAATCCTCAATTATTGGACCACTCATCTTCTGATATAAACTACAGATCCAGTTTCTTAGAAATGTTTAATGTTTTCTGACATTAAATTTCCAGAAGCAAATGTGTATAAGACCTTTTTTTGTGATTCAAATTTTGATGTTTTCTTATGTTTTTAAGTTTTGACTCTCCTTGTTGTTAACTTATTCCATCTGGTTATTTCTTGAAGAGCTTTTTTTTTTTTTTTTTTTGCATAGAAGTACTAAGTCTGGATGTACACCTGCCACAGGGTTCATACATACAGTATATGTAAAATGTAGAGTCTCCATTGGATCCAAAAATAATACTGTATGTTTTATAGGTAAGGGTGGCTGGTAGAACCAAAGTCCCTTAAGTTTTGAATTGTTTGTGCTAACATCCATACCATTATGTTGCTGTCTAATTGACCATTCAGTTTTCATTTGGTACCGATACCTGCTTGATAAGCTGAAGTCCTAATAACCGATCTACTAATCCTTATTCTCAGTTGATCAGTCTTGCACAAGAGATGTATCATTGATTACCTATAGTGTAGAACATCAAGGTGAATATCGGAGTGGCACAGAGTAAAGAAATTTAGTGCTGAACAATACACCAATGGAAATGTTGTTAGCTAATTAGGAGTTAAAAGGTCATTTTCAACTAAAACTTCTTTTTGCTAAACTGAGAGGTGGTGAGAAATAGAGGCCATTGACATACTTCACTCAATCTTTCCTCAAGTCCGACTAGTAAATATGTTTTGCTGACTTGCACATGCTTTTCTAGGAAAATCTTAGGATCATATTTTAGAAATTCATGCCTAATATAATGAATTTCCAACTTCTGAACATTTTACTCAGAAGACTGCTATTGTAGCTCCATTCTTGAGAAGAAATTTCAAATGAAGTAGCAGTCTCTGGGATATATTATAAAATACTTCTTGTAACTGTATAAATTCATCAGATTTTTACTGCTTATGGTAAAGGAAAAGGCATGCTTTCTTGATGCTTTACCTTTCAACAGACCAGACTAGTTTCTCACTATTCTTTAAGCATTTAGAGAAATATAGTAGCAGTGAATGTAATGTTTTGATGACTCCCACACATTCATTTTATTTGAAAAATCTTTTTACAGAGTTTGTCTTCCTGATATAAAGAGGAGCAGGATTGTCATTGACTACTGATCTGTAATGATCTAATAAAAGACTTGGAGGTGAATTAGTCAACCAGAGAGTTGGAATTGGTGGAATGGTACTATGCTGCCAAATTTAAGTAGTGATTTTGTTAGTTTTTGATGCATGATACTTTTAATTCATAATGTGATATATATTTAATTCTGTGATATTAAAGAACTGGAGATTGTCTAATCAGTTGTCATGTTTTAACAGTTTATTGTATTTCATTTGATGTGGTGAACATAAGACAAAATAAACAATTCAAAAAGGTTGGGGAACGAAAAGCTAACACATATCTATTGCCATTTTGGCAAAGGGATTAAAGAAAAGTGCTATAAATAAAGTAAATATTGGGCAACACTGGTTCACCTTCCTCAGTGTTCTCATGAAGACAGTCTCCATGTTGAATTAATGGCTGACTTTATGGAGCAGGAACCATTAACAAGAAGAGATGCAGATGGGTCTGGATTCTGTTCAGTGGTCCTTAATGAGCATAACCTTCAAATCAGAGACTTGAGAATGCTGTCTGTGTTCATAAATTTATTATTGGATTTTTAGAATAACTTTCTCTGCATCCCTGCATAACAAGCCATATACTGTAGGTTGACCTGCAAACAGTTAAATTGCATATTTAAACAATTAAGAGACTCTCATATGTCCTGCAAAGCCCATTAACAACATCAGACTCTGCAGTGATATGGAAGAATTCTTCAGAAAACTCAGACTAAAATAATTTTTCCACAAGAAAGAAAATAGTAACACACAGGAACCAACAACAAGCAGTTACAACAACCCCACCAATAAATCCACATTGACACCAGAAGCTGGCAGAAACTCCACCCTGGATAATTATATAGACTGCTTCCGACAGAGAGTGAAAACAGGTATCTTAAACAGGCAGCAAAATCGGATAGAAAACATTACTGGGGATGAGCGGAGAGCAATACATTCACTAAGGGAAAATACAGAAATCATTATCAAACCAGCAGACAAATGGGGTGCTTTAGTCATCATGAACACATCAGATTATATACAGGAGGCACAAAGACAATTGTCCAAAACTATGCATTATTACAAACTGCAAGAAGACCCAACAGATCTCTACAAAAAACTACTTAAAAAGATAGTAAGTAGCTTTCCTCTTGACATCAGGGATCATGTAAACAGTTTAATTCCTGAGAACCCCAAAATGGGTTACTTCTACATGCTTCCTAAAATCCTCAAAGAAGGGAACCCAGGAAGGCCTATAATCTCAGGAATTGGCTCCCTTACAGAAAATTACATCTTTAAACCCCTCACCCGTAATACAACCACCTACATCCAGGACACCACTGACTTCTTAAAAAAAACTGTCTGCTTTAAGCCCTTTACCTGAGGGAACCTTCCTGACCACAATGTATGTTGAGGCACTTTACACAAACATCCCCCATGATGATGGCATATTGGCATGTGAAACGTACCTCAGACAACATTATTTAACCACAAAGTCAGTAGTAGAATTGATAAAATTCACTCTGACACATAATCTATTCTCTTTTGGACAAGATTGCTACTTGCAACAAATGGGGACTGCAATGGGCTGTTGGTTTGCACCTCACTATGCAAACATATTTATGGTAAAATTGGATGAAGATTTTTAATGTCAATGTGCATCGTAAAACCAATGTTGTATCTCTGTTACATAGATGACATCTTCATAATCTGGACTGACAGTGAGAAGGACCTCTTCCATTTTCATAATGAATATAATTCTTTTCACCCCAACATAAAGCTGAAGCTGAATTACTCATAAACAGAAGTCAGCTTCCTTGACACCATCGTTCAACTGAAAGACAACACCCTTGTAACTTCTGTTTTTCACAAACCAGCAGACAGATGTACCTACATAAGAAGTGATAGCTTCCACCTCAAGCATATAAGGCGCTCCATTATTTTCAGCCAAGCAATACTGTACATTTGCTCAGACCCGACAGACCGGGATATACAACTGCAGGAGCTCAGACAAGATTTCATCAGACAAGGTTATACAGTACAACCAAAACAACAGACACTCAAATAAGAAGAGCTACTGCCATAGCCAGCGACAACCTTCTGGAATATAAAAACAAAGACAACAAGAACCGCATCCCCCTTGTTATCACCTACAGCCCACATCTTGAAACACTTCGAAAAATTATAAAAGAACTTCAGCCAATGCTAAACAATGACCAAACACTGAAAAATGTATTTCCTGAACCTCCCCTTCTGGCATACAGACAACCACTAAACCTTCAGCAACTAATTGTCCGAAGCTCCCTAAGTAAACAAACAGAAAATGGCACATCTCCCTACCTACAAAAAAGATGTAAAACGTGTGCCTACATTTATAATACAGACCGTATAGTTATACCACACTGCCGACTTGAACATCACATAAAGGGATCATTTTCCTGCAGATCATCTAATGTGGTCTACCTAATTCTCTGCATGAAATGTCCTGACACTGCACTCTATGTGGGAGAAACTGGACAAACACTCCGCCAGAGAATGAATTTACACAGGTTCCACATTAAACGTGGCAACACAGATGTTCCTGTAGCGGCCCACTTCAACAGCCATGGACACTGAGAGGGACTTTAAAGTCACAGTGCTTATGGGCAACTTGGATAAGAGAGAAAATAATGGGAAGTTAAACTCATGCTAAAATTTAATACATTACAACATCTCTTGAATAAAGACAAGAGTTTTATGGTCAGATATGAGGATTGTTTATGTCTCTCAGAATGACACAGACAACCTGTCTACAGATCCACATTGTTTTGAAAAACTCCTTACATACTTCAAAAGACTTTGTTGGACAGTTATCTTATTCAAAGATCTTGACCATACATTGTTCTTCTCTCTCTTGTTAAATGAACCCTAGCCTGAATGAATCTATTAATTTTTTACAATTAAGATTTCTCATTTAAAGATTTACCAATGTTGTTTCTTGTCCTAGTCTGTATATAAACACAGGGAACTCCAGTTTCTGTATTACATCTTGCCTGAAGAAGGGGCCTGAGTTGCCTTGAAAGCTTGCATATTGTAATCTTTTTAGTTAGCCAATAAAAGGTGTCATTTTGCTTAGCTTTTCTCTACATTCATAATGGCTAACACGGTACAACACCCTAGTACTATATTTAAACATTGTGTAAGTATGGTGTATATGACAATGCAGGCTTGCTCAATGTACATCGATGGATCCTTCAGTATAAATCTTTTTAATCTGCAGGACACCTGAACAGTAGTATCCTGGATCCTCTCTTTAAATAACTGCCTCACCACCCTTACCCAGGAGCATGATGAACATCAACAAAGATAAATAAGCTATGGATATTTGTGTATGTATCCACGTAGAAGTGGTGCTAATTATTATAATGTTTGTTGGTTTTTAGTATTATTAGACGCTGTTTTATATGGTGCAAAACATCCTTTTTTCTTTCAATTGGCAAAATTGTTCTATAGTCTGCACTTCTTTAAGTATCAAAATTTCCCAGTAAAGTGGAATGCCACCCAAATTGCAGTAAATGTTTTTACTTTGAAGTCTAGTGCATGCGTGACTTCATTTTGTAAAAACTAGTACATCAAAACTATTCCAAACAACTGGAGCAAGTGTGTGAAAGTTTTCTCTGAGAAAAACAATGCTTGTCTTTGGTGCAATCTGGTGGAGTGAAAACAGTCATTGACCATAGCATAGTCACCTGTTTGTTGAATGTATTCCCATAAGCCTGGGTCCTATTATGGAGCATTTGTAGGAATTGTAATGGGAAGTAACACAGCTTCCAGGCTTACCGTTGTTCATGGTGTTTGAAAACTGGCATATACAGTATCTGTCAGGTGGAGAGTGGCAATCTTTGAGTAGTTGAAGATGGTTCACAACTTGTTAATCTATTCAGTTTTAAATTATCTTGACTGTAATGTAACTTAAGTTACTTAATGTATTTTTGTTACCTTTTAAATAACACATTATAGCAAACATTCATCCTGTTTTCTTTATATTTGAAGTTTTTCAATTTATTGGTGTTTTTCTAAGTTGAGTAATGAGAATTGAGTAAAAAAGAAACAAAATGAAATATAATTAATAAGACCAATCTTTTTAAGTTAAGTTGTTTTCAGTGTAAAAGGGTGGCACGGTGGCACAGTGGTAGCGCTGCTGCCTCGCAGTTAGGAAACTTGGGGTTGCTTCCCAGGTCCTCCCTGCTTGGAGTTTGCATGTTCTCCCCGTGTCTGCGTGGGTTTCCTCTGGGTGCTCCGGTTTCCTCCCACAGTCCAAAGACATGCAGGTTAGGTGCATTGGCGATCCCAAATTGTCCCTTGTGTGTGCTTAGTGTGTGGGTGTGTGTGTGTGCCCTGCGGTGGGCTGGTGCCCTGCCTGGGGTTTGTTTCCTACGTTGCGCCCTGTGTTGGCTGGGATTGGCTCCAGTAGACCCCCGTGACCGTGTAGTTTGGATATAGCGGGATGGATGGATGTTTTCAGTGCTGTCTGAGTTATTTCCCAGTAAACAATTAAGGTAAGTAGTAAAATTCATGCTTATCTTCTCCATTAACATTACTTTATTTGAATCCAGCTCAGGTACTGCCTGCATGGGGACTTGCCATATCTACGTCGGTTTTACTTGCCTTTCTCAAAGTCGAGTACATGTATTGTATTTTAGGAACATGATTCCAAATTGGCCCAGTATGAATGAATGTGTGTATGTATGTGAGCAAGTGTGCCCTGCTGTGAACTGGCTCCCCATCTATTGTTAATTTACAACTTGTAATCAATGCTGTTATGTAGGCACAGGTAATCACTCAAAACATTAAGACTTTTAGAAGATGGTTGGACTGATGCATCTTTTGCAAGAAATAGTTATTTCTATTCACAGAATTTTATATGGTTGAATTTGGATTTAGTATTGTGTTTCACCTTCAGAGTAAGAAAAGAAGCGTACTGCCAAAGTACTGCACTTATAATAAGCAAAGTATTCTAAGTATATTGGTAAATTTTATTAATTTCATAGAGATTGTCATTGAAGTCATGTATTGCAATTTACAAAGTGTAAAATGTCTCTTCCATAAATTTACTTTTGGAATAGTCAAGGTTTGAGATCAATTAATGATAAGCTACCACATAACCTTATCCTGGATAAGTGGGGTTAGGAAAATTGATGGATGGTTTAAAGGGTAACTATTGTCACATGCTTAGTCAATACTAAGTTGACTGCATTTGTTTAAATATCATGTTATTTGTTACTGGCTATAAAATGATGATGTTCTAGAAATAGTGCATTCATTCTGTTTTAATATTTGATGGCCAAAATAAGCTTCCTAGCAGAGTGGAATATTGGTGTACTTTAGGTGTCTGTCTTATTCTGCAGTTAGGCATATGTGCTGTAATACTTTGTAGCATTGCTTATCTTTATTGGGCCCTGGTTCTTCTAGGCCTTAGACCAGTAACACTGACAAACAATTGGGGCTGGTTGCTGCCTTGCATTATTTTATAGACAGTATATTGCTTATTTTTAAGTGTTTACTAACTTTCCAAAATCAGCAAAACTCCTCCATCTAACTCTAAAAATGTTTTTTTTCCTTTTTCTTTTTCATATAATATTCTGTAAGTTGGGATGAGACATATATTTTTTGCATTTTGCATTTCCTTAAATATTTAATATATTTATTTTCAAATGTAGACTGAAATGCATGCCTATTTTACTAGTTCAGTTTTCCTTCTTGTTATGCTTTTATGTAGCGCTTCCTGCTTATATAGTGTCTGTAAGGAGCATTTTATTAACAGTTTTTACTGTTGCTGCATTCAAGTCTAATTTATGTTGATAGTGTGATAGAATTAAGTTGTATATCTAAATCACTTTAACTGTGCTACCATTTAGAAATGTACTATCCTCCAGATTGTGTTTTTTTTTGATGTCCAAAGGCTTCTTGTTCAGAAATGATAACTGTATTAATTTTATCCTGGAAGATAGGTAGTTCAATAATTATTCATGTGCACATCTGGCCAAAGACTAGATTACAGTACCATCTAGTGGCTCTTCTTAGGAGCACAGCATTTATCTGCATGTTGTCTGTGTACAAGGTGTAAATGTTGCAAGTTTAGAAGAGTTCCAGATGATGAAAAGAACTTCACATACTGTATTTTGTGTCATATGCATTTTTCATAAATAATTAACAGAGCAATGAAAGGGAAGGCAGTAAATTGAAAAATGAAATGTCATCACATATATCCCTTAGTATCTACCACTCCCATGACCTTAACTATCCTGTGCTCTAACATTTGTCAGTAATAGAAACAGGTAAGTTAAGCCATTATGAATATTTGGTAAGAAATGATTATGTAAATTAACTTTTGAATAAATATTTAAAAAGAGAGATATTGTGGTACAATAGTTAACACTGTTTCTCCACATAACTTCAGCATTCTTGGCTACAAATGCCAAAGCCGGTTGTTGTCAGTGTGGAGTTTACACATTCTCATGGTGTCTGCCTGGGTTTTTCTTTCAGAGCATTGAATTTCCTCACTCAACCTCAAACACACACGTCGAGTTAATTTGCAATTTTAAGTTGACCATCTTCTAAATGATGGATTCAGTGTAAGTGTGGGTCTAGGCGAGCTATCCAGGGCTGTTTCTGGTCTCAGTGCTTATGGAATAGGCAGTGTCTTCTGAATTAGATTAAGCCAGACTGAGAATATTATGTTATCTTATAATTGTTTTAATCAATATGGTACATTTTTTTGTTATTAACTAGCTTTGTCATGGGTTAGAATGGGGTTTTTAATGTGTTATTTAAAACTGAGCTTTTTTTTTCTTTATTCAAATGATTAATTGTATTGGATTGATTTGCTTATAGCAGTGTGGTTTTGATTGCTGTATTATAACTCTTCTATTGTAATGAATATTTATGGAAATGAATACACTTTTATATTAGAAACTGAATACATGCTGCATCTGCTACAACAGTTATGAAAAGATCATTAGCAACTTTACTAACTGTCATTTCTCTGCTGTACTGAGTATGAAAATCACAGTGAATGATATAAAAAGGTTATTAAAGCACAAATGTTAATATACCTGGGATGCAGCGACATAATCTAGTATTCTACTGAGAAAAATTAGGTTAGAGATAACGCAACATGGGTCAAGTTTTATTTTTGAGTTTGTGGTAATTGAAGCAATTCTTTGATTGCAATTTTCAAATAACAGGGAAGACCAGAAAGGTGTGGTTACAAACATTTAGGATTAAAGTTTCAGTGGTAGGGATATAACCTCCAAGGAAATCAATAGGAAGAGGATCAAGAGAATGGTTTCTAGGTTTAACCTTAAATAAGTTAACGGTGCTACCGAGGTCAGTTGGATCAGAATTAACAAACCAACAGAAAATTAGATATGTTAATAGTCTTAACGTAGTCTGTATTGGCAGCTTTAACAAATGGATTGTAAAGTTTACATTAATCAGTTTTATTTTGGGAAACTTCAACAAGTTAATTAATAATTTTTCAAAGAGAAATAGTTAGAAGGATAATCACTGGCTGCCCCAGGACCATCTTGTGAACTTACAGTGCATCCGGAAAGTATTCACAGCACATCACTTTTTCCATATTTTGTTATGTTACAGCCTTATTCTAAAATGGATTAAATGCATTTTTTTCCTCAGAATTCTACACACAACACCCCATAATGACAATGTAAAAAAAGTTTACTTGAGGTTTTTGCAAATATATTAAAAATAAAAAAACGGAGAAATCACATGTACATAAGTATTCACAGCCTTTGTTCAATACTTTGTCGATGCACCTTTGGCAGCAATTACAGCCTCATGTCTTTTTGAATATGATGCCACAAGCTTGGCACACCTTTCCTTGGCCAGTTTCGCCCATTCCTCTTTGCAGCACATCTCAAGCTCCATCAGGTTGGATGGGAAGCGTCGGTGCACAGCCATTTTAAGATCTCTCCAAAGATGTTCAATCGGATTCAAGTCTGGGCTTTGGCTGGGCCACTCAAGGACATTCACAGAGTTGTCCTGAAGCCACTCCTTTGATATCTTGGCTGTGTGCTTAGGGTCGTTGTCCTGCTGAAAGATGAACCGTCGCCCCAGTCTGAAGTCAAGAGCGCTGTGGAGCAGGTTTTCATCCAGGATGTCTCTGTACGTTGCTGCAGTCATCTTTCCCTTTATCCTGACTAATCTCCCAGTTCCTGCTGCTGAAAAACATCCCCACAGCATGATGCTGCCACCACCATGCTTCACTGTAGGGATGGTATTGGCCTGGTGATGAGCGGTGCCTGGTTTCCTCCAAACGTGACGCCTGGCATTCACACCAAAGAGTTCAATCTTTATCTCATCAGACCAGAGAATTTTGTTTCTCATGGTCTGAGAGTCCTTCAGGTGCCTTTTGGCAAACTCCAGGTGGGCTGCTATATGCCTTTTACTAAGGAGTGGCTTCTGTCTGGCCACTCTACCATACAGGTCTGATTGGTGGATTGCTGCAGAGATGGTTGTCCTTCTGGAAGGTTCTCTTCTCTCCACAGAGGACCTCTGGAGCTCTGACAGAGTGACCATCAGGTTCTTGGTCACCTCCCTGACTAAGGCCCTTCAACCCCGATCGCTCAGTTTAGATGGCCGGCCAGCTCTAGGAAGAGTCCTGGTGGTTTTGAACTTCTTCCACTTACGGATGCTGGAGGCCACTGTGCTCATTGGGATTCAAAGCAGCAGAAATTTTTCTGTAACCTTCCCCAGATTTGTGCCTCGAGACAATCCTGTCTCGGAGGTCTACAGACAATTCCTTTGACTTCATGCTTGGTTTGTGCTCTGACATGAACTGTCAACTGTGGGACCTTATATAGACAGGTTTGTGCCTTTCCAAATCATGTCCAATCAACTGAATTTACCACAGGTGGACTCCAATTAAGCTGCAGAAACATCTCAAGGATGATCGGGGAAAGAGGATGCACCTGAGCTCAATTTTGAGCTTCATGGCAAAGGCTGTGAATACTTATGTACATGTCATTTCTCAGTTTTTTATTTTTAATAAATTTGCAAAAACCTCAAGTAAACTTTTTTCACGTTGTCATTATGGGGTGTTGTGTGTAGAATTCTAAGGAAAAAAAATTAATTTAATCCATTTTGGAATAAGGCTGTAACATAACAAAATGTGGAAATAGTGATGCGCTGTGAATACATTCCAGATGCACTGTATGTTGATGTGCTGTGCAGAGTGTACTGATGTACTGCATCACAGCATGGTACTCCAGTTGCATGAGTGGAGAATAGAATTAAGTCTCTGCAACGGGTTATCAGAACTGCCCAAAACATCAATGGCACACAGTTGCTGGCAGTTGCCGTCCAGGTGTCAATGCAATTCCTCTCACATCATTGGAGACCTCACCCACCTGACGCATCTTTTTTTTTTTTAAACTGCTCCATTCTGGGAAACGATGCAGTACTACCCATACACACAAAACCAGACTGAGAAATAGCTTCTTTCCCAGAGCTGTTAAAATACAGACTACTTTATCACACTAAGTAACCTCTCTTATGTGCAATATATATTTTAAGTTGAATCAATTCTAGAATGTTAGGCACCTATTACAGTAGCTTTTTTTTAAACACACCTTTTAGTATTTAAGACTTAGGCCGGTTTTATAATTAACGCGACGTGTGCACCTGTGGATGCTACTGCTATGCAAGCGTTGTACTGTTTATACTTGCACGCATACTTTAAGTAAATTTGGAAGATTCCACCAGGTGGCAGTGTGAGATATTATCACGGTGAGAAAATGTTCGGCTTCAATGTGTTGTGAATTGCCTGAAACACACATTCAATTCTGAGGACACCCTGCCACAATATCTCTGAAAAGGATGGATTTTTAATGATTAAATCCATCAATCCAGGGATGCACCCATTCCAGCTACCATTGGGCACAAAGCAGAAACAATCCCTGGACGGAGCATCGTCTTATTGCAAAGTGAATACAAGCAGTCACATACACTAGCATCATTTTAGCATCACCAAATCCCCAAACCATCATATCTTTGGAAGGAAACCAGAGCACACTGTGGAAACCCACCAGAAAAACATGCAAACTCCAGGCAGGGAACACCAGGGATGTGACTTCCTACAAGACACTCCGCCACTGTGCCACCCCCACATATGTAATTATTAACACTATCCATTATTTAAATGAAGTTAACGATTTATCTGTTAAATGTAAAATACATATTTAATGCATTTCATCATGAAAGTGATATCAAGCATAAATCGAAGCATTCTAAAAGTGCAGAGAGCTGGAATATCATAAATTGAATGTGTTCTATGTGGCGATTGCTGCTTGCCACTGGTGTCAATGCAGGAGAATCACAACTGGGTTGGTTTTAAGATGACGTTTACGATGGTCTACTTCAATAATAAAATAAACTACGAGAGTAAAGTAGACATTTAGAGATTTAAGCCAAAATTTCCGCTTTAATCACAAAATACACCTTTTCACTGTGTCCCTAACTTTTTTTTCCTCTGTGGCTCAAATACCCCTCCGTACATTCTGATGCTGTTGCGGAGGTGCAAAAAAAAAAAAAAGACAGTTTTTGAGACCTTTAAAATGTATTTCGTCATTACAATAGGGAATATGTGGTGTTTGAATATAAAAGTACCGTGAATGCATTTGTATGGCTGCATTTTGCTTCACCACATCAAACCATTCATCAAACATCGAAGCACACACGTTGATTCTGTATCATCCACAAAGCGGCTTTCTGTCACTTGTAGATGGTAAACAGAGACGTGTTCCGATGTTATCACACTGCGCCCCCTGAGTTTTTGCTGGTACTGCAACTTGTGCACACGTCACATTAATTTCTGAGGATGTGCTTAAAAACGACATGTCAAATGAATGCTGGAAACACATGGCAGCCATGATGCGTGAGTGTATGAGTTCTGAGCTTGAAGTATAAACAGGCCGTTGGTCATAATATTGTTAAAGGAAAACTCAAAGAATGCCATTGTAATTTTGTTGATTGCAGTGATACAATGACAAAAAGTCTTCTTATTTTCTTCATATCTTACGATCCTAATACGTTTGAACATTGTATTTGCATTATCATTACCAGTATGAATAAGAGCAAAATATTAGCCTTAGCCAATAAATGTTACAACATAAAATAAAACCTTCTGTACTATATATATATATAGTTCAGCATGAACTGCAAGAGAAAACTTTTTGCTTAAATGTTTCATATATTGACTTGCAGTCTTCATTAAATGCTGTTCAAGAATTAACAATGGAAGATGGGAATTGAGCTCTTTTGTCAAAAATACCAAACAAAGCATTATTACTTTTATGAGCACATTTGGGAGTTGTGCAGTTCTGAAGTGGTTAGCCTCATAGCTCGAGAAGACTTGGTTCATTCCTGTCACTTTTCTCTGTGTAGTTTGCACATTTTGCCTTTGTTTGTATTTGTGTGTGTTATTGTGTTTACGGGTGTTTTATTATTGTTATTACATAGACATTAACAGAATGTCCCAAATACCACATATACCAGAAGGTAAAAATTGCTCTGCTGTTTGTAAATGGTTTGGTTTTTACCTAGGATGACAGTTCAAGCAGTACAGCATCTAAAGATAAAACACTATAAGAAGAGGCTATCCTGGCACATGCAGAC
The DNA here is from genome assembly GCA_026402145.1 of Polypterus bichir lapradei. Taxonomy (NCBI): domain Eukaryota; kingdom Metazoa; phylum Chordata; class Cladistia; order Polypteriformes; family Polypteridae; genus Polypterus; species Polypterus bichir. Next base: position 8,323,100 of record JANRMT010062815.1, on the reverse strand, counting down.
CTGGCTATGTGCACTTATGTTTACCTGGTAAAACGGCTTTCTGATAAGCAAAGTTCCATGAAATTTTTTCTGTTTAACGTGGCATACTGTATGAGCGGACAAACAGCAGATGGAAGGAGACAACAGCTGCTGTGACTTACCATATTGTAAAAAACAGTTACAGCTACTTAACTTGAACCTTAAAAATACTCATACTTTGTCAGTGGTCACATGATTACATCCATCCATCCATGCTCTTCCGCTTATCCGAGAATGGGTCTCGGGGGCAGCAGCTTGAGCAGAGATGCCCAGACTTCTCTCTCCCCGGCCACTTCTGCTAGCTCTTCCAGGGGAATCCTGAGGCATTCCCAAGCCAGCTGAGAGAGACATAGTCCCTCCAGCGTGTCCTGGGTCTTTCCCAGGTCCTCGTCTCAGTTAGAGGTGCCTGGAACACCTCACCAGGGAGGCGTCCAGGTGGCATCCTGATCAGATGCCCGAGCCACCTCATCTGACTCTTCTCAATGCGGAGGAGCAGTGGCTCTACTCTGAGCTCCTCCCAGATGACTGAGCTTCTCACCCTATCTTTAAGAGAAAGCCCAGTCACCCTGCGGAGGAAACTCATTTCAGCCTCTTGTATCCGCAATCTCGTTCTTTCGTTCACTACCCACAGCTCATGACCATAGGTGAGGGTAGGAACGTAAATTGACCGGTAAATTAAGAGCTTTGCCTTAAGGCTCAGCTCCTTTTTCACCACGACAGACAGATGCCGCACCGATCTGCCTGTCGATCTCCCGCTCCATTCTTCCCTCAGTCGTGAACAAGACCCAGAGATACTTGAACTCCTCCACTTGGGGCAGGATCTCGCTCCCAACCCTGAGAGGGCATTCCACCCTTTTCCAGCTGAGAACCATGGTCTTGGATTTGGAGGTGTTGATTCCCAGCCCAGCCGCTTCACACTTGGCTGTGAAATGATCCAGAGAGAGCTGAAGATCATGGTCTGATGAAGCAAACAGGAGAACATCATCTGCAAAAAGCAGTGACCCAATCCTGAGCCCACCAAACCGGACACCCTCAACACCCTGGCTGCTCCTAGAAATTCTGTCCATAAAAGTTATATAACTCTCATCGGAAATGGGTTCTACTTACTGCCGGCAATGTGGACCAAGCTTTGACACTGGTTGTACAGGGACCGAACAGCCCTTATCAAGGGATCCGGTACCCCATACTCTTGGAGCACCCACCCACAGGATTCCCCGAGGGACATGGTCAAACTCCTTTTCCAATTCCACAAAACACATGTAGACTGGTTGGCAAATTCACCCTCCAGGACCCTGCCAAGGGTGTAGAGCTGGTCCACTGTTCTGTGACCAGGACAAAAACCACACTGTTCCTTCTGAATCTGAGGTTAGACTATCTGACAGACCCTCCTCTCCAGGACCCCCGAATAGACTTTTCCAGGGCGGCTGAGGAGTGTGATTCCTTTGTAGTTTGAACACACACTCCGGTCCCTTTTCTTAAAGAGGAGGACCAGCACCCCGGTCTGCTAATCCAGAGGCACTGTCCCTGATGTCCATGCGATGTTACATAGGCGTGTCAACGAAGACAATCCTACAACATCCAGAGCCTTGAGGAACTCTGGGTGTATCTCATCCACCCCCAGGGCCCTGCCACCATGGTGGACCAGAATCTCCTCGAAGCCGTCCCTAAGTCGTTTTCCATGGCCTCCCCAAACTGCTCCCACGCCCAAATTTTTTCCTCAGCAACCACCGAAGCCTTATGCCGCTTGGCCTGCCAGTACCTATTCGCTGCCTCCGGAGTTTCACAGGAGAAAAGGGTCCTGTAGGACTCCTTCCTCAGCTTGACGGCATCCCTCACTGCCAGTTTCCACCAACAGGTTCGGGGATTGCCGCCACGACAGGCACCGACCACCTTACGGCCACAGCTCCGGTCAGCCGCCTCAACAATAGAGCCACGGAACAGGGCCCATTTGGACTTAATGTCCCCCACCTCCCCTGGGACGTGGTCAAAGTTCTGCTGGAGGTGGGAGTTGAAGCTACTTTTGACAGGGGACTCTGCCAGACGTTCCCAGCAGACCCTCACAATACGTATGGGCCTACCAGGCCTGACCGGCATCCTCCTCCATCATCGAAGCCAACTCACCAGCAGGTGGTGATCAGTTGACAGCTCCGCCCCCTCTTCACCCAAGTGTCCAAGACATGTTGCCGCAAGTCCAATGACACAACCACAAAGTCAATCATCGAACTGATGCCTAGGGTGTTCTGATGCCTAGGGTGCACATATGGACACCCCTATGCTTGAATATGGTTTTCGTTATGGACAATCCATGATGAGCACAGAAGTCCAATAACAAAACACCACTTGGGTTCATATGGGGGGGGGGGGGGGATTCTTCCCAATCACACCCGTCCAGGTCTCACTGTCATTGCCCACGTGAGCACTAAAGTCTCCCAGCAGAACAAGGGAGTCCCCAGAAGGTGTGCCCTCTAGCACCTCCTCCAGGGACTCCAAAAAGGGTGGGTGCTCCAGACTGTTGTTCGGCAACAACAGTTAGGACCCATCCCCCCACCTGAAGGTGGAAGGAGGCTACCCTCTTGTCTACTGGGGTGACCTGCAATGAACAGGCTCCAAGTCGGGGGGGCAATAAGTATGCCCACACCCGCTCGGCGCCTCTCACCGGGGGCAACTCCAGAGTGGTAGAGAGTCCAGCCCCTCTCAAATATGTTGGTTCCAGAGTCCACGCTGTGTGTCAAGGTGAGCCCAACTATATATAGCCAGAACATCTCGACCTCGCGCACTAGCTCAGGCTACTTCCCCTTCAGAGAAGTGACATTTCAGCTTCTGTAGCCGAGGATCGGACCGCCAAGGTCCCCGCCTTCGGCCACCACCCAACTCACAATGCACCCAACCTCCTTGGCTCCTCCTAAAGGAGATGAGCTCATGGAAAGGGGACCCACGTTACCTCTCAAGAATATACCCCTGACGAACCGCAGAATCAACTGGGAAAAACACATAGGTTATGCCTCCACTCTGCACAGCACTTACAGTCTCAGTGTACAAGTTGGCCATGATATTTAGCAACTGTGGGGGATCCCTTTGAAGTCTCAGGATGTTCACAGGTCGATCATTTTAGTCTAACACTTTACGAAAATCGATAAAGGTTTAGAGAAACTCGATATTCTTGTTTGCATTCCAGGAGAACTCTTACTGCCAGGATCCGGTCAACGGTAGACTTCTTAGGCGTAAAACCAGACTGCTCCATTTGCTTGTAGGTGAGCAAGTGATCACAGATCCTACTGAAGATGACCCTAGCAACCACCTTACCCACCACAGTCAAGAGAGCAGTGTTATCCCTCTGTAGTTGCTGTAATCCAGGTGATCACCCTTCCCATTCCAGATAGGGATGACATATCCCATTTTCCAGTCCGCTGGGGTGTTGCCCATCTCCGAAATGGAAGCAAAGATTGCTTGCAATACAAGGAGGACAGTCGTACCACCATACTGGAAACGTTTGCCCCAGATGCCACAGATCTCTGCAGCCTCCCCAACCCACAGATGGTTCACCACCTGTGCAATCTCAATTAGACGGTTCACAGCTAATTGGAGGATCGGCATCAAGAATAGTGGACGCAGAGAGGTCCAAAGTCCTAGCCGGAGGATCAGCTTTAAACAGCTGCTTATTGTAGCCATCCCAGTGGGTCACAATTGCAGCGTCATCCGTAAGGACCATTCCATCACCTGCCCTGACTGAGACTCTCCAAGGAACAGATTTTGGATGTGTGTAATGCTTTGATTCCTCTGTAAGGTCACTAGACCTTAGATGTTGTGTCACTTGCTCACAGATTCCTCTAAAATATACCTTCTTATCTGCCCTGAAAACCCCTGCAGCCATCCTTCTCAATTTCCAGTACAGAACCGTAAGAATACCATAAAATATCCAAAGGTTGAGATAAATGGTAGACATTCAGCACAGGTCAGTCAGTAGACTTAAACATTTCAAACTGGATAGTACACCAATTTTTTCATTAAGATTTATCCTGTCACAAAAAAGTGCAAAGAGTCATTTTTGGTTTGTGCCCTCTCCCACCATAACCTGTCATCTAGTGAGTGAAAGCTTCAGATTCGTCACAAATTTTAATATCTAGTTTTCGACGGATGTGAACGTGTTAAGGTCCCCTGATACCGAAAACATAGTTATCTCAATGATTTATATGTGTCTGTCTGTGTGTGTATCTGTGTGTCACAGTTTCTTGAGGACGGTCTAGGGTTAAAATGGCTGGATGGTAAAAATCTCAAAAGATTTAAAATCCCCTGTCTAGGTTTAAATTACAAGTTATCTGGGGTTTATATTTCATTTTAGGTCAAAACAATCACAAGATCAATTTAAGACCATATTGCATAAGCCCTAGTAAAGAGTGACTCTTCTCTGTGTTCAGGTCTCATGCCTTTAGACTAGTCCAGTCTTATTCAGGGATGACTCTGCTTTCATTTTAACTAGAGGCTTGATGGGATTTTCCAGCTTTCCTTGATTTTCATTTTCCATTTACATGCAGAAGTCAGTGTATCTATCTAACCTGGAGAGCCCTAAATAAGCCCTGAGCAAGAAATGGTTTATCCAGCCTTTTTACTACAAGTTTACACATTATTCTTTGAAAATTAAAATAAAGTATTGCTCAAACTTATTCATTAGGGACAACATATAATAAATTATCACATACTAGACATTATATATACTAGATATTATCAATTTTTACTCTCCACTGCAATGTTTGTATTTTATTTTCTCCCAGGTTCTCATCTTTTATTTCTATATCCCAAAGATATGTATTTTAGGTTGATTAGAGACTGTAATTTAGCCTGGTATGTATGAGAATACTCCGTAATTGAGTTGATAAGACAGCTAGCCTGTCTTGTCCAATCCCTCTTTCTGTGTATGGGGTTGCATAGTCACAGACCAGTAAGAGGGCCCATGCTGACCCCAGTCCATTGAAAAAGTGCCCTTAATGGACATGTGAATGTCAGAACTGGACAATGAAGCATTAGAAGAAGGTGGCCTGGTCTGATGAATGATGTTTTATTTTAGATCATGTAGATGGCCATATGCATCTGTGTTATTTAACTATGGAAGAGATCGCAGCAGAAGGCAGTAAGAAAAGAAGACAAGCCAGTTGAAACAGCATGATGCTCTGGGCAATGTTCTGCTGGGAAACCTTGGGTTCTGGCATTCATGTCGTTGCTACTTTGACGTGTACCACCTACCTAGATAGATTCAATCGAACATCTATGGCCTGGGTGGCCAACCACGATCCTGGAGAGCCACAGTGGCTACAGGTTTTCATTGTTATCATTTTCTTAAGTACTTACTAGTTTTGCTGCTAATTAACTTAATTTAATTTATTTGCTATTTAAGTTTTAGACCCTTTAAATTAGGGCAATGCAGTGTCAGTCCTGGAGGGCTGCAGTGGCTTCAAGTTTTTGTTCTAACCGAATTGCTTCATGAGAAGTCATTCATTGCTGATGAAGCACTTCTTGCTAAAGTGACATTTTGATGCTTCATTTTAATGGTCTTGTTTGTTAAGGTTCCCTACCCTTAACTACATATTTTCTGCATTTTTGTTGTCTCATTTGTTACGATTTTGAACCCTTAATTGCTTATTTTAGTCTTAAACATCTGTAATCATTGTTTTAATGACTCCTTATTATCAATAAGATGTAAATGACAAAGGAACCAGTAGTTCTACATTTAGCTTGTCTCCATTTCCACCTGTGTGTATTCATCATGCACTATTTGGTTTAATTTAGTATTCAAAAAGAAACTGAAAAGAAAGTGAAGAATTGAAAATTTCTCATCTGTTTTAGTATTCAAATCACTTGGATTATACATGTATCATTAGGAAGGGAAAAAAATCTGTGATATAAGAATGAACTGACATGGTAGAGTTAAAACACTAAGAAGCCATGAAATTAAATAAGATCTGTTATTAGTGAGGATTGTCTTCTAATTAAGTAACTGGGTTGAAACAAAAACCTGCAGCTCTCCAGAATTGGATTTGGCCCCTCTATCTATAGGATGTGCTGGAAAAACAAGTACAATCCATGGAGGCCCCACCTTGCAACTTGTAGGATCTGCTGCTGATATCTTGGTGTAAGATACCACAGGATATAGAATCAAGAACCACATCTTGATTGGACAAAAATGGAATTTACTTGATAATTCTTTATGACTAGAATATATGAAGGACAGAAATGTGGCAATTGGAGGGAAATAAATAATTATTTTTGTGAATAAGGAGAGCTTAAATTAATAATAAGTAGTGTTGCTGATCATTGCTTAATGACTGTGTAAAGAGAAACAATGCTTGAATGAACATAGGAATAAGAAGAAAATTTTCAAAGGTGTACATGAACTGATAGTTTTAATTATGTGATTGAAGTACAGTAATTGATTGTTGCCCATTTTGTAGGAATATTCTTACTGCTGTACCTTTAAAAAAAACAAAACAAAAAAAACAAAAAAAAAACAGGTTAGCATGGTTGAAAAGCAAGTAGTGTTTGAAGCCCAAGCCGATGTGTAGTTGTGAATCAGAGGTTGATGAGGTAAAGTAAAAGTGGTTTTCACAGAATTTATTCGGGTGAATAGAAAATAAATGTTTTTCATATGTATTTGTTAATCCTTTCACCCTTTATTGATTGTCAAAATAAGGAGTGCAGAGAGTGGGTTAAACTTTGTGGTTCTAACTGCAAGTTGGAAAGTATGAAATTAAGTGTCTTTTCAATCACTAGTTCTTGGACTTCTGTTGAAGCAAAGCTGTTTTTGTTTGTTTTAAACAGAAATCTTGCCAAGTGAGAGTGTGAATCAGCTTCTAGGTACCTGAAAGAGTGTGCTATCTCCATGTATCCTGAATCAACCACTGACTCCCCAGCTCGACTCTCACTGCGACAAACTGGCTCCCCAGGCATGATCTACAGGTAATGGGGTACTCAAATGTGTAAGCCTATATTTGTGATACATGTGTGATTTTGAAGTACAGGAATAATGGGTTGTAGGAGATTCAATAGCATACTTGCCGAACTTCTGGAGAAAAATAATTTCCAGAGGGTGTTCTGGTTTATTGAAAAAGTATGACCATCATTTAACTAAATTTAACTACTTAAATTTAGTGCTAACCATTTCTATTTAAGTGGATTTGGGAAGTTTAGTGAGTGATGACGTATCCAGTTCACAATTTAAGTAGTGAACTGTCCTTCACTGTAATGTCATTAAATAATTTTATAGCTTATTTTGGCAGCCACAAATCTGTTATAAATTAAAAGAAAACTGTTGCACTTGAAGTACTTTTTGGTAAGGAAAATAGCACAGATGTGATGTAGCTACTATGTCTAAAAATCACCCACATGAGCTACATTTATTGGATTGGTCACCTGTAATCTGTACCTTTATTTACTTATAATGTTGCATTAAACAAAGTGATTGCCTCCTTTTGGGGTTCACAGTTTTTGTAATTACTCTTGTGTGTTAGCCTGATCTCTAATTTCTGTATACTGTAGATCTTTTTAAATGAAAAGGATCTACCCCCACAAGATGTCAGTGTTGTTCTGCTTTATTTTTTTGTGCCTGTCTTCACTGCTTCATCTGTGGAAGCAGTAAACCTGTATTGACGTTAGTTACTTAATTTTGCAAAGTTATCTTCTAGATCAGCCAATCTTAAGATTCCATGTTATGCCTTTTAAAATTGTTTTACTTTATTCTTAATAAATACCAAATACCATCTCAATGGGAATTTCCTAAACTGTGTCACATTGTAAGTCTTCAGTGATTTAAATGACTATTTAACAAAATTTAAAAATTAAGAGTTAGAGCTTGGCTTCTGTATGTCCTCAGCATGGGCTTATTTCTCCACATGCCTCTAGATAATATCAGTTGAAATATTTCTGTAAAAAGTGTCTTGAGGGAGGGGAGTTACCTACTGGAAAACTTGTGTGTTGTCCCATTAATTTAATTATTGCTTTGCTTTTCTGTTTCTCTCACCAACTTTCTTATTTCCTCTCTGTCTCACCCTAACCCACCCTCCCCACCTGACTCACCCTCCCCACCTGACTCATCACTCTCCTTTTATTCCACATCCCTATCTCCTGTATCTTACTGGGCACAGTGCTCGTTATGGGAGCCCTAAAAGGCAACTGCAGTTTTACAGGTACCTGTTTGCTTTCTTTGATAATAAAGTCTGATGCAGTCTTTGAATATGCATGTGTTTGTGTGTTTATTATTTCTTGCTGGATTGCTTGAAAAACTGATCCTCTTACTCTGCTACATACATCTGCCTTTCTCATAATGGTTGTTTCTTATCAGGACTAAATAATTCCTTCATTCGAATACAGTTTTAAAAGCCAGCTTAGAAAGAGCATAAAGATGCATTTTAAATACTTGATTATAACTGGCAAAAATCCTGCTTCTCTCTTCCACAGTTCAATATGTATTTTTGTTGAAGGGATATCTACTTCGTTTTGAGTTACTATTTAATAATACTCTTCGTACATTTACTATAACAGTGGATGAAATGTTAAAAAGATTCCATTATGTTCAATATGTTTAATGCTTTCACTGTCGAACTTCTGTGTTATATATTAGTTCTATGTGGGATGGGATGAGATGATGTAACCTATTTTCATTTTAGAATATATTTGAAAGATAGACTTAGTTTGAATTGTGCCTGTTGTAAAAGGGCAGATCAGACTCTCACAAATAACACTCTCTCCAGTCTGTGGTCATTTTTCGTTATTCTTTTTATTTCAGTATCCTTGCAAAAACACAGTGTATGTTATTGCTTTTTAATCTTTAAGTATTGTAGCAGATATATACAATTGTTATTGATAAAATAAACCCTGATGTAAAAAACAAACATTTTTAACATAGTTGTTCTTACTTAGTAATAACAACTCATATTAAACATTGACAGCTTAATTTTGGTCTTTCCTGGCAGCATCCCATGCAATCCAGAAATCAACCCTGGACAGAATGTCAATACACACGCCCACACTTACATTCACCCTTAGGCCAATTAAGAATTGCCAGGTAAATAACATGCTTGTTTTTGTAATGTTGGAGGAAATCAAGATTACCCAGAGAAAAATAATCACACACAACACAGAAAAAATGCAAACTCCATATATTCAGGAAACAGACAATGATTCAAACACAGTCGTTTTTGCATGCTTTTTAAGGTAAAATAATTGTAGTGATAATGCAGGGTGGTCCAGATCTAATTAGGCAGATCCAGATCATCTAGATGACTTTGATTTATGCGGGGACGATTCCAGTTTGGCACGAAGATGATTCTTCATGTCGTTAGTTCTCACATTTCTCGATGGTCCAGAATTTTTTGGGTGATTTTCTATGTAATAAACTTAATAAGTTATAGCGTAATGAAAATTGCATAATTAGATCTGGACCACCCTATACATTACACAGAGCATCTGACTGAAATCAGTTGACCCAACCTGTCTACCTATTCTCTGTAGAAAACAAATGCCTCTCTGTGTGTTTAGTTTGTTGCCAGCTGTCGCAATAAAAGAAGACAATTAGTCAAAAAATATGCAGTCAGTTGAGGTATACTTAAGAACATGAACTCTTCTTTTTATATTTACAAATCTTTTCAAAGTGCTGCTTAGTTCTCAGGATGTTTTACATTCTTTCACATTTGTACTGCAAAATAGCCCTGGTAAAACATTTAGTGCTTTATAATCTTAAATTGACTGGTAAAGAGGGAGGGCACAAACAATTCAGGGTTAACCAAGGCAGTCATCTACTGGGAGTCCTAGGTGTTCATAAAACTATTGAAATCCTGTGGTGTGGGTAATTTTAAGGGTTCTTTAAACCGCCACAGTGGTCATACCAGTCTTGCTTGAAGTAAGCTATAGTTTTAAGCTTTTAGTGGAGAAGTGGCTTTGAATAATTTAAGTGTTCTGATCTGCTGTGGTCTGCAGAAGGAGGGTAGATACTCTGATGAGCTGTAAGTGGACTTCCTCTGCAAAACTGTATGCGGAAGCTGTCATTTATTTGCTAATGCACTTATACGCCAGACCATGAACACACCCTTTAAAATCATATCAGCGCCCTCCTATCTATTTGGTCTAAGAACTAGGTACTCCTTTCATGAGCCGCTCTCCAGGAAAGAGGGTGAGTAGTTGAAGGGTTTTAGTGTGCGTGCCATGGCAGTTTTCTAAGCTGAGAGTTAGTGATTATGTGAACAACTAGCAATGTGGCTAATTTGTGGACACATATGAAACAGGTTGAAAGTAATCTTTCATTAATGAGGTGATGATTATACAACAGCATGGTAGTTTGTATATAAATCTGATTATAGGTTCTATTTAAGGATGACAAATAGTTACGATAAGCATTGTGTAGTTTTTTTTTTACTCAAACCCCAAAATTGATCTGTAAGATCTGTAAGATTTTGATAAACTGAGTCTAAGTTGTACATTTTTATATTTTTTCAACAATTATGTGTTTGGGGTTCAACTTTTTTTTTTTCTTTTTTTTTTTTTTAAGAGATTGTGCAGGTATTTAGTGACTCCTCTTCTTGGAGAATTCAGTGTTTGACTGTCTTCATTGGTGAGGTGAGCACTTAAAATATTCAAGCCCATCAATCAATCTATCTTTATTATGAAACAGTGCGTATGCTGGCCAGTGGCCTGGCCATTAGCACTGACTACTAAGCTTGACACTGAAGCTTAGAAGACATGCTAACACTGACGTATATAGACTGGCTTTTTCAGCATCAATATTTAGATGTTAATTAGGCTTATTACATAGTGGAGGCATTAGAGTGGCTCTTTCTTTGTGTAATTTTTAACATCACCCATTTCTGTTTTAACTGTTTCCCGATTAATAATATCTAGTGGTCTATGTTTTTTTAAATTTTTTTGTTATTTGAGCAAAATGATGGGCAATATAAAATATGGTAATATGGTATTAAACAAAATTACTGTGGTTAATGTCAGTAGATTAACAGTACATGGAAATAAGCCAGGACAAGAATAAATGTATAAGGTATTGGTAAATATTGACCAATTGTTAATTTTTCTTAATATTTATGTTAGAGAGAGGTAGAAAGAGGCATGCATAGTATATAAAGTAATGAAAAATATATGTGTAATAGATAAGCGCATGTATATGTATGAGTGTGTATGTGTGTGTACACTGTGCATACACACACACACATATATGTTTTACTCAACGTAGGATAAGAATAATATCCATCCTTTTTTATAACCGTTACAATTGGCGAAAAGCCTGAACCCATCCCCTCAGGCACATGACACAAGCCAACTAGGTGATACTACTTTACACACCCGTATTCACTGACGTTAAGTGAATTTTGAAGCGCCACATTGCCTTGTATGTCTTTGGGTTGTGGAAGGAAAATTATATTGTTTAATGTTTTATGTCTGCTGATGTTTTCTACTTTAATGTTAAGCAAGTAACCAAAATACTAGAAGATTTTTTTTATTTTCCTTTAATTTACAAAATATTGCTTAAAATAAATCAGCCCTTGGCAGACCACAGGTTTTTAATACATTTTATTTTTAAATTTGATATTTAGGGACGAGATCTATTACATATTTCCTTTTTCAGTTGACTTCATTTAGTTTGCTAAATGGTAATTTGTATAGTAAAACAATTTTTAAAAGATATCTAATTTTTTATGTTTCCTTTTCCCATTTTTATACTCCTGCCACTTTGTAACCCATACTATGTGTCTTTTAAGCCATTATTCCACTTTCTCCATAGACTGTCATCACATTCAACAGGTAGAACTATATAAAGTATAGTTTAGCTAAGCCTACAGCCTTTCACTATTGTGCTGACACTCAGAATGACCTCTTGAGATCCAGGGTGGCAGCAGGTTTTCATTGCAGCAACTCTCTTAATGAAAATTTTCTTATATTAAGTTGAAAGTATTTAATTGGTCTTCGTGACATTTTTGCACTTAACAAAATCAGTGCTTTTAAATTGAACCTACATGTTGAAATTTAACAAAGTTGTTTACTGCTGCTGTTGTGACTTATTTACATATTGCCTTTGATTCCTGTATGTCTAATCATTTTCCTCAGATGACGACTCCTAATATCTATGTGTGTATATATATATATATATATATATATGTGTGTGTGTGTGTATAAACAGTATATATATATATATATATATATATATATATATATACACAGTGGCTTGCAAAAGTATTCGGCCCCCTTGAACTTTTCCACATTTTGTCACATTACAGCCACAAACATGAATCAATTTCATTGGAATTCCACGTGAAAGACCAATACAAAGTGGTGTACACTTGAGAAGTGGAACGAAAAATCATACATGATTCCAAACATTTTTTACAAATAAATAACCGCAAAGTGGGATGTGCGTAATTATTCAGCCCCCTTGGGTCTGAGTGCAGTCAGTTGCCCATAGACATTGCCTGATGAGTGCTAATGACTAAATAGAGTGCACCTGTGTGTAATCTAATGTCAGTACAAATACAGCTGCTCTGTGACGGCCTCAGAGGTTGTCTAAGAGAATATTGGGAGCAACAACACCACGAAGTCCAAAGAACACACCAGACAGGTCAGGAATAAAGTTATTGCGAAATTTAAAGCAGGCTTAGGCTACAAAAAGATTTCCAAAGCCTTGAACATCCCACGGAGCACTGTTCAAACGATCATTCAGAAATGGAAGGAGTATGGCACAACTGTAAACCTACCAAGACAAGGCTGTCCACCTAAACTCACAGGTCGAACAAGGAGAGCGCTGATCAGAAATGCAGCCAAGAGGCCCATGGTGACTCTGGCAGAGCTGCAGAGATCTACAGCTCAGGTGGGGGAATCTGTCCATAGGACAACTATTAGTCGTGCACTGCACAAAGTTGGCCTTTATGGAAGAGTGGCAAGAAGAAAGCCATTGTTAACAGAAAACCATAAGAAGTCCCGTTTGCAGTTTGCCACAAGCCATGTGGGGGACACAGCAAACATGTGGAAGAAGGTGCTCCGGTCAGATGAGACCAAAATGGAACTTTTTGGCCAAAATGCCAAATGCTATGTGTGGCGGAAAACTAACACTGCACATCACTCTGAACACACCATCCCCACTGTCAAATATGGTGGTGGCAGCATCATGCTCTGGGGGTGCTTCTCTTCAGCAGGGACAGGGAAGCTGGTCAGAGTTGATGGGAAGATGGATGGAGCCAAATACAGGGCAATCTTGGAAGAAAACCTCTTGGAGTCTGCAAAAGACTTGAGACTGGGGCGGAGGTTCACCTTCCAGCAGGACAACGACCCTAAACATAAAGCCAGGGCAACAATGGAATGGTGTAAAACAAAACATATCCATGTGTTAGAATGGACCAATCAAAGTCCAGATCTAAATCCAATCGAGAATCTGTGGCAAGATCTGAAAACTGCTGTTCACAAACACTGTCCATCTAATCTGACTGAGCTGGAGCTGTTTTGCAAAGAAGAATGGGCAAGGATTTCAGTCTCTAGATGTGCAAAGCTGGTAGAGACATACCCTAAAAGACTGGCAGCTGTAATTGCAGCAAAAGGTGGTTCTACAAAGTATTGACTCGGGGGGCTGAATAATTACGCACACCCCACTTTGCAGTTATTTATTTGTAAAAACTGTTTGGAATCATGTATGATTTTCGTTCCACTTCTCAAGTGTACACTACTTTGTATTGGTCTTTCACCTGGAATTCCAATAATATTGATTCATGTTTGTGGCTGTAATGTGACAAAATGTAGAAAAGTTCAAGGGGGCCGAATACTTTTGCATGCCACTGTATATATAATATACACAAAATATATATAAAATATATATATACAGGTATAGAGAGAGCGCATATAAACATTTACACAGTTTCTAACTTTTTAGAGTCTATGTAATGAGAATTTATCTACTTCTACAGGCACTTTGAAAGTGATCTCTTTTCAGGATGTGGTAAACATATTAGACATGACTTTTTCAGTTTTATTTTCACATTATATCCATAAGAATATTAATTTTCAGAAATTGGAAAAATTGTCTGAAGATATGAAATTGTTTTAAAACAAGATCAATAAAAGTTCATACTCCTCAATTAATATTTTCAACAGTTCTCCGAGGAGCACAGTGAGGCTTGACTAGTGCAATAAAAGACAGAAATGAGTTTCTAATTTCAAAACTGTATACAATAAAAACCTGTAAACTCCGTGAACTTACCAAGAATGTGCGAGTACAGTTAAAGATTATATTTTCATGTCTGATACTACTGTACTTGGCTGGTTTACAGTGTGTTGGTCTATTGCAAGGTTGGTAGTAGGCAGTAGCCATTTTTTAGGTTCTAACTATCTGTGGTTGAATTAAAACTTGCAAAGGCATTACTCAAATTTTTTTCTTTCGTAAGTTTTCAATAAAACTTGTATTAACTGCAGCTTCCTGTGTGGGCAGTTTGTCTTACCAATTTTGCATTATTTGACCAAACAGAAGTTTCTCTAATTAACATTGTTTAAAATGTTTATAGCAAGGTGCATCATGTTTCATCAAAAAGATTGCTGTGATGTACTGATGCAAAAAAATAGAAAACAATAGTTTTAAAATATATTGTAAAGGTACAGGAGACAAATGGCAGAGCTTTACAGTAAATGTGCTTTGTGTCTTCCTGTGTTCGTTAACAGCTAGTAAAAGATTTATTAATTGGTGGCTTTGAAGGAGATGTTTGCTTTTTTATGGATCCCATGCTGGGTTCAACTTCTTGTTTCTGTGACTAGGCGGGTGATTCATCATAGCTATTTTTGCCACTTGCAAGTTAACAGGCAGCTTTAATGGGAATAAAGAGTAATAAGGTCTGGCCTGATCCCCAAAGGCTTGACATACCGTTCTTCTAACGTCTACTCCACATGTCTTCCCCACCCCTTATGCTACCTCTCCCTTATTACGCTACATGCCTTGGCTCTTCCAACTTTTATGGGTTCCTTGCCGAAGTAGCTTTGAAATTTTGGCTGTTTTACATATCATATGTTCACTGTTTATATGAAAGAGACCGTATCAATTGTGCATGCCCATTGTCTTTGTTGTCATACTGAGATCATGGTGCTTCAGAGTGTAGTCAGCTCTTGTTACAGGATGCAAAGCCACATGTTTTGTTGTAGTAGGGCAGCCAGGGGTGGGCAGCTTTTTTAAGCTGGCCTTTATTTAAAGAGATGCCACTTGGCTTATCATTTGTTAGCGTTCTCTGGCATGATGTTGTATAATGTTTGGCACGCATAGAGTTAGTTTTAGTGAGGTCAGGGGCGGATCTAGGGTGGGCAGACAGGCCTCAAACCATAAACAGAGCCTTCTTACTGAAAACCTGCAGATTCCCAGATCGGGCAGTGGCAGCAGCAAGATGCTGTCCATGTCATATAGTGAGAGCCTGCGTAGTGGCATCAACCGCTACCACTCAGACTTGGGGTTGAACCAGCCACGCCATACTGATGTTATTGAACTGCAACGCCTTCGGGAAGTGCGAGCAGCAGCACAGACCAAGAATATGGAGGAATTCCTTCGCATGAATGGGCTGTCCTTCGAAGACTGCGTGGCTTACCAAACTGGTATGAAATACAGGTAAGAGATCACCATAAAGCAGATGTAAAGGTGTTCTGTCCTCTCCAGGATTTCTTGCATCTTGGGTCTTGGCTATAAAGATGCTCATTACTGACAATAGTCTGCTGAAGGAAAATATTTCTGTAATTAAACCTTTTTATAAAGCGATAGATAAATGTTTTCATGTGTAATTATAGAATGTCTCTTATTTTTGCTCAGTTCCTGAGAAAAGCTATTGCCACTGTAAAAGTAGTAGTATATGGATTTTTCTTTTATGTGCTTATAATGCAGTAGTAAATGGTAATATCTATTCTGTGTGCCATGTATTACTGTTGCATCACATATTCATTTCTCAATTACAGATCTTTGTTTTATTATATGTAAAGTTCTTGTTTGTGCACATGTTACAAAATGCGTGTTTTACCAGCTAGTTTAATCCAATTAGTTGTTCTGTATGTACAGTTTCACCATTCTCATTCTCCCTTAGATATACGGTATTAGTATACTGCAACTCTATATGTCCTTTCTTCATATTCTGCATTTTGACCTTAGAAGACTAATAATTTCTGATTTATGCATTGTGTATTTTGAAAATCTGACCCTTTTGGTTAATTTATTCTAGTATTCCAGAATCATGGAAGAAGGTCAAAGTTAATGTTCTGTGTGTAGTTTTTTTTTTCTTTTTTCTTTTCTACCAAAAAGAACATTCTGTCTGGTTAGGTTAGAATGGATACTATAGGAAATATGGAGAAAAGGTCTAAGGGTTGTTTTTCACCAGACCTGATCATAAGTAATTCTTTGAACATATAGTATATGTCTTCATGATAGCTTACCTGAATTAAATATATTACCATAATAGTCCCCATACTGTACCTAACACTGGGTTTTGATTAATAATGAAACCTTGATTACAGAAATTTCAATGTGTGGTAAAAGTTAAAATAAAAGGAGTGAAAAGTAAAAATATACTGCACTTTAAAAGTAAAAATATACTGCACTTTGTGATTACTATATTAAATGTGGTTTGAGAAGGTAATGCAGCTGTTTTATGAAGAGCCATTTGACGGAATTAGTTTGTTAACCTGGTACAAATAACTCCTGTTTCTTAACCCTCTGCTATACATTTGTAAATTACAAGAAAGTGTATTATTATAATGGAGGTTCTGAATCTAAATAAATCAGGCACCTGTATCTTCTTGGTAGCTTGGGATATACAGTATTCTACTTAGTTTGTGCTGTACTCTAAAGCTTTTATCAAATATTTTTAGTCTTCTTTTTAGTTGGGTAAATGAAACCCCAAATGACAGCTTTGGAGAGGTTCTTTTTTTTCTTACATGCTTTCCTGTAGGATTAATGTGGACAATTTTATTTTGCTAACACAACACAGTTGACCGTGAGGTTCATATGAAGGTTATAATCACTGGGTTGGGTTTTTGATTTTATTTGTAAACATTGCTGCTTGTGTTTTTTTTGAGTTATGAATTAGGCCTGCAGACTCTTAAATAATGTTGTTGTTGTTTCTGGCAACTTTGTTGATTATTTTGCTTTTGCTTTTGGCAGTAATTTTTATAGGACAACCATTATAGGTCAGATTCTCAAATGTCCTCATATTTATTAATAGTTTCCAAATTTTGCCTCTTGCTTTATTTCAGTCACAGAACTTTACAAATTATTTTGTAATTATTTTCATATTTGTAGGCACTACTTTTCTAGAATTATTGAGGAACATTTTTGATTGATGTATAAAGTACATGTAGAATCTGCATATTGAGAACCCTCCTGTGATGATGAAAGCGGATGCTAATCAATTGGCCTAACACATCCCTGATTATTTGCTGAAATATTCACAGAACCATCTCTACATTTCCCTTTAACTGATATCAAACTTAGTGAATGTTAACTTTTTTTGCAGAGGAACAATGGATGCTGAATAAGTTTTTTTTATTAAATAATAAAAGTTGTTCACTCAGGTACACTTTTTCAGTTATTTTGATATACATAAAAATCTTCTATCATTTAAATTTTTAACTAGCTAACGAAAAATGAAAGAAAATCACAATGTGGATAAACTAGACTTGACTAGAATCTTTTTCCAGAATAAATGGATAATAAAAGTGTTGATGGATAATAAAATAAAACATGTAGCTTCATGTTGCAAAATGTAATCCAGAAAATGTACAGTTAAACCCATAGAACTGTCATACTCTGCCTAGGCAATTTTCTCCTTGTTGTGTTTTGCTTTTTTGCCGCATAGCCCTGAAGTCATTATGGTTTTACTTTGTAAGCCTTCTTTTTTATAGTCTTTCTTCTACTTCTTTCGGCTGCTCCCGTTAGGGCTTGCCACAGTGGATCATCTTCTTCCATATCTTTCTGTTCTCTGCATCTTGTTCTGTTACACCCATCACCTGCACGTCCTCTTTCACCACATCTATAAACCTTCGCTTAGGCTTTCCTCCTTTCCTCTTCCCTGGCAACTCTGTCCTTAGCATTCTTCTCCCAATATACCCAGCATCTCTCCTCTGCACATGTCCAAACCAACGCAATCTCGCCTCTCTTACTTTGTCTCCCAACCGTCCAACTTGAGCTGACCCTTTAATGTATTCATTTCTAATCCTATCCATCCTGGTCACACCCAATTCAAATCTTAGCATCTTTAACTCTGCCACCTCCAGTTCTATCTCCTACTTTCTGGTCAGTGCCACCATCTCCAACCCATATAACATAGCTGGCCTCACTACCATCCTGTAGACCTTCCCTTTCACTCTTGCTGATACTCGTCTGTCACAAATTACTCTTGACACTCTTCTCCTCCCATTCCAAGCTGCCTGCACTCTCTTCTTCACCTCTCTTCCACAATTCCCATTCCTCTGTACTGTTGATCCCAAGTATTTAAACTTATCCACCTTCGCCATCTGTACTCCCTGCATCCTCCTCATTCCACTGACCTCCCTCTCATTTACACACATGTATTCTGTCTTGTTCTTACTGACCTTCATTCTTCTCCTCTGTAGAGGATATCTCGACCTCTCCAGGGTTTCCTCAACTTGCTCCCTACTATCGCTACAGATCACAATGTCATCAGCAAACATCATAATCCACGGGGATTCCTGTCTAATCTCGTCTGTCAACCTGTCCATCACCATTGCAAATAAGAAAGGGCTCAGAGCTGATCCCTGATGTAATCCCACCTCCACGTTGAATGCATCCGTCTCTCCTACCGCAGACCTCATCACTGTCACACTTCCCTCGTGCATATCCTGTACAACTCTTACATACTTCTCTGCTACTCCCGACTTCCTCATACAATACCATAGCTCCTCTCGAGGCACCCTGTCATATACTTTTTCCATTAGCAGACGCAATGAAACTCCTTCTGGCCTTCTCTAAACTTCTCCATCAACATCCTCAGAGCAAACATTGCATCTGTGGTGCTCTTTCTTGGCATGAAACCATACTGCTGCTCACTAATCATCACCTCACTTCTTAACCTAGCTTCCACTACTCTTTCCCATAACTTCATGCTGTGGCTTATCAATTTTATTCCCCTGTAGTTACTGCAGTCCTGCACATCCCCCTTATTCTTAAATATCGGCACCAGTACACATCTTCTCCACTCCTCAGGCATCCTGTAACTTTCCAAGATTCCATTAAACAATCTGGTTAAAAACTCCACTGCCATCTTTTCTAAACACCTCCATGCTTCCATAGGTATGCCATCTGGACCAACGGCCTTTCCATTATTTATCCTCTTCATAGCTGTCCTTACTTCCTTCTTGCTAATCCGTTGCACTTCCTGATTCACTATCTCCACATCATCCAACCTCTTCTCTCTCTCGTTCTCTTCATTCATCAGCCTCTCAAAATACTCTTTCCATCTGCTCAACACACTCTCCTTGCATTTGAGTACGTTTCCATCTTTATCCTTTATCACCCTAACCTGCTGCACATCTTTCCCAGCTTGGTCCCTCTGTCTTACCAATCGGTACAGGTCCTTTTCTCCCTCCTTAGTGTCCATCCTCTCGTACAACTCATCATACGCCTTTTCTTTAGCCTTCACCACCTCTCTCTTCACCTTGCGCCTTATCTCTTTATACTTTTGTCTACTTTCTGCATCTCTCTGACTATCTCACTTCTTCTTTGCCATCCTCTTCCTCTGTATACTCTTCTGTATTTCCTCATTCTACCACCAGGTTTCCTTTTCCTCCTTCCTCTTTCCAGATGTCATGCCAAGCACCCTTCTTGCTGTCACCCTTACTACATCTGCTGTAGTTTCCCAGCTGTCTGGTAACTCTTCACTGCCACCCAGTGCTTGTCTCACCTCCTTCCTAAACTCAACCTTGCAGTCTTCATTTTTCAACTTCCATCATTTGATCCTTCGCTCAATCTTCCTCTTCTTGATCTCCAACGTCATCCTACAGACCACCATCCTATGCTGCTTAACTACACTTTTCCCTGCCACCACTTTGCAGTCTTCATTCTCCTTCATATTGACTCTTCTGTGTAGGATGTAATCCACCTGTGTGCATCTTCCTTCACTCTTTTATGTCACCCTATGTTTCTCCCTCTTCTTAAAATACGTATTCACCACAGCCATGTCCATCTTTTGGGTAAAATCCACAATCCTCTGACTTTCTTCATTCCTCTCCTTGACACCATATCAACCCATCACTTCCTCGTCTCCTGTTTTCCCTTCACCAACATGTCCATTGAAATCCTCTCTAATCACCACTTTCTGTCCCTTGGGTACACTGTTCATCACTTCATCAAACTCACTCCAAAAATCTTCTTTCTCACCCATTGCACACCAAACTTGCGGGGCATATGCACTAACAACATTCATCATCACACCTCCAATTTCCAGCTTCATAATCATTACTGTGTCTGACACTCTTTTCACCTCCAAAGCACTCTTGACATACTGTTCCTTCAGAATAACTCCTACTCCATTTCTCCTCCCATTCATACCATGATAGAACAATTTGAATCCACCTCCGATCCACCTGGCCTTACTCCCCTTCCATTTAGTCTCTTTCATGCACAATATATCAACCTTCCTTCTCTCCATCATATCAGCTAACTCTCTCCCCTTACCAGTCATACTGCCCACATTCAAAGTTCCTACCCTCAGTTCCACTCTCTTTACATTTCTCCTCTCCTCCTGCCTCCGGACACGTCTCCCCCCCTCTTCTTCTCCTGTCTTCTTCTTCGGCCAACAGTAGCCCAATTTCCTCCAGCACCCTGTTGACTAACAGTACTGGTGGCGGTCGTTGTTAACCCGAGACTCGACCGATCCGGTAATGAAATTTGCATTGTTTTCTGCATATTGATTTGGCAAAATTTTACACCGGATGCCCTTCCTGATGTAACTCACCCCATTTATCCGGGCTTGGGACCGGCACAAAGAAACACACTGGTTTGTGCATC
Source organism: Polypterus bichir lapradei (assembly GCA_026402145.1). NCBI lineage: Eukaryota > Metazoa > Chordata > Cladistia > Polypteriformes > Polypteridae > Polypterus > Polypterus bichir. The sequence goes on along the minus strand of JANRMT010062815.1, from coordinate 8,302,063 downwards.
TCACATCCAAAAACAGCCAACAGATGAAGAATGCCTTTCTGTGAAAACCTGTTATGCCATCTTGCACCGACTAACTGTGAGGATACTTACCACTTTTCTTTGTAAGAGACTGTTTTCAGCCCCAGTGCTACAGAAGCTAATTGCAGTGGTTTAAATTTTAAACATAAATGTTATTTCACAATTATAATTTTGTTATTTTACAAATAATCTGCATTATTTCCCTAAGGTATTACTTCTTTGCAGTCAGTAACATTGCTAGCCTATGTCCTTTCCACTTCTAGTGACAAGCAGAATGCAATTCAGCAAATATGTTATGGCCAATACAAAAATGGTAATCTAAAAATCTATAAAAAGTGCCTGTTTCATTAAGTTCTAGTTTGGACACAGTATTTGTATTTACGAGTAGGGATGTCAGAAGAACCGATACTAATGTACCAAGTTGTTAAAAAATTCCAGTATCATAATGGTACTAACTACATGTAAAAATTGAGACAAGTTTCAGATGAAGTGGCTATCTGACTTGTCTACATTGGTGGTGAAAATAGCTGTTCCATTTGTCAATTCCAAAATTAAATTTATTTAGTTTCTTGAAGCATAGAGCACTGAGATTATACTAGTTAGAAGGATGTGTAAAACGAAATACTTTTGCTAAATATGAATATATCCATCCATCCATTATCCAACCCGCTATATCCTAACTACAGGGTCACGGGGGGTCTGCTGGAGCCAGTCCCAGCCAACACAGGGCGCAAGGCAGTAAACAAACCCCAGGCAGGGTGTCAGCCTACTGCAGATATGAGTATACAATGTCTAAATTTGTTTTTTGTATCCAAACTAATGTTCATTAGTACAACCCCTAAAATATATGTATTTGAAATGTACATTGGCAAATGAATTTTAGTTTTCCAGTTACACTGCAGGTAACATCAGTCCACTTAATATTTTAATTCCAGATTAATACATGGGTTAAGCAATAACAAAGTATTATCAGTCATATAAGATATTTTGAAAACAGCACAACATAGTGTTTTTTACATGAGTTCTTAAACAGTTGATTAATATAAAACCGTGTTTAACGGGACCCGAACACAGACAGACGGATAACGGTTTCGCACCAACACACTCATTTTATTTACAAATATATTTACAAGTCACTAGTGCACACCCGGTGCCTCCAGCACCGATCCCCCAAAGTCCAGGCCTCACAGTCACCAATTGCCTTCCTTCTGGCCGCCTCCACTCCTCTCTCCGAGCTCCGTCCTCTTCCACCCAACTCTTGCTGATGAATGAAGAGAGGCGGCCCCTTAAATACCAGCCCGGATGGGCTCTAGTTGCTTTCCCGGCAATCCCCCGCAGACACACCCCCATGTGGCGGATGTGCTGGCTGTGCATCCGGAAGCCCTCCGGATGTCCCCAGTCTTCTTCCCCCCCAGCACTTCCTGGTGTGGCGGAAGTGCTGAGGTCCAGGGTTATTCAGTCACCGGGGCGTCGCCTGGTGGTGGCCACGGGCCCCTACAGGGTTGGGCTTCCAAGCCCTTTACCCGTGGCCCCCAACACAACCAGGGCTATCGCCCCCTCGTGGTCTGGAGGAGGCACAAGCCCTCCTCCGGTCCTCCTGAGCGTCCCGGCTGTGCTCCACCCCCAGCCGCATGCCACAACTGATAAGTATAATTTCACATAGGAAACTTGAAATTTGGGACAAATGTAAAACAAAAGCAGATTTGATTTTGAGTTAGATTTGGAAAATTAAAAGCACCAGCTTTTTGTGATATTTGAAAATTGAATTGTTTGACTCTTAAGTTTTTAAACAGCTAATCATGCAGCTACAATACTTGCAGTACCAAATGTTACAAATGTAACAGAGTAATTATCAAAGTTTAAAAGTATGTTTTTACAAAAACAGCTTTAAAGAATTTGTTTAACTTAAAATATCCTGGATATAATAACAATAATTCAATGGCACCTATAATAATGTTTACATTTTTATTTTTAGCATTGATTGGAAGCAGTATATTTCAGTCACTGGAGAGAAAATGTCAGAGAATAAATTTAGAATGTGCACATGGTAAGATAAATCAGATAGTTCATGATGCTATCATCCTTTTTAAACCCTACGCTGAAATCTCCCCAAGATTAAAGCACAGACACTGGGGGATACCTGTGTCAATACTAGTTTATATAAATGATAGTTGGGTAACTACTTGATGGATATACCACTATTTTAAAGCTGCTGTTACTAGCAGTATTTATATATTTTATGTTCTATCACAGAAAAAGACACAATATTTTTCATTTGATTAATAGACATATCTATACTAATAAAAGGCAAAGCCCTCACTCACTCACTTACTCATTCACTCACTCACTCATCACTAATTCTCCAACTTCCCTGTAGGTAGAAGGCTGAAATTTGGCAGGCTCATTCCTTACAGCTTACTTACAAAAGATGGGCAGGTTTCATTTCGAAATTCTACGTGTAAGGCTTTGCCTTGTATTAGTATATATATATATATATATATATATATATGTATATGTATGTATGTATGTATGTGTATATATATGTATATGTATGTATGTATGTATGTGTATATATATAT
>JANRMT010062815.1:8228139-8269466 GCA_026402145.1 Polypterus bichir lapradei | reverse complement strand
GTGTTGTGTTCAAGTTACATTCCGTGTTTGTCAATCGTTGTAAAGATAACAGGTTTCATTCATCGATTCGTTTCTTACTGCATCAATAAACAGCTCGTCTTCTTCTTTATCTGAGACCTGACACACTGCATGCACGGGTGTTTTTTTTTACACTGTCTTCCTTTAGCGGGACATTGACTTTTTCCACCGTGTGCTTTGTTTCCGCAGTAGCTGCACTTATGAATATTCTTGTATGTATCAGACGCTTCATATTTTTTTGCTGCCTTTTCAATTGTGTAATTCGGTTTTTGTTCAGCGCTCTTTGGAACTGTTGCTTTTTGTCTGTGCACTGCGTCAGTTCACGTGAGCCGCTCCGTGTACATGCATCGAAGTTTCCCAGCTGTGCTGGTGCCATGTCGTGCTATGTCCATGGCTGTATCTAATGTTACCTAAGTCCCGGCACTTAAAACTTTCTCTCGCAGTTTCGCTGAGTTTGTGCCAAACACCACCCTGACCATCTCATCTTCCTCTGCATAAGCACAGTCCTTCAACCGTGAATATTTAGTCGCAGTGTTTCTATTGGATTGCCGCTGACGGACGGCCTTATATGGGCAGGCACTAAATTACAAACGCCAGCGGCAGCCTGTCTATGATCTTAATTTAAAGTTTAGGTTTACATCGTGCTTTGTTTCCGAAGTAGCAGAACTTATGAATATGGTTGTATATGTTACTCGCTCGCTTCTTATTGTTTCGCTGCCTTCTCAATTATATAATGCATGTTTTCATCAGCGCTTTTTGGGGCTCTTCCTGGTTTTCTACGTACTGCGTGATTACGTAGGAGGCGTGATGATGTCACACGAAACTCCGCCGCCACGGCTTTCAAGCTCATCTCCATTACAGTAAATGGAGAAAAACAGCTTCAAGTTATGACCATTACGCGTAGAATTTCGAAATGAAACCTGCCCAACTTTTGTAAGGAAGCTGTAAGGAATGAACCTGCCAAATTTCAGCCTTCCACCCACACGGGAAGTTGGAGAATTAGTGATGAGTCAGTCAGTGAGTGAGTGAGTGAGTGAGTAAGTGAGTGAGTCAGTGAGGGCTTTGCCTTTTATTAGTATAGATATATATATATGACAGCAACACTCATAACAGTGACAAAACAATTACATTGTCAATCATGTTATGTTATTTTTAAAATGTTTCCTTTTCTTTTTCATTGCTTCTTTAACACACTACTTCTCAGCTGCTAGGTATTTTGCTAGTGTATATATACAGTATATATAAAAGCCGGCACGGTGGCGCAGTGGTAGCGCTGCTGCCTCGCAGTTAGGAGACCTGGGTTCACTTTCCAGGTCCTCCCTGCGTGGAGTTTGCATGTTCTCCCCGTGTCTGTGTGGGTTTCCTCCGGGCACTCCGGTTTCCTCCCACAGTCCAAGACATGCAGGTTAGGTGGATTGGCGATTCTAAATTGGCCCTAGCGTGTGCTTTGTGTGTAGGTGTTTTTGTGTGTGTCCTGCGGTGGGTTGGCAACCTGACCAGGATTAGTTCCTGCCTTGTGCCCTGGGATTGGCTGGGATTGGCTCCAGCAGACCCCCGTGATCCTGTGCTCGGATTCAGCGGGTTGGATAATGGATGGAGATATACTGTATTGTATATGCCTCTTCAACTCTGCCATGCTCCGTTTCCCTTCTGATACTTAATGCAGGGAAGATTTTTTGTCAGGATAAATTGGGCCTTCTTATGGCTAGTTATGGAACAGATGGTGTGGTGATGTGTGTTATGGGCCCATGGCAGTTTGTGAGTTTTTAAATAGAAACAGTGTAGTTCAGATTCTGGAGGTGCAAGCACTGCTGTGGAGCAGGGCAGCACTGCATGGATAAATATTACGGTGCCACACCCACATTTATATAAAAGAGCCTTTGGAAAATTAAATTTAAGAGGAAAATAGAGAGAGATTCTGGATTTTAAGGGAAAGAATAAGGGGAAAAAGAATCAGGATTGTGGCAGAGCTGGTGCTGTAGAGTTGAAACAAGTGGTCAGGGATGAAACAGATGGCACTCACGGGGTGTGGTTACTCTTGCTGAATGCCAAGGTAGCAGGAACGATGAACCATTCCAAGAGATTCCTGTGGATGCTGAGGAAATGGTGATGTGAGAAGGAAGCAGGGCTCGTGGGATCCACACATATGCCAAGGGATGGTGCTACGGACATGTGCCTGATGAGAACTGACTGATTTTTATGTTCCTCTTCATCTTCAGCTTTCCGTCTCCAGCCCATATACCATAGCTGGTCTCACTACCGTCCTGTAGACCTTCCCTTTCACTCTTGCTGATATCCATCTGTCACAAATCACTCCTGACACTCTTCTCCAACTATTCCACCCTGCCTGCACTCTCTTTTTCACCTCTCTTCCACAATCCCCATTACTCTGTACTGTTGATCCCAAGTATTTAAACTCATCCACCTTCGCCAACTCTACTCCTTGCATTCTCACCATTCCACTGACCTCCCTCTCATTTACACACATGTATTCTGTCTTGTTCCTACTGACCTTCATTCCTCCCCTCTCTAGAGCATATCTCCACCTCTCCAAGGTCTCCTCAACCTGCTCCCTACTATCGCTACAGATCACAATGTCATCAGCAAACATTATAGTCCACGGGGACTCCTGTCTAATCTCGTCTGTCAACCTGTCCATCTCCATTACAAATAAGAAAGAGCTCAGAGCCTATCCCTGATGTAATCCCACCTCCAACTTGAATGCATCCATTACTCCTACTGCAGACCTCACCACTGTCACACTTACCTTGTACATATCCTGTACAACTCTTACATACTTCTCTGCCACTCCCGACTTCCTCATACAATACCATAACTCCTCTCAAGGCACCCTGTCATGCTTTCTCCAAGTCCACAAAGTTACAATGCAACTCTTTCTGGCCTTTTCTATACTTCTCCATCAACATCCTCAGAGCAAACATCGCATCTGTGGTGCTCTTTCTTGGCATGAAACCATACTGTTGCTCACTAATCATCACCTCACTTCTTAACCTAGCTTCCACTACTCTTTCTCATAACTTCATGCTGTGGCTCATCAATTTTATCCCCTTGTAGTTACTACAGTCCTGCACATCCCTTTATTCTTAAATATCGGTACCAGTACACTTCTTCTCCACTCCTCAGGCATCCTGTCACTTTCCAAGATTCTATTAAACAATCTGGTTAAAAACTCCACTGCCATCTCTCCTAAACACCTCCATTCTTCCACAGGTATGTCATCTGGACCAACAGCTTTTCCATTTTTCATCCTCTTCATAGCTGTCCTTACTTCCTTCGTTCTCTTCATTCATAAACGTGTCAAAGTACTCTTTCCATCTGCTCAACACACTCCTCGCTTGTGAGTACGTTTCCATCTTTATCCTTTATTACCCTAACCTGCTGCATATCTTTCCCAGCTCCATCCCTCTGTCTAGCCAATCGGTACAGGTCCTTTTCTCCGTTCTTATTGTCCAACCTCTCATACAACTCACCATACACCTTTTCTTTAGCCTTCTCCACCTCTCTCTTCACCTTGCGTCTTATCTCCTTGTACTCTTGTCTACTTTCTGCATCTCTCTGACTATCCCACTTTGCCATCCTCTTCCTTTGTATACTCTTCTGTACTTCCCCATTCCACCACCAGGTTTCCTTTTCCTCTTTCCTCTGTCCAGATGTCACGCCAAGCACCCTTCTTGCTTTCACCCTTAGTACATCTGCTGTAGTTTCCCAACTGTCTGGTAATTCTTCACTACCACCCAGTGCCTGTCTTACCTTTTCCCTAAACTCAACCTTGCAGTCTTCCTTTTTCAACTTCCACCATTTGATCCCTCCCTCACTCTCTTCCTCTTCTTGATCTCCAACGTCATCCTACCACCATCCTATGCTGCTTAACTACACTTTCCCCTGCCACCACTTTGCAGTCTTCAATCTCCTTCAGATTGACTCTTCTGCATAGGATGTAATCTACCTGTGTGCATCTTCCTCCACTCTTGTACGTCACCCTATGTTCCTCCCTCTTCTTAAAATACGTACAGTATTCACCACAGCCATGTCCATCCTTTTGGCAAAATCCACTATCCTCTGACCTTCTTCATTTCTGTCCTTGACACCATACCTACCCATCACATCCTCGTCTCCTGTGTTCCCTTCACCAACATGTCCATTGAAATCCGCTCCAATCACCACTTTCTGTCCTTTGGGTACACTGTTCATCACTTCATCCAACTCACTCCAAAAATCTTCCTTCTCATCCATTGCACACCCAACTTGTGGGGCATATGCACTAACAACATTCATCATCACACCTCCAATTTCCAGCTTCATAATCATTACTCTGCCTGACACTCTTTTCACCTCCGAAACGCTCTTGGCATACTGTTCCTTCATAATATCCCCTACTCTATTTCTCCTCCTGTCCACACCATGATAGAACAATTTGAATCCATCTCCGATCCACCTGGCCTTACTCCCCTTCCATTTAGTCTCTTTCACGCACAATATATCAACCTTCCTTCTCTCCATCATATCAGCTAACTCTCTCCCCTTACCAGTCATACTGCCAACATTCAAAGTTCCTACCGTCAGTTCCACTCTCTTCACCTTCCTCCTCTCCTAATGCCTCCAGACACGTCTCCCTCCTCTTCTTCTCCTTCTTCTTCGGCCAACAGTAGCCCAATTTCCGCCAGCACCCTGTTGACTAACAGTACTGGTGGCGGTCGTTTTTAACCCGGGGCTCGACTGATCCGGTATGGACGTTTGTATTGTTGTTCGCATAATTGATTTGGCAAAATTTTACACCGGATGCTCTTCCAGACGTAACCCTCCCCATTTATACGGGCTTGGGACCGGCACAAAGAAACACACTGGTTTGTGCATCCCCTTTGGCTGGGTTGGTCCTTTGAATTCATATGCCCTCAAAATGTGACGTAGTTGTGAGAGATGATCCAACCGGGCATTCCCAAATGTTTATCTTTTACAATGAAGCCCTTTGAACTGGAGGTCATCAGTTGATTTCTATTTTTGGGCACTACAGGATATACAAACCCTGTGTGACATCTTTGACAGTTCTGGGCTCCATATGTTCTAGTTTTTGAGGTATACCTTCTGTATAAGTTCTGTCCCCTCCACTTCTTTTTTTTTTTTTTTTTTTTTTTTTTGTATCTTCATGTAAGATCCCCTGAAATCTTGTGGTGTCTCATTATCTCAGCCATTACAGCCATTCCAGCACCTACTGTTTGAGACATTTCATTTCAAATTGGGGCTTCCTATCACTCTCTTCCAATTTTCTGTCTTTGGTCTCATGACCTTCTTTGTGTTCACTCACTTTCCTGGAACTCTATATTGAAGAATATCTCCTTGGCGTCTATGAATCCTAACAGCTTGTTCAGTTTAAATGTAGTCATCATTTATATCTTACACCTTGGAAACACTTTTCAGTGGGGCTTATTGAGAACCCTTTGTGCTGCTGTGCCCTCTTAAACCTCATGGCGCATTCATTTAAATGGTTTGGATAGTGCTCCTGTTTTCTCATACTAGGCTTTTCTCTCTGGGCAGCATTGCTGCCAAGTTTGTGGTGGTTTCCAGATGGATGGACCCTATCATTCTATCTCCCAATCATTGGAAATCTACTTTTTATAATTATCCTCTTGTAGTGCTCTCTTCATCACAGTTTAATCGGTCATTCTGCTCCACCATTAATGATTGGATGTCTGCTGCTCATTTGGCGGATGAGGACTGGGTAGGCCTCATTATCTAATTTCTAAATTGAATATCTGACAGATTCCATTTTTTAACCTTGACATTATTTACATTTTTTTAACAATTTGTTGTAATGTCTATATCTATAATAAACATGTAATATATTTTTGTTAGAATTTATGTGATCATGCTCAGATTGAAAGGTGCCAAATAGAGTACTCCTTGGTTGATGGAGGTTTAAGAAATAAATAAATAAAGAAAGAAAGATCTCAATTTGTTTGTGATGATCCAAACATTGATTCCGCTAAAGATAATGTACAGCATTTCCAATTTTTGCCTTAGAATAATCTGTTTAAAACTTGGATTTAGAATTTGCTGAAAAGAACAAAAATAATTAAAATATTTCTCTGAGTTTTATAAATTACTACTTTTGAGTTCCTTTTAGAATGTTTTTTGACTCCCTTGTGTCTGTTTATCATTGAACTTCAGCGGTTCTCTAGAGGTTTACCTTAGCATGCATAGTGATTTATGTGGCTCAATAGTAATTTGTTTTCTCTTTGCTCATCTGTTGTTCTCCTGGGATTTAATGCACATAGTTTCTCTTAAATTTCTTCCACCCTATTTATTTATATACAGTAAATATTTACACATTTGAAATTCCATTTGGGTTTTGTGTTTGTGATTGGACCAACTATTACATAGTATAATTGTTAAAAGTAAAATAAGTACAGTAGCCAGTGTTCAACTGCAGAATATTTTTTAAAAATGAAATGGCATACTTTATTGTAGATTAAGAAGCAGTGTTAGATTTATTTTCATTCTCTTTTGCAGTCAAAAATTTTCTAAGATGCGTGTTGACTGTAGCTGAGACATAGTAATGCTCTTTATGACATCTATATATGGATTCTTTCTTATCTGTATGCACTAGATTTCACTTCATGAATACAAGCTTTCTTTCTCTTGAACTTCTAATGGCATTTCATGGGAAATACCCCAAGGTGAGATGTAATAGTCTTTTTGGTAGCTTTAGTTTGCATAGTTTTCCAGAGGAAAGCCTATCAAGCTGGAGTTTAGGTATGAAAGGCTTGGGCTATAAATGAGCAGCTGTCAGTTTTGAAAACAGAAAAATAACAGAATTACAATACAGCTTATGTGCAGCTCCTCATATTTTGCACATGGAAAAGGAAGAACATAAGCCTGGAATGAAGTTCAGGTAAATACTCTTTATTGTGTTTTTGCTTTTTTAGGAATTATTTGGTAAGTTGGTTTATTAGGATTTACAGTATATATACTTTATGTAGTTTTTGCTGTTCTCTTGTCTTTTTTTCATTGTTGCTGTTACTTTAAAATGTAGGGGTTTTGTATGATTTGTCACATTTAAATATCAAAAATACATTACAGTTAGAACATTTTTCACATTAATTTCTATTGTTATTTTTTTAGCAAAGGTGGTTTCTGGTTATTTTTAGTTTTGCAAGTTAATTAGTAAGTTATGTGCTCATACACTGTGTGTCTTATTTATACATTTTTTCTATCAAAGCAAGTGTGTAGGTTTGAGCATTTCTTGACATATGCTGGTTTTAAGAATATCTAAGTTATATTAATTCTGTGTGTGTATGTATGTATTTTTAATGCTGTATTTAACAGCTTCAGTACCCAGTGTGCTACATAAGATTATGTTACAATTTTGACTGCTAAATAATTTGATGGGGTCTTTACAAATATGTGGATTACACACCTAAAGGTGATACTTCAGTTGCATACCTGTCTGGTTTGTGTTCATATAGTATGAACTGAACTGTTTCTGGTCTAGTTGCATCTTATGCTTGCTTTATGAATATTTTGTAAATTCTTCAATGAATGCTAATGCTATTAGTCATTTGTCTTATTTGACTCTAACTGCACATTTTCACATTTGAGCTGAAATGTCCCAGTATGACTTGGTTAATATTTAATTTTTTGTTTATTCCTCAAGTACGTTTTGAATATAGTTTATTTCAGCAAATTAACTGTCAGTTAGTTCACCCTGTGGGATTATACTGCATATGTGGCTTATTTGGGTGAAATAAAGTGAAAGTGTGATGTATGTTGTTATACAGTATTGCCGTGCTTCATTTCATGCCAACAAATATTTCCTTCATCCTTTAAAACTATTTCATTTACAATGAAAAATGTTAGTTTTTATTTTAATGTTATTGTCTAATTATTTAAAGATAGAAGGTACAGGTTCCTGAATTTGCTTGTCCTCCCTGTGTTTGCAAAGGATTTCCTCAAACACTGCAATAACAAGATCTGTGTTATTATGTTTTTTCATGTATGCCTGGTTTAGAATGACTGAGTTGTCAGGCAGAAATGTGCCTATGTCTCATTTACCCCCTGCCGAATGAGCACAGTAGAGGTATTGAGTTGTGATATTTACATAATAATAATAATAATGTTAATTTTTGCTGGCTTTATTTCAGAATGGGCAAATTTTTAAAGACTTTTTACTTAGAATGCCAAATGGCATAAAACTATGCTTTCAAAAATCACTTTAAGCACTAATAGCAGTTTGCTCATCTGAATAAATCTTAATCTGACCTTTTATAGTATATCTCATTATGGCAAAAAAAAAAAAAAAAAAAAAAATCAGGTGCAGTGTGAGTTGGGTGGTGGCCGAAGGCGGGGACCTTGGCGGTTTGATCCTCGGCTACAGAAACTGGCTCTTGGGACGTGGAATGTCACCTCTCTGAAGGGGAAGGAGCCTGAGCTAATGCGCGAGGCGAGAAGTTCAGGCTAGATATAGTCGGACTCACCTCGACGCACAGCTTGGACTCTGGAACCAATCTCCTTGAGAGGGGCTGGACTCTCTACCACTCTGGAGTTGCCCCCGGTGAGAGGCGCCGAGCAGGTGTGGGCATACTTATTGCCCCCCGACTTGGAGCCTGTGCATTGGGGTTTACCCCGGTGGACGAGCGGGTGGCCTCCCTCCGCCTTCGGGTGGGGGAAGGGTCCTGACTGTTGTTTGTGTGTATGCGCCGAACGGCAGTTTGTAGTATCCACCTTTTTTGGAGTCTCTGGAGAGGGTGCTAGAGGGCATACCTTCTGGGGACTCCCTCGTTCTGCTGGGAGACTTCAGTGCTCACGTGGGCAATGACAGTGAGACCTTGAAGGGCGTGATTGGGAGGAATGGCCCCCCCGATTTGAACCCGAGCGGTGTTTTGTTATTGGACTTATGTGCTCATCACGGATTGTCCATAACAAACGCCATGTTCAAGCATAACGGTGTTCATATGTGCACTTGGCACCAGGACACCCTAGGCCTCAGTTCGATGATCGACTTTGTGGTCGTGTTGTCCGACTTGCGGCCATATGTCTTGGACACTCTGGTGAAGAGAGGGTCGGAGCTGTCAACTGATCACCACCTGGTGGTGAGTTGGCTTCGATGGTGGGGGAAGATGCCGGTCAGGCCTGGTAAGCCAAAACGTGTTGTGAGGGTCTGCTGGGAACGGCTGGCAGAGTCCCCTGTCAGAAGTAGCTTCAACTCCCACCTTCGGCAGAACTTCGACCACGTCCTGAGGGAGGTGGGGGACATTGAGTCAGAATGGGCCATGTTCCGTGCCTCTATTGTTGAGGCGACTGACCGGAGCTGTGGCCGTAAGGTGGTTGGTGCCTGTCGTGGCGGCAATCCCCGAACCCGTTGGTGGACACCGGCTGTGAGGGATGCCGTCAAGCTGAAGAAGGAGTCCTATAGGACCTTTTTGTCCTGTGGGTCTCTGGAGGCAGCTGATAGGTACCAGCAGGCCAAACGGAATGCGGCTTCGGTTGTTGCTGAGGCAAAAACTGGGGCATGGGAGGAGTTTGGAGAGGCCATGGAGAGTGACTTTCGGACGGCTTCGAGGAGATTCTGGTCCACTGTCCGGCGTCTCAGGAGGGGGAAGCAGTGCAGTGTCAACACCGTATATCGTGGGGATGGTGCGCTGCTGACCCCGACTCAGGACGTTGTGGGTCGGTGGGGGGAGTACTTTGAAGACCTCCTCAATCCCATTAACATGCCTTCCAATGAGGAAGCAGAGCCTGGGGACTTTGAGGTGGGCTCTCCCATCTCTGGGACTGAGGTCACCGAGGTGGTCAAAAAACTCCTTGGTGGCAGGGTCCCGGGGGTGGATGAGATACGCCCGGAGTTCCTCAAGGCTCTGGATGTTGTAGGACTGTCTTGGTTGACACGTCTCTGCAACATCGCATGGACATCGGGGACAGTGCCTCTGGATTGGCAGACCGGGGTGGTGGTCCCCCTCTTTAAAAAGTGGGACCGGAGGGTGTGTTCCAACTACAGCCTCAGCCTCCCTGGAAAAGTCTATTCGGGGGTTCTGGAGAGGAGGGTCCGTTGGATAGTCGAACCTCGGATTCAGGAGAAACAGTGTGGTTTTCATCCTGGTTGCAGAACAGTGGACCAGCTCTACACCCTTAGCAGAATCCTGGAAGGTGCATGGGAGTTTGCCCAACCAGTCTTTATGTGTTTTGTGGACTTGGAAAAGGTATTCGACTGTGTCCCTCGGGGAATCCTGTGGCGGGTGCTCCGGGAGTATAGGGTACCGGACCCCCTGATAAGGGCTGTTCGGTCCCTGTGCAACCGGTGTCGGAGCTTGGTCCGCATTGCCGGCAGTAAGTCGAGCCCGTTTCCAGTGAGAGTTGGACTCCACCAGGGCTGCCCTTTGTCACCGATTCTGTTCATAACTTTTATGGACAGAATTTCTAGGCGCAGCCAGGGTGTTGAAGGGGTCCGGTTTGGTGGACTCAGGATTGGGTCACTGCTTTTTGCAGATGTTGTCCTGTTTGCTTCATCAGGCCGTGATCTTCAGCTCTCTCTGGATCGTTCGCAGCTGAGTGTGAAGCGGCTATGATGAGAATCAGCACCTCCAAATCCGAGACCATGGTCCTCAGCTGGAAAAGGGTGGAGTGCCCTCTCAGGGTTGGGGGAGAGATCCTGCCCCAAGTGGAGGAGTTCAAGTATCTCGGGGTCTTGTTCACGAGTGAGGGAAGAATGGACCGTGAGATTGACAGGCGGATCTGTGCGGCATCCGCAGTGATGCGGGCTCTGCATCGGTCTGTCGTGGTGAAAAAGGAGCTGAGCCGTAAGGCAAAGCTCTTAATTTACCAGTCGATCTACGTTCCTACCCTCACCTATGGTCATGAGCTATGGGTAGTGACCGAAAGAACGAGATCGCGAATACAAGCGGCTGAAATGAGTTTCCTCTGCAGGGTGTCTGGGCTTTCCCTTAAAGATAGGGTGAGAAGCTCAGTCATCTGGGAGGGGCTCAGAGTAGAGCCGCTGCTCCTCCGCATCGAGAGGAGTCAGATGAGGTGGCTCGGTCATTTGATCAGGATGCCTCCTGGACGCCTCCCTGGTGTGCTGTTCCGGGCACGTCCAACCAGGAGGAGGCCCCGGGGAAGACCTAGGACACGCTGGAGGGACTATGTCTCCCGGCTGGCCTGGGAACGCCTTGGGATTCTCCCGGAAGAGCTGGAAGAAGTGGCTGGGGAGAGGGAAGTCTGGGCCTCTCTGCTTAAGATACTACCCCCGCGACCTCACCCCGGATAAGCGGAAGAGGATGGATGGATGGATGAAAAAAAAAATCAAATTCTCTGCTAAAAACTAGAACAGAAAACAGAACTCATTAACACAATTTTAAAGTAACCATGCCAAATGTATACTTATGCATAACATTTTTACTGTTTTGGCTGCTTTACACTATACAAAGATTTGTTGTATATGGGACCTATATGCTGTCTTTGTTGAGTGGGAATTTAAACCAGAGCTATTTGTGGGTTGTTTATGAAATACTGTATATCATACTCTTATTTGTCTTTATTTCTTAAACTGAGTTTGCTTTTTTGTACAATAATTAAATTTTAATCTGTTTTGTTTCAGTAATGTAATTAAGTGATGAAACTATATTTCATAGTAATTAGTTCCCTTTTAATTATTCATTTTCACAATTTAATGACTCATACATGTAATACTTCACTTTTTCATGTATTATTTAACCATGTTTTGTAACATTTTATGATCCATTTATATATATTCCTGTGCTTTTTTATGAGAATATTTACTTCACATTTGCCTTTTTATTTATTTTTTGCATAAATGGTATTCTAGAGAAGCCACATAAGTTTTTTTGGCAATAATGGTAATTGAGTGTTTATAATAACAAATAGGAAATTAAGGCCTCATTCACACATTGGAGTTTAACTGAGTTATTTCCACAGCTACATTATGAAGGTATTCCACAGCATGCCAGTAAAATTCACTATATTCTTAAGATCTCATTCATATCACTGTGAAAGAATGAAGTGTGTTTTTAAAAATTTAATGTTGCTGCATATTTTTCAAATAACGAAGTGCCAAAACCATGGAAATGTACAGGTATATATTCCTTCCACAGGAAAATTCACAAAACTGAAATCCTGCCTTCAGGGGCTCCATAGCAACTACTTATAAATGTATTTTGATCCTACAGATGAGTCTCAGGTTTTTTGGAGGGTTGTACTCAATTGTGTCTTTGTCCCAAACAATCTTTGGGATTTCAATTGCCACGATTGCAAAGATGGTACTGTATCGTACCACCAGAACCCCACTACACAAGTATCATGGCTTAATAAAATGTTTGTACATAACTGGAAATATCCCTGATGACTTCTTTGTTTTCACCTTTATTTAAAAACAAAATAACAGAGAGATGCAAGTGGCATTAGCCCAGAAAAATGGAGGAAAATAGGTACATTAAAGCATATGAAACATGCATATCAGTGTACAAGAAAACAAGGAAATCACGCCTGAATCAGTCCTAATATTCTTATGCTTAATGTGTATATTTAATAATTGAGTGTAATTGCGTATTTATCCTTTCATCTTTCCATTTTACACACTGCTTAGTATTATTACTGTACAGTGGTAGCAAGCTGCACAGCATTGATCATTTTCTTGTTCTTGAGTAGTAGATACCATGTGTTCCAATCAGTACTCACAGTCTGCTTTTGCATTTTGATTCCTTTAGTATACAGAGTAAATCTCCAGCGAAAGGTACCAAGGAGACATGCACATGAAATGGCCAAGCCTTTTTGGCTGGGTTTTTTTTACTGTCGAGAGGAAAATTCTCAAGGATTGTCAAAATATTTGTTCTTTCCTATACCTAGTTCTAAAGTATTACTGATAGTAAAACAGATTGCTGATTTCTTGTGTAATACATTATATAGAAATATTTTCCATGTCATCACATCTAAGGTATAAGACTCAAGTGAACATTAAAACAATATTTTCTAAATAAATTACATGGACAACTGGAAGCAATAACAAATGATGTGATGTTGCGAATAAGGGGTAGGGGATAATATGTAGGGTGGCACGGTGGCTCAGTGGTAGCGCTGCTGCCTCGCAGTTAGGAGACCCGGGTTCACTTCCCGGGTCCTCCCTGCGTGGAGTTTGCATGTTCTCCCCGTGTCTGCGTGGGTTTCCTCCGGGCGCTCCGGTTTCCTCCCACAGTCCAAAGACATGCAGGTTAGGTGGATTGGCGATTCTAAATTGGCCCTATTGTGTGCTGGGTGTGTTTGTGTGTGTCCTGTGGTGGGTTGGCACCCTGCCCAGGATTGCTTCCTGCCTTGTGCCCTGTGTTGGCTGGGATTGGCTCCAGCAGACCCCCGTGACCCTGTGTTTGGATTCAGCTGGTTGGAAAATGGATGGATGGATGGATGGATAATATGTATAAACAGGGTAAGTACTGAATATCGGGGATAACTATAACTCTAATAATATGTCAATTAGATCAGTTTTGCAGGTGCTGTTCATAATGGTAAAAAGCCAAAAAATTAGTATGTTGTTGTATAATTGTGAAATAATGCTGTATAAGAAGCTCAAAGCCATTCTGTTACAAGAAAAAGCTTTTTTTACAACAGAAATATTTCTGTACTTTGACTAAAATTATTTTTAGGAATATTCTAAAACATGAGATGAGCAAGCTTAGAAAACATTGGATACTGGCGTCCTTTTTTTTTTTTTTAAATTCAGTTATTTAAAATAACTGCGTACTGACACTTAATGTGGAACTTAATTGGGGATGATGCCTGATCCATGTAACAGGTTGATGATGAAAAGTTATCTTTAAGTTAATTTGTTGATACAAAATTGTATTATAGCCAATCATGCCCTTTAGTTGACATCAGAGTACAAAAGTAGTATTGCCTTATCATATACTAGACATATAAAAATGGCTTCTGGAAAGAAACCTGTTTTTATATTGGTTTACAAATAATGTTCTGTATCTGGTCATCTCTTTAGTTAATTTGAATTTTGCCAAATATGTTGATTAGATTGGTTGTATCAGGTGCATGTGAGAAGCTACAAAAATAATGCTAGTTCTAAGTAAAGCATAAATCCATGCAGTAGATATTACACATTTGGTTTTTTTTTTTTTTTTTTAGATTGCTTGGTTTTGTTATTGTCTTTGTATTCACATTCTTGTGCAAGTGCTGTGGTCCTTAATTAATGTAGATGATACAAAACAATGTTCAATATTAATTAATAGTAGCTTGTATAATGACATTTCTGTTCCCATACAGACCCCCCTATCCCCACCCCGTCCCCCAAAGCATCATCTAGTGCTTCATGTGACACGCAGTGCATTATATGGTACATTATACCAAATGGTTCTTAAAAGTCCTGCTAATTAACAGAGTCAAACTTGAATGTTATGCAGAATTATCAAAATCTGTTGTTTTATTTTCTTTAGTAATACTATTCTTCTTTTATTTCACTAATATATATATATATATATATATATATATATTGCTGTAGTTTCTGTGATTTAGCAAATAATGTTTCTGCTTATGTTCTATATATTGGTGTACTAGTAGATGCAAATTAATTCCTTAAAAATCCTTATTCACCAAATATTGTGAAGGCAGCCAAGGCTGATATGAAAGCAATAGCAGACAAGTTGAGAAATGGATGGTTGAATGGGCAGGTTAGTTCAATACAAAGTAATAATAAATAATGTTTTCAATAGAAAAAATATGTATGCATAGCTTTATAAAATTAGTCATTTGATATTTGATTTGATTGCAGTGTGAATGAGGAGATGCTTTTTTCGAAAAAACCTAAGGGATATAGAGCAGCATTAAATATGGTATTTAAATCACATATTGTACTCTACATGAGTCTGATGTTGTTTAAATTCTGCAAATACAGTAATAACAGGCAACTTGCCTGTCATTTACTACTTTATAATACATCAATTCAGTCCCATCAGTATGTTTTTAACCTTGAATATTTATTTTACATACTAGTCACAGCCTTCTCACTGTCTTTCTCTTAAATAAGACCTGGACAGATCCAGAATATGTGTGGCCAGTTAGTCATGGTTAGTGTCTTTTACATAATTCTGATATATAATATAAACCTGAATTTGATAATATTGAAGCTGATAGTCTATGTAACAATTGCCTACTAATAAGGAAAAGAAGAGGATATGGAGGTGTAGGCACTAGTCACAGGTCTGTTAGATGTCTCTCTCTAAGTGATTTCAAGGTGGCAATTCAAGGATATCTTATTCAAGTAAGCCATGTAAGTTAATCACATGGTGGTCTTAATGTAGTATAGGTTTTGTTCTGTCACTGCTGCCATACTATATAATGAAAACAGAGCAGTCTTTTGTTAATGGCAATATCATGAGAGGCCAACATAGCTTCTTGGCTACACAGAATATGCATAATTAACTAATTGAATTTGTATGTGAAACATGGCAGGGTATTGTAAAAACAAGCCAAAGACTAAGGGACTTGTGTTGGAAGCCATGTAGGAACACACAAGTTGACGATAACATGAAGTCCTGTCATATCTGCCAGCAATATAAGAAAACAGCTGTCACACAAATTCAGTGCCACTAAACTCTGCTCTCTTTTCTACTGCTACATGAGTAAAGGTGGTAATAGATTGAGTAAGCTGTTTGGAGAAGCTGCTTGGTGTTGTTAAGCCATAACTTTGCATGGTTATTTTTTAAGTATCCAAAAATGTCATTCACTCCTTACTGATTCATTGAGTGTGATCTGTATTCATCAGTAAGGTGCTGGCCAAAAGATTTAATCTCATATAGTAGTAGCTAGCTAATTTCTTAAGAATTGTAAGTCTTCCTCAGAGAGATGAATGTTACACATGAGGTCTTCCCTGTGCTATCTATAGGCAGATGGTGAAATAGAGCTGATGTTATGAGGATGGTGTGATAACATTATGAGAAAAATAGGTATTTAGGGGAAAAATAGAAACCAATTGTTGTACTTACTACAGGTCATAACTAGTATGGATAAAATCTTAGGAAAGATTGAATAAAAAGCAGGAAATGACTGACCAGCTAGCTTGGGTGAATAAAGGTAATTTGAGATGAAAGGCCATTAACAGGCTGGCAACAAGGGTAACCTGGTGTGGAAGGGAAAAGATGAGCTTATGAGTTTGTGGAATGGTGTGGGGTAGGTTTTTAGAAACATAAATATGGGCTGGAATTGGGGCTGAATATACATAAGCTGAGTCATGTTTCAAGAGGAGTGGAATGATGCAGGGGAGTCTGCATATCCCATTGGTCTGGGAGGTTCAGTAAGGAATCCAAATAAACATATAGGCAGGGTAACAAAGAAACTCTTTCTCTCTCTGCCATTTGTTATCCTGAGGGGACCCCGTCTCCCTCAACGGCAATATTCAGACAGACCATGCTGGCCGTTTCTGACACAACATTGAAAGGCCATGCAGGTGCAAAGACCAAGAACCACTCAACAGAGAACCACTTGGTAGCCTTTTATCACATTGCATTATTTTAACCAACATTTACATTTTTATTCTGCTTAAATTTTAAATCTGCTTAATACAACAGTAATAAATATGTAACTTTCTCTCCTGCCTGTTGTAGTACTATATTTTATTGCCTGAGGTCATAGATATAAAAGGTAGTGTGACATGTGAAGGCTATAGCTGACATTTTGGGACATTTTTGTCAGGTCTATGTAATAAAGAGTATAAAGGGGAAAATAAGGTCATCGTATGACCATATTCACAACAAAAAAGCTGTTCAATGAGACTTTAAAGGTCAGTTTACTGACAGTGCATATGCAATAGAAAGGCAGGGTTCTATTTGCAAACCATTTTCTTTTAGATCTCCTGAGTAAGCCAACATGCTACCACTCAGGGTTCCTCAACTAAATTTCTTCACAGAAGGCATATCTGCACTAAGCAACAATTGGTTAGCCTCTACAAACACCATAAAACAGACCGTGCTAACAGGAAAACAAAAATAAAATGAAATGGAGACCTTACAGATTCAGGAAGAGAAATGCTTAGATAGTAGTCAATTTAAATGAGGGTCCTTTGGGTTAGAAAACATGGTATGTTGCTTAGGGGACATTCAAGATGCTAATTTTCTCTTAAAGTACTTGAACTTGGGCCACTATACATATAGATTTTCAGTTGGCCATACCTAAAATACTTCTTATGTAGCTTTTCATTTGATTATGCATTAACATAAGAAGAGCAAGAGAATCAGACTTAAGAGAAAATGGGAACCAAAAGGGAATCTCAGTATTAAGCCAGTATTAGAGACATTCAGTGTTAGTCGGATGTGTACTAGTCTGGATTTGAGGTTAGTACAAAAAATAAATAAAAACTAAGGTAGGCATTTGTTAATAACATTCTATAACCTCTTCTTCTTTCAGCTGCTCCTGTTAGGTGTGTCACAGCAGATCATCTTTTTAATAACATTCTATGACAATAATATTAATTAACGAGAGTGCATTTATTTTTTAGGGTGGACTACTACTACTACATTGGGTAATTTATTTAGCCAAGGTGATATGATATGCCTATGTTGTAAGGCTAGAGAAAGTTGATAGAAGGTATAATTTGAAAGTGGAGGGTAAGGTGTTTTGCAAAGATTGCAGTGAATGGCTTAAAAATAAAGTTGGAGTATTTTAAAGTTTTTCATTATATATTTAATTAGACTCAGTTATAGTATACCTGTGACTAACTGGGGAGTGATATACAGGAAGGACAAAACATTACTAAGAATTTCCTAAAATTAAAATGAGCACACTTGAATTCTTGTGTAATAAGTTACAAAACAAATAAAATCAGAAGCATGAGAAGTCTTGAAGTAGGAGGAGGTAGTAGAGTTGAAAGAGAACTTTAAAAAAGCACCAATCAGTAGACGCACACATTCTTTAAATGCTGACCGTAATTAATAAATGGTTGTCTGGTGTATGCAAATGAAGCAACAGAAGCCAATTTTTGCTAAAAATGTGCAGTTGTTGGCAAGAAACGGCACAGGGCATTACACAAACAATAATTTGCAGCATCATTAGAAAGACAAATTGTGCTAAAATAAGAATGGGAACAAATTGAAACACAGCCTTTCTCTTTTGGTTCCATTTTTGGTATTTAATTATTACAGACCTGAATTTAGGAAACATTGCTCCAGCATGGAGATTTTCTTTTTAATGTTCTGCAATTATTTGCAGAATGTACCTTCTTATGAATAGATTATTACTTTAATTGCATTTATATGCTTTCATTTACAGTTGACAATTTGCAAACAAGAGATGTTGATTCAGATAAAAATGTGTCTTGAACAGAAGCTGTTAATTGCCATTTTGACATCTTTATGCTCATTATCAAATGTCTGCTTCCAAAAGTGACCCTGTGACAAATAAGAGTGAAATCTTAGCAGATAAACTTGAATACACAAACTGGCTCCTGTTATACACAAAACTAAAATATAGAAAAAAGGCAATATATCAGTACTTCTATTAAACTGGAAGTCTAATTCAAGACTGAGTTGACCTCTGATTAACAAACCAATTACAATGATAACCAAAAGTGATACTGGAGGGCTAAGTTTAGGAACCCTGAGTTAACAAAGATATATTCATTGTGCTACTGCCACCTGCTGACCAAACAATCACAAAACAGTCTTAAAAAAGAAGGACAAAATTCATAATTGAGATATCTCTGGATTTATAGCAGACACTCAGACTATGGAAACAGTCAAATATTATTTAGTTAGCAAAAACTACACTTCAAAAAGGATTGCGAACCTTAAGACCAATGACCTTAGTTTCTCATCTCATGAAGTCCTATTAGAAGTTAATAAAGAGATAACCTACTAAAACCTAACCCAGGCTTATTTGGACCCTAACCAATGTGCATGCAGAGCAGATAGGGAAGCTGAATATTCCATGTTAACACACCTGAATTTACTGTATGACCAATAAAGCACACAAGGTTGTAGTTTTTACATTTCTTATCAGCTTTTAATACAATCCAACAATTGGCACACCTTAGCTTGATGGGGTGGATTTTGGGCATTTGAACTAACAGAACACGAAAAGTGAGTGTTAATGGCTGTATTTTCTGATAGGCCTAACACATCCACGGGGACAGTTCAAGGTCTTCTCTTTTGTTTATTTTATACACAAATGACTACAGGAGTTCACACAAGGACTAACATATCCTAAAATTTACTGATGATTCTGTCATTGTGAGTTTTCTGCAAGATAAGGAGGAAAGTTGTGAATCTGTTGTTGATAAGTTTATTCAATAGTGCAATAATTCCAAAATATCTCCAAGACAAAAATATAGTTGTCGATTTTAGATGCTCTCCTCTTCCTGAACTCTCAGCAGTAATTAAAGGGAAGACAATGGTAGAGCAAATATCTAGGAAAAATCATTGAAAGAAGCTTAACTTTAATTGTAACACAGAACAAACTTGCAAGAAGGGGCAGATGCTGTTTGTTTCTTTAGAAACTCTATTGTTTTGAAATGGGTAAAACCATAATCGCATTTTTAAAGTCTTTTATTGAATCGGTGGTTACATTTGCTTTTATTTGTTGGTTTGGCATCCTCAGCGTTAGGAATATTAACTATCTTTACAACATTGTAAAAATTAGCTTTAGAGTTATTGGTTTGCAGCAGACCCCTGTCACTGAGCTATATATTACAAACAGGTTAGAAAGAAGGGCAACTTAATTCTGTCAGACAATAGTCATCTTATTTTTCATAAATTTCTGCTGTTGCTATCAGGTTGATGATTTAGCTTCCCATGGGTAAATAGCAGTTGATTTAAGAACTTTTTTATTCCTAGAGCTATAAATATTTTGAATTCTGCTGCTGAATTCTGAAATTATTATTTTGGGTGATGTTTAAGGTAATTACTTTTCATTGTAGTAATCTTGAGTGTGTGTACTTATGACAGCAGTAGTTATCAGATGCTGTGTCTAGGCTTGTTTTCTTTTATCTGTCATATAATGTCTTATGTTTTTATACTAATCTGCTTTTGTACCTAAAGTCTACCTAACATAACTTATCTTAATACAGTACATTTATAGTAGACCTGATTAATAATGCAGGTCTGCAAAAGATTCTACATTTGGTATCCCTTGCAAAAATACAAGTCTTTACTGATACTTTGCTTGTTTTCTCTATCTATATCTAAGAAAGATGATCTTAAACAGGTTAAACAAGTTAATCTTGCCTTAAATTATAATTATTTTTATTTAATTGTTGCTTATTTAAAGAGGCAATCATGAGGAAATTAGCAGACAGGGTGACCACATGGACCAAACTGAAGAAAATCTGTATAACCTGCAAAGGGCAATTGAATTAAATTCACTAATGCTTCAGTAAGATTATTAAGATCAATATCACAGTTAAAATGCATTTAATATGAAAAATGCTTTTACATTGTTACAGCAGTGAGCCTTTCTGTTGTTTCGAAAGAAACCATTACCTTTTGCCATTTTATTCTACAACCCAAAATCAGAAAATGTTGGGACAGTGTGGAAAATGTGAATAAAAAAAGAAAAAGCAAGTTATAAATTCTCCTCAAATTTTATTTCATTGCAGACAGTATGAACACAAAATAATTCATGTTTTTTTTGTCAACATCATTTGATTTGTAAATAAATATCCATTCTTGCCATTCAGGCTTGCAACACATTTGAAAAAAAGTTGGGACAGTACAGCATTTACCACTCTGTACAGTTCCCCTGTCTTTTAACAACACTTAAAAGACGTTTAGGCATTGAAGAAATCAAGTGACTAAGTGTTGCAGGTGTTAGTTTGTCCCATTCTTCCTGCAAACAGCGTTTTAGGTGCGCAACAGTATTGGGTTTTCGTTGACGCATTTTCCGTTTCAAAATGCGCCAAACATTCTCTATAGGAGACAAATCAGGGCTGCAGGCAGGCCAATCAAGCATCCGCACCCTCTTCTTACGCATCCATGCCTTTGTGATGCGCGCAGTATGTGGTTTGACATTGTCTTGCTGAAATAAGCATGGGCATCCCTGGAAAAGACATCGTCTTAAAGGCAGTATTTGTTCCTCCAAAACTGAGATATACTTCTCAGCATTGATGGTGCCATCGCAGAAGTGCAAGTTACCTTTGCCGAAGGCACTGACACAACCCCATACCATGACAGACCTTGGCTTTTGGACTTGTATCTGGTAACAGTCTGGATGGTCCTTTTCCTCTATGGTCCGCAGCACACGGCGTCCATTTCTTCCAAAAAAGATGTGAAAAACCGATTCATCTGACCACAATACACGTTTCCACTGCACAATGGACCATCCCAGATGCCTCCGAGCCCAGAGAAGTCGACGGCGCTTCTGGACACTATTTATGTAGGGCTTCCTTTTGGCACAGTACAGTTTTAGCTGGCATTTCCTAATGTAACTACGTACTGTAGTGCTTGAGAGTGACTTCCTGAAGTAGTCCTGGGCCCACGCAGTTATATCATTTATTGATGAAAGACGGTTTTTAATGCAGTGCCGTCTGAGGGCTCGGAGATCACGGCCATTCAGTTTAGGCTTGCGCCCTTGGCCTTTGCGCACGGTAATTTCTCCAGATTCCCTGATTCTTTTCACTATGTTATGCACTGTAGAGGGAGAAATGCCCAAATCTCTTCCTATCTGTCTTTGAGAAACGTTTTTCTTCATCATTTCAATGATTTGTGCCCGCACTTGGTGGCAAACTGGCGATCCTCTGCCCATCTTTGCTCCTAAAGGAGTAGGCCTTTCCTCGATGCTGCTTTTGTACCGAATCATGATTGCAATCACCTGTTAACATCACCAATTTCAAATCACATCAATATTTAGTTGTTATACCTCATTACGACCCCTGAATTGCCTCCATCCCAACTTTTCTTGGAATGTGTTGCAAGCCTGAATGGCAAGAATGGATGTTTATTTACAAATCAAATGATGTTGACCAAAAAAAACATGAATTATCTTGTGTTCATACTGTCTGCAATGAAATAAAAGTTAAGGGAAATTTGTAAATTACTGCTTTATTGTTTTATTCACATTTTCCACACTGTCCCAACTTTTGGCTTGTTGGCTTTGCTGTCAGTGTTTGCTATAATGCACAAAGTGTTTCTGAAGTATTAAAACCTGCGAAACTGAGTAATTAATATAATGAATATATATTAGAATGTTTCCCATTATAATGGCTGTTTTTAATATTTTCAAAGACAGAAATACTTATCTTCTAATCCATAAAGCATATAAAGCATTATTAGCTTGTTGTGACAAATGAGAGAATTTTTTAAGTATATTGTACCACATATAACTCTTATTAGTTCATGACTTTCAGGAGCTATTAACCAGTATTGAATACAGTATGACTATTTCCAAACCAAATTCTTAAGGACAAGAGTTGGCTTTGGAAAGTTAAGACAAATCATTTTCAACAATAAACATTCAGGGTAACATAATAACTCCTACACACTGTTTGGCCATTGTTATACATAGATGGTGCTTATGAGAAGTTTTTTTATGTTGTGAATAGATTAAATGGAGAATAATACTCCCATGATAATTTTGCAGCCAATGATTAATATCAAATGTCTGATACTTTAAATGAGAAAATTCTGTCTGGATGAAAACCAAGAATGAAATAAGTGGCACAAGATGTTATATTTAAGACATTTATAAAATGATACATGCTTAGATCAAAAGCATTATAGTAAAAATAGTAAACAATATCTAAGTTACTGTGGACACTTAGTTTTCTCTTCACATTTTATGAGTGGATAAGTTCAAGATCACCTCACTTACTTTTAAATTTGGACAACTGATTGTTTATCTTTAGAAAGATTTTGACTAAAATCTTCAAGCTTCACAGGGTAGTAAGAATAGTTTTGATAGAATACAACTCCTATCTAGGTACATTTCTCTCTTTACATGAAGTAGGATGCAAAGCTACCATATCTGCATAATATTTTCTGTCTTACAAACCTCCCAAGGTCTTATTTTAATTTTTAACAAAACAGAGGGATTGTCCCCCATGTAACTACAAATGGGAGGATTTTATAAGCTTAGCCTAATTAAAGCTTGGGTTTTATTAACAAAAACAAATCACTCTGAACTAGTCATTTCATCTTATCATATGCAAATACCAAATTTTTTTCACTGATTTTTTTTTTTTAATCTATAGAAAACTTAAAAGTAAATAGTGCTTAATTGAATAATATAAAAATATAAAAATTATTGTAATAAATGAACAGATTATCACAGTTACTTTGAGGAATATTTGTAAATGAGATAAAGCTTTTATGACTACACTATTCAACTTGCCAAATCACCTTATCAGGTTTATGTTATTGGTTTTTAATGAAATTTTCTCATGTGAGATTTATGTTTGCACTAGCAAAATACCCGCGCTTCGCAGCGGAGAAGTAGTGTGTTAAAGAAGTAATGAAAAATTCAAGGAAACATTTTGAAAATAACGTAACATGATTGTCAATGTAATTGTTTTGTCACTGTTATGAGTGATGAGTGTTGCTGTCATATATATATATATATATATATATACACATATATATATATATATATATATATTTATATATATATATATATATATACACATATATATACATACATATATACACATACATCCACATATATATATATCTACATATATACACATACATATACATACACACACATATATACACACAAATACATATATATACATACACACACATATATATAAACATATATATACATACTGTACATATCTACATATATACATACACACACACACAACTATCGTATATGTTGAAGTTCTATTTAAATTTTAAATAGAAGGAATTTTTATTTAGTCGACAGAATATTATTCCGGAATAAATCAACTCAAACCTTAAATAACTTATAATATTTTGCTCTCCATAAAAATATATCCTGTCTAAATTATACAAGTTAGAAATAAAGTAAATGTTAAAAGAACAAACATTCAAATTTCTTTACTCTTATGTAATTTTATATAAAAAATAAACTTAAATTTTAAATATCCCAAAAGATTTTGCTCTCCATAAAAATATATCCTGTCAAAATTATACAAATTCAAATATGAACATGGTGCATAACAAAACCTGGAAACATAAATAAAATATGTTCTTTTCAGCAATAACAAATCAAATCATTCAGTTTATGAACAAAGTGCATATTTGGGAACACCGTAGTGTCGACTTGGTTCAACATTACTTGGCAACAGGGAAAGTGGGGCAAGTTGCACTGGTGCATTTGTGTCTCCCATAAAAGTAGCTTCACTTGAAATCACTTTGTGATTTTGCATGGGTAAAAACGTCTGCTGAAGTGTCAGATTCTTCTTTAACTCTTCTGCTTTCTGTATCTTGTGCATTGCATTCAGATCTTTCAGGTTATCTTGATGTTTTGTCTCATAATGCCGTTTTAGATTAAATTCTGTAATTACACCCACATTTGCTCCAGAAATGAGACACACGGGTTTACCGGCAATGTCAGTAAACATATACTCAGCCTCCCATCTGTTTTTAAAGGCTCTATGTTCAGAATCACCTTTTCTCTTCGGCATCATGTGGGCTAGCTTCGCAATAACTTGCAGCATCATAAGCTAGACTTGATTAACGCGGTAAGTGTTCGGCAAGGCAGCTGAAGCGCTGCATTATGGGATCTGTAGTTTATTGTGTTACCAGCGCTTCATATCCCCGGGCCATTAATAACAATAATACAGTATATAAAATGATCTCGCGGGCCGGATATAATTACACGCCGGGCCGGATGTGGCCTGCGGGCCTTGAGTTTGACACATATGGACTAAATAGAACTTGAAAAGACATATTTTTTCAAATGTGATCGCGCAATTCAGATAGAGTTGACGCGCACTACAGTACATCGAGCCAGCGTGCTATTGTGGTTTTGCCTGCGTGCCTCAATAAGTCATCCTCCCCTCGCTCTTACTTTTTTACCGTTCATCTAATGAATACACTGAGTATGGCTTTACCAAAACAATCATTGATGGCGAATTAAGTATCCATTATTCGAGTATGTAGATCGGGGTATATATATACATATATATATACCCGCGTATCGCAGCGGAGAAGTAGTGTGTTAAAGAAGCTATGAAAAAGAAAAGGGAACATTTTAAAAATAACGTAACATGACTGTCAATATACAGTAATTGTTTTGTGAGTGTTACTGAGTGTTGCTGTCATCAAGGATTTGATTATCATTATTTCTTTCAATTAGGTTCGTATTTGTAGGATGTGTTGTGTTCAAGTTACATTCCGTGTTTGTCAATCGTTGTAAAGATGACAGGTTTCATTTATCGATTCGTTTCTTACTGCATCAATAAACAGCTCGTCTTCTTCTTTATCTGATACCTGACACACTGCATGCACGGGTTTTTTTTTTTTTACACTGTCTTCCTTTAGCGGGACATTGACTTTTTCCACCGTGTGCTTTGTTTCCGCAGTAGCTGCATTTATGAATATGCTTGTATGTATCAGACGCTTCATATTTTTTTGCTGCCTTTTCAATTGTGTAATTCGGTTTTTGTTCAGCGCTCTTTGGAACGGTTGCTTTTTGTCTGTGCACTGCGCCAGTTCATGTGAGCCGCTCGGTGTACATGCATCGAAGTTTCCCAGCTGTGCTGGTGCCATGTCGTGCTATGTCCATGGCTGTATTTAATGTTACCGAAGTCCTGGCACTTAAAACTTTCTCTTGCAGTTTCGCTGAGTTTGTGCCAAACACCACCCTGACCATCTCATCTTCCTCTGCATAAGCACAGTCCTTCACCCGTGAATATTTAGTGGCAGTTTGCTATTGGATTGCCGCTGACGGACAGCCTTATATGGGCAGGCACTAAATTACAAACGCCAGCGGCAGGCTGTCTATGAACTTAATTTAAAGTTTAGGTTTACATCGTGCTTTGTTTCCGAAGTAGCAGAACTCATGAATATGGTTGTATATGTTACTCGCTCGCTTCTTATTGTTTCGCTGCCTTCTCAATTATATAATGCATGTTTTTATCAGCGCTTTTTGGGGCTCTTCCTGGTTTTCTACGTACTGCGTGATTACGTAGGAGGCTTGATGATGTCACACGAAACTCCGCCCCCACGGCTTTCAAGCTCATCTCCATTACAGTAAATGGAGAAAAACAGCTTCCAGTTATGACCATTACGCGTAGAATTTCGAAATTAAACCTGCCCAACTTTTGTAAGGAAGCTGTAAAGAATGAACCTGCCAAATTTCAGCCTTCCACCCACACGGGAAGTTGGAGAATTAGTGATGAGTGAGTGAGTGAGGGCTTTGCCTTTTATTAGTATAGATCAGTATATGCAGGAAACATTAATTGGTTAATGACACTTACTGAAAAACAATATTTAGTGGACTTTAAAGTTGCCTTTGTAAAATCAAGTTTCTAAATTGAATATTTGTCCACTGTGTTTGAATTCCTATAAAAACAGTCTTTGATATATTGTTTTAAAGGCTTCTCACATAAATCATCAGCTGTTTTATGTTCTTCATGCCTTTGAGCTAATACAAAATTAGCTAGAGAACAGGACTTGCATTAATTGAAATAATATAACTTAACTAAATATGGCATCTCATTTGTTTCTGTATCATTAATCTATGTGCCAAATTTAATGTTGCCATCCATCCATCCATCCATCCATCCATCCATCCTCTTCCGCTTATCCGAGGTCGGGTCGCGGGGGTAGCAGCTTAAGGAGAGAAGCCCAGACTTCCCTCTCCCCGGCCACTTCTTCCAGCTCTTCCGGGAGAATCCCAAGGCGTTCCCAGGCCAGCCGGGAGACATAGTCCCTCCAGCGTGTCCTGGGTCTTCCCCGGGGCCTCCTCCCGGTTGGACGTGCCCGGAACACCTCACCAGGGAGGCGTCCAGGAGGCATCCTGATCAGATGCCCGAGCCACCTCATCTGACTCCTTTCGATGCAGAGGAGCAGCGGCTCTACTCTGAGCCCCTCCCGGATGACTGAGCTTCTCACCCTATCTTTAAGGGAAAGCCCAGACACCCTGCGGAGGAAACTCATTTCAGCCGCTTGTATTCGCGATCTCGTTCTTTCGGTCACTACCCATAGCTCATGACCATAGGTGAGGGTAGGAACGTAGATCGACTGGTAAATTGAGAGCCTTGCCTTACGGCTCAGCTCTTTTTTTCACCACGACAGACCGATGCAGAGCCCGCATCACTGCGGATGCCGCACCGATCCGCCTGTCGATCTCACGATCCATTCTTCCCTCACTCGTGAACAAGACCCCGAGATACTTAAACTCCTCCACTTGGGGCAGGATCTCGCCCCCAACCCTGAGAGGGCACTCCACCCTTTTCCGGCTGAGGACCATGGTCTCGGATTTGGAGGTGCTGATTCTCATCCCAGCCGCTTCACACTCAGCTGCGAACCGCTCCAGAGAGAGCTGAAGATCACGGCCTGATGAAGCAAACAGGACAACATCATCTGCAAAAAGCAGTGACCCAATCCTGAGTCCACCAAACCGGACCCCTTCAACACCCTGGCTGCGTCTAGAAATTCTGTCCATAAAAGTTATGAACAGAATCGGTGACAAAGGGCAGCCCTGGCGGAGTCCAACTCTCACTGGAAACGGGCTCGACTTACTGCCGGCAATGCGGACCAAGCTCTGACACCGGTTGTACAGGGACTGAACAGCTCTTATCAGGGGGTCCAGTACCCCATACTCCCGGAGCACCCCCCACAGGACTCCCCGAGGGACACGGTCGAACGCCTTTTCCAAGTCCACAAAGCACATGTAGACTGGTTGGGCAAACTCCCATGCACCCTCCAGGACCCTGCTAAGGCTGTAGAGCTGGTCCACTGTTCCGCGACTAGGACGAAAACCACACTGTTCCTCCTGAATCCGAGGTTCGACTATCCGACGGACCCTCCTCTCCAGAACCCCCGAATAGACTTTTCCAGGGAGGCTGAGGAGTGTGATCCCTCTATAGTTGGAACACACCCTCCGGTCCCCCTTTTTAAAGAGGGGGACCACCACCCCAGTCTGCCAATCCAGAGGCACTGTCCCCGATGTCCATGCGATGTTGCAGAGACGTGTCAACCAAGACAGTCCTACAACATCCAGAGCCTTAAGGAACTCCGGGCGTATCTCATCCACCCCCGGGGCCCTGCCACCAAGGAGTTTTTTGACCACCTCGGTGACTTCAGTCCCAGAGATGGGAGAGCCCACCTCAGAGTCCCCAGGCTCTGCTTCCTCATTGGAAGGCATGTTAGTCGGATTGAGGAGGTCTTCGAAGTACTCCCCCCACCGACCCACAACGTCCTGAGTCGAGGTCAGCAGCGCACCATCCCCACCATATACGGTGTTGACACTGTACTGCTTCCCCTTCCTGAGACGCCGGACGGTGGACCAGAATCTAATGTTGCCATGTTTATTATATTTTAATTGTGTTAATGGACACTTCCTTTCCTTTAAAAAATGCTAGTAGTGCCAAAAATGTTGTTTTGCTAATTCATTCTATAGTCAATTGCATGTTACAAGATTGTTTGATATTTCATTCTTTATTAATAGTTAACCAATACATAACCAAGAAGCTAACAGCTTGAGTGACAACTTAAAGGTGAAAGTAAATGTGAAGTTTTTTTAAATTGTTTATTTTTAGATGTTATATAGTTTACTTTTCCTTTATTTGTTTTTTTGAAAGTAAATGTGAAGTGCTTTTAAATTGTTTATTTTTAGATGTTATATATTTTACTTTTCCTTTATTTGTTTTTTCCTTTTCGTATATAGCTGAAATAATAAATACAAATGTCCTAAATGCATAGAGTGGATTCAGAAAGTATTAAGACCACTTCACTTTCTTCACACTTTGATTTGTGATCTTTAAAAAACATTTCTGAAAACATGTTTTCACTTTGTCATTTTGGGTTATTGAGTGTGGACTGATGTCAATGTCTATTTATATAGCATATTTAAAAAACATAGGAATGCTGTGGCCAAAGTGCTTTACAATAATAGAATAAAAAAAACAAATAACATAAATGACATAAACAGAAATAAAATGCATAATAAATAGAAGTAATGTTATATAATCACAATGAGGAAACCATCAGTATTACTGAAGGTCACGGAATGCAAGTGAATAGAAATTAGTCTTTAATCTTGTTTTAAACAGTTCAATTGTAGACGACTCCTTTATGTAACAAGGTAAAGAGTTCTACAGGCGAGGGGCAGCAGCTGCAAAAGCCCTGTCCCCCTTGGTTTTACACTTGGTACGAGGGACAACAAGAGACAACTGACCAGAAGATCTAAGCACTGTGGATGTCTGGTGTAAAGCACACAATTCAGATAAATAGGCAGGAGCAAGCCCATGTAAAGATTTAAAAACAAGCAACAAGATTTTAAAATCAATTTGAAAAGTGACAGGCAGCCAATATAAAGAAGCTAAAATAGGAGAAACGGAGTCATACTTTCTTGCCCCAACCAGAACGCGAGTGGCAGCATTCTGGACCAACTGTAACCTGTGTATCAGGGATTTGTTAATCCCAGAATACAGCGAGTTGCAGTAAGTGAGGCGAGAAAAAAATAAAAGCATGAGTAGCTTTCTCAAGATCCCTAGAAAATAAAAAAGGCTTGATTTTACCTAATAGTCAAAGCTGGAAAAAGCAACTCTTGACTACAGAATTTACTTGTTTCTCAAAAGAGAGGTTACTGTCAAAGATAACACCAAGATTGCGGACTTGAGGTTTGCAAAAGACAGAGAAAGAGCCAAGAAGTCCAAGACCAATGTGGGCTTTAGCAGATGGACCCACTATAAGCTCCTCTGTTTTATTCTGATTCAGATCAAGAAAATTGTTAGCCATCCAGGATCTTAGTTCAGAAAGACAGTTGTGGAGTTGATTTATTGTAGAGTTGCAGAAAAGAATATAAACTTGAGTATCATCAGCATAGCAGTGAAAAGAAATGTTAAATTTTCTAAAAATAGCTCCAATAGGATGAAGGTGTATATAGAATAAAATAGGACCCAAAGTGGATCCCTGAGGAACACTATATTTAAGAGGAGCAGTAGACGAAAAAGAGGAATTTAATGTAACTGAAAAGTGTCTACCAGTTAAATATGACCTGAACCAGTTAAGAGCAGCCCGTTTAAGCCCAACAAGATGTTCAAGCCGCATCAGCACTATATCATGGTCAATAGTGTCAAAGGCAGTGGACAGGTCAAGGAGGAGAAGGACTGCTGCGTCACCTGAGTCAGTAATAATAGAGATGTCATTGAAAACTTTCAGGAGGGCCGTTTCAACACTATGATAATGCCTAAAGCCAGATTGGTAGATCTCAAATAAATTATTGGAGTTAAGGTGATTGACTAATTGATTATAAATAATTCTTTCTAGAATTTTAGCCAGAAATGACAGTTGGGAAACTGGGCGAAAATTGGCTAAAACTCCAGGATCTAATTCTGCCTTTTTTAGACGGGGACTTACTGCAGTATGTTTAAAAAATGATGGCACAACTCCTGCACTTATAGAATCATTGATAATGGATAGTAATGATGGGCCCAAAACATCAAAGGCTTCCACTAAGAGGCGTGGTGGTACTATGTCGAGGGGGTTGGGAGCTGGTTGAATGGTGTCAATAGTTCTGTTTAATTGTGAAAGTGAGACTATATCAAAGGATTCTAAGACAGTGTCATGATTAACAGTAGGAAGTTCATAGCCAGTTGGAACAATACCACAGCGGATAGTATCAATCCACTGTAAAAACAAGTTATAAATATGTCATAAAGCAGTTTAACATATTAAATGTTATCTATAAGAAATTAAACTGTAAAGCAAATAGTATAAGTATGACAAAGACTTAACACTAGAATTACCAGAGCCTACGAAAAAACTCGTAGATCCGTCCCACCTTAAATCGCTTCTTAAAACCGTTCTCACCTCTCCGCCAGCGTCTTTTGTTAATCTAAATGTGCTGATAAAAGAAAAGCTGCAAGTAGCCGGCTATTCCATCCCCCCAACGACTTAGAACGTGCACAAACTTCTCCCAGCTCATGCCTTGATTATCTGGGAGTGAAGTGGAGTTTTAGAGTCGAAATAATAGATCATTATTTGGAATACACGCATTTCACGTGTGTTCTGTTTCTACAGTAATCCGTGTAAACACATTTTTAAAACAGAAACGTTTTTCATATTGTAGTAGTAAATGACAAAATATAAGCATAAACTATATAATGTATGAAGCCTGAAGTCCAAATATCAAACACATTTACAAAAGGTAGAAATATAACAGAACAAGTATGCTTTTATTCAAAAATATAACTGCAGAAAAAAGCCACCTTAGCATGCCACATTGACACATAATCACTACAATTGCCACGGTAGCATAATGGTATCAGCCGCTGACTAGTATTCAAAAGGTCATGAGTTCGATCCTGCGCGATTCAGTTTTGAGACGTAAACTGCTGTTATTCTTACTATTTTATAATAAAAACATAAATTTGATTTCAGTGTGTAACGGCCGGTGTAGTTCATGATACTTGTAAAGGTTAGTTTTTTTTTATTCACTTTTCATTCTCTCAGTCGTGTTCAGGATCCTTCCCTACACCCCCACCCCCCCAACCCAAATTGAGAATGCTGTTTTCACATAAAGATGCGCTATAGCTCTGCAGCGTATTTGTGACTGCATTCTCGTACCAATGCTTGCGAACTGAAGAGCCTGCGTGCACTTTTCGTGGCATTACACGTCTATTTTTTTGAGCATGCCCGTGTCGCTCAAACACAGGAACATATGTTGGTGTACAAGAATAACAAAACAAGTGCACTTTTATTCTAGACTATACGTGAAGAAAAAATAAAGCAAGTTACAGTAGGCGGTTGATACGGCAGCTTGCGTGGTGCAATGCTAAGAACTGCTGATTTCCGATCCGTGCTATATAAAATCATCACATTCAAATATTAACAATTCCCACACACCCTTCCTACATTCACGACATGTGTACTTGTTGCAGTGTACACATCTCTCTGTGCTGTGGTTCCAATTACACTGAATGAGCACCTGACATTGTACTTTCTTCCCTATACAAATAACATTCGAGTATAGCGCGTCTCCAAATAAATCACATTTGAGTTATAGCGCATCTCCAAATAAATCACATTTGAGTTATAGCGCGTCTTTATGTGGAAAAAAAGCAGTGTCAGATGAGGGGGGGGGGGGGGGGGAGATCATGGACGCGACTGAGAGAATGGAACTGAATTAAAAAAAAGCTAACCTTTATAATTATCATGCATTTACACTGGCTCTTACAGACTGACTGAAATCAAATGTATGTTTTTATTCTAAAATAATTCTATACATGCAATATTATTTGAAAAAGAAGAGCGTCAGATTGGGTTTGAATACACGCTGACGCTGTTACAAAAGGAGTCTGCTTATTCAGTGCAGCAGTTTCAACGCACAGTACATGCAATATTATTTGAAAACGAACAGCGTCAGATCGGGCGCATATTCAAACCCGATCTGACGCTGTTTGTTTTCAAATAATATTGCATTAGTGCGATGATGTTTTTACATATATTGTCTCTTTCATTCATCTTGCGGTTTGTAATCAGTGACCGCGTGTTTTTTCCCCGATCTTGCCAGTTCGCACATGTTGCTGTATGGTGCTGTTTCTTTTGTACTCCAGGACATGCAGAAGACAGAATAGTACAGAGCAGTAAGTTCAGCGCTATATGCAATCAGACAGACAGACAGGCAGAGAAGGCACTAGATATATAAATAAACAGGGAAGGCATTGTATAATAGATATATAAAAAACAGCTAAGGGGATAGATATATAGATAGGACTGAAAGGCACTATATGATAGGCAGACAGGGAAGCTCCTATATAATAATAAAATCACTGTTATTACTATATAGATAGACAGGGAGTTCAGGCAGGCAGAACGGCGATGGTTAAAAAGAAATAAATTTTCTCCCTACCGGAGATTCGAACTCGGATCTCTTAAGGTATTGTGCTCTAATTGACAAACTCTTGCCGGTACGCTACGGAAACCGTTGTAAAAGTTATGAACCTTTTATGAAAGTGTATTTGCTCTTTGGCTGTCAGGCTTCACACATTTTATAGCTTATGTCTACATTTTGTGACATTTATTACTGAATTATGAAAAAGTTTCTGTTTTAACATTGTGTTTACACAGATTACTGTAGAAACGGAACACACATGAAACGCGTGTGTTCCAAATAACAATCTATTATTTCCACTCTAAAACTCCACTTCACTCCCAGATAATCGAGGCATGAGCTCGGAGAAGTTGGTGCACGTTCTGAGTCGGTGGGGGGGATGGAATAGCCGGCTGCTTGCAGTTTGTTTTTATCGGCACATTTACAGGACAAAGGAGGCTGGCGGAGAGGTGAGAGCGGTTTTAAGAAGCGATTTAAGGTGGGACGGATCTACGAGTTTTTTCGTAGGCTCTGGTAATTCTAGTGTTAACTTGGTTTTATAGACATTGCACACAAACAGTAAGATATAATGGCTGACATTAACACATCTAAATTGAAAAGCTGCTTACAACTTAAGGTTTACAGTATTACAATCATAAATAAGAAAACTATTCACAAAATAACTCTCTACTGTCGTTGTCTTTGATATCATCTGTTTTTTTTCTGGTAGAGGATGCAGTAGTAACATGCTGAGCTGAACTGACCAGGACTATTTCCAGAAACTTCCACCAGACATTCTTGGGAAATACTTAGATGGTCCCAGGACAGTTGAAAAATATAACTTCTACAGTGTGGCCTGAGTTTGTTCTTTAGTCTTTGTCCGGTGGGTTGTATTTGTACACCTCCCAAGAGCATCCTAACAACAATGCCAAATGACCTTAACTGCCAAATGGCTCTAGTTTGAGATCCTCCCATTTTACTGAACTCCTCACCTTTTCATGGGGAGCCAGCCCAGAAAAATTGTGCAGGAACCTGATTTCAGTAACTTGTGCTCACAGTCTCCTTTTTTTAGTTACTACCATGACCTCATGTCCATGTAAGTAGGTGGGGATGGGACTGTACAGAGACTAGTAAATAGATAGCTTTGGCCACAGCCTTAGATTTTTCTTCACCGCAATGGTAATTCCCCAATACGCCCGCACAGTTCTTCCAGAATTTTCCAGTAGACCCTCATCTGCTCTTGTGGTGACGTCACTTCAGACTTTTTTTTTTTTAATAATTGCAGGGACTTCCACAAGTTAGTTCCAGTCCTCAACCAATACTTTTGGCACTGTCTTTTCCAAGAAGAGTGTATCCAACAGGTTTAGGAGTTTCTCAGAATGCTTTTTCCATATTTGAATGATATCCCACCTACTTGTCCTGAATCATCAAATTGTTTTCAGAGCCATTTTGAAACTATCCTAAAGTGATTCTCCATGACCTCTCCAAGCTCCACTCACACATAGGCCATTGTTTTGGCTGATGCTGCAGCTGTAACCATTTTAGCCTAATGGTAGCTCTCAGCTGAATTTAGAGACACTTCCGCTACCATTGTATGGAAGGACTTTTTCTTCATCTTGACAGCTTCTCTTATTTCTAGTGTTTACCAGCAGTGTTACTGGGTTGCCACCATGACAGGCAATAAGAAATGTTGGACTCAAATTCTTGGACTCTTCTGTACTACTAAGATCTTAAAAATGGTCATTCAGACTCTGTGTCCCTGACCTGTCTCTAGTTACAGGACGACTTTCTCAGGAAATTAAACACATTCTGAGGTTTTCCAGGTTTATCTAACGGGTGCATTGTCTGCTTGAGCCAGCTCAGTACTAAGAGAGCTCAGCACCTCTCTTTAACTGAGTGTCAGCAACATACAATCTCAGATTAAACACCATGAATATAAAGTTGATTACTGGCTTTATGCCCAAGACACTCTAGTATTGTGTTTGAACATGGTAACTTACAGTCCATGTCTATTACAGAGTATCGATTTTCCAATTCAGATTAGTGAAACTGTTCCTGCCAGTCACAGCCCTCTACATATCTCTGCCATTCCCAACTTGAGTGTTGAAGACTCCCAATAGAACTAGAGAGTCAGTGGGTGGTACCCTTTCAAACACCAAATCTAATGTTTCTTAAAAGACAAAATATTTGGAATAGTTATTTGGTGGATATGTGCAAACATCAAGATTTTTGTCTCTGTAACACAAAGTTGCTTGTTTTACTAAACAAAATGGATGCTTAAGCAATGTTGATCACTTAGGATGAACAGGAGGCAATTGGATTACTGGCATAAACAGCACATATACACAAAGATAACTGCTGAACTATGAACTTAGAAAAATGTGACTATAGTGGGCAATCTGAAAAAATAGACAAAAATCAATTGTCTTACAGTTTTATAACCACTAGATGGTGCTAAAATATCAGTTGAGTTCCTGTAACGTGCTGGTACTTGAATAGTGTACAGAATAAGGCCCGGAACATTACTGCTTTTTCCAGCTGATTATCACACTAATGTTCTAATGATAAGCCATGTACAGTATTGGACTTTGATGAATAAATCTATTCATAATCTTTAAGTTCACTTATATTTATGATTACTATTATTCATTGACTTTTCAACTAATTGTTAAAAATTGCGGTCATGTGTAATGTTTAGAATGAATAGCTAGCTCACTGCTCAAGTTCTATGTTATACCATGCTGTTAACTCAAGAACAATAACCACACATAGTGATTAGTCTAACTCATTGTATGGTTCCTTTACTAGGACTTAATTTCAGACACTAAATGGTTTTGGTGCATTTCTAGTCAATATATAGAAGCATCTTGGCAAACTATGTATCATATATTTCCTTGGATACACCAAGCATTTAGATGAAAGCATCTCCGTAATTGGAAAGCTTGCCTTTTAGAGACTTCATTGGTATCCAGTTTCAAATTGGCTATTTAAACTCCACTCTGTGCTGCTTGTACCCTGGACAGAATTGTCTTTACCCAGGCTACTGCTCAAAATGATCACAACGACAAAATCATGGAAGTTCATGAACCAAAATAGGGACCCACACTCAGGACACTTCTGCCCACTCAAGCAATGCCATGCCTGCAGATATTGGAGATGATGCCACTATGGAAGTCACACTTGTGTGCCACTTGAGCTTTCACTTATCAAACTAGATAACTTTTGTGTCTTGTTTTCCTGGTGCACAAATTAATTATGGGGAAGAAAGAGCCCTGACAGTTCTTGAGAAGCACAAGGGTAGGGCCATTTGTACAGTTATGTTGCGTGCTGACATCAACAAGGAGAGGACCTCTGCTGTGAGAATCGTTGTGTCTGGACCCCAACTCATTCTGAGAAGAGTGGAAGATGCCTACTGTTGACTCCTGTACTTGAACACCTGAATGAGAGCCTTTTGCAAGAGGCAAAATATCAACGTTTTGAACAACTGGGATCTTTTGTGGGTATAGACCACATTTTGTCTGACATGATGGCCTGCATCCAAACATATTTGGTGTGCTGGTCCTCTCCAAAAGCATCTCTAAGGTAATTGGTCGTACTTGACTAAATAGCTTTAGGCCTAATGTTAATAGTAAATTATGAGGATATGACAGTTCTGTGGTGTGTTTATCTATAGGTATACACTATATTAGCACTATAATAATCGATTGTAGTTTAACTAAATTTAACTAAAAACTCCAGGCAAAGTATTATAAACACAAATGAGTGAATTGCCCTTTCTAGCTGCCCTTACACTTTGTTACAGCTGTGCTACTCCTAGATCTTAATTAAGGCTTTACTAAATATCAGAGTATTAACAAATAACACTTTTTACATTAACAAGCGTATGATTGATAGGAAAATAGACTTACATACCTTAAGTATAATATGGCTCAGCAGTGACATTGCTGTAGTTTTGCTTGAAACAGTGTTAATTCTGTTCACCAAGTTAAGAAAGGTGGTGGTTTAGAGATTATTTTCTCAAGCCAATTAAACTGAAAAGATACCAGTTTTGGTACTTTTGTGTCTTTCAAGTATCTTGCTGTAGTTATTCAAGGATTGTCACAGTCTGTTGTATTGACTGTTTATAGACTTCAGAGATATAATGCATTTTTTTAATGAGTTCTGTGGGCACTGTTGCCCCATGAAACCCAACAGACAGATTTTCAGGACACACGTTTAAAAGCACCAAGTAGAATTTTAATTCTGTTCTTAAATAAAGTGCACAAAGCACCACAATTAACAATAATCAATAATCACAATAATACAATCCTCCTCTCCCAGCAGCTCTGTCACACACCCTCCCAACTCCGGCTCTCCCTGCTGGGTCTCAACCAGTTCTTTATATATTCCTTGACCCGGAAGTGCTCCTCCTCTTCTTCCGGGTCAAACAACACATCATCAGTTTTTAAGTAGCCCGGAAGTACTGTGGACTTCTGTCCTCCTGACTCCAAAGTACTTCCGGGTTGTATGGAAAGTAGAAGTCCCAAGGTAATTTATGAGCTCCCCCGCGCTGACGGCCGTCTATCACAGTTCCCAGATTTAATATCTATAATTATAACTAATTATGAAAGGTTTCTAATTGTGTGCAGTTTCAGTTTTCATGTGGGTTACCAGTGTGACCATAAATCAAGATAATTTATTAATTTACTGCACTCCTTTGATCTCAGCTAGCATGTCAGCCTGCCTACAAGTAAGGAAGAACACATGCTGGATTTAATAATTTCAAAAGGACTAAAAATTGATGTGGGGTAGGTCATAAAGTTTGCTGCCTTTTATTTGACGTACAAATGCTGGAAAGTAGAACTTAAGAGAAGAGTATTGTTAAAAATGTTATTTTGATGCTTCTGTAGCTTTTAGGTTTACTATTTTTCAGAATAATTAGTCTGAGTTTGGTACTTCCCTAAAACAGTCAACAATGTAATCAGTAAGGTGGAAATGTGAATGCTAAGGTGAGATCTGCAGCTGACATAGTGGACCTTGGAAAAAAATTAAGAACTCTTCTAGCACTAAAATACCTTGGAAAACACGTAGTGTCTGAACCGAGGAAAAAATGCAGCAGTGTTGAATGTAAATGGAGAAAAACTGAATTAACAGTCCACTTTAAATAGTGAAGTCACATATTGCTCAACAGAACAAAACATTTTGCCTTGAGAGGCAGTCCAGTGTTTCTATATAGTAATGCCTGGAGTCCAAGGGTTGTTTTTTCATCTATTGATCGTCTTATAAACCCATCTCATTTTACAGTATTTTTTGTGAGGCTTTTGCAGCATGTTTTAAACATAAAATAAATAATATCATTTGTGATATAATATATGCCTCCAAAGTTAATCCTGTTGAAACTTAGCGTGCTTTTTTTTTAGCAAATTAAATTCTTTCACTCAAATAGGTTTTCCTGACCTACGTGGAATAATTTCTCAACTAAAATCCTTCTCTTGTGTATTTGACTCATTCCCAATATACTCTGTGGTATACACTGCTGTGGATGGCCATGGCCCATACTGGCAATGATGCTTATGAACTGGAAGGACGGGGGAGAGAGCATGCACAGGGCATTATCTCCTCTGGATCGCTAGATGGCAGCCCTCATGGGTTGCTACAGCAGCACAGATTCCCACAGGGCTTAATGTGAGATGGAGTTCGTCGGCTCAGCCCTGTTGAGGTCCCTTAGGTGACACCAGGTGGTGCTGCAGGGATTAGTAAGCGTCCTTCTCAACTGGCAATGCTTCTGGACCACACTAATGGGTCACAGGATGTACTCCCGGGTGCAGCATAAAAGAAAGCCCGCTGCCCTCATTCCAGGAGCCAGAGTCAGAAGGGAGAAGATGAAACTTGCTGGAGGGAGGAGGAGGTGGAGAGACTAAAAGAGAAACTAAAGACAAAATATTGCTGTAGGCTGCTTTGAACTTTGTATTGTGCTGTACGGTTGGGAAATGCTTAAGGGAAATGTTTTCCAAGAAATAAAGACCTGTGTGTGTGTTGCTAGACTTTGGCCTTGCTGGAGCTCCCCATTCAGGCCAAAACTACCTAAAAGACCACATTTTTAATTTGACTTTCTGTTAGCTATATTTTAGTGTTACTCCTAATAGACTACAAATGCATAGAATTATCATATTCTTCATGTATGTGCAATCATTATTAATCTCAACTTTTCTCTACTTTTTTTCTATTTTTTCTGTGGTGGCATTTTTGTGCCATCACCACCTGAAAAACCACTATGTAGCTGCCAGTGATGCTTAGATAAAGGCAGATGCTCTAGCTGTCCATGAGACCTAGTGCATCTGATCCTCTAGGATGAAGCCTAAAAACAATATGCAATGACTTAAGATCATTTATGATAGGTAGAAGGCCAAGCAGGGCAGTCTTTTGGCCTTTAAACTCTTGCAGATTTAGTTTTTTTTTTCTCCAGCTTATCTGGAGTTTTTTATTTTTTGGTCCTCCCCAGCCATCTGAACTTATCATCAAACTCATCATTAGAGACTTAAAAAATTCTACATACTATATGAGGACTCTACCTTTTAACTGATTACATATCTATTTTACTTAAGTCTATTGATTTATGTTATTTACTCATTACTATTCTTACCTAATTTTGATTTGCTTTTGTGTTTTTGCATCTATTTTTTTAACATCTTGTAAAGCACTTTATGCTACATCCTGTCTGTGAAGATGCGCCATAGAAATAAATATTACTGTTTATAATGTCTTCATTCAGCCAACAAGCCCTTCATCTTGAGTCAAATGAGTAAGTTTTGCTTATCAGAATTCCTCTACT
This sequence comes from Polypterus bichir lapradei, assembly GCA_026402145.1. Classification (NCBI taxonomy): domain Eukaryota; kingdom Metazoa; phylum Chordata; class Cladistia; order Polypteriformes; family Polypteridae; genus Polypterus; species Polypterus bichir. Next base: position 8,229,679 of record JANRMT010062815.1, on the reverse strand, counting down.
GCAGCATAAATCAGAAGCTGCAGTATACAGTATATGACGTTGTGGTGTGCATAGGATGCATGTACACTCGCATGAAGCAAAGTATCTTTTATCTGGCTGATGGTGCATGTAGTCTTAAGTAAAATTTTATGTATATTCTAAATGCATACTATCAGATGTAGGTAGCAAAATATATTCTTCAGAATGCATACTAGGTCATGGCCTTCCTATAGTACTGAACTGCGTAATTGTAACTCACATATCACTTCAGCCGCATTGTAATGAACACACTATACCTGGGGAAGTACAGAGCCCAGATGATGACAATATCTACTGGTAACCTACAAGGTTTCAGCCTTTGCCGTAGAAATGGCTGGATGCCTTTTACCAACAAAATAGTCTGTTTGTGGCTAAAGTTTTTTCACCTATTAAAAACCGATTTGGAGCCATGTTCAATAATGCAGGATTTGCAAATTTGACTTGTAGATTGCTTCAGTTGACTGGAAGAGAAACGGGAAAAGAATTTAATGGGACCTCTACCTGTCAGCAAGAATAATGGCAGCCTGTTGGTGGTAGTGGATTCATAAACAAAGTGGATGGACTATTTCCCCTGAAAGATTGGAAACCATATAGTGATTTTATGTCCTGAGGAATGGTATCTTCACAGTTTCAGTAACACCTAAAGACCTTAACACCTTGCCTGATGAAGGGGCCTTAGCTACCTCAAAAGCTTGCATTTGTAATCTATTTAGTTAGCCAATAAAAGGTGTCATTTCACCCTACTTTCTCCTGTATCAATCTATGGCTAACACGACACAACATTTTCCTTGCAGTAACACCTAAATAAATGCAGTCTGGTTTTGGGCCTCATTTTACAAGCACAGTAGCGAAAGAGACGTGTGATGTCTGGGGTGGTGTTAAAATATTTAATACAACATCCTATCTTAAGTTCTTCTGACAAAGGAAACTACAGGTAAACATAACTGTAAATACTAGGATTCTGTTCTAGATTATAAGCCATTTTCAAGAATAGGAACATTCTATTCTTGTAATCTATGAAACTACTGGTGTGTCATCTGTGGTTTACCTTGATTGGACAAATAAAGGGTTCATTAGAAAATCACTTCATTCAGCTTCCAGCTCCAAGGGCCTGTTGTATAAATAGTGCATACACACAAAAATGTTGCGTACAACCCAGTTCCATGCTCACTTCGCAATGTATAAAAACTAAATGTGGTGTAAAGCCACACAAATTTTCATAGCAGCCTCACACCATGCGTCAAAGCAGTGCTACTGTTTCTGTGGTCTCCCTTTCTTTTTTAGATTCATATCCACGACACTACGCTTGCTGGGACTGGCGTGACCCTGGATTCATGAAAAGAATAATTAAACATGTATAATGAAGATTTTCAATGTTCCTTAAAAGTTTTGCAGAATCACTGTGCTAAGCTTACTGCTGGTTTTACATTTATTACAGACTAGCAGAATACCCGCGCTTCGCAGCGGAGAAGTAGTGTTTTAAAGAAGTTATGAAAAAGAAAAGGAAATATTTTAAAAATAA
>JANRMT010062815.1:8199136-8227739 GCA_026402145.1 Polypterus bichir lapradei | reverse complement strand
CAGTAAGAGCCACAAAGTCCGCTTTCTGTAATGCATCTAATTTTGCTTGCTTTTCAGTGTGCACAAAACCATGCTTTTATCAAGGCTTCGCACGGGTAGTTTTTTGAAATGAAATTTTCCTCCGATCAGTCGTAGAAACGCGCTTCATTCCGACTCTAACATTTTTGTAGCTGTGATGTGTGCATCAGTGTAATCGATGTACCAGGAAATCATGCATTGACAAAAGTTCCCCTTTGCTTGGAATTGAAAGTGTGATTAAATGCGTTATTTTTTGTTATGGAGTACATGTATCGAAGCTTCTCAGCTGTGCTTGTGCTAAGAAAAGGAAAGATTTTAAAAATAACGTAACATGATTCTGCGTTAACCGCATATTTTTTCATACGTCCCAAACCAAGGAGATGCGAGGTTAAAATGAATCGAGAAGTGCGCGTACATACTCAGTACATCCCCTCCCGGGAATCGAATTTCGGATGTCGGCACTAGAGGCGAAGCCTCTACAATTGCACCATGGCGTGTGGCTTGTCTATTTGAGAGTATGTAGATCGGGGTATATATATATATATATTCGCAGCGGAGAAGTAGTGTGTTAAAGAAGTTATGAAAAAGAAAAGGGAACATTTTAAAAATAACGTAACATGATTGTCAATATACAGTAATTGTTTTGTGAGTGTTATTGAGTGTTGCTGTCATCAAGGATTTGATTATCATTATTTGTTTCAATCAGGGTCGTATTTGTACGATGTGTTGTGTTCAAGTTACATTCCATGTTTGTCAATCGTTGTAAAGATAAGAGGTTTCATTCATCGATTCGTTTCTTACTGCATCAATAAACAGCTCATCTTCCTCTTTATTTGAGACGTCACACACTGCATGCACGGGTTTTTTTTTTTTTACACTGTCTTCCTTTAGCGGGACATTCATTTTTTGCACCGTGTGCTTTGTTTCCGCAGTAGCGGCACTTATGAATATGCTTGTATGTATCAGACGCTTCATATTTTTTTTCTGCCTTCTCAATTGTGTAATTCGGTTTTTGTTCAGCACTCTTTGGAACTGTTGCTTTTTGTCTGTGCACTGCGTCAGTTCACGTGAGCCGCTTGGTGTTCTTGCATCGAAGGTTCCCAGCTGTGCTGGTGCCATCTCGTTTGATGTCCACGGCTGTATGTAATGTCAGCTAAGACCCGGCACTTAAAAGTTTCTCTCGCAGTTTCGCTGAGTTTGTGCTAAACACCACCCTGACCATCTCATCTTCCTCTGCATAAGCACAGTCCTTCACCCGTGAATATTTAGCGGCAGTGTTTCTATTGGATTGCCGCTGACGGACGGCCTTATATGGGTAGGCACTAAATTACAAACACCAGCGGCAGCCTGTCTATGAACTTAATTTAAACTTTAGGTTTCCACCGTGCTTTGTTTCCGAAATAGCAGCACTCATGAATATGGTAGTATATGTCAGTCGCTCGCTTCTTATTGTTTCGCTGCCTTCTCAATTATATAATGCATGTTTTCTTCAGCGCTTTTTGGAGGTCTTCCTGGTTTTTTATGCACTGTGTTGACAGTCAGTTCACGTGGTTACGTGGGAGGCGTGATGATGTCACACGAAACTCCACCCCCACAACTTTCGAGCTCAACTCCATTACAGTATATGCAGAAAAATAGTTTCCAGTTATGACTATTACGCGTAGAATTTCGAAATGAAACCTGCCCAACTTTTGTAAGTAAGCTGTAAGGAATGAGCCTGCCAAATTTCAGCCTTCTACCTACACGGGAACTTGGAGAATTAGTGATGAGTGAGTGAATGAGTGAGTGAGTCAGTCAGTGAGGACTTTGCCTTTTATTAGTATAGATACTTATTGTGTGGTGAATGGTTATGTGGAGAAAGAAAACTGAAGGACAAGAATTGGGGGTTGGTATGTTTGACAGTGACAGTATGTGATATAACATGTCTGCGGCTCTAAACAGATGGCCAGTTTTTAAATAAATAATAATCACACTTGTGGATTAAGGAGGGGACGTGGTAGTGTGGCAGGAGCGGTTCCCAGGCACAATGCAGACGTGCGCGTTTCTGCACTGAAGTGCACAGGTGCGGGATTGCCCGTGTCCATAATTGATGTCGGGAGCTGCTAATCACCACACCTGTGCCACAACCCCATTATAAAAAGAAGAAGCGTGAGTGCAGAAGGGAGAAAATAAAAAAGAGAAAGAAAACTCAGAACGGAGGTTAAGGAGAGAAGAAGGCAGGAAGCCGTAAAAGCCAGTGCAGGAGTGAGTGAGTGAGAGCAGACTCGCTGGATACAAGGCAGGCAGCTGGGAGGAGAGCCCCAGAAAGGAGCGTTTGGGTGACACTCGGTAGGGGCAGTAGGAAGCAGTTGCTCCAGCTGATCGGTTCTGAGGAGCTCGAGTGACCGGGAGTATTAACGGCTCACCGTCTAAGGCCAAGATGGCAATGCGAGTCGAGGAGAAGGGTGAGCCACAGCGTGAGCGCCCTGGCCATTGGGTCCGCCGAGACAGCTGTATGTAGCCAGGGGATGGAAGGCAACCAGACCAGGAGAAGAGTCGGCTGCACCTGCAGACAGGGCAACTCCCCTGTTGCAAGCCTGTATGGGAGAAGCAGGGGAGCCGCCAGTTAGAAGGAAGAAGGAACCACGTTTTTAAAAAGGGACAGCTTCCAGCCTATTAATTTTTTTTAACCTCAGTTCAAAGGATAAATTTATTTTGGATTTTAACCTTCACTTTTATCACCTTGTTTTTATGGATTATTTATTTATTAATCTTTGAGCACTTCACTTTGGACACTGTTTTGGTTTTTGTATTTGTTTTAACAAAAGCACTTTGCACCTTTCCCTTGCTGCAGGAGTGTTTGTCCCCATTTGCACAGCTCGTCCGGTTACTTTACCAATGGTGTTTGGTTCAAGAGGCTCCCAAAATTGGAAGAGTGAGCATAGAGCAGGACCTGCACTGTCACAAAGTACTGCTGCAATAAAATATTCTATCTAGGTTTGTGCACGTTCCAGTAGGCATCTTGCAGGAGGTAGGAAAAATCCCTGGATGGAGCACCAGCTCATGACTAGCGCTGCGTCACCATACCCCCACATGTTTAATACATGCTTTAACTGCATTTCATTCATGAAAATTATATCAAATATACATTTTAGTATTCTAAAATTTTCAGAGAGCGGTAATGTCATGAATGTAATGTATTCTGTGTGGCAATCACTGCCTGTTTGCTCCTGTCAGCATAACAGAAAACCAGTTTACGAAGCACATAGCAATTAACGACTGGGTCGAGGAATGCATAGAATATGAAGCTTTTAACATGCTACTTTAGTTACGATGAGATTTGAGACACTCTGCTAAATTAAATATTGCTTTTAAGTTGAAGTTTACTACATTCTGCTTTAATGACAAAATAAATGAGATTAAAGTGTACATTTTCATTTTAAAGTAAACATTTCAGTTTTAATCTCAACATAGACCTTTTTTTTTCTTCACTGTGTTCCTATTTCTTTTCTTATCCTAATATGCTTCTGTATGACACCTAGACACTTACCTTTTCATGTTGACTTTGATATCTGACCACTTCTTTTTTTATTTTGTGCACTGTGCATCTTTCTGAACTTGAACTTTTGAGTGCTACTCCATCAATTTCATTCTGTTGCTCATACCACTACCTAAGCCAGCAATTGTTCATTTTTCCTTGCCTCCACTTCATGAGTAGGACCTACACTTTACAATCGGTAAAATTCTTCTTTTTTGTACATGCTTTTACCATTGTTTTTTAACAAAACACTGACTGGAAGGAGCTATTTATATTGATTTGCATATTTAAATTTTCTAAATTCTGGGTGGCGTTGGGGTGGAATTGATTGGGATTTGTAAAGGCGAAGTGCGTGTTTTAGTGCGAATTCTATGCTGGCGGTATACATGAGGCCCCAGATGTTTTCAACACCTTTGTTTTCTGGACAACCTCGGATAACTGGTGAGAATCATATATGCTCAGCCTTGGATGTGAGTTGTAATTGTTTAGCTTGTAGGGTCATGCATTTTTTATAGCAGATGAAATGATGGGGGTTTAATTGATTTTAATACAGTGTCCTACATAGTCTCGATAAAGGAATGGAAACTTTGCAATTTTTCTTTGATTGTAATTTCAAGTATTCCACTGAACATTGTAAAAATGTATATTTAGTATGTGGTAAGTTAGTATGGATTAAAGCACACCTCTTTTCCAAAGCATCAGCAATATTCATGGCCAGATTAGCATGAATGTAAATTAGGCCATGATTGGTGGAGAAATAGGTATGAACAATTGAACATAAACTCCTATTTTTGTTGCTGACTGAGAGAAGGGGATGGCTATGTTACATAACAGATTTAAATATGTAATGTCTTGTTTAAAACAGTTCATTTTAGTATATAATAATGTTTAGTTTAAATGTGTATGTTAAATAAAATTTTGTTATTTATGATTTTATGGTTTCTATGTTTTATATAAGTTGGTGGTATGTTGCTAGTCTAAAAACTACAAGGGGGTCATGGTAAGGTCAGGTTGGAGAACATGCACTGGTACAGGGTACCCATCACACAGCGGAACAGCTTGGGATCTTGGTTGACAACCCTCCAGGCAGACACACATTCCGTTCCCACCCCCCGGAAATGACTATCTATCTGCTGCTGGCAGTTGTTACGTTGATGTCCCCTTGGACTGGTCCAGCCACTCAGGTCTTCAACAATGAGGATCATGCAAGTCAGATCACCCTAGGGTGTCACGCCAAATAGCCATAGTGCCATAACTAACACTCTGTCACAATGCAGGAAACGTGCTCATTTAACACAGAATCAAACCAGCGGTACCCAAGGGTTTTCCAAAGAGACACAGTACCTAAGGAGTCCAGTCTTCATCTCAGGTCACCGGATAGTGTCCATGTCCTATAACCATATAGCAAAACAGGAAGCACTAGGACTCTAAGGACTTGGTCCTTCGTCCTTTTGCAGAGATATCGGGAGTTCCACACACCCCTTTCCAACAACCTCATGACCCCATGCTCGCCCACTTCGTCTATTGACTTCATGGGAAGAGTCAACAGAGACATGAATGTCACTGCTGAGGTAAGTAACTCTCTCAACAAGGTCGAAATTCTCTCTGCAGACAGACACACTGCCAATGGCTGTGCCTAAGAGGTCATTAAAGGCCTGGATCTGGGTTTTTATCCAGGACACTCGCAAGCCCAGACACTCCCTGATCAGAGCCTCCATTGACCCCACAAAGATCACAGCATCATCAGCAAAGTCAAGATTTGTGAATCTTTCTTCACCAACAGATGCCCCACAGCTGCTGGACCCCTTGACCCTGCCCAACACCCAATAGGCGCAAGAACACACCCCTGATGAACCCCAGAATCAAATGGGAAAATACAGAGGTTCTATATATATCCAGCAACTTTGGGGGGAATCACGCGAAATTTCAGGATGTTCCACAGGGCAGTTCAATCAACTGAGTCGAACGCTTTATAAAAATTGACAAAGGCTGCAAAGAAACTCTGCAAAGTGATGTTTAGAAACAAGCAAGAAACACCAAAGACAGAAGACAATGTGCACAGAAACATTAACATATTTTTTCTTTATTTTACATTATACCTACACTGAGCCTTTTGACACTAGAATTACCGGAGCCTATGAAAAAACTCGTAGATTCATCTCACCTTAAATTTCTTCGCACCTCTCCATCTGCGTCTTTTGTCCTGTAAATGTGTCAATAAGCAGCTAGCAGCCTACTATCACATCCCCCCACCTCTGCACATTTTTCTCAGCTCAAGTCTGTTTACCTGTATGTCAGTTGCTTAGAGTTGTATAGAGTGAGAAGTCAATCAAAATGGCACCTTTTATTAATACTATATCATTATTTGGAACACATGCATTTCATGTGTGTTCCATGTCTACAACGATCTATGTAAACACATCATTAAAACAGAAACGTTTTTCATGTTTTAGTAATAATTGACAAAATGTAGACATGAAGTGTATAATGTGTGAAACCTGAAGTCCAAATATCAAATAAACACTTTCACGAAAGGTACAAATAGAACAAGTGCGCTTCTATTCAAGAATATAACTATAGAAAAAGAACCCGCGTTAGGGTGCGATATTGACACGTATTTGCTACAACCGCTTCAGTGGCGCAACGGTATCAAATGTTGACTGGTAATCAAAACTTCACGGGTTCAACCCCGGATTAGTCCGTTTTGAGAAGTGAGCTGCTCTTATTCTTACTATTTTAGAATAAAAACATACATTTGATTCCAGTCTGTAACAGCCGGTGTAAATTTATGATACTTGTAAAAGTTAGCTTTGTTTTTTTTTTTTTTTTTTTTTATTCAGTTTTATTCTCTCAGTCGCGTTCATGATCCCACCCCCTCCTCATATTTGACACTGCTGTTTTCACATAAAGACGCGCTATAATGGAGGTGAACTCTGATGATGACAACGGTTCTACATCGGAGCAAGAATGCATGTCGCACTTTTGCCATCGCTGTACTTTGTATATGTACATGGGAAGCTCTGCAGTCTACTTGTGACTTTACGCTGTAGGAAGTAAGTAAATAAATAAAGGTAAATAACATTCGATCTGGCTCTTACATACAAAGCACAGTGAAGGCAGCTTCCACCTGCAGCTATAGACTCTTCAGTATGCAAGTGACTCTCCACGCTAGTGTTTAGATCTGGACGGTGCATGTGCCCAAAACATTAACATTTATATGTTACTTGCATAAAAGCCAGATCGAGTATTATTTACCTTGAGTTATTTACTTACTTCCTACAGCGTAAAGTCACAAGTAGACTGCAGAGCTTCCTGTGTTTGATTGACACGGGTATGCTCAAAAACTACATGTAATGCTACGAAAAGTGCCTGCTAACACTTTAGTACACAAGCAATGGTACGAGAATGCAGTTAGACTTTTTTTTGGGGCACATACACCGTCCAGATCTAAACACTAGCGTGGACAGCCGCTTGCGTACTGAAGAGTCCATAGCTGCAGGTGGAAGCTGCCATCGCTGTACCTTGTATGTAAGAGCCAGATCGAATGTTATTTACCTATTTACCTTTATTTATTTACTTACTTCCTATAGTGTAAAGTCACAAGTAGAGTGCAGAGCTTCCCATGTACATATACAAAGTACAGCGATGGCAAAAGTGCGACTTGCATTCTTGCTCCGATGTAGAACCGTTGTCATCATCGGAGTTCACCTCCGTTATAGCCCGTCTTTATGTGAAAACAGCAGTATCAAATGCAAGGGCAATCGTGAACACGACTGAGAGAATAAAACTGAATAAAAAAAAAAACAAAGCTAACCTTTTCAAGTTTCATAAATTTACACTGGCTGTTACAGACTGGAATGAAATGTATGTTTTTATTCTAAAATAGTAAGAATAAGAGCAGCTCACTTCTCAAAACGGACTCGTCCAGGATCGAACCAATGAAGTTTGATTACCAGTCAACAGTTGTTACTGTTGCGCCACCGAAGAGGTCGTGGCAAATGCGTGTCAATGATGCACCCTAACGCAGGTTCTTTTCCTGCAGTTATATTCTTGAATAGAAGCTGACTTGTTCTGTTATATTTGTACCTTTTGTGAAAGTGTTTCTTTGATATTTGGAATTCAGGCTTCACACATTATACACTTCATGTCTACATTTAGTGAATTATTACTAAAACATGAAAAACGTTTCTGTTTTAACGATGTGTTTACATAGATCGTTGTAGACACGGAACACACATGAAATGCATGTGTTCCAAATAATGATATAGTATTTATAAAAGGTGCCATTTTGCTTGACTTCTCACTCTATACAACTCTAAGCAACTGACACGCAGGTATACAGACTTGAGCTGAGAAAACTGTTCGGGGTGGGGGAATGTGAAAGCAGGCTGCTTGCTGTTTGCTGCTTATCGACACATTTACAGGACAAAAGACGCTGACGGAGAGGTGCGAAGAGATTTAAGGTGGGACGGATCTACGAGTTTTTTTCGTAGGCTCTGGTAATTCTAGTATTAAGTGTTAGGACTGGGAATCCCATTGCACACAAGTTCCAAAAGCACTTCCAAAAGTTCCCACTAGAGGGGGAAATACCATCAGAATCCCACTAAGATACAAAAAGGGCAACACAGAATATTTATAAAATAAAAAATTTATTATCACAAAAATGCTCTGAAAGTACAGAGAACACAATGTTGAAAGGAGATATCAGCAAGGACTATTCCAAGTGAGAATATCCCAATAAACAATACAATTGCAAAGTCATAAAACTGACCAAAATGTTCAGGATTCAAGGCAAAATTACAAAAGCACAGTAGAACACAAGAAAACTCATCAACTCTGTAGCAGATTTGAAATGACCCACCAGGAAATGTGGAAGACCCTGTGAATTTATAGAACAGAGGGCAGTTCCTGGTGGTGATTAGCAGTAGTCCCCTTCTCTTGGGGATCACCCACAAAACGCATTGAAAATAACACAGACATAGAAAGTCAAACAGACAAAATTGAACAAAAAAAGCAAAAAATAAGACTTTGAACCCCAGCAAAGGGAGGATACCTGGCTGATATACAACTTTGAGGAAGTCAGTTTTTTGTGTTTTCAAAGATTCTGGTGCTGTGTCTTGGGAAGAAACATAATACCTTATGAGATTTATAAATATTGCTAAGAACCAGGTCTGCTTTCCAGTGTTTCAACATAAAGAGTTCTTTTAATATGGCATAGGTCAACATCTCTTGTACTACTCTTTTTGAGTATTGTTGTCAATAGTCGTGGGGATCTTTTGTTTATGTAGGATGGTATTTAGGGTGTGTGTTTATTTGAAATGTATGTAATGTATTTTATCCTTTTGAATTAATTTTTTTTTTTGTTTTTTACTTTATTAAATTGTTTTACATATTTTTTTCTTAATTTATTGAATGCATAATTAATTTTACCAGCAGTGTTCTGGTCTGGTACTTATTCATTACTGATAACCTTACTATTAACCTAGGTTTGTTTTTCTTTAGAAACTGTTCTCCCTTTTTTTCTTTTTTGATGCTGAAATAGAGATTTCTATTATATCATTATGCCTGCCAGTTACTAGAATTGATTCTGTGGCTCATATTTTTTGGTTCAAGGAGGAGAGAATTAAATATTAACATTCATCTATTCTTGTCATGAGGTAGCAAGCATTATACATCATTTTAAATCAGAATGGTAGAAACTATAGAAAACTAACATTTTGGATTTTTAAAATAAAACTTACACATTTTCTCATTCTGCTTTTGTATTTTCAGTTTACTTTTGGCTTTAAATGTTTCAATTCAAACATTTAGCATAATCTGCCTGTTTCTTGCCAAGCATTTCATTTATAAAAAGTTCTCTCTGACATTGAAAGTCTAGATTTCATTGTTACGAGTGTGGACAACATTGCTTCATTACGCTATAGCCATATTTGCTCAGTTTCATACTCTGCTGCCCTAAGTCATGGAAATAAATATTCTCTTCATCTACACTGTACTGGTGTATATCATGGGTTAATGTACCTAGAGGCACTGTCATATACCTTTGGGATAGAAATGCAGTCTAGATCAGAAAGATTTTTAAACTGTGTCTCAGGCCTGGGAAGGTTGTTACACTGTTGTAAATATTGTAGGAGAAGAGTCCTGTTTGACATTTTTTCTAGTTGCTTGTAGTTTTGGAGCAGGCGATTAAAACCCAGTAGATTCTAGTCTTTTTAGAACATTTGAGGTATAAGGCGGTCATAATCCCTATTGTCTGGTAGTGGCTTGGTTTTATTATGACTATGGAAGTTGTAGGAGGAGGTCTGGTCATACACAGAGCTACCCCTTCCTGTACACGCATCACACACTCGCGTGAGGCCCATATTTGAAGGACTAATGGGGTAGAGCTGGTAAATCTGTTAGGCAGCATTGACAGCCACCTATAGCTCTATTTATGACAGTTAAGGAGTGTGCACTCCAGACACCAACTACGGCTCCATATGAGCTTCCAATGATGGTGTTATAGCTGTTTTATTAATTAACATTACAGTAACATCACTGATAGTCACTGGTTGTGATCATTTTCCACTAACGTTCAGAGAGATGGCTTCAAGTCAACACCAATCAGGACCACAGTTAAGAAAAAAAACTAAAGCACGAAGAAGCAGCTTGTGCTTCACTTGCAGGTGTCTTTAGAAATCAAAATTTGTCTAACTTCCATTAAACTAGCTAAGTTTACATCAATTGTCATTCAACTGCTCTAAAGTTGAGTGATCTCGAGTAACAATGTGGTTCACATTAGCATTATGTGTAATAGTTTTGATATTTAGTGTTTAACAGATATTACAGTATCTGGTGTTATAGTACCCAGCTTACATATGCGTAAGGATTATTTATTGCTGTAATATAGACCTCACAGCCTCTAAACATTGTTAAAGGGCTCTACACATTAAGTTTTAGTTAAACTGCAAAATATGAACTGCTCTGAGTGTTGTTTCATTGGTGTTACATTTGTAAAATTTCATCAATATGCTCTCTGGCTTACTAGCTGGCTACATTGTGGAAGGGCACCATGCAAGCATTGGCATACAAAATGAGCAATTAGCTCATGTTAACCCCAGTTGTTGGTTAATTGTATTGGTAGCTAACATCACTGTTTTAGTTGATGCCTTATTGCTTTCTTCTTTCATTGAAAGGACAAAATGAAGGTTTTTAAATTCATAAATGTAGGTAATATATCCTGATGTTCATTTTTTAAATGTCTAAATATTCTGTTTCTTTTTGACCCTGTATTTACTATGATAAGTATTAAGTATGTTTAGTTGTAGAATTAGTAGTTTTTATTTTATTATTATTAGTAGTATTAAATTGACTATGTTATTATTATTAATAGCAGTAGTTGCAGCAGTAGTATTAAAATTGTTGTTTTTGTATCATATGTTGCAAGTGGTACTCTGTTGGTTATATCAAGTAACAAAGACAAATAAGAGCACATTGATTTTCTACTAATTAGGCCTTCATTTATATCAATCCATCATCCAACCCGCTATATCCTAACACAGGATCACAGGGGTCTGCTGGAGCCAATCCCAGCCAACACAGGGCGCAAGTCAGGAAACAATCCCTGGGCAGGGTGTGCGCACACGCACACACACACACACTAGGGACAATTTAGTATCTCCAATGCACCTAACCTGCATGTCTTTGGACTGTGGGAGGAAACCGGAGTACCTGGAGGAAACCCACGCAGACATGGAGAGAACAGCGGGGGATGTGAACTCGGGTCTCCTAACTGCGAGGCAGCAGCGCTACCCACTGTGCCACCGTGCCGCCCCCTTCATTTATATTCGAGACAAATCTAAATGTTTGTGATGTGTGCTTCTTTATTTATTTGTTTGTTAGTTTGTTTATTCTTGGATTTGTGGGTGTCATCAATGGTCATCAGTGTAAGAAGCTGAAGAAATGAGAAAATGGTCAGATAGAAAAATAATTAATTTTGCTGTGACATTTTCCTTTGTGGACAATACTTGTTTAATAAATCCTTACTTTTTGTAGCAAGATACAGTCATATGAAAAAGTTTGGGAATGCCTTTCAGCCTGCATAATAATTTACTCTACTTTCAACAAAAAAGATAACCGTGGTATGTCTTTCATTTCCTAGGAACATCTGAGTACTGGGGTGTTTTCCGAACAAAGATTTTTAGAGTAGCAGTATTTAGTTGTATGAAATTAAATCAAATGTAAAAAAACTGTCTGTGCAAAAATTTATGTACCCTTGTAATTTTGCTGATTTGAATGCATGTAACTGCTCAATACTGATTACTTGCAACACCAAATTGGTTTGATTAGTTTGTTAAGCCTTGAACTTCATAGGCAGATGTGTCCTATCATGAGAAAAGGTATTTAAGGTGGTCAATTGCAAGTTGTGCTTCCCTTTGACTCTACTCTGAAGAGTAACAACATGGGATCCTCAAAGCAACTCTCAAAAGATCTGAAAACAAAGATTGTTCAGTATCATGGTTTAGGGGAAGGCTTCAAAAAGCTATCTGAGAGGTTTAAACTATCAGTTTCAGCTGTAAGGAATGTAATCAGGAAATGGAAGACCACAGGCACAGTTGCTGTTAAACTCAGGTCTGGCAGGCCAAGAAAAATACAGGAGCAGCATATGCGCAGGATTGTGAGTATAGTTACAGACAACCCACAGATCACCTCCAAAGACCTGCAAGAACATCTTGCTGCAGATAGTGTATCTGTACATCGTTCTACAATTCAGCGCAATTTGCACAAAGAACATCTGTATGGTAGGATGATGAGAAAGAAGCTCTTTCTGCACTCATGCCACAAACAGAGTCACTTGTTGTATACAAATGCTCATTTAGACAAGCCAGATTCATTTTGGAACAAAGTGCTTTGGACTGATGAGACAAAAATTTAGTTATTTGGTCATAATTAAAAGCGCTTTGCACGGTGGAAGAAGAACACCGCATTCTAAGAAAAACACCTGTCTACCTGCTGTCAAATTTGGTGGAGGTTCCATCATGTTGTGTAGGCTATGTGGCTAGTTCAGGGACTTGGGCTCTTGTTAAAGTCGAGGATCAGATGAATTCAACCCAGTATCAACAAATCCTTCAGGATAGTGTTCAAGCATCAATCACAAAGTTGAAGTTACGCAGGGGTTGGATATTCCAGCAAGACAATGACCCAAAACACAGTTCAAAATCTACAAAGACATTCATGCAGAGGGAGAAGTACAATTTTCTGGAATGGCCGTCACAGTCCCCTGACTTGAATATCATCGATCTATTGGATGATTTGAAGCAGGCTGTCCATGCTCGGCAGCCATGAAATTTAACTGAACTGGAGAAATTTTGTATGGAAGAATGGTCAAAAATACCTCCATCCAGAATCCAGACACTCATCAAAGGCTATAGGAGGCGTCTAGAGGCTGTTATATTTGCAAAAGGAGGCTCAACTAAGTATTGATGTAATATCTCCGTTGGGGCGCCCAAATTTATGCACCTATCTAATTTTGTTATGATGCATATTACATATTTTCTGTTAATCCAATAAACTTAATGTCACTGCTGAAATACTACTGTTTCCATAAGGCATGTCATATATTAAAAGGAAGTTGCTACTTTGAAAGCTCAGCCAATGATAAACAAAAATCTAATGAATTAAGAGGGGTTCCCAAACATTTTCATATGACTATATATTTGTTTTTAGAATCCTGAGTTGAATGGAGTAACTTGCATTGTGGTTCGTCTTTTAGCGTGTCGCTTTCCTTCCATGTATCTTTCCAGGTATGCATCTTGGTTGAGTATATGTTTGACATTAACAAAGCAAATAGTAAACCATACTAATGAAATACAGTGGGTACGGAAAATATTCAGACCCCCTTCAATTTTTCACTCTTTGTTATATTGCAGCCATTTGCTAAAATCATTTAAATTAATTTTTTCCCTCATTAATGTACACACAGCACCCCATATTGACAGACAAAAAAAAGAATTTTTGAAATTGTTGCAGATTTATTAAAAAAGAAAAACTGAAATATCACATGGTCCTAAGTATTCAGACCTTTTGCTCAGTATTTAGTAGAAGCACCCTTTTGAGCTAATACAGCCATAAGTCTTCTTGGAAAAGATGCAACAAGTTTTTCGAACCTGGATTTGGGGATCCTCTGCCATTCCTCCTTGCAGATCCTCTCCAGTTCTGTCAGGTTGAATGGTAAACGTTCAACCTGACAGCCGGAAAGCCATTTTTAGGTCTCTCCAGAGATGCTCAATTGGGTTTAAGTCAGGGCTCTGGCTGGGATATTCAAGAACAGTCACAGAGCTGTTGTGAAACCACTCCTTCGTTATTTTAGCTGTGTGCTTAGGGTCATTGTCTTGTTGGAAGGTAAACCTTCGGCCCAGTCTGAGATCCAAGGATAGAACGTTTTGGCCTTAATTCTAAGCGGTATGTGTGGAGACAACCAGGCACTGCTCATCACTTGTCCAATACAGTCCCCACAGTGAAGCATGGCGGTGGCAGCATCATGCTGTCGGGGTGTTTTTCAGCTGCAGGGACAGGATGACTGGTTGCAATTGAGGGAAAGATGAATGCGGCTAAGTACAGGGATATCCTGGACAAAAACCTTCTCCAGAGTGCTAAGGACCTCAGACTGGGCCGAAGGTTTACCTTCCAACAAGACAATGACCCTAAGCACACAGCTAAAATAACGAAGGAGTGGCTTCACAACAACTCTGTGACTGTTCTTGAATGGCCCAGCCAGAGCCCTGACTTAAACCCAATTGAGCATCTCTGGAGAGACCTAAAAATAGCTGTCCACCAACGTTTACCATCCAACCTGACAGAACTGGAGAGGATCTGCAAGGAGGAATGGCAGAGGATCCCCAAATCCAGGTTCGAAAAACTTGTTGCATCTTTCCCAAGAAGACTCATGGCTGTATTAGCTCAAAAGGGTGCTTCTACTAAATACTGAGCAAAGGGTCTGAATACTTTGGACCATGTGATATTTCAGTTTTTCTTTTTTAATAAATCTGCAACAATTTCAAAAATTCTTTTTTTTGTCTGTCAATATGGGGTGCTTTGTGTACATTAATGAGGGGAAAAATTAATTTAAATGATTTTAGCAAATGGCTGCAATATAACAAAAGAGTGAAAAATTGAAGAGGGTCTGAATACTTTCCGTACCCACTGTATTATATTATATTAGATTAATTTTATCAATTTTAAGAATAATGGGGATATGCAGAGCTGTGGTATCTACAGAGGCATGAAATTGATGGACCACAGCATGACGTTTTGGGAAAGAGTAGTGGAAGCTCGGTTAAGAAAGGAGATGATGATTAGTGAGGAGCAGTATGGTTTCATATCAGGAAAGAGCACCACAGATTTGATGTTTGCTCTGAGGGTGCTGATGGAGAAGTATAGAGAAGGCCAGAAGAAGTTGCATTGTGTCCTTGTGAACCTGAAGAAAGCATATGACAGGGTGCCTAGAGAGGAGTTATGGCATTGTGTAAAGAAAAGAAGTCTGAATTGGCAAGAGTAGTGTGTAAAAATTGTGCAGGATATGTACGAGGGCAGTGTGACAGTTGTGAGGTCTGCTGTAGGAGTGACGGATGCATTCAAAATGGAGGAGGGATTACATCAAGAATTGGCTCTTAGCCCTTTCTTATTTGCAATGGTGATAGACAGATTGACAGACGAGATTTGACAGGAGTCCCAGTGGATAATGATGTTTACTGATGACATTGTGATCTGTAACAAGAGTAGGGAGCAGGTTGAAGAAACCCTGGAGAGGTGGAGATATGCACTAGGGAGAAGAGGAATGAAGATCAGTAGGAACAAGAATACTTGTGTGTGAATGAGAGGGAGGTCAATGAAATGGTGAGGATGCAAGAAATAGAGCTGGCGATGGAGGATGAGTTTAAATAGTCAACTGTACAGAGTAACGAGGAGCGTGGAAGAGAGGTGAAAAAGTCAGTGCAGGCAGGGTTGGAATGGGTGGAGAAAAATGTCAGGAGTGATTTGTGACAGATGGGTACCAGCAAGAGTGAAAGGGAAAGTCTATAACACGATAATGAGACCAAGTGTGTTATATAGGTTGGAGATGGTGGGACTGACCAAAAAAACACAGGAGACAGAGGTGGTTGAGCTTGTTGTGTCTTACAACAGTCAACCTTATATAAAATTGAAAAACGCTGTACAATAACCGCTTTCCATGTTTTTCTTTTTATTACTTGTTGTATTACCCAGAAAACATATATCAATGCGCATACTCACACATAATGGATAACAGTATACATACACCACAAAAAGTAGATCCACTAACACAATATACATAACAGATCTAAAGATGTGGCGACCCCTAACGGGAGCAGCCGAAAGAAGAAGATGATAAACTTTATTAACCCCATGGGGAAATTCAGATGCATACAGCACCAGAAACATAAAACAAGGATGCATACTCACAAGAGAAATAATACATTAATTCAATTAATCAACCAACAAATAAATGTATATTGTGTGAATATTTAAAAATAAACTTAATAATTACATTGGGAGGGAGCATGGGATTACCTGATTGCACTGGGCAGAAAAGATCCCCAGAGGCTATTGTTTCCACACTGTGGTTGAATGAGCCTGTGACTAAAAGTGCTATAAGATAGCGCCTCCTGGAGAAGACAGAGGGATTTTTCATGATATTGTTCAATTTTGCCACCATCCTCTTTTCCATAACAGCTTTCAGTGTGTCCAGGGTACGTCCTGTGATGGAGCAGGCTTTCCTGATAAGTTTGTTCAGGCATTGTGCTTCTTTTGAACTCAGGTTGTTTCCCCAGGAGACTGCAGCAAAGAACAAGACACTGGCTGCTATGGACTGATAGAACATTTGTAGCAGGTTGCTGCATACATCAAAAGAGTCTACTGATGTGGGTGTTCTTGAACAGCACCACTGTGTTGTCAGACCAGTCTAGTTTGTTGTTTATATGAACCCCCAGATACTTGTAGCTCTGCATCACTTCCATGTCCTCCCCCTTGATGGTGACTGGTTAATTTTTACAAATTGTGGCAGTCCATCGTTTCTGAACCTATATAAGCAGTACTGGGTGCAAAGTGGAACAAACCCTTGACAGGGTATTACTTCATGACAGGACACACTCTTGCAATCCTACAGAATCATTCTAAAGCCAATAAATGTCCTAACACATATGTCTTTGGAATGTAAGAAGAGCCCGGAAGACTGCCATTGCTAACACAGGGAGAATATGCAAACCCACAATGGCTGTATCCAAGTTCTAAACTCAGGGGCTGCTAGTTGATAGTGTTGCTAAAATTGTGAATTTTAAGTGTTAGACCTTTTAGAGATACAAGAAAAAGAAAACTGTCTCTACTACACATAAAGAAAAATGTGTGACAGAAAATAACTTTACTCTGTTATTAGGAATCTGGCAGTTAAGTGTATTGTTAATGAGAATGGCATGGGCTTGGTTGTCTAGTTCAGGAATTATTTTCAGTAAATTTAGATTTCTTCTGGGAATATTCAACATTTGGGAAGTTTTATATGAAAAACTGGTACTTGTGGTGCTCCATTTCATTTTCTTCTAAAAGTGGTTTAATCTGTTTGAAGCTATCATCCAGCTGAATTGACAGCTGTCTTCATTAATTTTTCAGTTCCTGCCACCCATGTAGTAGGGGATGGCAAAAGGAAGATACAGTTCATAATAAATAATTTAGGCTCTTCAGACATTAATGGCACTGTAGCAGAGGAAGACTACAGCAGGACATTCCTCTTTTTGCAGTGTTTATAGTACATTATTTTACATAGAAGCTGTTTGAGAATAACATTCAGAGCTTGGTGGAAACAGATAGGCAGATCTTGCTTTGGACAATATAACTAAAGACCATGTATGCAGTACTATGAAACTGCTGTGGTGTTTTCAAATCTTCCTCAGGATGGCTTGTTTTTTTTTTCTTGGTACTGTTGTTTCTCACTCACATTCCATATACATGCAGGTTAAGTTGACTATCAGGACTAAGATATCAATAATATATTTCTGTTCATCAATTAACCTGTATGTTATGTATTCAATTTTCAAAAAGCAAAGTGTTTATATGTTATTATTTAAAAAACACCCAATGAACCTCAGTTTTGTGTCTCATCAGAACAGATAACTTTTTCCTCATGCTTTCCTTTTAATGGAGTTTGGCAAACTCAAAAAAGGTGTTCAGTATTCTACCAAGTAATGGTAAATGATCTATGTAAGTGTAGATGACAGGAAAAGGGAGAAATGCAAGAAATAATGAACACCTACCTAAAATGAAAATTTTTTTCATGTTGTACTAACAACAAGGTTTTGACATAAGTTGTATAATGTGTGAAGTCTGAAGTCCAAATATCCAATAAACACTTTCACAAAAGATACACGTATAACAAAACAAGTGCACTTTTATTTACTTCATGTCAAAATTTTGTTGCTAGTACTAAAACATGAAAAAAGTTTGTGTTTTAGGTATGTGTTCAACATTTCTCACATTTCCTGCTATCCTACAATTACATAGATCGCTGTAGACACGGAACACACATGAAATGCATGTGTCTCAAATAATGATATATTATTTATCCTATATAGCTCCAGACACCTCACACCGAGATAAACAAGGCTTCAGCTGGGAGAGCTTTTTGCATGAGTTGAGCTCCATTGGTAGAGGGGATGGGAGAGCAGACTGCTTGCTGCTTGTGTTGATTGGCACATTTACAAAACAAAAGACACTGACTGAGAGGTGCGAAGGAATTTAAGGTGGCCTTGGATTATGAGTTTTTTCGTAGGCTTCAGAGATTCTAGTGTTAAACCTTTAGCTAAACAAATTAACAGGGTTAAGCAATGTATTTGAACACAGGGTTAAATTGAGGCATGTAAAATAGATATACAGACTAGATGAGAACCCTGAGAAATGTGCAAATGTTAAGAAAACGTTAGGAAGAATTGTTATTATGTGTTTAAGCTGAGGTAAACTAACACCTGTATATACAGTATGCTTGTAAAAAGATATGAAACAGAGGCTTTTGGGGACTTCATTTGTATCTTGTGTCACAGATGGCTGTGGGTCCCTTGGACCATGTGGGGGCGACCACCCTGGTGCCTTTGGTGGCCACTGGTACAGGGCTTTGAAGCTCAACAATGCGTTGGGGACCCCGGACTTCAGCACTTCTGCCACACCCGGAAGTGCTGGGGGGAAGAAGAGCAGGAACACCCGGAGTGCTTCCAGGGATGTAGACGGCACTTCCGCCACACTGGGGCGTGTCGGTGGAAGATTGCCGGGAAACACCTGAAGCACATCCGGGTGATTATAAAAGGGGCCACCTCCCTTAATTCAGGGCTAGAGTCGGGTGAAAGAGGACAAGGTCTGGAGGAGAGAGAAGGAGGCGGCCTGAAGAAGAGGCATAGTGTGATGTTGGCCTGGACTTTGGGGGAGTCTGTGGGTTGTGTGGCAATTAATATTTGTAAATATAGTTGTAAATAAACGTGTGTTGGTGAATTTACCATGTCTTCCTGTCTGTGTCCGAGGCTCGTTCCACACTTGTAATTAGCTTATAATAATTTCAAGTTGACAGGTAGCGAAAACTAAGGCAAATTCTCAATCACCTTTATGTCATTGGCTCCAGTGTGCTCGTTTGAGTGATTTGTTATTTGTTTAGCTCTTTCACAGGTAGTAGTCTGGTCTTGTTTAAGTATGTCTGCATGTTTTTTCAGGTGTAAGTAGAACTCTTTTTTTTTAGAATTATGTAGCCCTTTAAGAGGTGGTAATGTGGTAGCCAGCCTCTGCTACCTGCTAAGATTTTGTAGCCATGGTTTCCAGCCTCAGCCATATTTGCAATGTTTGCTTTGTGCATCTATCTGTCTGTCTGTCTGTCTGTCTGTCTCTCTCTCTCTCTTTCAGGGGTAACAATGAGGTAACCAGTCTCTGGCCTCTGCTAAGGTGCTGAAGCTGCCTGCTTCGGTCATATTACTCTGTTTGAATTGTCCACCAATTCAAAGAGAATGATCTGGGAAGTTCCAACAAGTGTGAGGCTCTTGAAGCTGTTATTGGCCTTTGCTAAGGTATTCTGAAGTGTAGCCCTTTTGGGGGAAGTGACCCGGGCACTGATAAGCCTTAGTTGAGGTATTCTTGCTTTGGATTTGACCTGTAACTCAGCATGAGCAGTGACGGGCACTTAACTACTGCTGTGTTAAAGTCTTGAGTAAAAGTCAAATGGGTAAGTACTACTGCATATACATGTAAATCAAGGCTGATAATTTAGACATTTCCAGCAATAAAAGATGTTTGGTATTTTTCCAAGTGAAAAATAAGTTTTTTTAAATTTTTTTTATACATATTCTAGCTATTATTTTTCTTGAAGTAAGGATGTGTTTTCTATTTGCTTGTGTGACAGAAGTGACTTTGTTAGAGGAGTTCTCATAAATATGGAAGTAAATCAACATGACACCAAGTGCGTGGCAGGAAAAGTTTACTGTGACTTTTCCAAAGGGAAAAACCCCATGGGGGTGAAAGGCTATTGTGGAGGATTGACAACACTGAGTGAGCTCCTACAGCTGGTCTTCTTTTAAAATGGCTAAATTTCATAATGTTGGGGCCTTTTTGCTTGAAAAAAGGCTATTTTACAAAGTATGTTTAATCTCAAGATGTGGATCAATGTTCAATATCTTTCTTGGCTTGACAAATGGATGTATTTGGTAAGGTTTTTTTAAGCTTTTTATTTTCAGGTGGTGCTCCATAGCTTCCATTAAAAGTGCCAGGGAGGGTGACATATTTTTTTAAATTTATAGAAAATGTTTAATTCTAGAATACAGTTTTGTGTAGGAAATGCATATATACCATATTTATGAAAAAATAACTTCTCCTTTAACCCATCCACCAAAATTAAAGAACCTTAGAGTTTTAAGTACCTTTTATGAATACTTTTACACGACAACACACATCCTACCACCGAAAATACATAAAAAAATAAATAAACCAGTAAATAGATTAACTTGCATGATTTAAATAAGAGTATCAGTAAATTCTGAAGCTTTTTCTGCTAACTGGTTTTAGGGGTGTTATGTAAATTTGTGATTGTTGGAACAAAAAACATTCCAACAGTGAAGTGAACATTTCTTTTATTCCCCCATCATACCAGTCCAATTAGAAATCATGCTGACAGTGTGGAAACCAAAAATGGATTTATAGTTGAGGAAAAATGTTCGAAACACTGTGTTGTTTCATGCCTTTTTGAGATTTTGGAGGCTTATGTGATATATATGAAATAGCAGAGTACAGAGCCTCTAAAGATCAGCAATGGCTTTTCCTTGTACCTTTTAATATTTGCTGTTTGAAAAAAAAATCTGAGCATGAAGAGTGTTTCCAGGAAGCTTGCAACACTTAACAGTATACTGTAGCATTCCCCTTGACTGGCTATTCTTAAAAATATCCATGAGTGCAAGATGCCCCTAGAGAGCATCCAGTGCTTTCCAAAATGATTTTTAAATGTGTAGCAGAACTAGAATAACTGCACTACCAATTTTGTTTATTGCATGTTTTAACTCTTAGAGAGCTCTTCTTAGGCAATGTAGGACATGTCAAGAAATTAAAAAAATAATTTTTTTAAATCTTTCGAAGGTATTGCTTTAGAGTTGTCTTATGCACTCTAGATAAATAGAGTGCTTCTATAAAGTCAGACGTCTACACAGGAGAGGAAGAGACAGAAATTGAGTATTCACAAGATGATAAATCATTATTTAAAGACTACACATGAAATTCATAGTGATATCCCTCCTTTGTGTTTGCAGTGTTTTTCATTCTTGTTTTTCGTTCCACAATTTTACAAACTTAATTTCATTATAATAACTGAAGCATTTATCTTCACAACCATCATTTCAATTATGCTGATGATAGGCTCCAGAAATCTGAGGATATGGCTTGTTTACCTTGTACTTTTCACCTTTATTCTTTTCTTTCCCTATTTCTCGCCAGTAGATGTTACTGTATACATAAATTCACTTTTATATTTAGATAAATACAAGCTGTTTTTGCACTGGTAGGTACTGTTTTAAAAGTCCTCACTTAAAACCAACTGGTTCTTTTTGATTTTATCTGGTTATATATTTCTAACTGGCTAGTTTTTGTGAAGTATTGGTTGCCCTTTTAAACACAAGGGAAGGGATCAAAAATCCGCCCAAATTATAAATAATATTAGCAATAATTCAGGATGTATTATTGTCACTATCACACTAAAATTTAGCTTTGACATTCAGATTGCATCTGATGTCATCCTTTTTTTTATTTTGTACAACCACTGCTGAGAAACATGTTGTAAACAATACAAACACCACCAACACTCCCATGCTCATAATTTATAACGGGCCAGTCCGTCAACAATTGAAAAGTTAAATTTACTTAAAATAGAAGTACACGTTGATAAGAGATCTCAACTATATTGTTGTCTCCTCTTCTCTGTACTCTTTGTCTTCTGTCAGTTAACATACTTGACATACAGTTTTTCAGGTTACCTTTTATCCCTACAGCCTCTAGTTTCAGAATTAATGTTTGGTGTGGGAGTGTATCAAAGGCTTTTTGAAAGTCTAAGTAAATTATGTCCTATGCCTAGTTTTTGTCAACTGCTCCAATTGCATGTAGAACTACATCTAAAAGATTGATTTGGCAGCTTTCCCATGAACCCATACTGGCTGTTATTTAGTATATTATTTTCATGTGGAAACTTTTGGCATTTATTTCCTATTGTAGTTTCCATATTTATTTTAATTTGTTATTAAATTTATTAAAAGCATATAACATTTCATACAATCAAGTCAAACTTAACTAAACTAAATTTGAATCAATCCCCACCCCTGAGAAAGAGAGGAATCAAACTATTGAGAGTAGTAAATAGAGAAAGGAGTCCATCCATTTTCCAACCTGCTATATCCTAACACAGGGTCACGGGGGTCTGCTGGAGCTAATCCCAACCAACACAGGGCGCAAGGCAGGAACAAATCCAGTGCAGGGCATCAGCCCACCGCAGGGCACACACTCACCCACACCCACCCACTAGGGACAATTTAGGATCACCACTGCACCTAACCTGCATGTCTTTGAACTGTGGGAGGAAATCGGAGCATCCGGAGGAAACCCACACAGACAGGGGGAGAACATGCAAACTCCAAGCAGGGAGGACCCAGGAAGCGAACCCAGGTCTCCTTACTGCGATGCAGCAGTGCTACCACTGTGCCACCGTGCCGCCCAAGAAAGGAGTCTTTTCCCCCAATATAAATGTTTATTCTAAAATATTATTGATTAGATCCTGCCAGGTTTTTAAAAAGTTTTGAACAGATCCTGTAAGTGAGAATTTGATTTTTTCCAGTTTCAAATAGTATATAACATCAGTTACTCACTGACTTAAAAGAGGTGGATTAGGATTCTTCCATTTGAGCAAGACAAGTATATATACTAGTAGTGAAGTAAAGGCAATTACAGTTTGTTTGTCCTTCTCCACTTTAAGCCAATCTGGGAGTACACCAAACACAGCTGTTAATGGGTTAGGAGTGATTGTGACACCTTGGCCGTCTGATAGGCATTAAAAAATTTTTGTCCGGAAAGATGTTAATTTTGTACATGCCCAAAACATGTGGCCTAGTGAAGCTGGAGCTCGATTGCAATGTTCGCAGGTTGAATCTTGCCCTGGAAATATTTTGGACAATTTTAAGCCAGACAGATGTGCTTGATAAAATATTTTATGTTGAATAATTGAATGTTTTGCACCTATGGAGCTAGAGTGAATTCTTTGCGTAGCTGCTTTCCACTCCGTCTCTGAAATGTTGAGTTAGAGATCCTTTTCCCACTGTACTCTGGGATCTTTAAAAGGAAGGGACTTTAAAACATTTTTATATAGAAATGCTGTCTGAGTCCCCAAGACTGATCATTTCTCTTCTGGTATAGAAACAGGTGGGAAGTGAGGAAAACTGGCCAGATTTCGTTTAGCAAGGTTTCTAATTTGGAGATAGTGGAAAAATTGTGTCGATAGGAGACTAAATTTGAAGTGTAGTTGTTCATAGGATGTGAAGACATTAGTTATATACAAACCACTAAATGATTTAATCCCATTCATTTTCCAAACATTAAAAACTTTGAACGTTCTAGAGGGTGAAAAAAGGTGATTATTATGTAGAGGTGCCACAGATAAAATATTCTCTAACTTGAAGTGCTTCCTACATTGGTTCCATATTCTGAGTGAATGAAGGACAATTGGGTTGTTAGTATATTGATGATACCTTGTATTTATATAAATAAAATAATAGAATATAAAGAAGTGCTGCAGAATTTCATTTCTATTACAGACCAAGCTAGTGTCTGTTCATCTGCTTGTGTCAAAGTCCAGGTTTTTATAGCTTGTATGTTTGCCGAGCAGTAATAAAATTGGAAATTAGGTAGAGCCATGCCGCCTTCTGATTTTGGTCATTGTAAAGTCGCCTTTTGAATGTGTGGGTTTTTTGAATTCCAAATAAATAAGGTTATGATTGAATAGAATTTCTTAAAAATGATTTGTTAATGTACATGGGGATGTTTTTAAATGGGATCAGAAGCTTAGAGAGGATATTCATCTTGACAATGTTATTTTTCTCTGCTATAGTAAGATGAAGGGTAGACCATCTATGCACATCTTGTTTAATTTTTTTCATACATACAGCAACATTTTGAAGTTGAAAAAGAGCTTTATATTTACTTTTGATGTTGACCCCTAGATATTTAAACTGATCTGCAATGATAAAAGGGAAGGTGTCCAATCTAATACTGTTTGCTATAGAATTCACTGGAAAAAGCACACTTTTGGTCAAATTAATTTTGAGTCCAGATATCTTTTGAAATTCTGCTAGTACATTTAGGGCTGAATTTTGTGGGTCTGATATATATACAGTATCATGTCAACTGCATATGTAATGTTTTCTATTCAAGTCCTTCTCTGAAAATCCCCTTTATCTCTGATGCATTTCGAAAGTGAACAGCCAATGGCTCAATGGTGATTTCACATAGCAGTGATGACAAGGGGCATCCTTGTCTAGTACTGCATTCTAGTTTGAAGTAGTCTCAAATAATGTTGTTAACCTTTAAACTGCCATATACTTGGGGGTTAATGCACCCCTGGACGCCAAATTCTTTTTTGCTGCACTTTTTAAGGAAACGTCACAATTCACCAAGAAAAAGTGAAATTTTAATGAAACACATTTTTTTCATTCAAAGAGTACCACAATTACTGCAACACTGATCATTTTACACACTGCCAATGAACTGCAAAAAAAAAAAAAAACTACTGCAATAATCCATTCTAATTTCACGCCATTGATGAAATTCTGTAAATCACCGAGCCAAGTGCGTTTGAACTGGCCTCACACAAGCACACAGAGGCCAACGCTGATGCTTGCAGGCTAGTCTAGTGCAGCGGCTGAATCCCAGGGACAGTAATGCTGAATCACCAGGGGGTGGCAGTGGTCATGAGCTGGCTGCTAAACGAATGTACGTCACTGACTGATCAGCTCTGGCATGCTGGCAAACTGCACTGGGAACCGACTATAGCAGGTTGCTGTGTTCAGTGTTTCTTCATTTTCTTGTACAGTGATCTTTTCAGTTTTACCATTTAAATATTGCCCTTCTTTATCAATTTTGGCAGATGTTTAGTAATTTTGTTTTATTGGTTTTAGGAATATACTTGGGCCTGGATCAGAAAGTCTCTGAAGGAATACCATTTCTCATGTATAGCTGCATTGATTTTACTTTCTCATTCTGTGTTTTCTAGATACTTACCTCATTTCCGTAAAATTTGCTTTCAACAACAAAAATAACATTTATTTATATACTGTAGCACATTTTCATACAAATAATGCAGCTCAAAGTGCTTTACATGATGAAGAAAGAGAAAAAAAGACAAAATAAATAAGAATTAAAATAAGGGAACACTAATTAACATAGAATAAAAGTAAGGTCCGATGGCCAGGAAATTCAGAAAAAACTAAAAAAATAAAATCTGCAGGGGTTCCAGGCCACGAGACCGCCCAGCCCCCTTTAGGCATTCTACCTAACATAAATGACCTCAATCAGTCCTCATGTTATTCAGAGTTCTAATGGAAGAACTTGATGATGATGGTCATGTGGATTTCTGGCCTTTAATCCATCAATGTAGGGACATCACAAAGCTTTCCTCATATTATGGCATTTTGGTATGCATTTGTGTGTTTTCAAAGATAATCTAAAATTTTACTATATTGTCATCACTATTACTTCTGCTTTTAGTACTCTGTCTTTATTGCTGGAAAACATGAGACCTAGACAGGTACTACCATGTGTTGGGTTTGAAACAAACTGGGTGAAAAAAACAGTCATTTGCCTTTAGCACCATTTCAATTTCCTCTTTTGTATTTCCAATGAGAGCTTCCCAATCAATGTCTGGAATGTTAAAAGCACCCATGATAACCATGTACATTCATCTTATTTGATTAAAAAAATATGGTATTACCTGAAATATCATATCCTGGTATCCTGTAGCCAATAACTAAATCTCTGGTTTTCTTTCTAATTAGATTAACCCACAGTGATTCTGACTTGTTCCATTCTTCGAATTTGAATTTGGACCTGAATATTATTTTTCACATTTAGTGGCACATCCCCTTCTTTGTCTGCTTTTCTTGAAGCAAGTATAGGCATTAATATTATAATTGTCTCCATTACTCTCATTTAGCCATGACACTATAATTCCTACAATATTGTAGTCCCAGGTCGGTCAGTAACGCTGCATTTAGTTTGTGCATTTTCTCTCTAATGCTTCTTGCATTAAGAAGTATACATTTTAAATGTGGAAAGTTACTTTTTGTGTTTTTGGTTGAATTTTGTTTAGGCCAGGGCAGCTGTTTTTTCTGTGTCTTTCTCATTTTACCCCCACACAATTTATATTAAATATTTGTACATTTCTTTGATGATTTTAGATCTAGAATATTTGTTCTTCTCTCTTGTAGTTGTATTCTTTCTAAAGAAAGTGAACTCATTTACATTCAAAGTTCTTGAAAAATTTGACTTTTTAAAGGTGTAAGCGTTGTTTATTGAATGAGGTTCATGCAAAGATCTGGTAACATGACTAGCCCATAATACGAAAAGAAGGAAGGAGATCATAGGAGACTGAAACATATTTGCTTCATTTCAAGGATGATGGGTGAGCTATTGGCTAACAAAATCAAGTCCTCAAAGATGTCTGTGCTTAACATGTCTTCATATTCTGCTGTTGCTGCCTTAAAGAAAATTGAAGGTTTGTTTGTTTTGCAGTACAATTACTGCTGCAATCATATGCACCGCACTGCATAATGGAATTAGTCTGGGACACTGATTAAGTTGCTCTGGAAGGGGTATTAAATATCTTGAGCTTACCAGGCTCTCTACGGGTGTATCTATGAGGGATGCTATACTACTAGTAGAAATTATCAGATCATCTAAGAAAAGGCCTACATCAGTGTATTTCCTGCTCTACATGTCCCTTAATTTTAATCTGGTTGACTCCTTCCAGGTGCTGATTCTCATTGATAAGGAGTTCTCTTTTTATGTTGTTAGATGCCACTCGTAGATGAAATTACATTTTTGTATTTTGTTTCATTCACTCCATCTCTTCAAAATGCCTGGCTTCTATCTTTTCTCAGCACTGTCTTGTACCATCCTGTTGACAGTTTCATTAACTATTACCCAGTAGTCTCATATGCACTTGCTATGTGGCACAAGGTGGAAAAACATTAAGTTCCTTACCCAAATCTGCACTCTCTTATTCTAATTTTCTTCAATCCAGTCTTATGTATCGGGTAGAATCCCATATTTGTTCCCATCCTGTATATGTGATATCACCACACTTTTAATTTTTTAATGACTTGGTGATCCAGTTGTTATAGTTGCTGAGGTTTGAGTTCTCTCTTTGAAGTACAGTGGAACCTCGAGATACGAGTTTAATTTGTTCCAGCACTGAGCTTGTATAGCAAATTTCTTGTATCTAGAACAAACTTCCCCATTGAAAATAATGGAAATCCAGTTAATCCGTTCCGCACCCCCAAAAATATCAACATAAAAATCAATTTTCCTAACAAATAACACTGATAAATAATATATACAAGTGGAACCTCGGTTTGCGAGTAACTTGGTTTCCGAGTGTTTTACAAGACGAGCTAAATTTTTTAATTAATTTTGACTTGATAAAACGTGCGATGTCTTGCAATACGAGTAGTATGGATACACTTTGTCTGCTAAGCGTCATGTGATCATAACTGAGCTGATGGTTGTTCTCTCTCACGCGCGTCTGTCTCTCCTTATCAGTCTTGCTCGCGCACACGTCTCTCTCTCTTCTCTTTCCTTATCTCTCTCGCTCCTTATCTGTCTCTCTCTCTCTCTCTCTCTCTCTCTCATCTTTCTCGCTCATGCGCGCCTCTCTCTCTCTCTCTCTCTGTCTCTCCTCTTGAGGGCAATCATCTCCTATTCTCCGTCTGCATGTCCGCGATATTTTTGGATACGCTTATACGGCAAACTGCTACAGCGAAACAATGAAATCACAAGCGCACAAACGCGTAGATCCTCACGCTACGGGAGAACAAGGAACACTGAGTGGGCAGACGGGCTGGCAGCGTCAGCTTGGGTGAATCCCCAAGTCAAGGCGGATCGGGAAACTCGTCACGCATACCCACAGCCTGGCTCGTGGCTCGTTATGCGAGCCAATGCTGGTATTTAGATCAGAATTTTTCGCTCATACTTTCCTCGTATCTTGAATTTCTTGTATACAGAGCTGTTTGTATCTTGAGGTTCCACTGTATAACATTTTCTTCTTTACTACTCTTGACTAAAATGTGAATTTTTAATAAAACTAGCAGAATACCCGCGCTTCGCAGCGGAGAAGTAGTGTGTTAAAGAAGTTATGAAAAAGAAAAGGAAATATTTTAAAAATAACGTAACATGATTGTTAATGTAATTGTTTTGTCATTGATATGAGTGTTGTTGTCATCTCTCTCTCTCTCTCTCTCTCTCTCTCTCTCT
>JANRMT010062815.1:8112501-8148826 GCA_026402145.1 Polypterus bichir lapradei | reverse complement strand
TATATATATATATATATATATATATATATACATATAATATATGACATCAACACTCATAACAGTGACAAAGCAATTACATTATTTTTAAATTGTTTCCTTTTCTTTTTCATTAATTCTTTAACAGACTACTTCTCCGCTGCGAAGCGCGGGTATTTTGCTAGTGTTTAATACAAGTGATTAGTACTGTATTTCAGAAAAAATAGTATCTAAGAGTAAAAGTCTTTAACACTATTCACCAGATCACTTTTTCCTCCATGGTTTTATCTAGGCATTAGAAATAAGAGCAGAACTCAGCTTCCAAAGACAATACATTTGTGACTAGTAGCTTGATGGTAGTTACATGACAGGGATTAACAATATCAATCTGTTTAAGATATATGTGTTCATGGTTAGGTTTCTGATGAATGCTGGCAAATACTCCCTGTGAGGATCATTTCAATAGCTTATTGACTTGTGTAACTTTCCTGAATGCAGGATTCTTTAATAATACATTCCAGCATCCTTCTGTGCCTAGTTTATAAAAGCAACATCTCTGTTACAAGGTTTTAATGAGAATTTAATCTGGGTCAGAATCTTGCCTTTGTATCTGAGCAGAAAACGTAACACTTAAACATGAGTTCACCATGAAGGAAGGTTTTAAAAATTTATCAGGATGGTTTGTTAATTGTGACTTTTTGACACCGAAAGCAAAAGGACACCATTTGTCACTTTCTTAATCAGCATTCAGTTCTATTTTTTATTGAAGAGAGAGTGGAAATGTACATTGAAAGCACATTAAAAATAACTAGTCATTACAAACTATTTCCAAGTTCCATAATTAATTAAATTTTTTGTCCTCACAGAATTCTTACCTAGAACTTTTTGTGAAAAATAGATGTATAAATCATAAGGTATGCCCATACTATGCTGTATGTACCGATAATCACATGTAATGATTCTTACGGCAACATTAAACAAAATCTATGTGGTTATTAGGCATGTTGTGTGATCATTAGGCAGTGCGGCATTTTTGTGATTGTGAATGTATGAAAAAATAATAGCAGATTTAACCTTCCTAAAGTCTACTGATGTTTTTTAGAAGGCATTCTAATGGATTTCAATAGCGTATAACACATTTATATAAAGTCAGGCTCAGAGCACTTACACAGACACATATACTGTAATCGTAACAAAGTGTACAAGTATTCAGTGTTTAGTTTGTTGAGCACACATTTTTTTTTATTTTTCTCATTTACAATGAGAGAGTACTTAAAAGGTCTATAGACTTGACTGCTCCTAAAAGGGGAATTTGGGAAATATCTCATGAAACATTTGTGAATGCCTTCTTCCAAATACAATAATCTAAGTTGGGGCTCAGTCAAAAAGATCATATGACCCGTTCACATATTAACACTTTGCTTAGCCTCCAACTCCTGTACAACACTTTAAATGGGTATGAGCATTTTATATTATGTTATGAAACTGCACCCACAGACAATCTTTTAATAGTAAGAAACTACACAATTTTCCTAATGTAATGGGCTTTGGTATTTAAATCCAGGATTATCCAATAGCATAACATAGTATACGCGTAATCAAGCTGCTGATACAGACTCTTTATGCTTTAAATTACATCCATTTTTGTTAAGTAAAATAAGCTTTAACAGCTGTTATTGGCCCCTTCAAATTCTTTTTTTTTCAGTATCATAACCAAGAATCACTACTGCTTATGGAAACACTACAGTAATTGAGACCTTTTAGCACCAGCAATGACAGACATAACACCAAACTATTATATTTTTCAGTGTTCAAGGACTACATTATTTGCCACACAACTTAGCACAACATTTGGAATTGGCTGAAGGTCAGCTAGCCAGACAAAATGGTGTTCACTTGAGTTTTTACAGTTGTCTGTTTATTGGTTTCTTTTTGCTGTATATGTTTCTATTGCTATTTTGTTTTTTAGTTTTATGAAATCACTTTGCAGTATGTTATTTTAAGAATAAATGCCTGTTGTGTAACTAGCATTTTGGAAAAAAGGACTTTAATTCAGTGCAATTCATTTTAAAATAATATATGTACCTTAAAAGCTAGAGTACCATGCATATTTTCATATACATTAGCTGGAATAAAGTACAACCTTGAACATAATAAGTGACACCGTACAATATACTGTATGCCAATGATCTTGGGATATGTTTAATGTCTGGGTTAATTTTTGTTATGTTTGTTGTATTTATTGTTTATTTTTTTAAATCTCGGTTTTGTTCATTATAGGTGGCATCATTTTGAAATGTTTCCTGCATGGAAATCATCATATGGTTGGCAATAGTTATGCTTAGTTACCTCTCACATGACCTGTTTTAGCTCAAAAACTGTTATCAAGGCCTTGCTTGTATTTCTATGTATTCAAGTTTTGAATAAATTCAAAGGATAAACAAACTTATCATCAGCAATTATTTAATTAGTTAGATTGTTCGTAGTCTTAGTAATATTATTTATTATTATTATATTATTTTGGTATTTGATTTTTTTATGTCTTGCTTTGGTTTAGTTGTGCTCTGGATTATTTTCTTTCAGATCCAAGCTACATTTTCTGACTTCTCTTTTGTGTGTTCAGTGAACTTAATTTCCTTCATCTCTCAGTGTATTTTGAGGCTATAGACCTACCTAATTTTAAGTGTTACACCTAGAAATACTACATACATATATAAGCACTTCAGCTCCCACAGTCTTTCTTAACTAAGGTTCCCCAGACTTTTAAGTGAGATATGAATATGTTTGCTTGGGGTGTGTGTGTGTGTGTGTGCCCTGCGGTGGGGTGGTACCCTGCCCAGGGTTGGTCTCTAGCCTTGCACCCTGAGTTGGCTGGGATTGGCTCCAGCAGACCCCCGTGACCCTGTAGTTAGGATATAGCAGGTTGGATAATGGATGGATGGATGAATATGGTATAGAATGAATATATTAAGTCAAGGATAGATGCAAAAGAAGGAAATAAAAAACAAACTTCCAATATAAAACAGTTCCCTGAACAAAATAAATCTAAAAAAAATTCACCAAGATCTCAAGTCCATCTGGCTTTGAAGACCCTGCTTGCACATTCTTCAGTAACTCCGGGGGGGATTGGGGGGGAAGGGTTTTGTCTAGTGTTTATGATTATGCAATGAAGGTCTGACTCTGTATCTACCATTAGTGATTTACTGTACATATCTATTTAGAGTTTCTGCTCCAAGATCTATAGGGATGACTTGATCATATTACTGAGAGAAATATAAAATAAAGGAAATTAAAAGAATCGGTAATAGCTAAACATAACAATTTTGCAAACACATTAATAGGCAAAATGGAAAGTTTTACCAGGAACTTTAACCAATGTTGATTTGTTAATGGTGACATGCAACCATTTGGAGAGCTAAAGTCTTCAACACTACAAGAAAAATTACAGTAAGAGGCAAAGTTATTGTTAATATAAAATAAAGGGAGGCTTAGTCATTTGCAGTCTTATATAGAATGCCATAGTAGCTTTAATCTTAACAGGTGGCCAACAGAGCTAGAATGTTATTACTGTATGTGCTAGTTTTATTAATGCCTCTTTGCTATCATGTTTTTAATTAATTGAAAGTATTAACCATAGTTTGCACACCCTGACAGGAAAGAAGTAACAATAAAAATATTTTCATTTGGTAAAACTTGTGCAGTAGAAAACAGGACTTAGAAATTGTGTAAAAGTGACAGCCAAAGGTTTTCATTGTTGAAATTTGATTTGCAGAGTTTGCATCCTTTAAAAACTTTTTTTAATGACTGTAGGAATTTTTGGTTCTGTGTCATCCAAAATGAATAGAACATTTTTTATGATTATCTTTCTATTGAGGATGGTTATTCTTTATATTGCAAGAATTTCCAAGTGGATTACCATGTAAAAACTATTTACTCTCCATGTTTTTTTCTGAAACAACCTTAACATATATAGTAACCATATTTTTATATACCATTTGTGGTTCTCTTCCTTTTGTAAAGATTTCTTTCACGTAACCTCTGGGTTGAAACTGACTTTCTAAACGTTGCTCAGTTAACTACTGTAATGCAGTCTTTTTTCCGTCTGGATGTGCTTTATCAGTCCTTTTCATTTTGCTGAAAACCATTTTCCATTACAGTGTCAAAAGATACCAGTAAGGTTGGGCTCAGAGCAGAAATCAGCTATGGATGGAAAAACTGTTTGTCATAGAGCACAATGCATTTACTGTACATTGTTTCCTGAAGAGGCATTAGCTCTCTTGGAAATGTGTTCTTTTGAAATTGTGGCATGTTAAATAACTAAATAATATCGTAATATACCAGAAAAGGCGATATCCCTGCCATCGTGATTACGGCGGTACAAGAATCACATGAGAAAAAATATCTTTTAGCTTACATTTACTGACGGTTAACGCGGTTACAGACGGGAGGCAAATGTACAGACTTTTTATCCAGGTGGGAATCTGGATCAACACAGCCTGCCATTTTTCGTCCCCACGCTGGGAGGTTTTTCGAACTTTGTCGACACAGCCTCTAAGGGTCTGGCTGTTGTCCAAGCCTTTTATAATGTCTTGCTTCACTTGCTGGTCTTCTCTGTCTCCAAACAAGGGCTGAATTCCTCCTCCACAAAATACAGAAATATCATAGTGCTTACATGCCGTTTCTCATTCTCCCAATAAGGAAAGAAGATTTTGTGCTGACAGAGGACAGAAATACACTATCCTGTGTTTAAGCTGACTATACAAGCCTCCAGTTGTCTTTGGCTATCTAATCCAATGCTTGGCTAGCAATTTTAACTGCTGAGCCCCTGTGTGCAAAATGCACATGTGAATAAAACTCATATCAGTATTGTCCAGATATAGTGACATAAAGAAAAATGTAATATAACAACATCCAGATGCAACACAGGCCAATTATGGAATACCAAATAAAATAATATACACATCTATTAGATTTTGGTGGAAACAACTTGGGAAACATCCTCATAAACAATGGCCAAATGTAAATACACCACACAGAAGTGAATAGATTAGATTTCAAATCCAAGTCCCTGGAGCTCTTAAACATTTATTACAGGACCACTGAACCACACGCATATGCTTCGTATGTGTGGGAGGTAGAATGCCTTGTGCAGCAAGTAAATAGATGCTGACCGTGAGCTCTGAAGCTGGGTAGTGCGGAGTCAGATATTAAGAACTTTACCATTTAAAGCTGTAAAACAGGCAGTTTTGAAATAAAACTTGCATTAAGTAAATTTAAGGTAAGCAACTACGTTATTGAGCCAAAGATACAATGCAAATGTTGCACTTCATAATAATTAGTTGTTTGTAATTTAGTTTTGCATTTTTTCACAATTTATTGACTAATTTGTATTTATCACTGTACTTTTTTGTGTGATTATTTCATAATTAACATTTTATTTCATATTGACATAAATGGTATTCCATAAGGAAGGCAGACTTATACCAATTGAATTTATAAGTAGATATCATTAAAAATTAGTTAAAAAAATACTTGGAAGATGTTTAGGGCCGTGGACAAAAAAGGAGGATGTTGTCTGCCTATTGTCACGCTTGGGTCACAGATTTGCACAGAAACACAGGAGGTTGTAGAGACATGAACTTTATTCAGACACTACAAACAAACTTTTGTCTTAAATTTGTTTAAATTCCGTGACAAGACAGATATGACAGTTCCATCTGAATGGATGAGAGCAACCGCTACAGATGTTATATATGATGTTTTTATCATATCCATGCTTGAGGCAAATCTTGTGGTTGGAAGTACATTCCAAAAGTAAGGCAATTTTTAGTGATAAAATGCTTTTTCAGCATCTAACAATAGCAGATGAAAATGGGGTGAGGAAAAAGCATCAATAATAAAGACTCCTCACTTTCATTCATTAAGTATATTTACTCAATGACCCAGTTATGCCGTTTCTTCATAGCTTTCAGAGGATTCAGCCCTTTCTCACTAATTACGCCATGTAACTTCAGAATGCAGCTGCTTGACTGATGCTATATGTTCCTTGTTTCACTCGTATAATCCCTTTGCTTTGGTCTGTTCATTGGCTTCCTGTTGCTATAAGGATACAAGTTGTCTTGACTTAGAATGGATCTGCTTCTCACAATTGCCAGTCTCTCCATTTCTCCCTTCAACAAATCTCTGTTTCTGCCTCTGCCTGATCACCCCTCTTCTTGCCAGATGAGTCAAGACTAAACAGTACTTCTGTTTTCTTGCTCCAGAGCTGTGGGATTAACTCCTTTTGTCTGTTTGAACTGCACACATTTTATTCATGTTTAGGTGTCTTTTGAAATTTGGCAAGCAATTTTCCATCTTCTTTCATCAAGGATAGATTCATGTAACTAGAACACACAGGGGAGTGGTTCTTACCCTGTTCAAATGGCAGTGAATCACCATTATATTATTAATAGTAATTATACAGGTAGCTGATATAGAGGTTTGGTAATATTTATTATTGGGGAAAATGAGAACAATAACAGGCCACAATAAGACATGTAAAACTTTGCAGGGAAATCATGTAAATCAAGTGCCTTTCGTGAGTTTTTTTTTAGGTAATGCCATTTTCAATTCTAGTAATATTAGTGGGGCATCTAATAGTGCAGTGACTTTGGACTTAAGTTTAGGATGCCTCGGTTTAGAAAGGAAATCAGCAGAACTAACATTAAAATTTACTTAAGAAACACAAAACAAATCAGGGTAATAACATCCTGAAATACAGCATTATATTTCTTAGAATTATCAGGCGCATTGTTAGATTTCAGCCTTATAGCCAGAACTGAAACAAAGAATCATTTCTATGAAGGCACAATGTCAAAAGTCTACCCTGAGGTGCACTAGCTGAGTAAAGAGGCACAGATTTAGTGAATTTGAAACTTTTCAAATTGCAGTCAAAGATCATAAACTTCTTTCTCACTATTGTAGTTTGTACTTTATGGCCTCTGTTGACATCATGAGGGTTTATTTATTCTAAAGTTTCTAATTTTTGCGCCAGCTCAGATTGCTTTCAGTCTTGAGCCCAGTATTCTTAATTGGGATCTGTCTTCTAAATCAATCAATTTCACTCACAGAACTGAGATCTCCTTCCGTAGTGACTGTAATTCGCCATATTGGTGTGGTTATTTTCAATAAATTAATATCAGCCCACAGTTTCGTTTACATAGATTACATAGTATTATTTTAAGTAAATGCTTGGTGCAGTATAAGATTTTTTCAGTTCTTCTATGTTGGCCACATCACTGGAGATGCTACCTAAGTCAAGAATGGGGACTTCCCTGGGGAAGCTAAATGCTTCTGAATGAGCAACATAGGTTAGATCAGCCATAAAAAGCTACTTTTTCTAGACTCTCAAGAGGACACTAGATGGTAATAACTGGAGGAGGAGAATAATATTAATTTGGTGGAATTCTTGTGAAAGATTTTGCGCTGTCCTATTAAGCATCCATCTTCCTCAGAAAGTCGTGTGACCCTAGTCATGACATATTTTTGTTCTGTTAAGAATAATTAAAATGGTAGTATAGTACATGCCATACTTTACACATTACCAGTTAAATACAGTATTCATTTTACAAAAATTTATGTACAATTCACATTCTACAAGAAAGGGGAAAGAGAGAGAAAAAATGTATAGGTTATTAAAGTGGATAGAAAGACTATTGCATTAAAATTATTTTAGGGGATGAGTTTTAAGAATGAGGTTGGCAATGGGATTCAATAAATTGGAGAATGTATGAGTGTTTTCCCTTTGTCCCTTTATTGTTATTATTTTTACTTATTTATTTTTTCAAATTTCATGTAGAACAGCACAACTTGCTACCATTGTGAAATACAGTAAAAGTGGATTCTACCAGTTGAATAAGATCAGGGAGAAGTAGTAGTCATATAGTATGTTCATTTTGTAAAAGTGTTCCGTTCAGCATAACAATTGCATACTGTAACAACTGCATTTGAATTTTAAGTATAATTTGGCTTTTTTTTAATGTTGGCAAAAAAGTATTATTACAGGGAAAAGATAATGCTAATCATGCAGATTCCAGTTTTACATCCAGCATTGAAGTAAGATGTATTTTATTGCAGGATGCTAAATCCAAAATTACCTGTTCATGTACCCACCTTAACCCAAGTTAGATATTTGCATATACTATTATATTTTATGAGATTAAACTGCAAGCAGCAGTCTTTTTACATAAGCTCCGTGTTTCTCACTGTTTTTTCTTTTTTTTTCTGAAATTTACTAGTTACTACTCTTATTTAAAATTAGAATTGATCTGGCTTCTGCCTTGTCACTGATAGTTAACACTAGAAATTGTGTAAATGGATTTTAAATGACTTTTAAAATTACTGATAAACTGCAATGCACACACACCCAGGTACTAGTTTAAATGCTGTACAGATTTCATCTTATTCGAGCAGACAGAGACCCAGTACGGTGCGGAACAAATATAGGAGGGGGACTTTATGAATGAAGAATTGTGTAAAAGGGAGCATATTACAGTTAAAACTACAATTTGTAATTCAGACATTGAAATTCTGGCTGTTGGAATTTGTCCACATTACTTGCACAAGGAGATAAATTACGTCATGCATATTAAATGGGTACCTAGCAACGAAAATTATTCATTCTGTCACCAACACTTCAATGATGACTCACTCTGACCCTGCAGTTATATGTATTAACTTCAACCATGTGACTTTGGAAGGAACAGTGACAAACTTCTATCAGTTTATGATTGGTTCCTATCGTGGAAATAACAAGCTGGACCTGCCATATTCAAATGGTAAAGATGCCTTTAAGTGAAATCTGCTTACTCCTTTAGGCAAATATGACCACAGCCTGATTCATCTTATTCCTAGCTACAAGTCTGTTATTAGACAGCAACATGTTACCACCAGAAGAGTGAGGACATGGAGTCTGGAGGCTAAAATTGCTCTGAATGACTGCTTCCAAATGACAGACTATGAAACGATGTGCAAGTTAAACAGGGACAATATTAAGGGACTCTTTAACTGCATCACAGACTATATTAACTTCTGTGTCGATACAGTGGTTCCCACAAAGACAATGGATTGCTTTCCAAACAAGGTGCTACTAATGTATGAATTTCCCCTTGGGAATAATAAAGTATCTATCTATCTACCTACCTACCTACCTACCTACCTACCTACCTACTAACCTACCTAACCTACCTACCTACCTAACCTACCTACAGTACCTACTAAGGTCTAATGAAGGAGCTAAAAGGTCCCTGAATTAGATAAAGAGAGCATTCAAATCTGTTGAGAAAAATGCTCTGAAGGACATACAGCATGTGCTAAAGAAACAGTCAAGTGAAGGATAAGGAGCTTACAAAGCTAAAATAGAAAGCAAACTCTCTCAGAATAACAGGACTTGAGTAATCCAGAGTTCAGGTGCTTGAAGGGGATGTGGAACAAACTAATGCCCTCAACCAATTTTTAAATAGGTTTTCCCACTGCCACCTTCTTCCAATGACCAGTGTCCCCACACCATCCCTACTGCATCAGTGACTCCTACCACATCAACTGAAATCGCCAGGGACAAGTCCATCTGTGACCATCAATGTGGACTTTCCATAACTGAAGACCAAGTAAGGAGACAACTGAGGTAGCTACACACAGGAAAAGCAGTGGGACCAAATGGAGTCATTCTTTGACTTCATAAAGCCTGTGCTAACCAACTTTGTGATGTCCTCTGTCACCTGTTCAGTCTGTCCCTAAGGCTTCAGAAAGTGCCACTGCTATGGAAAACATCAAGGATTGTTCCAGTTTCAAAGAAGGTAGGCACCTCTTCATCTAATGTCTAGAGACCAGTAGCACTTATGTCTCACATCATAAAGACCTCTGAGAGACTGGTCCTGGACTATATGAGTCCTCTTGCAGTAGACCACTTGGACCCACTGCAGTTTGCATATTGGACAAAGATTGGAGTGGAGGATGCAATTGTCTATCTGCTCCACAAAGCTGGCAGAACTGTGAGGATTGTTTTTTGATTTCTCCGGCAAACTTCAATAAGGGGTAAACTTAGAGATATGTAAGTGGATGAGCCTATGTTGTCGTTGTGAGACTCAAAGACTGTGTTTGATACAGATGTAAGAAACACTACAGCAACACAAGGAACATTCCTGTCTCTTTTTCTCTTTACTCTGTACACCTCAGTCTATAAATATAAAACCAGGTCATGTCACTTGCAGAAATTCTCAGATGATTCTGCTTTTATGAGGTGTATTGATAAAGGCGATAAGACAGAGAACAGGAGTAAGGTGGAAAAGATTGTTTCTTGGTACAAAGAGAATTGTCTGTCTCCATCTTGATATCAGCAAAACTGAGGAAATGGTTATTGACTAAAGAGCCTCAATACCCGGTCACTATTCAAGCAGTGGATGTAGAGGTTGTCCACTCCTACAAGTACGTGGGGCTTCCACATTAATGACAAGTCGGACTGGTTTCAGAACACAGAAGAACTATATAAGAAAAGGCTGATTAGGCTCCGTTTCCTTGTCAGATTCCGTTCCTTTATTGTGGGAAGTGATATCCTTCATATCTTCTACAACTCTGTGATGGGCAGTGAGACTTGCTTTGCTGTGGTGTGCTGGGCCAGTAACATCACTTCAAGAGAGGCCCGCCTAATCAACAAGCTAATTAACAAGGCAATATCAGTTATAGGATACACTTTGGACCCACTAGAGATAGTAGTAAAGGAGAGAATTAAAATAAAATTGATTGTGATTATGAACAATGATGCATATCCTCACTCTGACACACTAATACTGAGTACTTTCTGCCAAGGAATTACAGTATTCAGCAGAAGTGTGCCAAGAAACACTATTGGGACTTCTTTTTACCAACAGCAATATGTCTGCATAATGTCTAATTGTGACTG
This sequence comes from Polypterus bichir lapradei, assembly GCA_026402145.1. Taxonomy (NCBI): domain Eukaryota; kingdom Metazoa; phylum Chordata; class Cladistia; order Polypteriformes; family Polypteridae; genus Polypterus; species Polypterus bichir. The sequence goes on along the minus strand of JANRMT010062815.1, from coordinate 8,137,914 downwards.
TGACAGCTAAATCAGAACTGTTTTTCTTTTTAAATTTCCTGCTTTAGAGTCATTCCTGTGTGAGTTCAGACCAAAGTGTATACAGTATGTGTGTATATATCCGTTTCTGTATTTTTGTTTAAAGAGCTTCTGTAAAAATCCATATTTCCCCCTTGAGACATAAGATATCTATCTGTCTGTCTGTCTGTCTGTCTGTCTGTCTGTCTGTTTCAAGGAATAACCCTTGAATATATATGATCCTTTCATCAAAGGCTGTAATCTTTGATTATATAGATGTCAATGATTTAGTGTATTTTGAGAATAAATGTAAATATTCCATTCATTGTCAAGTCAAAGGCATCACTGTAAACTGGGTCAGCTTTACAAATACAAACAAAGCAATACAAAAAAAATCATAACATTTGAGAGTAACATATTCTACTCTTCTCAAATATCTTTTATTTTTTTATTGAAATTATTAAAAGCAAGTAACATTCCATACAGTAAAGTAAAACTTAGCAAAACTAAATTCATTTCAACCACCCAAGAGAAAGAGAGAAAGGTCAACAGCTAGAGTAAAAATAACAATAGAAAAGAGGGAAGAGAAACCTTTTCCTACTATAAATGCTTATTCTAAAATGTTACTGATTAGATCCTGCCAGGTTTTTTTTAAAAATTGAACATTGAATTGAGCATTGAACAGTGAGAATGTGAGAATTAGATTTTTTCCAATTTCAAATAGTATATAACATCAGTTACCCGCTGACTTAAAAGAGGTGGATTAGGTTATTTCAGTTGAGCAAGATAAGTCTACATGCTAGTAGTGAAGTAAAGGCAATTACAGTTTGTTTGTCCTTCTCCACTTTAAGCCCATCTGGGAATACACCAAACTGTTAATGAATTAAGAGTGATTATGACCCCAAGGATGTCTGATAGACATTTAAAGATTTTGGTTCAGAATGATGTTAGTTTGGTGCATTTAAAAAAATTTGACCCAATGAAGCTGGAGCTCGATTGCAATGTTCACAGGTTCACAGGATGTGCTCGATAAAAGATTTTAAGTTGTATGCTTTGCACATGTGGACCTAGAGTGAATTCTGTGCATGACTGCCTTCCACTCCTTTTCTTAAATGTTGAGTAAGAGATCCTTTTTCCACTGTAACTCTGGCATCTTTGAAAAGGAGGAACTGATATATTATGGAAATGCTGTCTTCAAGTTTTCAAGACTGATCAATATTTCTTCTGGAGTAGAAATAGGTGGGAGGTGAGGAAAACTGGGCAGATTTCATTTAGCAATGTTTATAATTTGGAAATAGTGTAACAATTTGTATTGATTGGAAGCTAAATATGGAGTGTAATTGTTTGTAGGATGTAAAGACATTATCTACTGTATATACAAATCTTTAAATGTTTTAATCCTGTACGTTTTCAAAACATTAAAAACTGTGTAAGTTTGTTAGGGTGGAAAAAAGTGGTTGTCATGCAGAGGTGCCACAGATAAAAGCTTCTCTATCTTGAAGTGCTTCCTACATTGGTTCCATATTCTGAGTAAATGAAGGTCAATTGGGTTGATAGTATATTGATGATAACTTGTATATACTGGGGTATAAAGCAAGGAATATAAAGACGTACTGCAGGATTTTATTTCTATTGTGGACCAAGCTTGTGTGTGTTCATCTATTTGTGTCAATGTCCAGGTTTTTATATCTTGTCTATTTGCCACCCAGTAATAAAACTGAAAGTTAGATAGAACCATGCCACCTTCTGCTTTAAGTTGTTGTAGGGATACATTTTGGATGAGTGGATGTTTTGAATTCCAAATAAATTAGGTTAATTTCTTAAAAAATAATTTGTTCATTTATATGGGGATAGTTTGAAATAGAAACAGAAGCTTAGTAAGGATATTCACCTTGAGAGTGTTTATTCTCCCTGCTGAAATGAAATGGAGGGTAGACCACCTATGCACACCTTGTTTAAGTTTTTCCATGCAGACAGCAAAATTTTGTTGAAAAAGAGCTTTATATTTACTTGTGATGTTTACCCTAGGTATTTAAACTGATCTGCAATGGTTAAAGGGCTGGAGTCCAATCTAATGTTGTGTTCTAGAGAATTCACTGGAAAAAGCACACTTTTATTCAAATTAATTTTGAGTCCAGATATCTTTGAAATTCTGCTAGTGCTGTTAGGTCAGCAGGCACAGAATCTTGTGGGTCTGAGATATATATTGTAACAATTAAGAGTCCAAGACATCATAAAGGTTTGGGGCAGCCACCCGTATACTGTTTTTCCCAGCTGCAAAAACGTTTTAAATCGGAAGCACAACGTGCATATCACAGAGTCCAAAACAGAACTGGTTACAATAGTCCAAGATAGAGGCTTTAAAGGCCCGTAGAGGAAATGATGTCAATCAAAATGGCCGGAACCAGAAGTGATGTAAGCAAAGGGGCCGGCTTCGGAAGTGACCTCAGCATAGGGGCTGGCTCCGGAAGTGATGTCTTCTGATACGCCGGGACCTTGCAGGCTTTCCTGGGAAAAGTCTGTAGGGAACTGAGAAAGACAGTCAGCGCACTGCGCCGCCCCCTGGTCGGATGTTTTATTACAATTTTTCAGACCCTTTAGCTGCCTCCTACTCGCACATGTGTGACAATATATATAAGGTGAGTCAAAATTATGTTAACACTAACAGTAATGCAATGTATATACTTACATACAATTTTTGTGGACAATTTATGTGCCACATATGGTACATGTGTTGAACATCATGGCGAACAGGTCGAGACATTCCTGTAAATCATCTTGCACATATGAAGTATGTTTTGTTAATAAATTGTTTCCACCATTCAAATGTTAACATAATTTTGACTCACCCTGTGTCTATAGTACCGTATGATCTGCATATAGTGACATTTTCTGTTCAAGTCCTTCTCTGATAATCCCCTTTATCTCAAATGCATTTCGAAAGTGAAGAGCCAATGTCTTAATGATGATTTCAAATAGCAGTGGTGACAGGGGACATTCTTGTCTAGTACCACTTTCTAGTTTGTTGTAGTCTGAAATAATGTTGTTAATATAAACTGAAGCTTCTGGACTGGTATTCAGCTGTTTGATCCATGCACATATGTTTGGGCCAAACTCAAATTTGTGCAATGTTGTGAATAGGCAATCCCATTCAATCATATTAAATGCTTTTTCTGCATCCAAAGATAATAAGATCTCAGGAGCTTTAGACTTTACAGGTGAATATATTATACCAGTAACGGCGCACTGCCCGATTAACGTGCAGTGAATATACTTGACTTGAGCATTCATAGTTTTCATATTCTTTCTCTGTACATTTACTATTAGTTTGCTCAGAGGTTGATGCCCTTGCTGCTTCCTGAGCAGCTCTTCTTTTCTCCACCCTAGCGGCCTGCTTCCTCTTTTCTTCCATCGGCATCTTTTCGCGTTAAAACTGATTAAGTCAATTTTGGTACATTTTTCATCATTTTTCACTTAAGCTGGCACGTAAGTCTTCAATCTGCCTCAAGAATGATTTAAGATACGAAGAGGTAGGGGAAGTGACGGCAAAGGTAGTAGGAAATGAGAACGTCGCCCGTACACTTGTGCAGCATGGCCACCCTGCTGCCCGCTGCTGAGAGTTAATTCTACAATAAAATAAAAATAAAAAGAGGAATAACCTTGGAGGTCAATCATCACCCCAAAAGCGGATAGTAGAGGTCATGTAGTATATGTGTACCAAATTTCAGGTCAATAGGTCAAATGGTTTGCGAGCTACAGATGATTTAAAATTCTGAATAGACAAATGAACAGCCACGGTAGTGTATTAAATATAGAGATTAAACAGGTGAAGAAGATTGAAAGCTAAGTGTCTGCCTTTAATAAATCCGGTTTGGTCTTGCGATATTACCGAAGGAAGCATTTTCTTAATCCTTCTGGCTAGAACTTTGGAGAATATCTTAACATTGTCATTCAGAAGTGAGATTGGTCTGTATGATGCACATTATAAATAAGTCCTTATTTTTCTTAGGAAAGATGGTGATTAATGCTTGGCGAAAAGTTTGAGATAGAATTTTATTTTCTCTGGCTTCTATAAATGTTACTAATAAAAGAGGAGCTAACTTAATTGATTTTTTTTTATAAAATTCAGCAGGGTAGCTGTCAGGACCTGCTGCTTTCCCACTCTGAAATGAGTTTATAGCATCTTGTAATTGTCAGATTGTCAGAGGTTTATGCAATTCCTCTGCACTGAGAGTATCAGGCTGTGGTATCTGTAAAGCATCAAAAGACACATTAGGTAGTGTCATGTCTTCTTTAAACTGAGTAGAATATAATGACATAGTTGTCTGTGAATGTGTGCATTATATTTTTATGGTCTTTTGAAATATGTCAATGGTCTTATTTGCAACAAAATTAAAGATTTAGAAATTTATTCTAAAGCGGTAATGACCATAGCCACTTTTTAAATAGCAGCATATTCAACAAAATTCACTTTTTATTTTCTAAAGTTTTTACATAATCTCAATCACTTGCCACTAATGTGCAACGTTTTAAGGCTTGTTCGTGCTATGATATGCTTGTTCTGAAATTTTTTTCTGTCTTCCATTGTTGTTGGGAAAACATATTTAAACCCTTTAGGGATATTTAATTATCGAGAATTTGTTTCTTTCTATTTATATTTTGTTTCAACACAAATTAATCTTGTTAATTTATTTTTGTGGTCTCCTGCAGTGCCTTCTTGTTTCTTAATGGCTGCCAGCTGTGTAATACTATTGTCAGTCTGAATGGAATTGCTCCTGTTGGGCAACTGGAGGTGTGCAGATTGTGATGTTATCTTTACACTGTAAAGGTCTACTCCATGGACTTCTTTATGGTCCAAGATTACAAACAAAAAACTATACAAATCAAAGATTGTTCTGTGTATTTTTTCTTTGCTATTTTTTTCTAGAAACATTTTTTGAGAGTGGTTTTTTGAATAAGATTTTTGTTATAACATTTTGGGTTTTGGCATCTTGACTCTTATTTATTTAATTAATTTATTTTTCTTCCATTCAGTGCTTTGTACATTTGTTTGATTTTTTTCTTCACTTATAAGGAGTTATTAATTGATTTTAAAGCTATGTTAAATACTTGTATTTGTTTTCCCTAAAGTACTCCTTTATTGTTTTATTTTTATATATGACAAATGCTGTTGGTTTTTTAATTCTATTTAATGATGAAAACCATGACTGAATTGTAAATGTGCCTCAGCTAGTGGCATATTTTTGGCTTGTTTTCAGTTTAAATAATAACCATTTTTGAGCTGAAATTTTTAGAACATATTTCCAGTCTGCATATCTTTGCAATATAGGTTGTTTAACTGACAAATCAGTATATAGTATGGAGTTTATTTGTGTTGTATTAAATGAAGTCTCCCTCATAATGGGAGATTTTTTTAGTTTTAGTTTGAATACATTATATAGAAATGTCAGAAAGGATTCATACTTCATTTGTACTCTGTATTGATTTTTTTTTTAAGATGCCACTGGTAGTATTACTTTTGACAGATGCTATCATAGAAAGTAACAGCCATTACACTGCTGTATGACTGCAAAATTAAAACCACTCTACTTTCCTCAGCCTAGGCATTTTATCCTACAAAGTTCAAATTAAAATATTTTCCTGTTTCAGATAACAAAGTTACAGTTTCTCCCAATTGCTTAAAGAAGTATTAAATTATTTAAAGTGGAATATATTGAGAATGATATAATAACTTAAAAAGATGTCAAGTTTTATTATTCTAACTATTAATGACCAGAAAATAATAGGCTAGTGAAGGGAATTTGTTTAATACACTGAGAGAGAATTTTTAAGATGAACATAAGAGCATATATTCTACAAACAAGAAGGTAACATTCAGCTCCTAAGGTTTGTTTGTGCAGCTGGTAAGATTAGTTTTCCCAGATTCTTAGGCCAGAATCTTAACATCAGTGTTCAGAAAGAAATATAGCCCATAGGATATGGATTCTCAAAAGTTTTTTATTTTTATTTTACTTTTCTGCAATGATATATGTTTAGCATAATATCTTGGGTTGGAGATTTTCGTCTTTGATGTTGATGAACATGGAACGTTGTCATGGCCTGTATTTTATAGATTCAGGATTTTGCAGTGAGTTAAAGATTTATCCAGTACATTTATACATTATGCCTAGAGTTGCAGTGTTGCTATGTTATTTTGTGCTTCAGTTTCATAATACATTTTTAACACAAGAACCACCACGCATTTTTATTTTTCAAAACTATAACCACCAAGTCTATGCCAAGTGGGGTTTGAATCCTCTTGTTCTCACTGATGACTCATCAGCTCAGCATCCTGTTAATGCATCCCTACTGCTCTACCCCCAAAAGCCACAGATAGCTTGACTGAAAGTAAAAATAAATCATTGTTTGACTTACAGCATACTTATTTGGTTTGTATATATTTTCTTTCTAAATGTTAGCATACATTGTCAATCAATCAAAAAAGGAAAATTAAAAAGTCTTCATAGCCAAGGGGCAGAAAACTTCCTCAGTATTTATTAGTAAAAAACAAAGCAACACATGGTAGTTACATGGGTACTTAAAGTAATAAATGAAGTAGAAACAAATTTAAATAGTTTTGTTTTGTTGTGTGTGCATATACCCAGTTTTTCACTGCTTCATTCAGTTGGGAGCGAAGTGACATGAGCAACTTTCCAAAGTTGTTCTCCAACTTGGCATAAAGCTACTTCATTATTTAATCGCAAAAAACACTTTTAAATTAGCTGGACACATACAATATTGTATTTACTCAAAACAATATTTTTATATAAACAATAAACAGTTTACAAAATGACAGCATTAACTTGCATGTTTCACAGATCATGCAGGTATTATGGCAGGCAACATCATGGCAATGCAACAGGGGCGTGGTGCTGCTTAAACATAAAGAATGCCGGCAGTCGCCTGCTATACCTGTATACTAACTGTTTAAGCAGCACGGGATCCTAGAAAGTATTGAAATCGTCAGAACTACTCTGAGCATCTCTCTGCTATGATGATTCGTGTTGCTTACGTGCTTGCATCGTTTGTGCATTAGCAGCTAAGCGACTGTCTTTCTTAGGAGGTTTCCTTTGGCCAGTGTGCTGGCCTCGCTTGTGTATCCTCAGAGCTGGAGCCCTCACCCCGATTCTCCATCTCACTTCTGGACCGGACAGACACACACACTTACACACGTTTAAATTCAGAAGCAACAGGGGTGCGGTGGTGCGCCAACATAAAGAATGCTGGTAGTCACCTCCATTTCGCCCTCTGGTGGTCGCTCCAAGTGTCAAATGAATGATAACATGCATACAAGACCGGAAGATCACCCCTCACCCTACCCAGAAGGGGGTGGGTTAGGGCTGATTTCACCCTACAGTATTTTTAGTCAACCATTAAGAAATATATGTACTACGTTTCATGAAAATCACTCCAGCCGTTTGGACATAATGCTGGAACATACATACATACACACATTGACTGCACATCTATATATATATAAAAGTCAATGTCAGGTGTCCTGGTTCTGTGAAAACTTTGTGAGTGACCTGGAGTCCACTTTCTGTGCTCTTCACCCATAGCTTGATCACTCCATCCACCATGTGATGCTTCTCATGTTCTCTGTTCCCCATACTAAATTCATGTTAGTTGTCCTCAGTGTGTGAAAAACATTTTGATACCATTTCAAGTGATTTTGTAGCTTTTTTTATCTATATAAAATAATTGGACCACTGACAGTTTTCAGATTTGTTTTTTCTACATCAAATGTAGTGAAACAATGTGTATGATTGTAAGAGGGGGGATTTTTAGTTGATTTTTTTGCAGTTATCTACTAAAGTCAGACTGCAATATACATCAGGGAAACAGTGTTCAGTAGTAATGTTGATAATAACAGCTGAGAAGATTTGTTGAGGTAAAAATGATATGGAAATGTGGTCAGGTGCAAGTTGGATGAGAGAGACAGCTGTTCACACCTGGGTACCAATGTTCAATGCCATTGCTTGTGCTTGTAATAGGGGTCTTTCTTATTAAAAAAATACAAAAATATAATGATTCACATTTTCTAGATAAAGTTTCAGGGTTATAACAACCTGTGCATTTAAAGTGCAGCAATTTAGGAAAAGTCAACGAAGGGCATGATTGTGACATTGTTGAATCATAAATGGTTACTTTCATACAATGTGACAAACATACTGGGTGTTTTTATATATCTTTCATATTGTTTCTAGGGATAGAACTATGCTGTCATGTTATTGTTCACAAGCATTGTTCTTAATGGTAATTCATAACCTGTAGTTTTGTAACTTTTTCATTTTTGTCCTTTCTAATTTGATTTGAACCTCATAACTATATGTAGCTATGCCCATCACTCATAAATCAGTTAAACTCTTAATTGTGCATAAGGCTTTTTTTTCATTATTATGCTATTTTTTTGGTTAAAGCTCATGAGTTGACATTGCCTTGTGAATGGGTAATGCTGTGGGAAGTAAGGATATTCATTTTTCCCGAGACATCATAGATCTACAGTTGAGTGGGTTATAGCTTTACCTCATACATCAGTGTTAATGTTCCTGATAGAGCATGTTTTTTTCCATTTATTGTTTATTTCAAAAATAATAGTATTAAATACGTGTGTATGGGAGAAAAACAAATAAAATAAATAAAGTTGCCTTAATGGATAGAATATTTCATCTCTGATTTCATCTCAGTTTCTCTAGCTAGAGGCAAATTGGATGAGATATGTTTTATCTGTTTGTTTATACATTTGTACAGCTTATATGCTTCATTGTTTATTCAAATCCAATTAAATATTCATGCCTGACATTTATTTAATTGCTATATTTGTGGGCTACCTCTTAGACATTGCCAAGATTGCAGTGTTTTTATGCTTTTAGAGTTTAGATCCTTTCACTGCCAGATTTCTTAAATGCTGTATGCAAATTTGCTTGTTCTGAATTATTCTCTGCTAGTTACATGCCCTTTATCACCCATGATCATTACCATGACTTTGGTGAAGGTGGAATCTGGCCAGTTGACATCTATTGAGGAACTCCATTTTTATTTTTAGTAATGTGGAACTGTAAAGGAATTAACACCTCAAAAAATAAAACAAGATGTGTATGAAGTTAAATATGAGAAGTTGTCTTTTTGCCAAATGTTTATTCCTGTTTGTATTCTGATAAGGTAGATAGTAGACCTTGGCATTTCTATACATTTTCGTGTTTTTTACAACCATTTATTATGAATGACTTGTGAAAAAAACTATAGCAACAGAAATGTACTATATGGATGAGAATGAAGTTCCTAATATGCTATAGCATTAAATGGACTGCCGGTTTCATTCAAGGTCTTTCTGGCTGTATGGAATTACACAAAAGTGCATTTTGAACTACAGTATGCATTGTTTGTGTTCATAGAAAGATTTTTGGGAGCAGTAGTTTTCATGCAATATTAATTGTTATGAAATGTCAAGATTGTTTTCAAGCTCCATCATACATTTTTTTTTTGTCCGTGCAGTTCCATCCAGTACAATTATCTAACCAGACTTAACAGGCAGAAATCGTATCATTTTTTATAAGTGGAATAAGAGGGTGACTTTTTTCTCCAAACTTTTATGATTTAAAATATACAATATAAGGTAATTCCTGGCTAAACTTCTGCCTTTTAATTTAAAGCTAAATCTGAAAATATTAAAGAGACATATACATCCATATGGTACATAAATACATTCTAAAATTCACTTAATCCAGTTTAGGGTCTAAGGAGATTGGGCACAGGTTGGAAAAAATGCTAAACACTACAACACTTCATCGCAGGGCCCACTGATTACAACATGTAATGTTAAAATCATTTAGGGCTAACTTTTTTTAACCAGTTAACCTAATGCGCATGTGTTTATAGTAGTGGGGTAGAAACTAAGATCCCCAGAGGAAAAGTTGCACAGACATGTAATGAAAATGAAAACTCCACTCACACAACAATTAGGTGTAGGTGAGAGACAGCAATACTAACCACTTCACAATGGGTTTCCCAATAAGGTGATATGGCAGTTGTTAAATTTTGAAACCCTCCCTGTATACTAAATCGCAAAATGTGTGTCAGCTTTATTCACTAGCTAATATGTTAACTTTCTAATGTTTGAGGGAAAAAAATGAGAATGCTCAGTGATGTATTAGTATCCTTTCAACTTTTATTATGTCCTATGATTGATTCTGCTGGGAAAGACTTCACCTGCTGTAAACCTGTACTGGCATAAGTACATTTGGAAAATGGATGGACCAGTCTCAAAATTTAAAATTTTAAAACACAATCATGCAATGATAGACAGCTAATGCACTATTAGAAAAAAAGATATAGTTTAAAACACACTGTCTTAACATTGTACTTTACAATGTGTTCCAGGAAGCAAAATTTTAATGTTTATTAGTGCATCATTTTTTGCCTCAATTTTAAGTAATACATCATTGCTTAAATGTGTGGCAAACTGTTCACTTTATAGATAAAATTCATCTACCAACCATACTTGTTATGTATGTACAGTAGGTATCTGTGTAGAAGTGAGAAATAGGAAATAGAGAAAGTAATCATAATTATCAATGCACAGATATACCTTTCAATAGTATGTATGTGTACTTCATCAAATCCCATTTATTCATGCATATATTTGTTCATTTGAATTCAGAATCCATTTTTTGCAGTACATGGTTACAAGGCGATGGAGCCTTTCCTGAATTGATCTGGGAACCCTCACTCACATAGTCAATCTCAATTACACAGGGCAAGTCTAAAATTGAACAACCTTACTTGTACGTCTTTGGAATGCAGGTGAAAACTATTTCAACTGATTAAAAATACCATCAAAGATGGAGGGAAAATGTAAAAAGCTCTATACATGAAGTATAACTGTGTATTAAGGTAATAGTACCTTTTAAACAGGAGAAAATGTAGGGTTGTACAGGTATAGTCAATTCTTGCCCTAATAGATAGCACCATAAATGTGCCACTGCCAATTTAATTGCATTTCTCTCCACAACTACATATTCTGTTTCTTGGTCCAACAGTGTCTGGCTAATGTGTATATTACGAGATGTTCCTCTCTGGGAATGATCTGGCTTAGTACTGTTCCCAGACCTATGGTGGACATATCAGTCAGGAGAATAAACTAAGAGGACTTCCTTATCCTGACCTTCTATAAATAATAGGTTTAATTTAGACTGACATAAAAATCTCTACGGATTAATGTGTAAGGACAGCATTATTTAAAGAGTTTAAGACAGGAATAAGGTGGCGTAACTGTGCTTCGTAGGTACCAAAAAAGACAAAATTATTGTCATATTGTCAGTATAGGTGGCACCATAAGCATTGTGAATTCTAAGCAGTCTGACCAGCAGATGTGATAACACAGCTGGGGCCCCAAGAAGCCAAAATGGAAGAAAGAAGTACTGTAAGTGCCTAATTGGGGTGCTATAATATAGGTTTCACTTTTGCTGAGTCAGTCAGGGGAATTTGGATATAGTAATCTTTTTGTCATGTCTATATTACTTATTAACACTAGAATTACCAGAGCCTACAAAAAAGATTCATCCCACCTTAAATTGCTTCTCACCTCTCCATCTGCGTCTTGTCCTGTAAATGTGTCGATAAGCAGCAAGCAGTCAGCTATCACATCCCCCACCGCCACACAGTTTTCTCAGCTCAAGTCTGTTTTTCATGTTTTAGTAATAATTGACAAAATGTAGACATGAAGTGTATAATGTGTGAAACCTGAAGTCCAAATATCAAATAAACACTTTCACAAAAGGTACAAATATAACAGAACAAATGCGCTTCTATTCAAGAATATAACTGCAGAAAAAGAACCAGCATTAGGGTGTAACATTGACACGCATTTACTACGACCACTTCGGTGGCAGAACGGTACCAATTGTTGACTGGTAATCAAAACTTCACGGGTTCAACCCCAGACGAGTCAGTTTTGAGAAGTGAATAAAAGCATACATTTGATTTCAGTCTGTAACTGCCGGTGTAAATTTGATACTTGTAAAGGTTAGTTTTGTTTTGTTTTTTTTTTTTATTCAGTTTTATTCTCTCAGTCGCATTCATGATCCCACCCAAAACCACCCAAAGGCATTTGATACTGCTATTTTCACATAAAGACGCGCTATAACAGAGGTGAACTCAGTTCATGATGACGGTTCTACTTCAGATAAAGATGCACTTTACACTTGCACTTTTGCCGTTGCTGTACTTTGTATATGTACACAGGAAGCTCTGCAGTCTACTTGTGACTTTACGCTCACAAGTCACAAGTAGACTGCAGAGCTTCCCGTGTACATATACAATAACACTGAGAAAATCTTGAACAGAGAAAACTAACATTGCAAGAGTTCACGCTACAGCCTTACGAACCGCTCGCTGTAAACACTTTTTTTAAATGAGTTTTAAGCACAGGGAAAAAAATGAAAATTTGAAAAATCCTTAATTTATACAAAAACTAACCATGAACAACCAAAAAAAAAAAATTACCTTGCAACAAATTGCCATGAATCTTCCTGGCTTTCTCGCATAACATCAGCTCGCTTGCGCTATCCCCTGCAAGTTGCTTCTCGTTCAACCACACTAGCAACAGTATTTCCACCTCTTCCAGCACTTGAGGCCCTTGTTTGGTTAACACTATAACTCCATTTGCAACATCAGCTGCTTTAATGGGCTCTTTCTGCTTTTGAATAGTCAAAACCGTAGATTTTGACTTCTTGTACTCGGCGGCAAGATCAGTAACACGAACGCCACGCTCATACTTTTCAATAATTTCTTTCTTTAATTCGATTTCAATTATCTTCAAACCTTTCTTCTCACCAAAACTACCACTCTTCACTTGCTTAGAGGCCATGATTAATTGCAAAATAAATGCAAAAGCACACAAAATGCACGCACACGCACGTCTGACTGAGAACAATGTACAGGGAGAGACTGAGCACGTGCAGAAATCATCGGCATGTACAAACTGGAAGGGAAACGTGGTCGTGAACAGATGCAAAAGTTTGGCGAACTTTTTGGTCTTAACCCGATTTGTACATGTTCTGAGACATTTGTGACCCTGTACCATACTTTCTACACTATTTGTCACAGTTGGCTTTGTTGCTGTGGAGACATTACACTGAAATTTAAGTTGTCATCTATAGAAAGCAGCACTATGCCACAGCTTATCTCGTGCTTTCCAGGACTGTAATAGGTTTACCAGGTATATTTGTTCTCTGGGGATCATATTAGGTTGTTTCCTCACATAGTATATATAATCAGAAAAATGTTGCCCTTGTGGTATGCCTTTGATGGTCTGATGACTGTTTACGGAGACTACAGTATTTCTGGTATGCTTTAAGGGATCATTCCACTGCTCACATTTGAACAGTCTAGGCAGTTGTCTAAATTGTGAAAAGGAGCTTGCATCATGGGCAGGGAGGGATCTTTCTACTGTCATTTGTGTTTGAGCTGCCTGTTACAAAGGAATCAGCCAGTGATTCTTTCCAAATTGACCCCATAAGGTCCATAAGATGCTTATTCACTTGACATCTCTTAAATATTAACTGTTATGTTTGACATTGACAAGCAACAATGGGATGTGGAGAATAAAATAAAAAGTATGTATTATAAAACACTATGTATGGGGTGATATGCAGTTATATGTCTTTTTCTAATTAGATATCTGCTGAATCGTCTGGTGAACATTAGTTTATGTTGCCAGAAGTAATTAAATATTTATTCTTCTTTCCATTTTATCTGACATAATAAACACCTCGCAGTTTGCAGTTGTCATACCGGCATGTCCACATTTCCTAATTGAGGATTGTTTTTTAACTAATTATTCAAAATAATAGATTGATCTCCAAACCAAACTATGTAATGATTATTGATTAAAATAAACTATGCTTGTTTTCAAATGGTATGGTCTATGTAGTGTATGAATTACGAACATATTCAAGAGGGTCAAAAACATGGTTCGGTGTTTTAAATGTTATAGTTATTTTGATTCATTCAGTAAAGCCTTAGTTCCTGGTTTACCAAATCTCGTTGAGGCTGCTACACTGTAGTAAACTGAATTTGATGTATCCTCACATGTTTTTTCTTCCTCAGAAACAAGTTAACTAAGATTACTGACTTGAGCATGTCTTGTGATAGAATGGTATTTCATTCATAATTGAATGCTACCTGGATACTGAGTTCTTCCAGGATTTCTACAGTGGATAAAGAGTGTTAGAAAAGTGAATTGAATTATCCAACAGAAGACACAAGCATCAATGTATTACTCACATCTTACATTTAATTAAGATCACTATATGCAAAACTTTGTATAAGTAAGTATGCATCTTTCAAGCTGGCACATTATATCTAGTGGAGAGCTGTTTGGGGTTCTTTTTTTGTCTTGTAGACTTTTAGGAAGGCTAAACTTTCTTTATTATTAAAGCAGCTTTTTTCAATTAGTGTTAACAATTTTATTATGGCTTGTCCAATACTTTGTTCAGACTTGACATTTTTGTGCCTGGAAACATAGTGGAATCAGGGAAAATTATTAATCTTAATGAGCTATCCACATAATCTCCATAACTGCAGTTGCAGTAAATTGCCTTTTTCTCTGGCTTTTTATGATCCTTGTAATATTTAAATTCTCACATCACTCCAAAAGTAAGAGTCTGCATTTAACAAATTAGTTGGAATTGATAAACAATTTATATAATTTTGAGCATGGTATTGTTGATGAAAATAGACATTGCACCTTCATGCAGGCCTTGCAGTTAGTAAAATATAATTAAATTTAAAATGGTCATATGGAGTAAAATTTGAATGAATACAAGAAAAATGTATGTTTTATTGTCCCTTTAAATTATTGTGAGATACAAGTTACAGTTGTTGCATTATATATTGCCCATAGTCCATTCCTTTCTATTACCACGATTTTTTGCTTACTCTTAAATCACCAGGGGCCTCATGCATAACGCCGTGTGTAGAATTCACACACACAAAAAAATCCAGATGCATAAATCTGTGCGTTCGTCAACTTCCACGTTCTTCCTCTCCATAAATACTGGTCAGCGTGAAAAGTAACACACGTGCACGTGCCTGCTGCCCCACCCCAACTCTTCCCAAAATTACGCCTCTTTGAATATGCAAATCAATATAAATAGCCCTTAAGCTCAGCGTTCTGTGAAAAAGCACAGGGGAAAACAGAAGAATTTCAGAGAATACCAAGTGGAGGCAAGGAAAAACGTACTATTTGTTGGTTTAAACAGTGGTGTAAACAACAAAAGGAAGTTGATCGATTGACATAGAGTGTCGGAGAAACTTGAAAGCTCAAGTTCACAAAGTCGCACAGTGCCCAAAATATAAAAGAAGTTGTCAGATATCAAAGTCGCTGTAAAAAGGAGAGTCATAGCCCACCGTCTGAGTGTCATATGAAAGCTTATTAAGGTACAGAGAAAAGAAAAAAAAAATTGGGTCACAGTGGGGAAAAAAGCTTGAAATGTCAACTTTAATCTCAAAATTTCCACTTTAATCATGTAGTTTATTTTGTCATTAAAATAGAATATCATAAACTTCATCTTTAAATCGTTTAATTCACTTGTTTCTCAAATACCATCGTAACTAAAGTAGCACATTAAATGCTTTGTTTTGTATGTGTTCTTCTATGTGCTCTATGTGTGTGAATTGCTACATGCTTCTTCAACAGGCTTTCTCTTCCTCCGACTGGACATAGAATCCATTACATTCGTGATATTACAGCTCTCTGAATAATTAAAATACTGAGATGTATACTTGTTATCATATTCTTGATTATAGAAGTTAAAGCATGTTATTAAACATGGGAACACGGTGGCACAGTGATAGTGACGAGCTGGCGCCCTCCCCAGAGATTGTTCCTGCCCCCCCCGCAAGATGCTTGCTGCACCACATGCGACCTTCGATGAAATAATTTATTGCAGCAGTACTGTCTCTTTCAAACATACTAACCTCCAATTCCTGTCCTTACTTTCTTTCTCCAAGTAACCAATCACCACACAATCAGCTCTGTAATAGATGTTAAGCGATGTGTAAGCTGAGAACGCCGATTCTTCAAAACTTTTAAGAAAAATTGAAATATCTTCATAGTACATGTTTAATTATTCTATCCATCTATCCTTCTAGTGTCGCGCCAGCCCCAGCAAGACTACAGCGTGAGGCAGGAACTATCCCTGAACTAGCTAGCGCTGTGACACCGTGTCCGCACATGTTTAATTATTAACAATATAGATTATTTAAATGATGTTAACATTTTATCGGTATAATGTAATAAACCTATTTTGCTGCATTTCATCTTAAAAATGATATCATCATCATATGTAAATATGTGCTTTATAAAGTGGCTCAGGTTGTGCAATATTATAACTGTATTGCAAGTTTACAGTGAGGTGATTATACTAATACGTACAGTTCTACAAGGACTGATGGACTGATTGAGTGCGTTTATAGTTCTTGGGATGAAACTGTTTATGAACCGCGATGTCCCTACAGGATAGGCTCTGAAGCGTTTGCCGTATGAGAGCAGTTCAATACACAGTGCGCATGGCTCAGATAGCGTGTGCTTGATACTGTGCACCAATAATTCTCTTTCCGATCAGCTGCTGTAGAGTTGTGATTCCACACTCAGTGGGAAAAATAGTCTGAATGGTGCATTGAGAGGAACAACGCTAAAGCAGCTATGGTATTTGGAATAGTTTGGCCATTCTGTGGACCATTATATTGTTACAGGTTAATTACAATCAGATGCGTTAAACTAATAAACAATATCTGGTTAATTTCAGTGTATTTATAAAGCCACGTCAGGGATGTGCATCTAAAAAAGAAAGGGAAACCACACTTGAACAAAAGCACTGCTTTGACGCTGGGTGCAGCCAGTTTGCAAAACCAAGCGGAGAACTTGCGTACGCCAGGGTTTGAGCTAGCATGAAAATGTGTGTGGCTTTACACCAAATTTAGGTTTTATACATCGTGGTTTGAGTGTGGAAACAGGCATATGCAATATTTTTTGTGCATACGCACCGTTTATACATGAGGCCCAGATCATTTAAAAGCTTAAGGCTGTTATATCTTTCATTACTATAATTTGATGTCACTTTAATGAGGTGTGTCATTGGTGCTGTGTTAACCAAAACCAGCCAGAAGATTTCCCTCAGTGATGTTTATATAAACCCAGATTTGTTTGCATGATTTTCCAATATATATCTAGTTATTTTCTTCCTTGACTATGAATATACACATTCAACAGTAAAATATTCAGTTCCACTTTAAAGTAAGAATGTATTCTTGAGGTACTATCCAACTAACTGTATTTGTGCTGGCACCATAAACTTTATTGTTGTGCAAAATTGTAAATTTTAATTACCACTAGTTTTGTGAAATTAATTTCCAGCATGCAGCTGTCTTGTGTTTGGCTTGAACCTCACAAACCTTTAACTAGAAAATTATTTTTTAATGTTCCTATTAAACTACATGTAAAAGAACTCTGAAATGCTTGTATTACCCTTTGTACTCTGTTGTCTTCTTTTCAACTATATATGTACAGTATGTTTTTTGTGTATTATTTTTTCTACAGCATGAAAGAACAGGCTTGCTGTTTCTATATACTAATATAATATCTTGTGATTGATTGATTGATAGATAGAGGTACTTTATTTGTCCCCAAGGGGAAATTGGCTATTTTTACATTTGTTAAAACTTTTATTTTTAAATAATATTACAAGTTATGATAACACTAGGCTTTAATTAATTGGTAGAAGCTGTAGGTATACATCCATGTGCTTCAAAGTCTGGGTCATGGTTAGCTAGAACAGTTTGAAAAAAAAAACACATGTTTATTCATTGCTTTCATTTATTAGTTTCACATCATTTACCTTCCTTCCTATTTTCTTTTGATAGAAATCTTGGAAAATCTGGACTGAGAGTGTCTTGCCTTGGACTTGGTGAGTAGATATGAAACATACCCATTTTATGATTTCCAGCAAAGAATCTGTTACTGATAAAATGCAATTTGGAACGGCATCATTCATGAAAGAATGTAGGCTTCCTAGGACAAAAACACAGATGAACTTGATGTATACATATGTACCACATAGCATGTTTAGCCAGTATGTGTATCTGTTTTAAAGTAACAGTTCTTATCTTCCCTACTTCCTTTCTTCCTTCGTTCTTCCCTTCCTTCTTAATTTAAATATTTCACTCATGTTACCCCTTTCCTTAAGCAGAAAGGACCTAACTACTTCAACCTGCCGTCATATCTTTTTTACCCTATAATCCTGCAATAAGTCTAACCGTTCATCTTTGTGCCTTCTTTAGCATAGGCGTGTTCTTCTTGTAATATGGAATCCACACCTGCATGTTTGTTGCTTCTAAAGCATCGAATAACTCATGTGTAACACATTTTTTTAACTGCTGCTTCAATCAATTGGCAGTTGATTTTTCCCTCCAAATTACTGAAAGTCTTGAAATTGGCCAATCACAAAAAAAGATTATTTTCTATGCATTATGGTAGTCAACTTGTAGTTCTCCAATAGGCAAAGTATTAACAACACCTGAGAAAGTGCACATGTAATTTGGTTGCTAGAAAGTGGCTTGTGAAAAGAGAGGAGCTGCACAGAGTTTAGGAGAGAGAAAAAGAAGACTGAAATATTCACTTTCACATTAAAGAAACTGGAGTAATACATTGAGAGCCAGGAGTTTAAGAGTTTATTTGATGAAAGAAGAGAAAAGACAAATGAATATGTTTTCCAACTGAATGTAGAGAATTTAGACCCATAAACCTACACCTGACAGAGAAAAGAACAGTGACAAAAAGCAATTCCACTGAAATTAAAAGAGAAGCTGGATTAATGAGGTCATTAATAAACTTGTTAAGCCTATTAGCCTTAACTGTTCTTGGCAAATACCTCATGATTATATTATTTTGCTAGAATTTTGGAGAAAACCTTTTTCTGTTGGTGTAACTTTTTTTTGTAAGTGTTATGTATTTTTCAGATGATTTTGCATTATTCATAAATGCTTTGGATACGTATTTATTTTAAGTGATTTTATGTATTTTAATGAAAAATATTTGATGCTCACTGAACAGTAAGCCTACAATATTTAATTTTGTTAATGAAAAATGAAGAAATAATTAATATAGTGTACAGCTTATTTTAATGGGAAAAATCCCAATGGTAATAATTTAACTTGTAACAATAAGTTTATACATGTCTAATTGTGCAAGAGCTTAGTGTTAAAAATGTTGAATGATGAATGAGTCTTGAAATTTGATTATTCTAAGAACGTGGAATTGGTGTTCAGTATTGAAGCATCCATACCTTTTACTGTGTATAATGTGCTATGTAATGCAACATCCTGCCCATGGAAAGACTCCTAGGATGCTAGGAGCACTTGAATAAATGGATGAAAAGATTCTGTCTTCCAATGTTTCTAACTCAGCACAGATTCTACTGTAAGAATGCTCAGGGAAGGTGGGTGACCAGTTTGCCTGGGTGTCAAAGACTGTGACTGATTCTGTCTTTGATTTTGTCTGTTATAACTGATCTATGACCAGCCAAGGTTAATTTTCTTCGGGAAGTTTTTGGTTTCCTCTCCTCCATTATCAACTGGCATTAATTCAACAACTAGTGAATATTGATGGGCTCCATTTATGTTAATTAGTTTAGAACTACTTTGTTTTCCTAATAGTTTAAACAAGTCTACGTGTATATGTGTATTCATTATATAATTAGTGTTTGTAAAAGTATTATTTTCATCTACCTGTGAACTTGTCACAGTTCTCTGTGCCTTCACTCAGTAAAGAGTACCATTGTATACAAAAATAAATTGAATTAACCTTTTTATTAGTTTTATAAACTCTGTATTTGGGTACACTTTTGAGAACCCAAGGACTCCCATGTTTTTGAAAAAACACAATTACCTCTTTAGCTGACTCCCTCATACATTGTAAATTTGTATATATTATTTATATATTATATATGTGGTAAATTATTGTTTTATGGATCAGTTTTGTCTAGGACAAATTGCATTGGCACAAGTAAGGAACATGCGTAGTTCAGCAGACCCATAAAATTAGAAGGACACACTGACATTTGTGAAAACTGACATGCCAGTGTGGGAAAGCTTAAAAAAGTCAAGAATAAACATAAAATGTGGACATTAGTGCAAGGACACCTGTCTGACATAGGAGGAAACAGTAGAGTTAACCAAGGTATAGTAAAGAGAGAGAAATCCTAGAGGGTATGGCAGATAGGCAGATTAAGCATGTGGTTCCAGGTTGGAAGCTGTGACACAACATTACCAATTTAAAAATAAAGCCTGACAACTGGCCAGTCATAATTAACTGACCTGTTAGGTAGCAGCACAAGATCCACAAGTGGAAAAAGTAACACCATGTTCCTCTTTTAAGGTGGGAGCTCAGATGCTGCCTAAGAGATGTGAACTTTAATAGACTTCTGACTACTGAATTGGAGCAGGATAAAAAGGCCAGGGTTGTGGGGGGTGAGGAGCATCTCTCCTATTAGAGAGTAGACCTGAGCTGACAAGTAGTTAATAATAATAATAATAATGCATTTTATTTATAGGGCACTTTACATTAGCAGTAAATCTCAAAGTGCAACATAAAAAGATTAAACAAAGGCAAGGCAAGATAAAAACTGAGATAAAACAACAATAATTATAGCATTCTTGTTAATAAGCTTTCCTAAATAGAAAAGTCTTTAGCTGTTTTTTTAAAACAGCCCACAATCCGCTGTGTTCTTCGGCTCTCTCTCACGGAGTTTGGCTATATTTCGGAGATGAAGGAATGTAATTTTACAAAGATGATGTATATTTATATAAATGACAGATGGGAGTCTAACTTGACACCCAGATTTGTAACAGAAGGGGAGAGGGTAATAGTATGGTCAGAAAAGGAAATACAATTTACAGCGGAACAAAGTTGATGGGGGGTGCCAATTAAATGAGCTTCAGTTTTAGTGTTGTTCAGCTTAAGGAAGTTCTTAGACATCCAGGCCTCAATCTCATCCAAGCAAGAGGAAAAAGTTGATGGAGGTGTAAGAGAAGTCAAATCCAGTCTCACATACAGCTGCGTATCATCGGCATAGTAATGGAATGAAACTCAATGCTTGCGGATGATGTGACCCAGGGGTAGCATATAGATATTAAAGAGGGTCAGCCCAAGGACTGATCCTTGTGGGACTCCACAAGTGACAGTGTGGGTATGAGATTTAGCATCCCCTAAGGCCACATACTCAGTCCTGTCTGTAATATAGGACTCGAACCACTCGAAAGCAATGCCAGAAAGTCCAATTGTATAGTGAAGATGATGAAGGAGAATATTATGATCTACCATATCAAATGCCACTGTAAGGTCCAGGAGGATAAGGAGTGATGGAGAGCCATGGTCAGCAGCCATCAGGAGGTCATTGGTGACTCTAATCAGGGCTGTCTCTGTGCTGTGAGAAGTTCGGAAACCAGACTGAAATTTTTCAAACAGATTGAATTTTTTGAGGTGATCCTGAAGCTGAACCAAAACAACCTTTTCCAAAACCTTAGACAAAAATGGAAAGTTGGAGATCGGATGATAGTTTGCTAACACCTCAGGATCCAAAGAGGATTTTTTTAAATGAGGTCTGATTTTTGTGGTTTTCAAGGCCAGTGGGACTAAGTCGCTCTGGAGAGAGAGATTAATGATGTCAGCAATAAAAGGGCTTATACCTGATAGATTAGCTTTTACCAGAGGAGTAGGAAAAGGGTCCAATGAACACGTTGAAGGTCGAATCCTCTGATAGTTAACCAGCTCACCATCGCAAAATTCCCCTTATCCATGTAAAATCTGACTCACCAGCTTTTTATGGCACATTTCGAACAATGAATGAGATTGCACTGCATTGATAATATATAAACAAGCAGTTTAAAATGTTAATTTAAAAAATTGCAGAGGTACAGTATGAAGAATACTTCAAACGATAACACTAAATAACTTATAGATCACCAGCACTACATTCATGGACCAGTAAGCACCACCCAAATTATACACATTGTCTGCAACCTTTCCAAAGTTCATAAAATTAATTATGACTAATGTTTTTCTAAATGATTATAGGATAGCTTTTCCCCTTATATATAGCGAAAGTGCTTTTGAAACAGCTGTCTTGCTGCAGTAGTGAAATTGCAGGTATTATTTTTTAAGCCAAACATAACTTCTGCAGTTTATAGCCGTTTTGGTTTCAAAATGAGTAATAAAGGAGGGACTCAACATTTTTGATAATAAGTTTTGTATTTTTAAGCAACTTTTTGTTAGGTATGATATATATGTTTTACAATGGAGCTCAAGGGGCACCTGTTCAAATGCGAAACCCTTAAATCATACCGAATATATAATTTTGAAACAGGAAAGGGTTCGATTTAAGAAAGCATGCCCTCTCAGTTTCTTTGAAATTCTTGTGACATCAAAAGTAAATTGGAAATAATATATTTTATCAAAACTTTTTCTTGAGGTAATAATGCTTCCTATTTGCTTATTAGTTAACAGTGGCCGTCGGGCATGGAATTCTTGACATTTCCTCTCCAATTCAGTTTACTTTATATTGTGGCTTGTAACAAATAATGCTCTGCACAAGACTGTGCTGAGTGTCTGATACAGCAACACAGCTGCCAGTGTGCCATGAAATCAAATCATATTATTTGATACATAATAATGGCATGCATACTAAATCACATACAGTCCTGGGATTTAATGACAGAGATGCAATTAAATTATGTTATTATTTTTCAGATTATTTTTATCTTTTAGCATTCTCGATTCCACCACCACACCACTCATTGAAAAGCCATGATCAAATTGTAACATTTAGCTTCCCCTTTTTTTAAAAAAATTTTATTGATTTTATTGTAATCATTCCATACAAATATATCAATTTTTACAAAAAAATAGGATTGAAAACAAGTCAACACTCATGCCTGAGAAAGAGAGCATGGCCAACGCACTAAAACCTAAAAATGGTAAAAATGAATAAATTGATGAGTTTATTAGGGTGATACAGATAAATAGAGAAGAAAAAGAAACGGGGAGAGAATCTACTTCCTCAGTGTTTTAAGAGCTTATTCTAAAATATTATTGATTACATCCTGCCAGGTTTTGAAAAAGTTCTGCACAGATCCTCTAAGTGAGAATTTGATTTTTTCCAATTTCAAATAATATAAAACATCAGTTACCCACTGCCTTAAAAGAGGAGAGTTAGGATTCTTCCAGTTTAGCAAAATAAGTCTGAGTGCCAATAGTGTAGTGAAGGCAATCACAGTTTGTTTGTCCTTCTCCACTTTAAGCCCATCTGGAAGAACACCAAACACAACTGTTAGTGGATTAGGAGGGATTGGGACACCAAGGCTGTCTGAAAGGCAATTAAACATTTTTGTCCAGAATTATGTTAATTTGGTGCAGGCCCAAAACATGTGACCCAGTAAGACTGCAGCTTGATTGCAGCGTTAACAGGTTGGATCTTGCCCTGGAAACATTTTAGACAATTTCAAGCGAGACAGATGTGCTCGATATATAATTTTGAGTTGAATAATTATATGCTTTGTGCATGTAGAGCTCAAATGAATTGTCTGCATTGCTACCTTCCACTCCTCTTCTGATATGTTGAGTGACAGATCCTTTTCCCTTTGTCCTCTTGGATATTTGAAAGGGAGGGACTGTAAAATATTTTTATATATTGCAGAAATGCTGTCTGAGTCCTCAAGACCAAGCAATATTTTTTCCAGCATAGAGGAAGGTGGGAGATGGAGAAAATCAGGCAGGTTCTGTTTGACAAAGTTTCTGATTTGAAGATAGTAAAAGAAATGTGTTGCTGGAAAATTACATTTGGAATGTAATTGTTCATAGGATGCAAAGATGTTGTCTATATAAAGATATCTAAGCAATTTAATCCCATATGTTTTCCAGATATTAAAAACTGCATTATGTTTCCGAGGGTTGAAAAAGGTGATTCTCATGCAGAGGTGCCACAGATAAAAGATAAAAGTATATAGTGGTGATAACTTGCATTTATTGGGGCACAAAGCAGGGAATATAGAGAAGTACTACAGAATTTTATTTCTATTGCGGACCAGGCCTGTGTATGTTCATCTATTTGTGTCCAGGTTTTTATAGCTTGTATGTTTGCTGCCCAGTAATAAAACTGAAAGTTAGGTAGAGCCATGCTAACTTCTGTCTTAGTGTGGTATAGCGGGTCCACAGCTCTCTCAGCAAAGGCCAGTTTTAGTTAAATGAATAATCACCGCGCTCGCAGCTTAGCAGGGGGGCATGGTGGCTGTAGCGGATCTCAGGGCGATCTGCGGTGCACAGGTGAGAGACTGCCCACATCCGTGATTGTTCCTGAGACTGCTAATGTGCAGCAGCTGCTATGTCCTGAAAGAAAAAGAAAAGAGAAGGAAACAGAGGTTGCAGGAGGAAGTAGGAAGCGAGCGAGCAAGTCGGTGCAGGAGAGCGAGTGACAGCAGGCTCATGGCTGCTGAGCAGGCACCCTGGGTGTTTGGCCGACACCTGGGAGAAGTAGTAGTTGTGGTCGCTCCCGCAGAGTTTGCTTTGGAGGGCAGGAGTGACCGAAAGGTGGGTGACTCTCCGCTTATGGCCACGAAAGGCAGCAGGAGTCGGGACTTGGGACGTGGTGTCCCCAGCGTGAGAGCCTTGTTCACGGGGAAATTCCCAAGTCGCTGTCCGAAGAAGCCGACCGGAGCCAAGGATCGGTGAGGCAACTGTGACAGCAGAAATAGACATTGAGAAGGTCAGCTGCATGTAGGGCGATTCCCCTATTGAGAAGTCCAGACGGGAAAAGTAGGGGGCCGCCAGTAGTAGAAACAGGATGCACCGGATTTTTAAAAGGACAGCTTCCAAGATGGTTTTAACCTCGTTGTTTTAAAGGTTGTTTTTTCTATTGATTTTAACCTCCACGATTCACTTCTGCTTTTATTGGATTACTAGCAAAATACCCGCGCTTAGCAGCGGAGAAGTAGTGTGTTAAAGAAGTAATGAAAAAGAAAAGGAAACATTTTAATAATAACGTAACATGATTGACAATGTAATTGTGTTGTCATTGTCATGAGTGTTGCTGGTATATATATATATATATATATATATATATATATATATATATATATACACACACACACACACACACATATAAACATATATATATATACACATCATATATATATACATACATATATACATATATATATACACATATACAAATATAGACATATATATACACATATATATATACACACATATATATTGTGGTCCCCGGCCGGGGCTGGAGCCCAGCCGGGACGCCCAGGAGGACC
>JANRMT010062815.1:8096012-8112491 GCA_026402145.1 Polypterus bichir lapradei | reverse complement strand
TGGTCCCCGGCCGGGGCTGGAGCCCAGCCGGGACGCCCAGGAGGACCAGAGGAGGGCTTGTGCCTCCTCCAGACCGAGAGGGGGCGTCCGTCCTGGTTATACTGGAGGCCTCGGGTAGAGGGCTTGGAAGCCCAGCCCTGTAGGGACCCGTGGCCACCGCCAGGCGGCGCCCCAGTGCCTGATTATCCCGGGAGCCCGGCACTTCCGCCACACCAGGCGAGCCAGAACTTTCTTCTCACCACTCTTCACTTGCTTAGAAGCCGTGGTTAACTGCAAAAGCACACAAAATACTATAGAGCACAAAGAGATCACAGGTAATGCACGCACGTCTGACTGAGAACAATGAAAAGGGAGAGGCTCAACACGTGCTTAAATACAGTAATCGACGTTTACGAACCAGAAGGAAAATGAAATAGAGCACAAAGAGTTCACAGCGAAAGCATGCACGCATGTGCAAGCACGCACGTCTGACCGAGAACAATGCAACACGAGCGGAAATCATCAGCGCGCACAAACCAAAAGGGAAACTGGCTTGTTCATATACCGAGTGTATGGTCGTGAACCGAGGCAAAAGTTTGGCGAACTTTTTGGTCGTAAACCGAGTTGTACGTGTACCGAGACATTCGTGAACCGTGTATAATATATACACACTAGGGGGCTTTGCCCCCTGCTCACTTTGCTCGTTTAATTCAACCACATCTCTGCCTGGGGGGCTGAACACACGCCATGGAGACACGGTCGCCCCTCTGAAACTCCCTCTTAAACAGTGTGTCACACACGTGCGCATGGGAGGCAGCTAAAGGGCTTGAGTAAGGACGGTTCCGAGACATACCGGGATGTGGCAGAGTGCACTGACTCTTTTTCTCCCTTGCCTGCAGACCATTCACGGGAGATTCCACCTGGTCCTCTTGACGTCACTTCCGGAACCGAGCCAATGGAAGGAGACCTTGCTGGCTCTGGCCCCTGTGATGTCACATCCGGGCTCGCACCAATGGCAAAAGACCTACATGAGCCCGACCCCTTTTGACTTCACTTCCTGTCTTCCCCTTTGAAAGCCTCCACCTTTTCCCTATTCCCTCAGTTATGTTTTGTACTTGTTTTTGTGCACATCAGTGCTGTATCTATTGAAAGCTACTTTGCAGCCAGGAAACCAGATTATACGGGTGGCTGCCCAAAACCTTTATATGACTCTTTCTCGAGTTTGTGACAGGTGATAAAATGGGAAACAAATATATACAGTGGAACCTCGGTTCACGACCATAATTTGTTCAAAAACTCTGGTCGTAAACTGAGTTGGTCATGAACTGAAGCAATTTCCCCCATAGGACTGTATGTAAATACAATTAATCCGTTACAGACCGTACGAACTGTATGTAAATATATTTTTTTTAAAGATTAAGCACAAATATAGTTAATTACACCATAGAATGCACAGTGTAATAGTAAACTAATGTAAAAACATTGAATAACACTGACACAAAACACCCAGGCTCCCTGCTCAGCTGCACGAACAGGCAGACTCGCTCGCTCTCTCTCTCTCTCTCTCTCTCTCTTTGTCTCTCTCTCACTCTCAGCAGCACGCGCTCGCTCGCTCGCGCTCTCTCTCTCTCAGAACAGAGAGGAACATTTGAACAAATCCGAACTTTAATTTAAAAACAGGAGTTCACGCTAATAGCCTTACAGCTCGATCGCTGTACTGTACAGTAAACACTTTTTTTAAAATGAGTTTTAAGCACAGGGAAAAAAGGAACATTTGAAAAAAGAGAAAAGTAACATTGCAACAATTCACACTACGAACTGAAAACTTAACTTTTGAAAAATCCGTAATACAAAAACTATAAACCACCAAGAAAACTAACCTTGCATGAGTCGAGTTCTGGTATGAAGTGAGGAGGAACTGGGTGGAGAGGAGGTTACAGTTTTGAGGTAGAGTCCGGCTCTGTGATGGAGGGATGTTTTCCTTCAGGTGTTTTCTCTGTTGTGATTTCATGGGTTTCTTTTGCAGGCAGGCAGGTGGGCGGGCAGGCAGGCACGCACGCACGTGCAGGCAGGCAGGCAGGCAGGCACGTCTGACCAAGAACAATGCAACACGTGCGGAAATCATCAGCATGCACAAACTGAAAGGGAAACAGCTTTGTTCGTATACCGAGTGTGTTGTTGTGAACCGAGGCAAAAGTTTGGCGAACTTTTTGGTCATGAACCGAGTTGTACGTGTACCGAGACTTCGTGAACTGAGGTTCCACTGTATATATTTTTTTACCTCCTCTTTGCTCGATCAGCTGCTGGCTTGCTGCTGCTGCCATGCCACGTGATCTGCCTTCACTTTTGTCATATCACCTACGTTCATATATTCAATCTCTTTTTGCTTTCACCTTTTAATCGAAATCGCATTGAATTTTGATTTCGTGTTTGGAATTACATCGTGCCAATGCAACATATAACTGCCTGTGAGTGAAAATCATTTCTTTCTCTCTACAAGAAATGTGTCTGACAATAGCATTCACACAAATGAAAAATGATTTCTCACGCGGGATTTCACTTTCACCAAACAACAAATCTTTTAATTCTCGCGGATACGCTTCTTCATTTGGAAGAAATACTACTTTTTTTTCCTGATGGCAACACAAATTAGACGATCTACAAGTCTCCGATTTAAAAGTTTAAATCTGAACAATATATTTGATGTCTTTTCGCTGTTCTGTTATTTCACAGAGTAATAATTTCCGTTTGTTTGCGCTAATGCGATCTTTATTATCCTTTTTGTGAGACTTTCGAGTTTTCGTACTTCCGTTATCTCTAACCTGCTCTGCATGTGTACCGCGTCAATTTTTTTGAATTCTTTACAACGTTCTACTTTGTCATCTACACTTTGTTTTTATTTCCGGCCTGCGCATGGTTAAATCTCTTGGCACAAAGACTGTTCTCCCGGGGCTTGAAAGTGTCTCTGTGAGAAAATCTCTTTGAGAACATCACATCACATCTCATTTTCGTCTCAAGATTTTTATTTTATTATGTTTTATTTTATTTATATATATATACTAGCAGAATACCCGCGCTTCGCAGCGGAGAAGTAGTGTGTTAAAGAAGTTATGAAAAAGAAAAGGAAAAATTTTAAAAATAATGTAACATGATTGTTAATGTAATTGTTTTGTCATTGATATGAGGGTTGTTGTCATATCTATATATATATATATATATATAGCAAAATACCCGCGCTTCGCAGCGGAGAAGTAAAAAGAAAAGGAAACATTTTAATAATAACCTAACATGATTGACAATATAATTGTTTTGTCATTGTCATGAGTGTTGCTGATATATATATATATATATATAAGTCAAAAGTTGAATATACAGATGGAGCCACGTCAAATAGCCGCGGCCGTGTGAATGGCGTGCGAATGGCGTACGGCTGCCCTATGTACGCCGTGATCCCCCCCTCCCTCTACTGACAGAAGGCGTGTCAAGATTTCACAGTAAACACGCCCATTCATGCCCTATTTATTCATTTACCTGGTTCCACCACTAGATGGCGCTTTGTTCTCAAGAACACATTAACACACGCCAGCAATTTAGCTGCGCTGAGTTGCAATCACGTGATTTTAACATTATATTTTATTATTATAATTATAACATTATATTATATTATTATATAGGAGCTTCCCTGTCTGCCTATCATATAGTGCCTTTCCTTCCTACCTATCTATATATCAATCCCCTTAGCTGTTTTTTATATATCTATTATACAGTGCCTTCCCTGTTTATTTATATATCTAGTGCCTTCTCTGCCTGTCTGTCTGTCTGATTGCATATAGCGCTGAACTTACTGCTCTGTACTATTCTGTCCTCTGCATATCCTGGAGTACAAAAGAAACAGCACCATACAGCAACATGTGCGAACTGGCAAGATCGGGGAAAAAATACGCGGTCACTGATTACAAACCGCAAGATGAATGAAAGAGACAATATATGTAAAAACATCATCGCACTAATGCAATGTTATTTGAAAACGAACAGCGTCAGATCGGGTTTGAATATGCGCCCGATCTGACGCTGTTCGTTTTCAAATAATATTGCATGTACTGTGCGTTGAAACTGCTGCACTGAATAAGCTGACTCCTTCTGAAAAAACGTCAGCGTGTATTCAAACCCGATCTGACGCTGTTCGTTTTCAAATAATATTGCATGTACTTAACTATTTTAGAATAAAAACATACATTTGATTTCAGTCACTCTGTAAGAGCCAGTGTAAATGCATGATAATTGTAAAGGTTAGCTTTTTTTAATTCAGTTCCATTCTCTCAGTCGCGTTCACGATCCCCCCCCCCCCCCCCATCTGACACTGCTTTTTTCACATAAAGACGCGCTATAACTCAAATGTGATTTATTTGGAGACGCGCTATACTCGAATGTGATTTATCTGGAGACGCGCTATACTCGAATGTTATTTAAACAGGGAAGAAAGTACAATGTCAGGTGCTCATTCAGTGTAATAGGAACCATAGCACAGAGAGATGTGTACACTGCAACAAGTACACATGTCGTGAATGTAGGAATGGTGTGTGGGAATTGTTAATATTTGAATGTGATGATTTTATACAGCACGGATCGGAAATCAGCAGTTCTTAGCATTGCACCACGCAAGCTGTCGTATCAACCGCCTACTGTAACTTGCTTTATTTTTTCTTCACTTATAGTCTATAATAAAAGTGCACTTGTTTTTTATTCTTGTAGACCAACATACAGTGGTGTGAAAAACTATTTGCCCCCTTCCTGATTTCTTATTCTTTTACATGTTTGTCACACAAAATGTTTCTGATCATCAAACACATTTAACCATTAGTCAAATATAACACGAGTAAACACAAAATGCAGTTTTTAAATGATGGTTTTTATTATTTAGGGAGAAAAAAAAATCCAAACCTACATGGCCCTGTGTGAAAAAGTAATTGCCCCCTGAACCTAATAACTGGTTGGGCCACCCTTAGCAGCAATAACTGCAATCAAGCGTTTGCGATAACTTGCAATGAGTCTTTTACAGCGCTCTGGAGGAATTTTGGCCCACTCATCTTTGCAGAATTGTTGTAATTCAGCTTTATTTGAGGGTTTTCTAGCATGAACCGCCTTTTTAAGGTCATGCCATAGCATCTCAATTGGATTTAGGTCAGGACTTTGACTAGGCCACTCCAAAGTCTTCATTTTGTTTTTCTTCAGCCATTCAGAGGTGGATTTGCTGGTGTGTTTTGGGTCATTGTCCTGTTGCAGCACCCAAGATCGCTTCAGCTTGAGTTGACGAACAGATGGCCGGACATTCTCCTTCAGGATTTTTTGGTAGACAGTAGAATGGTTCCATCTATCACAGCAAGCCTTCCAGGTCCTGAAGCAGCAAAACAACCCCAGACCATCACACTACCACCACCATATTTTACTGTTGGTATGATGTTCTTTTTCTGAAATGCTGTGTTCCTTTTACGCCAGATGTAACGGGACATTTGCCTTCCAAAAAGTTCAACTTTTGTCTCATCAGTCCACAAGGTATTTTCCCAAAAGTCTTGGCAATCATTGAGATGTTTCTTAGCAAAATTGAGACGAGCCCTAATGTTCTTTTTGCTTAACAGTGGTTTGCGTCTTGGAAATCTGCCATGCAGGCTGTTTTTGCCCAGTCTCTTTCTTATGGTGGAGTCATGAACACTGACCTTAATTGAGGCAAGTGAGGCCTGCAGTTCTTTAGACGTTGTCCTGGGGTCTTTTGTGACCTCTCGGATGAGTCGTCTCTGCGCTCTTGGGGTAATTTTGGTCGGCCGGCCACTCCTGGGAAGGTTCACCACTGTCCCATGTTTTTGCCATTTGTGGATAATGGCTCTCACTGTGGTTCGCTGGAGTCCCAAAGCTTTAAAAAATGGCTTTATAACCTTTACCAGACTGATAGATCTCAATTACTTCTGTTCTCATTTGTTCCTGAATTTCTTTGGATCTTGGCATGATGTCTAGCTTTTGAGGTGCTTTTGGTCTACTTCTCTGTGTCAGGCAGCTCCTATTTAAGTGATTTCTTGATTGAAACAGGTGTGGCAGTAATCAGGCCTGGGGGTGGCTACGGAAATTGAACTCAGGTGTGATACACCACAGTTAGGTTATTTTTTAACAAGGGGGCAATTACTTTTTCACACAGGGCCATGTAGGTTTGGATTTTTTTTCTCCCTAAATAATAAAAACCATAATTTAAAAACTGCATTTTGTGTTTACTTGTGTTATATTTGACTAATGGTTAAATGTGTTTGATGATCAGAAACATTTTGTGTGACAAACATGCAAAAGAATAAGAAATCAGGAAGGGGGCAAATAGTTTTTTACACCACTGTATGTTCCTGTGTTTGAGCGACACGGGCATGCTCAAAAAAATAGACGTGTAATGCCACGAAAAGTGCACGCAGGCACTTCATTTCGCAAGCATTGGTACGAGAATGCAGGCACAAGTACGCTGGAGAGCTACAGCACATCTTTATGTGAAAAGAGCATTCTCAGATGGGGGGTAGGGAAGGATCCTGAACACGACTGAGAGAATGAAAAGTGAATAAAAAAAAAATAATAACCTTTACAAGTATCATAAATTACACTGGCTGTTACACACTGAAATCAAATGCATGTTTTTATTCTAAAATAGTAAGAATAAGAGCAGTTTACTTCTCAAAACTGAACCGTGTGGAATCAAACCTTTTGAATACTAGTCAGCGGCTGATACCATTACGCTACCCTGGTAGCTGTAGTAAATATGTGTCAATGTGGCATGCTAAGGCGGCTTTTTTCTGCAGTTATATTTTTGAATAAAAGCATACTTGTTCTGTTATATTTGTATCTTTTGTGAAAGTGTTTGATATTTGGACTTCAGGCTTCATACATTATATAGTTTATGCTTACATTTTGTTATTTACTACTACAATATGAAAAAAGTTTCTGTTTTAAAAATGTGTTTACACGGATTACTGTAGAAACGGAACACACGTGAAATGTGTGTATTCCAAATAATGATCTATTATTTCCACTCTAAAACTCCACTTCACTCCCAGATAATCAATCAAGGTATGAGCTGGGAGAAGTTTGTGCACGTTCTAAGTCGTTGGGGGGATGGAATAGCCGGCTACTTGCAGCTTTTCTTTTATCAGCACATTTAGATTAACAAAAGACACTGGCGGAGAGGTGAGAACGGTTTTAAGAAGCGATTGACTAGTTTTGGAAGAATAAATTTTATTTCTAAAGTCGTGTGTGCGTGTTTTAATTGTTGGGGGATTGTTTGGGTATTTAAAAAAAACATTTACTTGAACCAACTACTTACAGTAAATGGGCAAAAAATGGGAGACGCCTTTGTTTTAAATAGTCAAAGAGTTGGGCTAATAATAATTATTAATATTATTACTGGTCATAGAAACAAATGAAAACAACAGTTAAACACTTGATCATATGCATCTGTGCTAGTTTGTGTTTGTGATTATGTGACCCATAATAATTTTTTCTCAGTATAAATAATTTTTTGGGTTTTAAGAACTCCACGAAAAGAGCAAAGACAAACTTAGAAGGAGTGGAAGGTGAGAAACCTCAGTGGAGAATCCTGACTATGACATGGTGCTAATTGCTCTGTGTGTGTTTTTTTGGCGGGGGGAGGGGTTCTTTAGACCTGTCTGCGCAAATGTGTTTGTGTTAAAGCCAACGGAGAAATGCAGGAGCGCACACACACACATACCTCTCATCCACAAATACTTTAACTGTTGTCTTGTAAATCGTTGATTAAACCTATGAACACAGCTGTTCAGCAGTCCTAAACACAAGCGCATGGTCTATTTTTGTCCTTAATTAAAAGACATCAATACGTTAATAATTAACACAAAGATAGCATTGTTTATTTTGCTGAATAAGGTAATAAGCTATATTTAAAATAAAACAAACCAGGAAGTAAGTGTTTTATACATTAAACTACTCTGTATAACCAAGTGCCCTAACAAACAGCAACAGTGTACAGTACAGACAAAGAGTGTGTGTGCTGGTGGGGATTGGAAGGTGAATTAGGATACCTCATTTACAAGACAAAAGACGGTCTGAGGTGTGAATGCGCATCTCCGCTTTGCTCTTTGGTGTGTGTGTGTGTATGTGTATGTTTTTTAGGTTACTAGGGGTGAATTCTTAAATTCAGTCTGTCTGAATCTTTATAAACGGCAAGTTGGAAAATCATGTTTGAGAAAATGACAACAACAATTAAAATCTTGATCATTTGCGTCCGTGCTATTTCGTGACACAAAATATTTTTCTTAGTTTTCTTAGAACTTAATTAAAAGACAAACTTAGGAGGAGTGGAATGTGAGAAATCTCAATGGAGAATGTACTGACTTCTCCTTATTACTGACTGTTAGATGGTGCTAAAATGTTTTTTTTTCGTCCTGCCGGCGCGCAAATGTGTTTGTGTTAAAGCCAGCTCAGACAAACCTGACGAATGCCGGAGCGCGCGCACACACACACACAGGTGGCACTTTAGCCATTAGTGCTTCAACGTTAAACGAAGCCCCGTAAACTTGATCCTGAACAGCCACGGACTGACTTTAACAATAATAGTTGATTGTTTTTATATTTATATTTTTGTATATATTTTTAAATGTTTAAATGAATGTTTCAGAGTATATAATTTGTTGTGTCATCTGTTTACAGTGTTGGCTGATTTTGTGATTGAGACCCATGGGTTACATTGAAATGTTTTTTTACTATTAGTAGTAAGCCAGGCTTTAACCGTGGACAAATCACAATATAAGTCCTCTCTCGCACACGCGCTCTCTCTCTCACTCTTCCTTGCACACACACATACACACACACACACACACACACACAAATATATGAGATTGCGTAAAACCAAATGAAACTATGGCAAAAATATATAAGCAGTGAAAATACAGTAGTATCCTGTAGGTGATTCCTGTCCTGCAATAACGGGCGCTAACCCTCTGGAACTGTTTAGTTCTGTTAGTATTGTTTTCAAGTGTAAATGTTTATGGGGATTTAATCTGTCTCTGCTGCCGCATCTATTCACAGTTGTGATAAGTGATTAATGGCCCATCAGATCTTTGATGGGGGAACGTTATGCTGGTTAAATGACTAAAGAAATACTGATCCGTATGGACAGATATTTGTTCCAGATATTATGCGCCATTAATTGATTTGTTATGCCATTTTTTGACTATCAGCGAAAAAAAAACATCAGCGAAAACATCAAAAATATAACAAAACCAAACCCAAGTAGTTTCATTAATTAATTAATTAAAAATAGCATGAGCATCATGGGTTGTGTATTGAGTGATTTAAATCTGTTTTATTAATCGTTTTTCCCTTTTTTACCACATCATCTATTTATGAAACTATGTTAACGTAAGTTATTTTAATTATTGAACTTAGTAACCGGCTTCTTGAACACTGCTGAACATTACAAAACTGCCATGTCCCACAATACAGTGCATCTTTAATAAGACATGTTTACAATAGAACAAACCAGGACATACGTGTTTGATATAGTTCAGTACTCTTTATTAACTGTGTACAAACATAGCTATAGTGTACAGTTTGTGCGCTGGTGGGGATTTGAAGATTGTTCATTTTCCACTGTGCCCCCCATTGTTTTTCACAAATATTAACAATTCCCACACACCCTTCCTACATTCACGACATGTGTACTTGTTGCAGTGTACACATCTCTCTGTGCTATGGTTCCTATTACACTGAATGAGCACCTGACATTGTACTTTCTTCCCTGTTTAAATAACATTCGAGTATAGCGCGTCTCCAAATAAATCACATTCGAGTTGTGAGCGCTGAAGTCGAAAAACAACGGAAAAACTTAAACCCAATTAAAGTAAAAATAATTTCTTTATTCTTAATTCTTGGTGAGTAGAGAGAATGTGAGACTGCCTCTTTCCAACTCAGTCAACTGATTTGGATTTTGGCAGAATCCCTAAAGTAAACCTGTTCTCTCTTTTATATCCTAGAAAAGAAAAAAAAACCCTAGCAGTTCATTCTGAGGTTATACATAGGTTAGGTTAAATCTTAATTTATGATATACTGGAATGTCCTAAAACATGAAACAAACAGTCATTTGCATTCCTAAGGAATACACCCTTCTATTTATACACTTAGAATCAATTTAAACATTCTTATAGTCCATAAAGATCTTACATTCTTCACAGGGTCTTCTGATAGTATCAGAGGTCAGCCTTTCCTCATAAATGATAAAAGTTAGTCCCTTAATGCTGTGCACACAGCCCAACTCCTTTTCTGCATAAATCAGGAACAAATCATATAGTTTTCTGCAGCATGATGATCTCAAAACACAGTCCTTGATATCTGTGAGTTAAATAATAATGTTTTCTCTTCCTCAGTTCCCCCCTTTGCACATAAAATGTGCACATTAATAATAAGACTTCTGCATCATCAGAGCTCAGGAAAGGGTTGGGGATGGAAGTAAAGGTTTGTACTGGGAGTCAGGGTCAGCACTGAGGAGATAAGCCTTAGTAATGGAAGCGTTAATAAACCTTTGTAGAAGGGCTCAGACGCACGGGATTAGACAGCAACCCAAGAACATGAAAACTGCCAGAGAAATAAGTACAGTTATGAGAATAATTTTCAAGAACTGAACTAATCTTTGGAAGAGTTAAAAGAAAAGAGTCAGGTGTTCCTGAGTGTTCTACTAATTAGATAGATAGGGAGGTAAGGCCAGCTAAAGCACGGGTAGATTATTGGGAAGGGATACAACTAGGAGATTGGGTTTAGCAGTGGCACATGCATAACAAGAATCTATTCTTAATTGTGTAATAGTAACCTTCAACCACTTATATCACAGATTATCCCCTAAGACAAAGGGAATAATCCCTTGACAGAGTCCCAACATAGAATGTCCAAAAATAGCAACAGCTTAATGATTTAGTCCACTTTTTACAGTGAGAGATGTGCATTCAAGAAAAGAGTCCTTCAACCATCACGGCATGTGGGGTGCAGATAGCAGCACCTGGAATGGTTCCCCTCCAGCTAGGTTGATGCCAATGTTTTCTTTGGGTGTCTCTGACCAGTATCCAGGTTCCAAGGGGGATCTGGAACTCCGTTGGTGGGGGACCGGTCCGCCAAGCCTTGTTAACTTGTTCGTGGACTTCCTTCAGGGAGGCTCGGAGACCTGCAAGACTAGAGAGAAGATCATTGTCCACAGTATGCAGAGTAACATTTCAGATAACCATGCCAACGGACATGGGGCGTCCAGTTAAAATTTCAAATGGTGACAGTCCCAACTGCCGATGTGTTCTTCCTCTCAACCCCATCAAGGCCAGGGGTAGAGCATCTGGCCAGGTTAAGTTTGTCTGCTCACAGATTTTTGCCAATTTTGATTTTAGGGTACCATTGCACCTTTCTACAATACCTCCACTTTGGGGATGGTATTTGCAGTAATGATGCACATTTATCTGGAGCCAAGTAGTCAGCTCATTTATTACAGAATTCACAAAGTGGGTTCCATTATCGGTCTGCAGTTTCTGTGCTATTCCCCATCTTGGAATGATTTCTTTTATTAAAGCTTTAGCCACAGTTTTTGATCTGCATGTTTAGAGAGAAAACTTCCACCCATCGGGAGAACACATCGACAATTACCAAGCAATAACGGTAGCCTTTAGATGGTGTTAACTCAATGAAATCCATTTGGAGGTGTTCAAAGGGACCCATTGGGTTAGGAGTGACGGCGGGGCTTACCTGAGTACCTTTACCTACATTAAACCTTTGGCATAGTGCGCATTGTCAGCAGAATTGTTCAGCATATGTAGAGAACCCTGTGGTTTCCCAATGTCGCTCGACTTCCTGAGTCATAGTGTCTTTTCCTGCATGATCCAGGCCGTGTGAGAATTTTTGCCATTCCTGGAAAAGAAGCTTTTGGGAGGAAAGGTTTGTTAGTTTGCTTATGGGTCCAGACCCCAGCAGAGAGGGATCCTTCTCAGGACCACTTTATCCTTTCTTGGTCAGTGGCAGCGCTCTGTAAAGAAATAATTTGATTATCAGGGTCTTTGTCATCCTTCTGTTGGAATAAAGAGACTGGTGTAATATTATAAGCGGCCTGTTTAGCAAAATGGTCAGCCAGTTCATTTCCTTGGCTGACTGGGTTTTGTTTCCCAGTATAGGCTTGGCATTTAACTATTGCCAGTTTTGATGGTTCTGTTATAGAAATAAAGAAGTTAGTGGTGAAGTAGGATCCTGGGCAGCTTTCTTTGCCCACAGGTCTGCTTGCGCATTTCCCTCACTTACTGGATTCGTCTTCCCTGAGTGAGCTTGACACTTCACTACCCAAGCACACCTGTCAAATGAGATGTTTTTGTCTGTACTAAGATGGAATGTACAGCATGTGGTACCTTAACAGTTAATAAACTCATGAGAACAACATCTGAGCATGCTAATATGGCCTCTGTTATTGCATCAGCTGCTTTCAAACAGGCCGGGATTGTAGCAGCCACTGGATCCAGTTTTATTTGTTAATTTTTTTTTAGAATAGTATGTGACCGGTCATTGTCTATTTCCTTGTTGTTGAGTTAATACCGCAGTCATACACCCCCCTTTCTCGTCCACAAACAGAGTGAAAGGACGAGGCTACCGTAGTCCGGAACTCTTAACGCAGGCACAGACATGAAAATGTAGTTTATATCAGTTAAAGCCTTCTCAGCCTGCTCCGTCCATGAAATTTTATCAGTCAAAACCAAATTAGAAGAGGTCGCTAAATCTTGGAGTGGCTGTGCTTTTCAGCAAAAAAAAATCTTTTTTAACCCATTGCCGGCAATATCAATATCATAATATTCCAAGAACAGACATAACTTGCCGTCTTGCAGACTGTGCACATTCCCCTGAAGTCAAATCATGACTCAGGTATTTCATTTTTCTTTCAACCCGTTGCAACTTTTTCCGGAACACTTTGTGCCCGATTTCCGCTAGGAAGACCAACAAAGCCTTTGTGTCTTCTTCGCATTATTCCTGAGCCTCAGAACATAAAAGCAACTCGTCTACATATTACACCAGGACACCACCCCCCTTTGGCCAATAACCTTTCAACTTTTTATCTTTTCTAATTCTTGTCCATACACACACAAACACGCGCACAAGCACATGCACACACGTGCACACACACTCACATGCACGCACACAGAGCCTCTGTATATCCCTGCGGCATCACAGTTCAGGTCCAATGCTTCCCTTTAAAAGTGAATGCGAACCAGAACTGAGACTCAGGGTGTACAGTAATTGAAAAGAAAGCATTCACAAGATCAGTAACAGAAAACCACATATCAGTGGCCGGGACAGTAGAGAGAATAGTGGAAGGTTTCGAGACTATAGGAGTCCTAGGGTGTATAGCAGCATTGACTCCACGGAGGTCCTGAATAAATCGTCATGAATCATATGCTTTCTAACTGGAAGAATAGGAGAATATTGGATCAGAATAATGGTACCCCGCTTAACTAAATCAGCATAAACAACTGTAATACCAGTCCCAGCCTCAAACAAAATAAGATATTGTGCACAATGTAAACGGAAGGATGACTTTGGGAAAATGACCAAGGGTTCAGCATGAGCTATTCAGACAAAATATTATTTCCCTTGTACCCAGAGAGATGAGTGGAGCAAATCTAACTAAAAAATTTTAAGGGTAAACAGTATGGGTTTAGGTGGAGAAGTGAAAGTTAATGATAGAACGGATCGGGTTACAGGTACAACTAGTTCTACTGCTATTTTCTTAACAGATCTATCTGGGTGAACTAAATGTTAGGTCCCACATACTCCCAATCCTCCCCTTCTGGACATGCTATTACCCATTGTCTCACATTATGCCACTGAAAATGAGAGGATTTAGCAATGAGGATATGTGGTAAAACCACTCCAGAAGAAAAGCGATTGTTGTAAAAAGAGTAATACTGCTCCAGCCAGTTTTGCTTAGATATAACAGTTCGTTAGGCAGTCTCTTTTCTGAAAACAGCAGCTGAAAAGTCCAAGAGTCATACTTCATCATAATACAGTCCAAAAAATCATGCAATACAGTAAAATGATTTTGAATACAGTACTGTAATCCAAGAGGAACCCAGGACAGCATAGAGTTTCTTTTTTTTTTTTTTTTTTGCTGTTTTTGAGACAAACATGAACAATCAAGGCAGCATACAAGCATGTAATGGTGGTGGTCAGTGCAAGGGCGGTGTGCTGTTCTGATGCAACCTTCACTCCCTTATTCGTAACTGAAATGCAAAGG
Organism: Polypterus bichir lapradei; assembly: GCA_026402145.1. NCBI lineage: Eukaryota > Metazoa > Chordata > Cladistia > Polypteriformes > Polypteridae > Polypterus > Polypterus bichir. The sequence goes on along the minus strand of JANRMT010062815.1, from coordinate 8,098,207 downwards.
CACAGGCGGACCATCAAGTCTTGTCCAGACAAGTTCACTGGACATTAGAGGGCTGATATATTGTGCTTTTATTTGTGCTCGTAACTGTCCACTGAACTGGCCACTATCAACTCCCTGTCATCCCAGAGTCTCTGTCCATTGCACTCTGACATCATTTCAGCCTGAAATGAGCTTTCCTTCTAAGGACCTGAATCCATTCTGCAGTATTTGGCTTATATATGTCATCTAATTGTTTCTCCATTGTCATGAACTGGTTCAGCAATTCCTGCACCACCTCTTTTAATTCTTGCAGGTCCCAGTTTCTTTGCACCATGAAGGTGGGACAGTTTTAATCTGAGTCAGGCTGTTGTACATTATATTGCGGAAAGGACACTTGTATTAATGGTGTTTGAAATTCCATCCTTTCATATTCATGTTTTTTGACCCTGAGGGGTCAGAATCGGAGCTTATGAGGCATCCCTTTTCCCGCTTCTTCATCCCTCTCTGAAACTGTTCATTTTTAAAAATCATCGGGACCATCTTCTTCCTCTCCCTCATTAATTCCTCCAGCTGCCCCAAGGGGAGTTTAAACACATGCTGTCACTAAATCAAGGTATAATCTGTTCTTCTTTTTCATATATTTTTATTTATTTATTCTTCCTTCTTTTATCCGGACTTTTGGGACAGTTCTTGCATTATCAAGAACAACTTTTCTTTTTCTGCAATAAGTTTAATTTGGCTTTGCAGTCCCTCATTGCACTTCTGCATCGCATTCAGGGCTCAATCTTTAATTATCAATTCCCATCTATCAAATATTTCCATTTTCTCGACCACAGCACCCTCGTGCATTTCTATATACAATCTTCCTAACTTCCTGTATTTTACTCATATCACCTTCTACTAGCCACCTGTCCCTGCTCTGTTTATTCCACCGTTTACAATTTTTTTTTTTTTTTTAATCTAACCCTGTGTTTTGTTCTATGTAGCGTCTTGGAGAGCCGTTTTTTTTTTTTTTTTTTTCTTTCTTCCTTGGTACGTTTTCCGAAAACAATCCTCCGAACAGAGTCTCCTCATTCACACCCTGTTTTTTCAATTTCTTTCTTTACAGAATCCCTAACCAGGAGGTACTTTCCCTTTTTATTACACTTCCACCTCTCCCTTCTAATTGTAAGTCTACTTAAGACTCCGTCTCATTCCAAGAGGCGCTCTTATCGTTACGTCCCAGTACCTCTCCCGGACGGTAAAGCAGTTGTACTCAGCGGTCACCGATCTTATTCCTGTCTGCAATTCGCACCTTCACTCGGGTCCTCCAACACAAAGGGAACTGTTCGGGTGCCAAATAAACAGTGGAAGTAACACCCGAGGAAGACAGGAATAGTTCAATCAATTAGTCTTTATTCAGTCACAGATGAGTACGTTGATTCATGCTTTCTTTTTACCAAAGGAGTTGTAACCGGTTTGCTATTAGTTTTCCCCATGGTCAGTGAGTTTTCCGCACTCTTTTTGCTAAACCAGCCTCAATTGTCGCTTCACTCCCGGTCCCTCCTGTTCCCCGGTTCACCGGGACGATCAACCTGATTAGCGGACTGACAGTTTCACCCGAAGGACGCTGGTTACCGCTGTTTAGGTGATCATTTCCCTGAGTGACCCGTTGAGTTCAGAATATAACCAGACCGTTAGAGCAAAGAGTCTCGCCCTCCCGCAACAGTGCTTTTTCCCGATCACGAAATATTCAGTTATTTATCTATTCTTCCCACTCCCTTCCTTTATTTTACTTTTAAGCCTCTAAGAGACGACTTCTTCGTTTCCTAGGGAATGTACTAACTCATGTCCTTAACATTCATAATCTTTACACTGTTTTATTTCCGAGAGCTTATCTATACATTCCGGTCCACTCACTGCCTGGTTTCTTTTCCCTGGTCAGACTCCCTCGGTCTACTCACCAAGAATTTTTTCTCCCGCCTGGAAGTTCCCAGTTTACTCGACTTTCAGGAAGAATCAGAGGAGGTCAAGGATTCCCCATGCAGGAGTCGCCCAAGGCAGGCCAGTCCTAACTTTTTCCGGATCTGGTCCTCCCGACCCGGCCGGTGTCGGTCCTTTTACCGGTCCTCTGGACGATCCCGCTCAAGGAGTCGCTTGGCTGTCTCTGCCCTAGTTGGGCGCCAAAACTGTGAGCGCTGAAGTCGAAAAACAACGGAAAAACTTAAACCCAATTA
>JANRMT010062815.1:7975792-8076012 GCA_026402145.1 Polypterus bichir lapradei | reverse complement strand
ATATATAGTATAAAAAAAAATCTTGGGAGGGAGACGAGACATGATCTTCTCGGATGACACTTTGATGTCACACGAGACAAGGCAGTGAGACAAAAGGACGGCTACTGTACAGGCTTTTAAATGATCGTCACACAGCGTGACATGCAGATCACGCAGTACGTCACAAGCAGCAGCAGCTGCTGTACAGGATTTTAAATTAACAATGCACAGCACGACATGCAGATCACGCAGCAGCTGCGTTAAAGGACAGGTGTTGTACAGGCTTTTAAATGATCGTTGCGCAGCGCAACATGCAGTTCACGCAGCACGTCACAAGCAGCCTGGCGGGTTGGGGGGGGGGCTTTGGGGGTGGTGGTGAATAACTCATTCACTACAGTTTTATTACTGGCAAATACCAAGAAATACAAAATGAATGAAATGAAAATAGCAATCACTTTCAATTATTTATCCAGTTAACCAAACTCGGGGTTGGTGAGCAAAGCAAGCAGGGGGCAGAGCCCCATAGTATATATATAATATTCTGCTACGCAACAATCTACAGTTATTCTATTTTACTTGTTTACCCTGTTAAATCAGTCTTGCAATTTCTGCTTTCTGCAATTAAATTTCATAGTTTTATTTTTCACTTGATTTTTTTTTTCTGCTAAAATACTGAAAACAATATTATTTTATGATCACTGGATTCAATAGTTTATTAATAGTTAATTTAATTTTTGTACTGTCTTGTTTGTTCTCTTATTCTTATAATAATATTAAATGTAAATTGTATCATAGCTGATTACTAACTATACTAAATGCATTAGAGATCTGTAACAGAATATAATGGATGCAACTTTTCCATTCACTCCCTATTAACCCATCTCCTATTTTTCCATAGTTTCTGTCTACAGAATGTGGCCATTCTCCACTACTTTCTCAAATTGATATGATAGTCATGTCCTTACTGAGGTTCAAGCCAGGTTTATTTTTCTGCAGCAGTTAAAAGGACCACCGTGATAGATAATGAGAGAATTATGGATAAAAACTTTTTTTTTGTACTTGTATCCAACAGGGGTCGTTAGCTCCCTTGTTGGAATGAGTTGTTTTGTAATTGCAGCGTGTTGCATAACCCAAATCTATATAGATATGATATTAAAAGGCAATACTCCTTCCTTAGTGATACGGCGGTAAGAAATCACATAGGAGAAATAATTTAGCTTTCTTTAATGACGGTTTACACTGCATAACAGACGAAGGAAGCCAATGGCAAGAACCCAGTTCAGGAGTGGGGGCCTGATGTGTAGAGTCTGCCGTTTTCATCACTGCATTGGAAGGATTTTCAGGATCGGATGACGTTATCTCCTGTCCGTCCATGGGTTTCAAAGGTGTGCCAGTCAATGTTCCAAGGCTTTATACTCTTTCGTCATGTGCAGGCTCCCACTTAGGTGAATAATACAATTCCAAACAAGGCAAAGAGGATGCAATTTCATGCTGACTCTGACAGACGAAAAATAGTGCACGTTTTCCCAGCTGTCTGTATCTGTCTTGTCTTATGCTTTGCCTAGCAGTTCTAAATGATGAGCCCCTGTGCTAAATCTGTATCAACTGTGCATGTGAGTAGAAAGAAAAGTAGATTTATAAAATATATTTGTACAGAGGACAGTGGCATGTTAAACTTATGTTACAGTACTGTTACATATTTATTTATGTTGCTAGCAGTGCTTCCTTGTCCTAAGCTCCCTAACCCAGGTCTCGCTAGTTCAAATAGCAATCTGGTGATGGAATCTAAGGTACAAACTGGGAGTCCTTAACACTAGAATTACCAGAGCCTACGAAAAAACTCGTAAATCCGTCCCACCATAAATCGCTTCTTAAAATCGTTCACAGCTCTCCACCAGCGTCTTTTGTCCTCTAAATGTGCTGGTAAAATCAGGCTGCAAGCAGCCAGCTATTCCATCCCCCCACCGACTTAGAACTTGCACAAACTTCTCCCAGCTCATGCCTTGATTGATTTTTTGGGAGTGAAGTGGAGTTTTAGAGTGGAAATAATAGATCGTTGTTTGGAACACACGCATTTCATGTCTGTTCCGTTTCTACAGTAATCTGTGTAAACACATTGTTAAAACAGAAACGTTTTTTATATTCTAGTAGTAATTTTGCATTTTGCATTGCATTTCTCTCTATGCTGTGGTTTCTATTACACACCTGAAAGAAAGAGACAATATATGTGAAAACATCATCACACAAATGCAATATTATTTGAAAACGAACAGTGTCCGATCAGCTGTAAAAGTATGGCATTTCTAAATATTTGCTTTTTTCAGTCTGATTCTCTCAGTCAGACTGTATATTTGTCTCTTATTCAGTGCGCGCAAGAACATGAAGGTGGCCAGATGCTGTGTGCTACAACATGCTGACGGTGATCAATGCACATTTTAAAAAAAGAAAGAGACAAATATATGTGACGTTTTGAAGAAATCATTTTATGACACGATTTACCTTTATTTATTTACTTACTTCCTAAAGCCTAAAGTCACAAGTAGTGTGCAGAGGGCATGCTCAAAAATGTGTGTAATGCCACGAAAAGTGCCTGCTGACACTTTAGTATGCAAGCAATGGTATGTGCATTCTTGCTCCGATGTAGAAGGGAGCTGAGTTTACCTCTGTTATAGTGCGTCTATGTGAAAGCAGCAGTGTCAGATGCGGGGGTGGGGTGTGTTTGGGCTCGTGAACGCGGCTGAGATAATAAAACTGACTAAAAAAAAAAAAAAAAAATCCAAAGCTAACCTTTACAAGTATCATAAATTACACCGACTGTTACAGACTGAAATCAAATGTATGTTTTTATTCTAAAATAGTAAGACTAAGAGCAGTTTACTTCTCAAAACGGAGGGGTGCAGGATCGAACTTGCGACCTTTTGATTCCCAGTCAGCAGCTGATTCTATTGCGTCACGGAGGCAGTCATAGTAAATGGGTGTCAATGTCGCATGTTAAGGCGGCTTTTTGTTTCTGCAGTTATATTCTTGAATTAAAGCACAATTGTTGTGTTAGATTTGTACCTTCTGTGAAAGTGTTTCTTTGATATTTGGACTTCAGGCTTCATACATCATATAGTTTATGCCTACATTTTGTCATCTACTACTAGAATATAAAAAACGTTTCTGTTTTAACAATGTGTTTACACAGATTACTGTAGAAACGGAACAGACATGAAATGTGTGTGTTCCAAACAACGATCTATTATTTCCACTCTAAAACTCCACTTCACTCCCAAAAAATCAATCAAGGCATGAGCTGGGAGAAGTTTGTGCACGTTCTAAGTCGGTGGGGGGATGGAATAGCCGGCTGCTTGCAGCCTGATTTTATCAGCACATTTAGATAACAAAGGACGCTGGTGGAGAGCTGTGAACGATTTTAAGAAGTGATTTAAGGTGGGAAGAATTTACGAGTTTTTTCATAGCCTCTGGTAATTCTAATGTTAATCCTGCATTGCTATGTTAGGTGTTAAAAATGAATAACAGACATTTCAGACTTTAATTAATTTGTCTAAATTGTGTACTCCTCCTTCCATACATTAATAACCAACAGTTATGCACTTACCTCTATATTTATAGATTGGAGTTTCATCACATACAGTATATTCTTCAGGGTGCAGTTTATCATTCTCTCCCTAAAAGACATCTGGAAAGGTTCCTCACAATCTTTAATGTAACATACACCGGCTACCTGGATCTTTGTAAATTAAAACATCATTCAAAAGTGGCAATGACCCATTTTGTATTTTTTAATAACTATCTGTTAATATTTCCTATTTATTTTTAGAATTTAAATTAAACTGTATAGCTGGTATTCCCCTCACTGACTTAGACACACTTTTGCTGTAACCTCGGGGCTATTGCTGCTTTCTCTGTATCTCTGTCTGCAGTTCAGTAACTTTTAAATGTCTGTAAGTTTTTACCTACCTCCCTGCACAAAGTTTTCTATTTCTACTATCTGTTTATCACCACCAAAAAATGAGATTTGTCACACCATGCAACATTTTTCTGTTTTTTTTTTTACCTTTCTGTCTAGACTCAAAACCTTCATCCGGCACCAGCAATCATCCTATGGTCAAAGTTGTTTAGATTTGACATCTTTCCCATTAAAATGTTTATTTGAACAACAACTATACCTCTTCACTGTGTCTTCATGCTAAGTATATTTTGCATGTATTGGGTTTCAGCAATAAGATGGGCTACTTTTAAGGAGAAAGCTATTTGTTTTAACCAGCAAGTCAACAAAACAAACCAGCCACAGTCTACCTAGCCCTTACTAAATGTCTTAACAGCATATATTCAGAAAGAAAGGGTCAAAATTAAGTGCAGCCTGTTAATTTGTAGTGTAGAAACACTTGAATTTCATAGCTATGATTCATTAAGAACAAGGAAATCTCATTATTGATCTTTGGTAAGATTCTAGAGACAGGCATAGGCTATTGGCCACATTTGATACAATAGTATTGGAATCAAGTTTTCTGATAAAATATTTATGACTAAATAAGCCTTCAAACTTGAGCACTGAAAATTTCCAGCGTCTGTTTTTCAAGTGTTTTTGAGCATTTTTCAAGCATTTTCCAACATTTTTTCAAGCACTTTCAAAGAATCATTTTGCAGGAAAATATATTTGATTTAATTTTCTTTCACCATTGTGTGGGATAAGATGTGATTGTTGTATCTCCATAATGCCTTCTGTGGCTTCAGTTCTCTTAATCTTGACGATCGCAATACTGAACAGCAGGCGTCATCAGCACCGTGACTGCAGATATTGGGTTCATCCTGTTCTACAGCAAAGACTGTGTAGAGGACAATTCTTAGCTCTCTATAATACACTCAGGCAGCGTACGTATCAAAACATGGGTGTCGATAAGCTGGTAAGTACATCGATATGTGATACTGTCGGAAACTTCCACCACTCAAAATAAAAAATTATTGCCTTATTTCCCAAAGATTTTGCCAGCCGGGGCACAAGAAGCCAGTATGGTGAACGGTACACTGGTCCTTTGCAGAGCACAACCACACATCCAATCAGAAATCGGTGTGCTGCGTGCAATTGTGAAAGTAACATATAAAAAAGTTTATGTTTAGTTTTGATTCGGTTATTCTGTCATATGATTTTTTTTTTTTTAATAATGTGATTTGGTGGCATAATAGCCAAGGTTTATAAATGCAGTCTCAAGCTGGGGATGGAAAAAAGAGATGGATATTATTTACTTCCCAGCACCTCAAGGACTATTATTTATTAATACCAATCAATCCAGAACTGCACAGACAGAACATTCTCTGCCTATATGTTAAAACATCTGTACAAAACTTACTAAACTTCTGCTTCATTAAAACTGAATGTATGCTTATACTTTTTGTTAATTTCTTGTTACTTGATTGCAAATTACATGCCTACCTACAATTGCCACTAGAGGACTAAAGCACACATATGTATGATGACTCCAGCATTTATTGATTGATTGATTTTTCTAGGTTCAATGAGCTACTTCACTCCTGGCTCATCTAGGAAGAGGCACTGACATCCTGTAAAAAGGCTTTTTTAAACCAGAGTTTTACATGCTTTACCATTGATTTCAATGGAACGTTTTACTGACAACACTCAAAAACTGCTGCTTGTAGGAGTTTTCTAAACCGCATTGCAACTGAAATGCTTAAGTGTGAATAGTGTCTTTGAAAATAACGGCAGAACTTTACAAGTGGTTTAGGGGCATTTGGGTCTAGTGCTAAAATGCTGAGGTGTGAATGGATCCTGTAACTGTTTGTTGGCCTGATCATTGCTAAACCAGCTTTTATAGACAGACCCTGACTGTAAAGTGGAAGATTTTTCCTATAAGTTGTAAGTGTGTAGTTTTGTTTATGTATGTACAGTACAGGCCAAAAGTTTGGACACACCTCCTCATTCAATGTGTTTTCTTTATTTTCATAACTGAAGGCATCAAAACTATGAATGAACACATGTGGAGTTATGTACTTAACAAAAAAAGGTGAAATAACTGAAAACATGTTTTATATTCTAGTTTCTTCAAAATAGCCACCCTTTGCTTTGCATACTCTTGGCATTCTCTCGATGAGCTTCAACAGGTAGTCACCTGAAATGGTTTCCACTTCACAGGTGTGCCTTATCAGGGTTATTTAGTGGAGTTTCTTGCTTTATCAATGGGGTTGGGACCAGCAGTTGTGTTGTGCAGAAGTCAGGTTAGTTGGACGATCATTTATTTTTCAACAGGACAATGACCCCAAACGCACCTCCAGGCTGTGTAAAGGCTATTTGACCAAGAAGGAGAGTGATGGAGTGCTGTAAATGGTCATGAAAATAAAGAAAACACATTGAATGAGGAGGTGTGTCCAAACTTTTGGCCTGTACTGTACATGTGATGGTAGGTTTCTGCTTATTTTTGCAACTTTTGGAGTCTTTCTAGATTCTGTTTAAGTCAGCTCTGACATTTCCTGCTGATCTTTCACTTAACAGCAATTTTGTGTGCATTTCAGGAACATGGGTAACCTTTGGAGGCCAGATTACTGATGAGGTAGGCCCTGTTTTTCCACCTTATGATATCTATTTCTGATGAAGAAACACAAATCCCCAGCTTTTCTGCTGTTTTTGTGTATTTCTTGTAACTGATATGTTAAGCACTAAGGTTTATCCCCAATTATCTGCAGATGAGGCAAAGTTACAGAAATAATGTTCACTGAATAGTAAAATGCACATGTAAATGTGGCTTGTGAAGGCCATCTATTATTAAGAATTAGCAAGAAACAAATGGTTATACTAAAGAATTGTAAAAGAGAAAAAAATCATCCTGAAATAAACATTAAAAGTTGAAATTAAAATTTTGCTTCTCCATCAAGTTGAAATTAATCTTTGCAAATGGCTTTAATGTTTTTCATCAGTTTTCAGAAATCTGTCAGATTTTCAATTATTAACATTGGCACATTATTGTTTTTAGTTTTTTAAATAAACACAGATGAGGACCACTAGGCTAAGATTTTAAATACCGAAAGAAGGCCTATGGGTGCTACAAACATATTCCAATCTGAGAAGCATTATTAGCCAGGCCATCCCCAATAAGGATGGGGTAAAATCATGAATATGTTTTTATAGTGGAGTTTTGACTATAAGGATTTTGAGTATAACAGTATGCAAAATTTACCAAATGGAAATCTAGTCCAGGAGTGGAATGACTATTACAAATCTAGACCCCTACTTAGCTTTGACAATGTTACAGTGCAAGGGAAATCAACAATGTTTGTTTGTTTCTGAGGGTGCTTTTCTGTTTTTACCTGGAGTACATTTTAAATTTTTTTCTCCAACCCTTCTGTTTTTTTCCCTAATGCTTCCCCAGATGGCAGAACAGCTGATGACGCTGGCATATGAGAATGGGATCAATCTGTTTGACACAGCAGAAGTCTACGCCGCGGGCAAGTAGGTGATTGTAAGGCGAAGGTAATTTGTAAATGCTTCCATCTCGGGAAAGCAGGGCTTTCCTGTCACTGTTCTGAGTGAAAGTGGCTTCTGACAGTTGCTGAATTCTATGTTGGACAGCCTCACCTTGTTATATGTATGAAGATGTGGGAGCAATATGTAGACTCCTGCAGCTATAGTTTCCTCAGTGAAGGTGGGTTTACAGACAAACCATATAATGTATGTGTAGTTTGTTTTTGGTAGGCATTTAATCTAGAAGAGTTATTAGTACAGCACTGGTATTTTTAAACTGTTAAATAAAATGTGGACTGTCTCAAGTGCAAGGAAAATTAAGTCTTTCCCTAGCTCCCATTTGCAATGCTTTTTGTTAATTTAATTCCTGAATGCATTCTGCTGGCCCATTAATTAGCTTTACAGACAGCCTCTTGCTTTGCAGCTTGACCCCTGGCTATGTTTTGATTGTCCTGTTAATGCCAGTCTTTTGATTGATCTATGTTTGAAATTCATTCTCTTAGGAATTATCTATATCTATTATGGTGGCTTGCCATATTACTCACAAAACATTAGGAAAGTTATGTGGCTGCCATCCATTTCCACACAGTTTAGGCCATTCTGGTGGATTTCTTAGACTAAATTGAACTGTCTTTCTTACCTGGAGATAATAATCTGGATATTTTAGCAAGGTTTTTTTTTCTCTTATTTAATGCTACATATTTTCTGTTCTGCTTTGTTTTTATGTGACATTAATTATTGTTGCATTCTACTTATGTCAAGAAGCCTTTGTATTATCAGAAGGAATTTTCACATTTAAAATATTGAAACCAGCATTCACAGATTAAGGCAAGCTCATTGGGTGTAATTCTGTTGTAGGTTTATGATAAAGCCACCATTTGAAATGCTTCAGGTTATAAGAACCTAAAATTAGAAATTTGTTATGGGTTCTGGAAAGAGAAACTGTCTTTCATTTTCTTTTCAACTTATCCTTCATGCTTTCAGGCAAATTATCTGTTGGAAAGTTTAAGTAAGTCTAACAAAAGTGTAGAGTAAAGGAATTGTTTTTATTGTGGAGAAGCTAAAAAATATATGTATTTAAAAAGCCTTGACAAAAGACCCCTGGTTTTTTGTATGCTTTGTGAGTATCTACTAACTAGTGGAACACTCCGCTAACCTAGCCACGTCTGTTGTACCAGTATCCATTAAAACCATTCTGCTGTTGCCCCTTCTTGAGCATCCTTGAGTTGCAGTATCCTTATTGGCGTTCTGTTTGTTTTATTGGCCGGGTTTTGTTAACTGCATTACCAACAGTTCTTTCAAGGCTCCTTTGTAATGTTTTGTCTGATTGACTAGTATTGACTACTAAAACACCTTGGATGACACAGTTTGAATAATTGATACAGGATATTATGATGCTCCCAAGTTAGGTGTACTATATAAACTGGAGGAAGTGTGAACAGATTATCATAATAGTCGTAAACAGTGAACATTCAAACAGTGGTGAAAGTGAACTGCAGCCATATATTCTTTTCAAGTGACCTTTAATAGTTGTGTATGAAATTAATGATGTGTCATTGTTAAGAGCCAACACACAGGTAACAAAAAGTTAGTTATTTGTCACTTGTGACCCTGGAATGTCAGCTGAATACGAGTGCATAAGGAGTGCTGTTCTATTTGAAACAGAATTAATTATTTCCCTCTTAATAATTGCCTGTCTGGTCTGTTATGTAAGATTTAATTTATTGTTTTAAAAGGTTACCATTTTCCACATTGACCCACTGATAATTACTGTCAGTGCCCAAATGATATGCAGAGTCCAGAGGAATGGTAGGGGAATCAGCCGGGCAACTCTGTTTAATTCTAACAAAACAAAAAATGTTAGCCTGTCAGCTCACAGAACTTTGGCCAATATAATTTCAAAAATGGTTGCGGCAAAATAGGTTTGGAGCTTTGTACTCATCGATGCCTAGGTTCAGACAGAGACTTCTTCCCTTGGACATCACTCCTTTTTTAATGACCCGACAGGAGGTGATGTGACCTTCTCTAGTCACCGTGTGTGAGATCAGTTTTTATTGGGAGCTGCCAGTGGAAAAGAAAATAGAGTTAATGACTTTACCATCTTTTGGTTTGGGGTGGTATCATTTACCTTGCTAGAGCTTTGAAGGTGATCCCCAGGCCCGCATGTGTGACACTACATACATACATACATACATACATATATTTAACATGTGTATTATATGCTGTTTTTATTGTTAATGTTAACTCAAGCTGTTGGCATTATAATATGTGTAAAAGCAAAATATAGTGTTTTGTAATGATGGGTTAAATAATGTAAATCATTGGGACTGTTTTAACAGCTTGTTAAACTTGTTTGGTCACACTGTGCTTTTTTGTGTGCAGTATTATTGTCCATTAAGTTGACTGAAACAAAATATTGTCTAATAAATAGCATCTATCCTAATGTGACAATTTATACAAAGCCATAGTACAGGGCAGATTGGCAACAACTCCTTAGCTTCAGTCTTTCTTAGTTGAAACAGCCTTTTTCTAACAAAGGCTTTTAATGCACATTAAAATTTAAAGGCTTGTTTAAGCTCCTCCTGGCTTTTAAATGTCCGTGTACTCAAGGAAACCAACTGAGTTATTTTTTTTTTTCCTTCAGGGCAGAAGTGGTGCTTGGAAGTATAATAAAAAAGAAAGGATGGAGGTAATCAAATAGTTTTAATTTTCTCTCACCCCCATTTTTGTTCTGTTACTGCTATAGTTTCTAACTTTGTAAGAATGAAATATTAATGGACAGAAGAATGTCTTCCTTTTTGTCCATCGCTAATGTTGAGGAAGAGCGAGTGAATAATTAATAGTTATGTGACTTTAGGGACAATCACCTTATCAGGACCATACAAGCATTTTGTGGTTAGACTTTTATAGGTTATTCATATTCATTATTTTGATGCAGCCCTGTATCCTTTACAGTGACTGGTCACATGTCTTACAGGTAGCTCAGTTTACAGCAATGATAGAAACTTTCAGTAAAGGAAGAAAAAAAAAAATTGCTAAATAATCTACCTTATATAGTTATCACTCGCCCTCCGACTATAAAACTTTGCCGCCCAATCTGTACAATTTACACCAGCCTTGACCGTTAACCTGGTGACATTTTTGATAGAAAATTGGAATAGATAGATAGATAGATAGATACTTTATTAATCCCAAGGGGAAATTCACATAATCCAGCAGCAGTATACTGATACAAAAAACAATATTAAATTAAAGAGTAATAAAAATGCATGTAAAAACAGACAATAACTTTGAATAATGTTAGCATATATTACCCCGGGTGGAATTGAAGAGTCGCATGGTGTGGGGGAGGAACGATCTCCTCAGTCTGTCAGTGGAGCAAGACAGTGACAAAAGTCTGTCACTGAAGCTACTCCTCTGCCTGGAGATGACACTATTAAGTGGATGCAGTGGATTCTTCATGATTGACAGGAGTTTGCTTAGTGCCCGTCGCTCTGCTACAGATGTTAAACTGTCCAGCTTTATTCCTACAATAGAGCCTGCCTTCTTAACAAGTTTGTCCAGGCGCGAGACATCCTTCTTCTTTATACTGCCTCCCCAGCACACAACCACGTAGAAGAGGGCACTCGCCACAACCGTCTGGTAGAACATCTGCAGCATCTTATTGCAGATGTTGAAGGACGCCAACCTTCCAAGTATATTCGGCTCTGACCTTTCTTACACAGAGCATCAGTATTGGCAGTCCAGTCCAATTTTTCATCCAGCTGCACTCCCAGGTATTTATAGGTCTGTACCCTCTGCACACAGTCTCCTCTGATGATCACAAGGTCCATGAGGGGCCTGGGCCTCCTAAAATCCACCACCAGTTCCTTGGTCTTGCTGGTGTTCAGGTGTAAGTGGTTTGAGTCGAACCATTTAAAAAAGTCCTTGATTAGCTTCCTGTACTCCTCCTCCTGCCCACTCTTGATGCAGCGCACAATAGCAATGTCATCAGCGAACCTTTGCACGTGGCAGGACTCTTAGTTGTATTGGAAGTCCAATGTATATAAGCTGAAAAGGACCGGAAAAAAGTACAGTCCCCTGCGGCGCTCCTGTGTTGCTGACCACAATGTCAGACCTGCAGTTCCCAAGATGCACATACTGAGGTCTGTCTGTAAGATAGTCCACGATCTATGCCACAAGGTGTGAGTCTACTTCCATCTCAGTCAGCTTGTCCCTAAGGAGCAGAGGTTGGATGGTGTTGAAGAATAGAAATGGGATATAATAATAAAATGATCGTTTTTTTTTTTTTTGTGTACTTTTTTTGCAGGAGATCCAGCTTGGTCATCACAACAAAAATCTTCTGGGGTGGAAAGTACGTCTTTTGAAATAAATATATAAATCTTAAATTGCATATATATTAAGGCACAGTTTTAATCTCTTAGGAGCAGCAGTGCAGTCTATTTATTACTAACAAATACCTGGAAGACTTTGTGCCTCAGGGACTAGTATGGAAAAGCTGATATTTCTTATCAAGTATTCATAAAAATAGTAGAGGAAACACAGATATGCCATTTGCAATGCTTGACTAAGAAAAAAAACAAGCAAAGTAATCCAACATTTGCAGAATATGCAGGATTGTGGATAAATGTCATATGTCATATAATGAAAATGTGACATTGTTTAATGGATTGAGTTATTTCACATTATTTTGACTTAACTGAAGTTTTTGTGACACTTTCTCACTATTAAGGTCTCTCATTTTGTTTCAGTTCTGTTGACATAAAAAAACACACAAACAGACACCAGTATTTTGTGCAGCTTATACTGGCAACATCAGTTGCTAGGCAAGACATAGCCCTGGACAGGGAACCTTCCCAATTTCAAAGTCGCTTATTTCCATTCAGGGTCATGGGTGTCTGGAGTCTGTACCAGCAGCACTGACCTCAAACCAAAAAAAAAAAATATAAGTAACTAACATGACCATCTCAATCTTATAATAGTAGCATTAAACGTAGTGCAAGTTTGGTTCAAATTATAATATTCGTGACTTTCCTAATTATGTTTTGCTTTGTAATTTTTCTTAATTATTATAGTAGTAACTGAATAATCTGTATGGTGACAGAGAACAGCATTGAAAAAAAATAGTTCTGATAAAATCTTTATGGAAGACAAGTAATTATAATAACCACCAGTGTATTCTGTGAGTTTTGTGTAACAGTAATAAAACTTAAAGAGAGAGGTAAAAACTCTGGGTGAAATTAATGAAACCAGGTTAAAAATAGATTGTGGAAAACAAAATTGGTTTCTTTCTAAAGAGTATAATGTCACAACAATTACTTCAGTTTTGTTCACATTACCCTGTACATTAAAATCAATACATTCACATAAACTTATCAGCATGCATCTTAAAAATCTGTGGCCTCTTGTTAAGTTGCTATTTAAATTTGATACATGTTAAGGGAAAAAAACAAACAGATTAGAAAATCCCCACATTGCTGACCGCTAGATACCCAGTTCCAATCCAGTTGTACTATAAGCATTTATTGATCTTGGAACTAGATGATCCATATTTAAGTAATGCAGTGAATTCTTATTGAGTGAAATATGAAAAGCTTCTTAGCTACAATGTGGAGAGAAAGGCAATAGGAAAAATCTAAAAGAAGGTGGTTGGGAAGGAGGAAAAAATAGTGTAACTCCACATGTCTTAAGGACGCATCTTAGCTGATGGTGAAAGAAAAAAAGAAAAAACATTGAAAATGTAGAACTTGAACTGCAGTGACTAGAACATTCTAAGCCTCAAATCACCAAAAATATATTCAAGTACCCTAATGGGTACAGGAGTGTTAACTAATAGTAAAGTCCTCATTTTTAATGATTTGAGTGTGTGATTGACAACCTTTTAACACAGCACCACATCCCAAGAACATAAGAAAAAAAGAGGACCAAACTTGGGAAGTTGTGACACCAATTTCTATAGAGGGAAAATAAACAAAAGGCAGTGAGTTGGAGAAGACCAAAACAAGTCTTATGGAGAGCTAGGATGGAAGGTTAGTGGGTGGATCAGTATAGCTGCAGATTGAACAGAGGACGAAATGATATTATTTCACCTCCAGTAAGGCCAACCATGTCATATGGTCCAATGGTGAGGAAAATCAGGCAGTAATCTGAACAAACTGTGTTTTAGAAAAAGTCACCAAGGCAAGTTTAATTCAGTGATCCGTTTTGTACATGAAATCGCAACATTTAGCATTTGCAAAAGTGACTTAGATAACTGATTACAAAAAAGAGAGAGATGCTTTAAACAAGAATAAAAAATATTAAACTGTATCTCACCCATTTACCTTTCTTTCTACCTAAATCTACTGCTACAGAGCCATGTACAGCTTCAGGTGAAAGGTCTAAATGCATCTAAAAGTAACATTACTCTAGACTGGGGCACGCAGCACATGATTATGGTACTTGGATAATGATGGGGGAGCTTTTACATTTTTTTTTAATTTTATTGATTTTATTGAAATCACACAACATTCCATACAAATAATCAATTTTACAAAAATAGGATTTTTAAAAATAAAATAAACAGTGGATGTTGGCAATTAGAGGGAGAGGTAGAGGAAGTAGGTGTAATTTAGAAAGAGATACTGTAAATGGCCTGCATTCCAATAGAGACCTGCAGGAATTTTAGAAGGACGGTGTGTGCCATCATAGGGCACTGTAGAAGATTGTGCACCATAGAGGGACTATTTGAAACAAGTACACACTACAACTGGACATTGTCCATGAATATCAGTCCCAGACTTTGATGAATGTGTGCACTCACTGGAGCTGCACGGCAACTCTGAAACCTCTGGCAAGCTAAACAGGATTGAGAAACGCAGCCTGTCAACTTTAAACTCCACCCCATGAGATACGTTTATTAAAAAGCAAGATAAATGTGCCTTCCTGGTGCACAGGTGAACAGCTGAAGTTGTAATAAATCTAATTTCATAGTTCACATGCAACATTAATATAATTCTTAATTTCATAATCCTGCAGACTGGAAAAATATTACATATACAAAGGAAAATGCAATGAAGCATAGAAAGAGTTGGAGAAATAGTGATCTGCACTTTGCCATCTACCAGTGTACATTACACCAGATTATATTAGTATTATTCACTTTTTCAATAATGATTTGCAGTATGAAACATAAGTGAATGCAGCTACCCAATTCAATTAATTTTACTTATCAAGAAAAAAACACCCAGATGAAATATTGATGAAATATTAAATGGAAAATCAAGGTTACACACAAACACACATAATACTTTAGAAAGTAAAACAGACAAAAAACTAATTCTAAACAAATATATAAATGTAGAAATACATTATAATAATGTATATTAACCTCAGCATATAAATTAAAATAAGCATGCAATTAATATTTATTTGTTTCTAAACTTGATCTGTTTTAAATGTATGTTTCTAAACTTGATGAGGTGCATGGTAGTCAACAGTACATCTCTGTTTAAAAAAAGTTAACATTTCAAACAGAATTGAACCTGTTGTTTACTAAAAATGTTTTAATCATAGCATTCCTACTGTTATTTATTTACATGAAATATGTTAAAATAGAACTCTTATAAGATCCAAGAAATAAAAATACTGTACCTTCATGTTTAAAAACATTGGTAAAAAAGTATACTTTCAATTAATACATTTCAGCACTTTATTCTTTGAAATTTAGTAATAATGAATACAAACTACATTTTTTACCATGTACTATATCTTAATTTTGATGTATATAGACATTGTTTGCCCCATTTGAGTTGTATATTGTGTACTATAAAGTAGGCAGCACTTTTAATATCAAATCTACTTCACAAGAAGTACTTTCCTTCAATTGCAAACAATATAAAAGTTAAGCCACACAATTACTAAAAATATATGATCATATACCTGTTGCAATTGACAAATCCTGGTAATCTTTACAATGTACAAGTTGTCATGGCTCATTCTTAAGAGTGCTGTTGAGTTTGTCATCGTCTGAGCATAAAAGTTGTGATGTTTTCTATTTTTCTTTCCTTGAGAACAGAATCACATTTTTGTCGGATAAAAGAAGATCATCAACATGACAGCGGACGATTCCTTATGTTTGTCTGCATTTTTATGTCTTATTGGCTTTTTTAATGGAACGTTAGACTGAAAATGTTATCAGTACTATCATAATTTTTCAAATACCACTTCTTATTTTAAGCAGTTGTCTTTCTCTCTCTCTTACTGCTCAGTTTCCTGGACATGACAGACAGCATTGTGTTCTTTCTTACCCTTACTAGATGTACACAGTCATATTCTGCTCTGGCACTTTTACCACATTTTCCAACTCTAATAAAACTCTCTGCTCCCACGCTGGATAATAAATACCAGTAATCAGAAGCACACATGGTCATTTGAAGCTTTGATAGCTTCACGTTTGTTCTTTTTACTGCCAAAGCCTCTGAGTATTTCCTGACCACAAAATCTTCTTCAGCAGCCATCAAACACTTAGGTTCCTAGATTACTTGCAAAGTAAATAATGGGAAATGCAAATATTGAAGAAACATCCCCAAAAAGAAGAAATGCTTTGATAACTTGCTAACACTTCACAATATAGGCTCATACACAAAACCATAACTACTTACACTCGCACATTCATAAATATAGGTACAATTGGGTTAGTCATTGTAGTATAATGGCAGATTCTTTTAAAATTTAGATTTTTTGTTATTTATAACCAGTCATTTAACAACAATAGTTTTTATAATTGTTCTCTTTTTCTTCCACTCAGGGCAGAAACTGAACGAGGACTGTCAAGAAAACATATAATAGAAGGTAGGACACTTCTCATTTCCTTTACCTCACTAAGTCATAAATCATTCTGTCCAATCTTCTTTGTAGTATCTACTATGATTCCATTGATCAAGAGTGTAAAAACCTGTTTGTCTGAAGACCAGGAAATAAACCTATAAAATGTGCACATTAGTAACTAAACAGTTGATGAAATATTTTAGAATTATCTGTACTACAGTATTAATTTCACCTAAAACGTGATTTGAATCTCATCAAAGCCCTTGATAAAGACAGTTGGAGTAAATAAATTATACTCAAAAGCTACTTTTGCATGTCAAAATTTAACATATTCTTCGACTTTGTTGGAAGTATATGTGAACCTTTGGTCAAATCACCAGTATTAATAAACCCCAATAAATGAAATTACATTGAGATCCAACTTTGATGAGGCCTTTCCGTATAAAGCAAAACACAAACTTTGGGTGTCGCAATAAAAGTATAATCTTCACATTGCAGGACTGTGGAGCTGAATCATGCCTTGATGAAAATAAACGTGTAAGTTATCCAGACCAAGAGGTGACTCTGCTAAAGAGACATAAATATTTGCAGAACCTTTGGTGTGGTTTTTGAGCTTTGGTTGCTGTTTTCAAGGCAGACATTTTACAAATAGCAATAATGTACAAAATTGCTACTCTGCTTATGAGTTACTGGGTAGATAATCTGACCCAGGAAGTCTCAAAAATACCAGTGTACAGACTAAGGTTCTGTGGGCCTGTGTTACATTGGATAATTTCAGTGTTCATATTTTAACACTGCCATGTAGGACAAAGCATTTCTCTCCTTTCTCTGTAATGGCCTATGAGACTTAAAGTGGCAAACCTGAACTGTAGGCCCCCTTCACTCACACTTTACAATTAACTTCAGTCAAAATGTGAGTTCTTTTTGAAACTTGTACACTGGGCCTCATTTTGGAATCCTACATCTACATCTGTTTCTGATATGATTACATTAATCACAATTGACTGTTACTGGTGCCTATATCTCCAGGGTCAGTTATGTACCATTTTCCTTCCTGAGGCCTCATGTATAACAACTTGCTTGGATTCCATACAAAAGATTTACTTATGGTTGAAGGGCAAAAACATGATATGCACAAAACAAATTTATAATCAAAGTTATAAAACCATACGTATGTCACATACCATGGCAAGTTCCTGTTAAATTTCAAATCAACTTAAAATTATGTGCTTGTGTACGTGCTTTTAGCCCATCCCTGTTACTTCCTGTCAGTAATCATAATAGGGTGTAAAAGCACCTATTTTGAATATTCATGATCTGATCACCATCTAAATTTGGCAGTAATGCACCAAAGAAAGTAAAAACCCTCAGTAAAGAGAGGAAGAAGGAGAAGTGATTTCTTTACTACAAACCACAGGAGAATGCAGAAAATGAAACTTCAGTGAATGTGAATTTAAGATATTAATGACTAAAGTGAACCAAAAAACATTCTTCTTGATTGTCCCTCTGCAGGAGTCACAAATAAAAGAAAAACACAAGAGTAGGACCAAGTGACAGCAGCTGAATGGAAAAAGCAATAGCAATATGCCATTATGCAGTGCCCATACCGCTGTCAGTACCTTGCTTATGACACAGGCTATATGTACAAAACTCCAAGATATTGAGAACATTTAAAATCATTTTGACCAGTAAATGTCAATGTTACAATACATACAATTCTCTTTACATTCTATGTACAACATCCAAACATGCTATTACAATGCGGCAAACCTTTGTACAGCTGTACAGCAGTGTACTGCCCAACAAATCCAAATACTGCCATCTACGTTTTAATGAACCAGTAGTCCATTTTGTCATCAATCACATGAAGTAATAACTTTCATTATATTTTCTCTCCTTTGGTGTGTCCACTATCACTTGAAAGAAAAATTATACCAGTTGTCCGTAATATATTTACAGTCCTATAGATTAGCTTACTTACCAAGAGACCAACCATCAAACTCAGCATGACCTTGATGTCTGTTTCTCACACTGCTATTTGATAAAATAAAGGAACCATGGGTTGAACCAGGCCAGCTCACAACAATGTTAGTCAGACACATTGCATTACATATTATCTATACTATTAAAAGGCAAAGCCCTCACTGACTCACTCACTCACTCACTCATCACTAATTCTCCAACTTCCCGTGTAGGTAGAAGGCTGAAATTTGGCAGGCTTATTCCTTACAGCTTACTTACAAAAGTTAAGCAGGTTTCATTTCGAAATTCTACACGTAACGGTCGAAAACGGTTGACAACGTCCGCCATGTTGAATTTTCTTATTTATGGCCCCATCTTCACGAAATTTGGTAGGCGGCTTCCCTGCGCTAACCGAAACCGATGTATGTACTTATTTCGATGGTATGACGCCACTGTCGGCCACCATATTGAACTTTCCAACGTCACTAATTCTACAGCTTCCCGTGTAGGTAGAAGGCTGACCCCATCTTCACGAAATTTGGTAGGCGGCTTCCCTGCGCTAACCGAAACTGATGTACATACTTATTTCGTTGGTATGACGCCACTGTTGGCCGCCATATTGAACTTTCCAACGTCACTAATTCTCTAACTTCCCGTGTAGGTAGAAGGCTGAAATTTGGCATGCTCATTCCTTACAGCTTACTTACAAAAGTTAAGCAGGTTTCATTTCGAAATTCTACGCATAACGGTCGACAACGTCCGCCATGTTGAACTTTCTTATTTATGGCCCAATCTCCACGAAATTTGGTAGGCGGCTTCCCTGCACTAACCGAAACCAATGTACGTACTTATTTTGGTGGTATGATGCCACTGTCAGTCCCCATATTGAACTTTCCAGTGTCACTAATTCTCCAACTTCCCGTATAGGTAGAAGGCTGAAATTTGGCAGGCTCATTCCTTACAGCTTACTTACAAAAGTTAAGCAAGTTTCATTTCGAAATTCTACACGTAATGGTCATAACGGTCAACAACATTCGCCATGTTGAACTTTTTTATTTATGGCCCCATCTTCACGAAATTTGGTAGGTGGCTTCCCTACGCTAACCAAAACCGATGTACATACTTATTTCAGTGGTATGATGCCACTGTCGGCCACCATATTGAACTTTCCAATGTCACTAATTCTCCAACTTCCCGTGTAGGTAGAAGGCTGAAATTTGGCAGGCTCATTCCTTACAGCTTTCTTATAAAAGTTAAGCAGGTTTCATTTCGAAATTCTACTGAACTTTTCAACAGTCTTTGTTACTTATGGGCCCATCTTCACGAAATTTGGTACACGGGTTCCCAACACTAACTGAATCCTAATTTCGTACATATATATGTCCATAGCCTGCAGCTCGGTCACCGTGTGAGGCAGCATTGGGTCCCCCATCCCAACGCCTCCCACGTTGTTGGCTGCCTGCCTATATAAGGCCGTCCGTCGCTCCGGTCTCTGCATTCCTTTCCTTGCTTCGCCACGGGATTCACGTCTCCCTGCTGATAACTACAGCCTTTTTATTTAATCCACGGCTTCTCCGTTGTTTTATTGTTCGTTTATTACGATTATAGTTATTGTGTAGGTATTTTAGACTTACTTTACATTGCTGAGGTGCCCATTTCCTTTATCATTCCAACCGTACCCCCATTAACATGTCTATCGAGGTGATCACCATCGATCAAAGCACTGTCACTTACTGAGTGGTTTCCATGCCCGGAGATGGCACCTACCTTTTCCTTTCTCTTTGTTACATATTGCACGGCCATATCAGGCTCACTCTTGATATCCGGAGGAACATTGTGTCTTATGTATTGATTGACTGGGACAGGATCAAGGTGTGGACTGATGACGGTACAGGAGATAATTATACTACACAGGAGCACTATAAGAGCGAAATGCTTAAGCCCTTCACCTATGGTTCTGCATGTGAGTTGATGGCTGCCGCTGAATTGTTTTGTTGTCGCTTTCAAGTGTACCGAAATGGCCAAATATTTTACACCTTTTGACAATCGCCAATGCCTCTTAAACATCTTAAATTCACAGGTGACGATTTCAGTAGTGGACATTTTGATGTTTATGAATGTTTAAACTCTCAAAAGCTGGATGTGAAGTTATCGATGAAAC
This sequence comes from Polypterus bichir lapradei, assembly GCA_026402145.1. Lineage (NCBI taxonomy): Eukaryota > Metazoa > Chordata > Cladistia > Polypteriformes > Polypteridae > Polypterus > Polypterus bichir. Next base: position 8,055,625 of record JANRMT010062815.1, on the reverse strand, counting down.
CGGTTGTATGCTTACAACGCTTGACAGAATGTCACTTCAACACAAGTCCTGCAAATACTGTCGTAATTGAAACAAACCATGAAACTCAAACCGATTATGACAGCAGCAATCCAAGCTGTGAGATTTGAAACAAGATTACTGTTCACATGGCCAACTGTACGTTGCATGCTCAAGAGTAAGCTCAGCGCACAGCTTGGTCATATTACAACCGGAGGGCCGAACTCACAATGTGGTATACAAAGAGATCCTTAACAAATAATTATTGGCATATTTTCCCTCAGTTTAAAAAGGTTTAATTTTCTTCTTAATAAAAATTTTAATGTAGTACTTTTCCGCTGTGAAGTGCGGGTATTTTGCTAGTTTGTATATAAATTGAATGAAGGCACTTTCTGTTTACAAAAGCTATTAAAACTGTGACGGTGCATCTATTGCTACATACAGTGGTGTGAAAAACTATTTGCCCCCTTCCTGATTTCTTATTCTTTTGCATGTTTGTCACACAAAATGTTTCTGATCATCAAACACATTTAGCCATTAGTCAAATATAACACAAGTAAACACAAAATGCAGTTTGTAAATGGTGGTTTTTATTATTTAGGGAGAAAAAAAAATCCAAACCTACATGGCCCTGTGTGAAAAAGTAATTGCCCCCTGAACCTCATAACTGATTGGGCCACCCTTAGCAGCAATAACTGCAATCAAGCGTTTGCAATAACTTGCAATGAGTCTTTTACAGCGCTCTGGAGGAATTTTGGCCCACTCATCTTTGCAGAATTGTTGTAATTCAGCTTTATTTGAGGGTTTTCTAGCATGAACCGCCTTTTTAAGGTCATGCCATAGCATTTCAATTGGATTCAGGTCAGGACTTTGACTAGGCCACTACAAAGTCTTCATTTTGTTTTTCTTCAGCCATTCAGAGGTTGATTTGCTGGTGTGTTTTGGGTCATTGTCCTGTTGCAGCACCCAAGATCGCTTCAGCTTGAGTTGACGAACAGATGGCCGGACATTCTCCTTCAGGATTTTTTGGTATACAGTAGAATTCATGGTTCCATCTATCACAGCAAGCCTTCCAGGTCCTGAAGCAGCAAAACAACCCCAGACCATCACACTACCACCACCATATTTTACTGTTGGTATGATGTTCTTTTTCTGAAATGCTGTGTTCCTTTTACGCCAGATGTAACAGGACATTTGCCTTCCAAAAAGTTCAACTTTTGTCTCATCAGTCCACAAGGTATTTTCCCAAAAGTCTTGGCAATCATTGAGATGTTTCTTAGCAAAATTGAGACGAGCCCTAATGTTCTTTTTGCTTAACAGTGGTTTGCGTCTTGGAAATCTGCCATGCAGGCCGTTTTTGCCCAGTCTCTTTCTTATGGTGGAGTCGTGAACACTGACCTTAATTGAGGCAAGTGAGGCCTGCAGTTCTTTAGACGTTGTCCTGGGGTCTTTTGTGACCTCTCGGATGAGTCGTCTCTGCGCTCTTGGGGTAATTTTGGTCGGCCGGCCACTCCTGGGAAGGTTCACCACTGTTCCATGTTTTTGCCATTTGTGGATAATGGCTCTCACTGTGGTTCGCTGGAGTCCCAAAGCTTTAGAAATGGCTTTATAACCTTTACCAGACTGATAGATCTCAATTACTTCTGTTCTCATTTGTTCCTGAATTTCTTTGGATCTTGGCATGATGTCTAGCTTTTGAGGTGCTTTTGGTCTACTTCTCTGTGTCAGGCAGCTCCTATTTAAGTGATTTCTTGATTGAAACAGGTGTGGCAGTAATCAGGCCTGGGGGTAGCTACGGAAATTGAACTCAGGTGTGACACACCACAGTTAGGTTATTTTTTAACAAGGGGGCAATTACTTTTTCACACAGGGCCATGTAGGTTTGGATTTTTTTTCTCCCTAAATAATAAAAACCATCATTTAAAAACTGCATTTTGTGTTTACTTGTGTTATATTTGACTAATGGTTACATGTGTTTGATGATCAGAAACATTTTGTGTGACAAACTTGCAAAAGAATAAGAAATCAGGAAGGGGCAAATAGTTTTTCACACCACTGTATGTAAAAATGTACAGTCATAAGTGACTATTACATTAGAAAAATCACCCTTTGATATCAACTTGCTCTCCCTGATCGTAAGGTAATTGTATGTCTTAATTAGCATCTTAATCATACCTTCATATACAGATGGCATGACACTACTCAGGGATGACTGTGAGTCAACCAGTTCACACTGAAAAGCACTTGTTGCCAAATACTCCACGGTTGTTAAAACCTGTAGCAGAACAGGGCTTGTATGATTTCTGCATGGTGGTCTCTGTAATGTAGATTTTATTTCAACACTCAACTCCAGGATGACAGCTCTATGAAGCTTAAAACAGCTTATAAGCAAGTCATTATCATGAGCCAAAAATAATCGTGATCCCTGCAAATTTACTCCTTTCTTAGTATGCAATTGACGATATCATCCAAAAAGATCTAATGCTTCCATTGCCATTTGTTGACAAACAATTCAGAGTATATCCTTTTTATAGACCTGATGGATAGCTAACACACTAAGGCAATAAACATTAAGTGTATGGATTAGGCATTATTACCAACACTGAAGACAGCCTTATTGAGAGAACGTGTCAACTGTGATATAAGTAGTGAAATAAATATCTGAATGTGACTGATGCCTCAATGAAACGTGAAACAAAATGAGATTTTCTGTTCACTTTATTGTCTAGCCAGTTGGAGGCACTCCAATTTCATGTTTTATAAACCACAACTTTGCATAAGAAATGGCTTATTCACATTTCTGCGTATAAACAGTTTATACATAAGGCCCCTGCTCAGTGAGCAAAATAATCAGAACTAACCTTTGTCAAACTTGATGGACAAAAATTTGCACCAGTTATCAGCTGAAAGGTTTGGTTTATTTTGCCCAAGAAATCAATGGAAAATGTTCACTCGTTCTTTTATAACCAACCTTCAGCACTAGTTACCTGCTGTCTGCCCACTTTCTACAAAAGAAAAAGACTGATTTTATCTACTGCTGTATATCAGGAACACTTGTCTAGGACATGGCCCATAACAAAGGCTGGAGCAACCCTTCTACTACAAAGGCTAATCTAATGCAGGACTGCAGATGCAGAAGACGTTACATTGAGTGCATCCTTGCTAAAGGACAGTAAGGTGCATAAGCAGGAGAGACTGTACATAAAAGCAGAAGACTCATCTCACTGAAGACTAAAGATGACTGATCACCACCTCTTAGCAGGCTTATTTTATGCTAGCACATCCCAAAGACTGTGCAGTGATGCAGTTTAGTCAGCAACAATAAGACGCAACCAAAGCCCAGAGAAAAAAGTATCTGAACAATGAACAATAAAGTGCACTCAGCAATCTTCCACATATTTCAGAAAAGGGATTTTTAATGGGCCCTAAAGGAAATAAAGATAAAGCATTGACTCCACTTTTTGATAGGACAGGAACCAAATAAACAATAAGTACAGTTCTGCTTTATACTTCAGTCCAGAGGCTGATGCTGTAACTTCGTAGTTTGGGTAAAGCCAGCAAATGAACTTACAAGTGCGTTTCTAGCCATTGGTATTACTGTAACTAAAAGCAATAATCTTTGTGAAAATAATCTTTGTGAAAGGCACAGTTTTAACATTTATACATTTCTCTTCCTAAATGTAATAGAGAAACAAACTTGAATTCCATCAGTTCACAGCAGCTGCCATCACACTGTTATGTAGCAGTTTCAAACAGTGTGTGCCACATGCATACACATCTTGTTAGAAAAACCTTGATTCCACTATCAGAGCAGGCAGACTTGTAACTAGAAAAAAGGTGATCCATCTAACCAGCTAAAACACTAGAACTCTTAAAGTTTACTGAAATGTTGGTCTTAAGTGAATGTTTTCTTGGATATCTATTTACATAAGAATTAAGAAGGGCAGATGTAATTCATAGTTTTGCCCCCTTTTATGGATAAAAGTAAAAGCAAACCATGCTAACTTTTATTTATGTGTTGTATGGTTTATTTCTTGTTCTGTCTGTATATGTATTGTAAAAGATAGCCCGGCCATAGACAGACACGACACCAGATGCCTGCAACACACGGTTTATTTTCAGCACATCACACAACAAAACAACAGTGCACAAATCCCCACACTAACTCAGTCCTTATTCCTTCAGCCGCCTTCACTCCTCTCTCGCAAGCTCCGTCCTCTTCCACCCGACTCTGGCTCTCCGAATGGAGTGAGGTGGCCCCTTTTATAACGCACCCAGATGTGCTCCTGATGATCTCCCTGCGGCACGTCCTGGTGTGGCGGAAGTGCTGCAGGGGCACCCGGAAGCACTCCGGGTCTACCTGACTCCTGGCTGTCCTCCAGGGCTTCAGGACCATCCAGGCGCCCCCAGGTGGTGGCAATGGGTCCCGACAGGGTTGAGCTCCCCAGCTTCTTCTCTGTGGCCCTGATAGAATCCAGGGGGGCTGCCCTCTTACACCCAGGGAAAAACAGTGCCCCTCTCTTAGTCCGACCTTCTTCCAGGCATCCCGTTGGGGCAAGATCCCTGGTCGTCTGCCACAGCATATATCTATCACCTAATAATGTTATGTTATTAATAAACTGTATTATTTAATGTAATGTGTTCAGAATGTTTGCTTTGTTTATCACTATCTCTGAACCATAAAGAAACAAAATGAATGCTGAACTGTGTACATCTTCATGAATTTATGACTTTGTTCATAAATTTAAACAAACTTTCCCGTAGTTCTAGTGAAACACTGATAGTATTGGTATGAATTGCAAAATATGAAGGCGAAAATCACTGCAGTCCAAAAACACCATAGCTGGCTCTCTCAAGTTTGCAACAGACAACTTTTTTTATTCCAGACCATTATTGTGCAAAAATGGTAAGCGAGCATTTAGAAGGAGTTGCCATTAATGAAAAGCGGTCTTTTTGGCAAGAAAGAAACTCTGCACTCCAACAAAAGAACCCACTTCTAGCTATAAAGCATACTGGTGGGTTTATAAAGGTTTGAGTTTGTCTGAATTGGCAAGCTGCAGCAGCAATCTTCTGTGGGGCTTACTAGCAAATCATGTAAGAGAATGTATGCATATCTATTGATGGCCTAAAACTTAACAGAGTATGAGTCATGCAGCATGATGACAAAACTAAATGCACACGTAACTACTGCAGAATGACTAAGTCAGAAGATATTTTGCTTTTGTGAATTGCCAAGGCAAAGCATTGACCTCAGCCACCTGATACAGTATGTAACATAACCTAAAAACAGTTCATTCAAAACAGTCAAGAAAGTAAATCAGTTGAAGTAGCCCAGTAAAGAACTCTGAGCTCGAATGTTGCAGAGCTGATGAGCAGGATTAATCGATGGAGAAAGCAAACATGCTACACTCACCACTACTGCTATAGGAAGTAAAAGTAGTTGTGAAATTAAGAGTCACTCACCCTTTTCGATAAAACCATGGTTGTTAGATCATTGTATCAAATTAATTCATTATATAGTACATTTTTGTTTGTTCATAGAAAAATCATAATACAGACAAATTTAAAAGATTTATCTCCATCTCCATGTAATTTCATTCCATACCTTTATTGAGATAGCAAGGCTAAGTTTAGACTTTGGAGAGGAGAAGCAGACCTTGTTTCTTCTGGTTTGTTCACATGGCATCTGTTTTTCTTGTTTTGCAGGCCTAAGGGCATCATTAGAGCGTCTACAGTTGGAGTATGTCGATGTGGTTTTTGCCAACAGGCCTGATCCCAACACTCCTATGGAAGGTAGGCTTAGCAATACAAGATAATGATTACCAAATCACTTTTTGGATTGTCAGTATCCATTTTCATGTTAGCATTCATATCCATTTATCTTGTCTTTTCTTTTTGAACTGTCCACTTTGGAATGTAGGACAAAGGTTGAGGTCAGCATTTGTAAAATGAGTGTAGCTGAACTTAAAAGTAGATATGAAGTAGCATTCAGAGAGCTAACCCTTACAATATTAACAATTTGGCATTTCTAGAAATGCCAGTTTGATTGTCCCATGTACCTAGTCTGTGGTGATACTAATACATGACAGATAAATAAAAGATGGAGGTTGATGAGGAATAGTTTTTGTGTTATAGTAAAGCATTTCACAAAAGCAAGCTTATAGCTTCTTGGTAAATTATAAAGAACCTCAGCAGCGCTTAAAATAAGTTGCATCTATTAACAGTTTGGGAGCTTTGGGGCAAAAATTTCTGTGGTCTTCAGGTAGTTTCAATAGAGTTTCCTTGGTAATTAGGTCAGTTATAGTTCATAATAGGATACTTATGATTCAAGGCCATTGGCATGGTGATGTTACATTTTATGCACTTCTTTGGGTGTTCCACTGACCACTTGTAACACAGTTGCCATAAGAATGACACCCTGTCTCTGGCATTGTGGAAAATGTGATCCCAGCTGATTAGGTATCCTAAACTGTAGAACTGGAGTTCATACTACTGTACAGGTCTCACATTTTACAGTAAAGCAGATATCTATCCCACCGATTAGATCCTCTATATAGATTTATTTTGTAACCCTTTTCCATAGTTTAATATTAAAATCTCAAGTCTGCTATCTGAATATGATCAATTCAAGGCACCATTCCACAGTTTCTTATGTAGAGAAGAAGCCCATTGGAATCTGAATAGAAGATCACTGGGAACTGTGAAATTTGTAAATAAAGGATATGAGGTTAATTAGCCGATAAGTTTAAGTCACATTTGAAGCAGTAAACGGTTCTTTTTGTGAATCTCTTTCTTGTCACCAGGAGACCCATTTAGTACATCAAAGTCCAGAACATTCATCATCGAAGGTACACAGTACCCTCAATCCAAGCATTGCCCCTCCTGTTTCTGAGGCATTTTATGGCATTAACCTTATTTCTTGTGTTTCTGTATTATTTACCTTCTTCACTAAGACTTTTAAATGATAATGATATGAATTTATGAAAACCATAAAATGCTTTAAAATTCTATTCTTTTTCTAACATCTTGCAAGTAAAATTTAGTCAGGAATTCAAAGTAACCCAAAGTCTTTAACAAACAATGTAGTAAAGGTGCTAATTTTTAAACAATTTGCAACATTCTTTGCTATTCCATTCATTTCTCATTATTTTAATCCATTTGTATATAACATTCCCAATGCTACTTAATCCAATTCAGAGTCATGGGGTTAAACCATTTGTATTACTTTGAGTCATTATCTTTTAATGCCTTTATTTAATTGCAGTGTATGAAATTCTTCAGTTACCTACCTGCCTATAAAGTTAAAAAAAAATAAAATAAAATATAACCAGTGGTATCCCATCATTTGAAAGCCCTCTAACCTTCGTCCTTAATTCATTCATTTTTCCATATTCTGAATTTATTTCCTTTAGCTGGTACTGCAAAGTCCAGCCATTTTGGGTTAAACATGAGCATCACATTCAAGCACACACGGTGTTTATTTATTTATTGACAGATTTCGTGAACTACAGTGCCTTGAAAAATATTCAACCCAAACCTGTTCTTTATTTTGCTTTTTCTAATTTCAACTTTAAAAATAGATAATACATAAAAATAGATACAGTCTAGAAAATTATGCAAAACATGTCATGTTAAATGCAAAGCACCAAAAACTTCCAACATTTTAAAGAAAATGAAAAATTGAAAACAACATTTTAAAGAGTTTTCATCCACATGGCAATTTGATGTAAACAGATTTAATCTCAAAAATGCTATATAATATGTTACCTCACAAAATTAGTCGCACAGTGTGTTGATGGGACTCTGCCAGGGTGTGTAATTAGTGGAGGAGCTGATTGAGATTAATCTGTGAGGATAAATACTGCCCTTCAACTAACCCCCGACAACCCCACCCCCCCCAAATAAACGAACCGCCCCTCCAAGCTTTGTATAATTCCATACTATGGCAGAGACCTAAAAGAAAGCTTCAGAATGAATACAAAGAGAGTTAGGGATCTATTTATAGAGAAGCACACGAACAACCCTCAGAGCTCAGTGCTTTCTATTGTCCAGAAGTGGGGACAAATATGAAACTGCTACACTGTCTAGATCTAGCCTTTCCTCTAAATTTATCTCAGACACCAAGGACACTTCTTAAGGAAGCAACTGAAAAAAAAACATTTAATGAATGGTCTGCATTGTAAAGGAAAATATGTGGATCACAAACAAAATTCCTCAATGTAATACATCAAAACTCTAAGCTATGACAGTTTTAAATGTGAAGTTATTGATATCTATCTTTTTGAATTGTAGTTTAGTCCTGTTTGATGCTCTCTCTTAATAGTGAATACAGTTTTATTTGTACATCAAATGTATATGATTAATGGGCAGAGTAATTATACCAGAAGTAATGAAAAGATTTCACCAAGCCCAGCACTAAACTAAGAGAAGAATATCCTGTAGTTTCTCATATATTTTCCAATATTTTCAGAAGAAAGAGAGACAGACATACTGACATCAACCTTTTGTTTTGTTTTACTTAAAGCACTTCAGTGTGGAGTTAGTACCGTACTTTTCATTAGTTTTGCTGAAACTAGAATTACTCCTTTCTTTCTTTCTGTGTTGCAGCAGACCGGGAGGCTGCCCATTTCTTATTTTTTGTTCATAATTCTAGCTTAGGAGAAGTCCCTTGTTTTTCTGCACCCCTTTATTAATGGGAGATATTAGTCCTTATGGTGCACTTCTGGATTTTTCTTTCAATATTTAATTGAGTTATTGGCTGACTTTGGTTTGCAGAGATGGAAATACAAGTCATTGATATGATGCTTTCTGTCCTTTCTGGATAAGTAAAGAAACTACCCAGAAATATGTACAAGCCTGTAAGATCAGTTTGCACAACACTTATACTAACTTTTCAAACTGAACCCCATTCTGCCTTTCTATGTGAACTGGCTTGCACTGGTAACACGCTATAATTTTTTTGCAAGATGATGGCTGCTGACTCAGCACCTGTTTGTGAATAATCCCTGCCTGTGCTGTGCCCGTGTTTGGTGGGCAGTTATGTTTAGTTGCATGACCTGCCTGGCTAGTTTCACCTTGGCTGTGTATGTCCTGTATGTCTCCATGTGCTTCCCTTCTTTCTCTTTCCTGTGGCTCTTATTTCACTTGAAGTCAGCAAACTAACTTGACTTGCATGTGTCAAATGCCTCAGCTTTATGCTGCCCAGCACTTAAGACCTCTGGCCAAGCTTGGTGCAATCTAATATTAATTTTGATTAGCCTTGGCATGTTCTTTGATTTTGTGCTTTATTATGATTAGAGTAGAAATGCTGCTATCTCATTCAGAGATCTTTGACTGGATTATTCTCAACCATCCCTGGAGACTTTAATTCAGTGAGGTGGAAGACCATATGTGTGGTACAGTGTTATCACCGGTGAAACATTATGTAGTCAGTATGTTTCCTTATTTCACGTAATAAGATAATCCATCATCCCGACAAGGATCTCAGCAGTGGCCTGCATGTAACAAAAAGGATGAATCAACTGATGTGGACATCTGGATCTATGCTTTACCAAGAGAAGAGAACTGCAGAGTATCCTCCTGCACCTTCAAGTATGCCTTTTCTGGAGAGTGCTCTTTTTAGTTTTTAATCTAAAAATGGGAATAATAAGAAATTAATTTAAAAATTTGCAGGGTTTGTAGTAATGTTTGAGGTTTGCTTACATGAATAGGTCTGGGGCTAGGGATTTGAACCATACCCCAGACTGTGCTTCATCCAGCTGACAGATACAGTCACAGTCTGACGTTTACATACACATAGTGTGAATTCTTTAAAGGTCACTTTATAAACCCTCCACATTTTTTCTACTAACAAATTATAAATTTGGCAAATAATTCAAGACATCTACTTTGTGCAGGGCAAAAGTAGTTTTTTTCCAACAAGGTTCACAGATTATTTAATTTTTTTATTGATTATATGACAATTCCAGTTGGTCACAAGTTTACATACATTTTATTAACTGTACCTTTAAACAGCTTGGAAAAGTATGTCAAGCCTTTAGGCAATTAGCTTCTGGTAGCCAATTAGCCTAATTGGAGTCAACATGTAGATGTATGTTAAGGTCTACTGTCAAACTCACTGCCTCTTTACTTGACATAATGGGAAAATCAAAAGAATTCATTCAAGACCTTTGAAAAAATTTGCGGAGCTCCAAAAATCTGGCTCATCCTTTGGAACAATTTCCAAATGCCTGAAGGTTCCATGTTCATCTGTACAAACAATAATATGCAAGTATAAAAACCATGGGACCACACAGTTGTCATACCACTCAAGAAGGAGATGCATTCTGTCTCCTAGATAAGATCTCCTTTGCCAGGAAAAGTGGAAATCAATCCCAGAACAACAGCAAAGGACCTTGTGACGATGCTGGAGGAAAGAGGTAGACAAGTATCTATATTCACAGTAAAATGAGTCCTATATCGACATAACCTACTCAGCAAGGAAGAAGCCACTGCTCCAAAGCCACCATAAAAATGCTAGACTGCAGTTTGCAATGGCACATGAGGACAGAGACCTTACTTTCTGGAGAATTGTCCTCTGGTCTGATGAATCTAAGATTAAAATGTTTGGCTATAATGACCATTTTTATGTTTGGAGGAAAAAGGGTGAGGTTTGCAAGCCAAAGAACACCATTCAAACTGTCAAGCATGGGGTTGGGAGCATCATGCTGTGGGGGTGCTTTGCTGCAAAATGGACTAGTTCACGTCACAATACAGATGGCATTATGAAGAAGGAAAATGATGAAGGTATACTGCAGCAGCATCCCAAGAATTGATGCTCAGTCACAAATGGGTCTTCCAAATGGACAATGACCCCAAGCATACCTCAAAGTTGTGGAAAAATGGCTTAAGGGCAACAAGATCAAGGTATTGGAGTGGCCATCACAAAGCCCTGACCTCAATCCAATTGAAAAGGTGTGGGCAGAACTGAAAAAGCCTGTGTGAGAAGGAGGCATTTGAACCTGTCCCAGTTAACCCAGTTCTGTCTGGAGGAATAGGCCATAATTCCAGCAACTTATTGAAAGAAGCTCGTGGAAAACTACCCAAAACGTTTGGCTCAAGTTAAACAATTTAAAGGCAATGCTACCAAATATTAACAAAGTGTATGTAAACTTTTGACCAACTGGAATTGTGTTATAGTCAATAAAATGTAAAATATTCTGTCTGTGAATTTTGTTGAAAAAAAAAAACTTTTTCCCTTTAAAAAGCCGATTTCTTAAACAATAGGCCAAATTTGTAGTCTGTTAATATAAAATCTGTGTAGGGGTTATAAAGTGAGTTTTAAAGAATTCACCCTAAGTGTATATAAACTTCCGACTTCAACTATAAATTTAGGAGATACCAGAACAAGTACTAGATGACTGATGTGCATGTCTGGGTTATGTATGGAAAATCTAGGATACATTATAAAAAGTAAAAATAATGTAAAGGTGATTGTGTGAAACAAGTATGAGATATACTGAGCAGCTTGTTTGTTTTGACGAAAGTTACAGTGGATACCAGGTAAACATTAAGTGATGTTTGGAGTAGTGGTTGGGAGACAATATTGACTGATTCACTGACTGCCAAGTTCTGTTTGGATAAGTCCTCAAAGCAGTTTTGACAGTGTCTCCACCAAAAGCCCTAAACCAAAGATCGACTATAAGAAAACCGTGCAAAACAAATACACACCTCCATGCCTATCTGATTAAATCCTCTACTATCCCTTTTTCTCTCTTTCCATTTGTCTTTTTCTGTATTTTTGACAGAAACTGTCAGAGCTATGACTCATGTGATCAACCAAGGAATGGCTATGTATTGGGGAACCTCTCGATGGAGCTCCATGGAAATAATGGTAAGGAACCTAAGTTGCATTCTGAATACTTTCTTGGAGAGTTTTGTTTACCTAAATAAACAAGGCAATTTGCTTTTAAACCTGAAGATTAACTTCCATCCCAACACAGATATGCATCCTAATGTTTATGAATGCAGAAAAATTCTTAGCATAGATATTTTCTTAGTCAGCTCCATCGTGTTTTGGAGAAGCCTAAAGTGTTAAATAAACTTGAAGCTAAATGTATCAATAACAAACTTCTTTTAATTTTATTTTTTTTTTATTTTACCTGTCTCATTTCCCAACTTCCAATCCTCTTTGCAGGAAGCATATTCTGTAGCACGACAATTCAACTTGATCCCACCCATCTGTGAACAGGCAGAGTATCATATGTTTCAAAGAGAGAAGGTTGAAGTGCAGCTCCCTGAACTCTTCCACAAAATAGGTACTAAAGCCAACCTCAGATGGGTAATAGGTTAAAGATGTTAAGATATTTCGGCACAAGGATCTGAAGGCTCATTCATCAGGTCAATAGAGGTATCTTGCAAGTCTTGAGTGACGCTTGAAATAAATTTACATTGTCACATGGGCCTAACATACAACGGTAAGTCGAAAAATATCCACCACAGTGTTTTTATGTTGTTGGCTGCAGCAGTACTTGTGCATGCGTGTATGAACTTTGTTTGTCCAAGTTGTGGCACCACAGCGCTAAACTGGTCTGGCTAATTGTTGGCATGTTATACTGTTGCTAATGTGGCCACTCCTGTTTCTGTATGCACCAAAGAAGAGCAACATACTGTTAATCTGATTTTTGTGGGCTGAAGATGTATCAGGAGTACACATTCATTGTCAACATTTAGCACAGTATGAAAATAATATTTTGCCTAATCGAAGAATGATCTGGTCACCCTTCCATGTCTGATACTGCTGAAGATGTTGAATGTGCCCATATCATAGTTTTGAAAAACAAGCATGAGATTGATCAAGTATGTTATTAGCCAAGGAGATCATTTTGAAAAATGATGCTGAAAAAAACTCTATTTTGCTTCTTTTTTTTCTCTACAAATATATTAAAATTATATTTTCACTTACATTCATAAGTGTGCTAGCAAAACTCAACTATGGCCAGTGCATTTTTAATTAAAATGAGAATGCAATTAATGAGGACCTGTAACAATATTCAGAAACTATGCAATCTCATCAAAAGATTATTTACTATCCCAGATATATCTGTTCATTATTAAATAATAATAATACAAATGCTAGTCATTTGTGAATGTTATGCTGTAAAATCAAGTCGTAAAGTGCCATTCTTTTTCTCTTCCTATTCATTTAAAAAATGTTAAGAAAGCCATCGACCAAGTACTACGGATTTACTGCTAAATCCTTTTGAGGTCTTGTAAGTAACAGAGGAACCATGTCAGCAAACTGCTGAAATACACATAAAGCAAAACTGATGTAAAACTGCTGATTCAATTGCAATTTTCTTTAGGCCATATGACTTAATGGCTGGTCCATCACCACTTAGACTGAGACTGACCCCTCTGTGCTTCATAGTTTAAAACGCGTTCACTTACATATTCAATTGATTTTTTAATAGCATGAGGGTGCCTTAGACCTCCTCACAATGCCGCAGAAAAACTTCATAAGACGTTTCACTATATATCATCAACATATATACACATTTTTATGTTTTCTTCTAATAATTTAATGTGTGTATAGCAAACATTGAGAAAGGAAAACATTTATATATGTGAAGAAATCAAACCAGTCATTTTTTTAATAGTGTGACACTGACATACATAGGACAACACTAACATTTACATTTCTTGCCCACCACATCGGGGATGGCAGAGAATCTACAGTCAGCTGCTGGCAAATATAATCTGGTTGTCAGCCTGTGTTCACCTCTGTTATGCGTATGTGGTATCCTGGGAGATTGGGTCATGTCTTCCTCAGTTTATGAAATAGCATCTTTTGCTCCTAACATTTTACACAAGGGACTGATTTAATAAAAATGGATGTGGGTGAAGTTGTTCAGTCGCCCAAAGAACGGGAAGACAACACATTACCATTGTAACTTGTTAAAAGTAAGCCATTTTAGTCTACATACACTCAGATATTTGGTGTTACCTGTAGTTCTTGGAGGCATGTACATTCTGTGTGTGTCCTAATTCTATTTTTTGATGCTAAACTGTCTCTTTCCTTTCAGGGGTGGGAGCCATGACATGGTCCCCACTGGCTTGTGGTATAATTTCTGGAAAATATGACAGTGGGGTACCACCCTACTCAAGAGCCTCTCTAAAGGTATCCTCTGGTCATGACCTTTTTATTGATCTATTCTTCAGACCACTATGGTACTAAAATAAACTCTCACAGTTAGGATGGGGCTTGAGAGAAGGGTGGGAGATAAGCAAATTTTAAGAACAAAAATTATATTAATTTTTATTTGGTAATGCATTTCTTTGGCCATTGATTTGTCACCAGTAAATGGCTCCTATGGAACTCTGTGCTCTGTAATGCGTCCCTCTTGAGCCTCTATACTGTGTGTTTTGGCAGGGATACCAATGGTTAAAAGACAAGATCCTGAGTGAAGAGGGCCGGCGTCAGCAGGCGAAGCTGAAAGAGTTGCAGGCCATCGCAGAGAGGCTGGGCTGCACACTGCCGCAGCTAGCCATTGGTGCGCGTAAAACTGCTACTCTCTCTGTGTCTGTCTGTCTGTCTGTCTGTCTCTCCATCATTATGTCTGTACTGTATGTCTAGGGACTTAAAGTCCTCCAGAAGCAAACAACTTGTGTTGTTAAAATTGTTTTGTTTTTTGTCAAATCAGGCAAGATTTAGGCATAGTTTTTAGAAATCTTTCAATCTTGCCTAACTACTGCCTGATTTCACCAAAAAGCATGGCAAAATGTATCGGTAGTCTCCTTAGAAAATGATGATCAAATTAGAAATGAAGTTCCCAAGTCAGATGAATGAGGCAAATGTAAATGAAGCTAAAATTCATAAATACTCATTATTTTCAAAAGTAAATGAGGATTTTAAAAGAACAGAAGAAAGAGTGATGCAAAAATTTAAATGGTTTTGAAAAGTAATTACTTGGTAAGATTCTTTTAGAGGAGTAGATCTTGTCATATTCTTTTTATACAATTTCCACTGTTTATTTTGTTATCTTCTTTCCTGTTTCTAATAGCCTGGTGTCTGAGGAACGAAGGTGTCAGTTCAGTTCTTTTGGGGGCATCTAACACAGACCAGCTAATGGAGAATATTGGTGCAATCCAGGTCAGTCTCAGGACCATAGCCAGACAGCGTAGGGATGTCTGCTCATTGTTGATTTCTTTCTTTCGTTAATGTATTCATGCAGTCATGAATCAAGCGCAATATTCTATTCACATCTGAGAAGAATGTGATATTGCAAAAGCTTGTGCTTCAACTTCAACAGGCTGAATTTGTTTTCCACTATTGCTATAGGCTGTTTTTTAGATGTCAGAATTGTACTTTATTATATAATTATGTAAATAAATGAACACTGCATGTGATAGTTTTATCATTATATATTCTATATATAACTATATACAGTCCAAAGCAACCAGTTGCCTAAATTTGCAAGTTACAATATCTCTTAAAATGCTAATGCTGTTCTTTTTGCCTGTTGCTGCAGACTACGTGGTGCAGCTTGTGCTTCTTATTCTTATAGGTGGATGGAAAATGACAGAGCATGAATGTGTTCATAACTCAAAGAGAAAGAATTTTTTAAAAATATTCTATATATCTGTCCCCATACTCATTAGCTCAAAATTACTCTCTGGAGAAAACTATTTGAAATGCTTGCTTATAGTCAGTAATATACACCAGTGTGCACTTGTTTTTGAAATCTGGCAACCACAAGAACATCCAAGCAGCTCTCAGTGTTCAGTCTCTACTGTAGGTAGTCTTCCCAAAAGATAGTTGAAAGAATTTCTATGGTGATATCGCAATTATATTTCAGGACATTTCAGCAAAACTCTCATTGTTACTTTCTTTAGACAGCTCACATTTATCACCTAGCATTACAGAATCTAATTCATCAACAATACACTAAAACATTGCAGAGTTTTTTTGCTTTTTTTTTTTTTTTTTGTTTGACTAGAGTGAGGGTTGGTGTTTGAAGTCACACTATAAGGAAAATAAACACTTACAACGCACAGAGCTCCATTAAAGTTGAGGCCTTTGCTGCCATTTGGCGATAAAAATCAAACTATACCTGTGACTTTTGTTGACATTTAGTCTTATCCCACTTGATGTTAACTTTTGTCAATACCCAGCCTCTACCCTTCATATCTATTTTCATCAAAACCTGCCCACTACCCTTCATGTTGACTTTTGATGACACCTACTATGAGAGCGTTAAAAATAAAAAAAAGTTAAGATTTATCTATAGATTTAAAGCAATATGGCTTAAATTATTTGTTTTTAAATATGAAATATTCAAAAAATAAAATAATTTGAATTCATTTCTTAAATATCAATAATAAAATTAAAGGCAGTATTTAATGATGGTGGGGTTTTTGCCATGCTTTTGCTGCACTGTATTCACAACTGCTCTAAATCCTCATATCAGCCCTCATGGCGATCTCCTCAGTGAGGCTGGGGCCATTTGTAAGCACAGGGGTTTCCTCAGTTCTAAAGACACACAAGTGTTTGATGACAAATCTAACAGTTAAACTTAGGGTTATGATTCTAACAGCTACTGAACAAGCACCTTCTCTCAACACAAAATAACTGGTCAATTACCTGAGATCTGCTTTATGGAACTTTGTGTGGATTCACGTGCGTGAAAGTATATGTAGCTGCCTTTTCCCAAAATTACCAAAGTTCAACAGCTCTAGTGTAAAAGTTCTTAAGTTCTGTTCAAAGCTTATAAATCTTGTTACATTTCTAATCATTACAAATCACTTCTAAACGTTTCTGAACCATTTAAGAACGGTCAGAAAACTGCATGCCTATCCCATTTCTATGTTGAAAATGGGTCTGTTAAGTCCCAGTGCACTGGGACCTGTTCTAAACAACAACTGACTCAATTATCACACTGTACTGTATCTTAGTTATAGCAAGAAAGTTCTATCTCTTATTAACTTACAGGGGGTAAAAGGTTATACCATTGTCTATTGCAATGACTAAGCAAACGCTAATATGAATTTAACTTAACTTATTGCATTGGCTTTCTAAGATTGGCTCTTAGAGTATATGTATACCAAAAAACAGGAAAATGCATACAGCAAGAAAAAATCTGATTTATTAAACCAGCCATTGCACATTTGTACACAACTTATCATATATAAAACACAATCATCATTATACATAAATATGTATACATGAATGTGCCTCGAACCTCACCTGTTTGCCACCCTGAAACAGCCGTACATAGACTATGTTAACCAACTTTGTACATATGCAATCACGATACTGCAGACCTGCACTGGAAACATGGTAGCCTCCCTCCTGATGCATCCTAACATTGCTGAGCGTGCCAAGAGCTTGAGCAGCACTGTAACAGCCCTACTTTGCCTTCTAGGTATCGAGGAGGCAGTATCTGAACAGGTTGCCACTTTTACCTGGTACATGTAGTGGCATTATTACGGGTACAATGAATAGTATAGGACATAGTTGAAACTGAGGGCTCAGCCAGTTACCTTACCAAGTCATCACATACAGCCCCATCAGCAAGTTGTCTGCCGAC
This sequence comes from Polypterus bichir lapradei, assembly GCA_026402145.1. NCBI lineage: Eukaryota > Metazoa > Chordata > Cladistia > Polypteriformes > Polypteridae > Polypterus > Polypterus bichir. Next base: position 8,038,061 of record JANRMT010062815.1, on the reverse strand, counting down.
ACTAAGTTGCCTCAAAATACATGATTGACCCAGTGCACGAGGGCTTTTGGCAGTTTCATTTTGATATTGCAAATTAAAGCGTGTTTTAATGAAATGTAACTGCTTATGGTTAACAAAAGCAGCTTCATTCTCATTATGCAATGAGTGCAGTCAAATGCCCTGATGGCATCGGGAAAACCAGACATTGCTGCAAATTTCCATTTTATATTGCTTGTACACCCACACAACGCAGGAATTGAATATAGTCTCTTCAGTTGGTTTACGGCTCCTAGCACGGGGGGCATGATGAAGCTAAAGGTTGGCTGAGATACCTGACCTGTCAGCCAGTTTCCTCTGGGGGGTGGCTGTTGCCAGAAAGCCAGCTGTTGTTAAAACCTGCATATGAAAACATAGAGCCTAATTTCGGGCGGTTTGTCTTTCTAATGTCAATTTAGCATATACTTCTAAGAAAAGGCTTTTTAACCCTAAATCATCCCATAAGTCAGTCAACATCGTGGGTGAAAAACTTCTTCCTGTCTGTAAATGCTTGTTCCCTACGTTTTTGACCATTTGCACAGTCTTCAAGCAGCACCAAACAAGCTATATTTTGTCAGACACTAAGCTATGAATAGGGTGTAGGACATGATATGTATTGTTGATAAGTGAATGCACTGCTTTCTAATCCTTAGAAGTGACAACAGGTTGTCCAAATAAACTGACAAAAAACAAAAAAGTTCTTTGTGCAAATACACAGCATTGGCCCTCTTAAAGGGGAGCTAGAATATAATGTATACATCAGATACATCATTTCTGAAATGTATTTTTGTTTGTCATGTCAGTGCACATTATAATAAAGGCTCAGTGATATGAATTATTATAGACGTGAGTAATAATTTAGCTGGTTTCGCTGCATTTCCCTACTTGATCAAGGCTGTTGCTATTTCCCCCTTTCTCCAAAAAGTTGCCTACAGATTGGTCGGAGTTGACATAAATATACACACTTTCTCCCATCAAGTTGTCTTTTATCAGTGGCTGAGCTGAGCACTTGACTCCACGTTTTTCAGCTTTTGCCTCAATGTTTTCTCCTTCTTCACCAACTAGTTCTACGTGTTTAACCTTTTTCAGTCTCTCTCTACTGAGGTTATAGATGACAGTGGTGTTGGGCAGAATGTTAAGAATTAGGTACACAAGAGGATTACATTTTTTCTGTATATTTGCTCAGTATGAATAACTGAGCAACACAGAAGTGTTAAAGAAGATCTTCTGCTAGACCTCAAACGGTGCAGTCTTTTCAAACTCACAGTTCTCTGTGTTACTGTTATTTATCAGTCTCTCCCAGCAGCAGTTCATGTTGGCCTTGCACTCCTTGATTGACAGTTTGTTTATTTGTTTATTTATTTTTTTAATATAAGATGTTTCAGCACCCACCATCTTTTGCAGTCATTTCTGAGGATATTCAGAAATACAGTAGGGTTCCACTAAAGTTTTTGTTATTACAATCCCCCCAAACCCGGTCTTTTGTGTGCATGTGCTCGACGTGTAGCCAGTTAGGCCCGCTGCGCAGCAGGCTCGCGTCTTTGCTGCTGCTCAGTTATGTGCTGCCCAGTCTCCATAGCAACTGGGGAAAGATGGAGTGATCTAACTTAACACTTCACGGTTAAATATGATATACCACTTGTTTAGAAAAATACTCTATATTTGTATTGGGTACATGCACTGGGGCAATGCCCACTGCAGATCCCTTTTGTTTTCATGTTAAATGATTTTTTATTCAACTTTCACCTTTAATGATAACTTTAAAATTAAAAGCATTTCTTACATGTTTGTCATCAGCAGACATACAAAATAAAGAACTTTATATTACACGATGGAGCAAATTACAGATTTAATGCAAATTTCATGTTGTGAGCCACCCTTACGTTTGCTGCACTTCTCAATCATCAGAATACAAGTAGAAGACAATTGAGGGAGCCTCAACATTCTTGGCTATCATACTTGTCACCTGTTAAATAAATCCCCGGCCGAAGCAGAGTGGTGACATATTGTGTGTTGATTAGTGCAAAGAAGTAAGAATGTCACTGTGCTCTGTACACATAACAGTAATCACCTTACTGTATAAGCATATAAGGTGCTATTCTCCAGGTTTGCTCTCTTGGAGGTTATTTGTGATTTTAGTATAGGCCAATTCTTTTTTGAAAAATAGTGGTGTATTTATTGACAACACTTCCTTGAACTGTAAATTTTCCAAGAATTATTTATCTTCCCATTTAGAGAAGTGCATTTGGTCTGTCCAAATACATACATGGAAAATCTGAAATTAGTGCAATTAACACTTCAGATTCTTCCAAAGAATCATTTATGGTAAGAAAAAAGAAAAAATGAAAGAAAAAACAAATACTTGTAGGCAGATATAAAGCAGCGGCTTTGATTTGTTGCTTTTTTACAGAGGTGGCAGTTTTTATTCAGAGGAACTATATCTGTGCAAACATCTGTTAATGCTAGCTCTGTTTGCACACTCGGGTAAATTTCTCACAAAATGAGGAGATCAAGAAGAAAGAGGAACAGTGAGCACTTCACACTGATCTATATAGTCAGCTTAGAAGAAGCACATCCAACATTGTCCGTTAGTGGAATAAAATGAGTTGAACCCCAAAAAACAGCAAAAACAGCTGAAGTTATGCCTCTCAGGTATCAAACTCAGATCCTGAATGGACACAGAGGCTGCAGGTTTTTTATTCCAGTGATTTTCTTAATTATCCATTCAGTGCTACTGTTGCTAATGTAACAGACCACTTTTCCCATAATTTAATCAACTAATGTTTTGAGATACAGAAACATTCATTGTTAACGGCAGCTTGGTTTCACAGGGCCAGATGTGATTGTTGAAGGAAAACTCGTGTCTGAGGACAACTCTCCAAAATTTTTGTAACGAATAGCAGCAAAATCCGCTGCTGAAAAAGCTCTACTCCCAGGATTTCTTTCTTAAAACACAGCCCCAATTTCCTCCAGTCCATGCACTTTAAACATTCGGGTTTGTAGTATTCCATTTCTACTCATGTATTAGACAAATATGTAAAAATAACCGTGGAAAAACAAGGAGAGAGAAAAAGAACAGAGGACTTGACACTAAGAGAAGTGAAAAAGGCTAAATTGCTGTTATCAACTCAAGAGCTCAGCTTAATGATTCATTTATATATATCGCTATTATTATCACTATTGCATCACCACATGGCAAAATAGCTGCAAATGATGTTTAGACAGGCCTTGTGTTTATATATATATATATATATATATATATATATATATTGACATTCAGCCAGGAACCCTGCCCTGCCGGGACACCTGGAGGAAGAAGGGACAGGGAGAGCAGCACTTTTCTTCCCTGGGCACCCGTACGGTCCTTGTTCCCTGGGGGACAGCACTTCCGGTACACCAGGAAGTGCTGACAGACCAGGGATGGTGAACGCCCGGAGTGCTTCCAGGTGCAAGGGCAGCACTTCTGCCACACTGGGGAGTGCTGCCGGAAATTCATCATCAGGCACCTGGGGCACATCCGGGGCATTATAAAAGGGGCCGCCTCACTCCATTCGGAGAGGTGGAGTCAGGTGGAAGAGGACGGAGATCCTGAGGCAGGAGTGGAGTCAGCCCGAAGGACCAAGGGCTGAGAGTGGATATTGTAAATAGTGTAATAGTAGTGTGTGTTTGTACATTCCGGTGTTGTGTCTGTCTGTGGCAGGGCTAGCTATTTATATATATTGCCTTATGTTTCACCAAACCTGAAACTGCTTCAAGACACAAGCCCACCCATCATATTAATGGAGAGCAGAATAAATAAAAAACACAACAGGATAACTTAAAAAATAAGTAGTGCATTTAGTTATTGTGTAAAGCCTGTATGCTGCTTACCAATTATTACTGCTAGCATGAAAGAGGCAGTCTTAAGGTCGTCTCCAGAGAAGTATAGGAGCCACTGATCTGGGGGATTATGGTGAGCACACGCATCCTCCAGGCAACATAGTGGCAACTCAGACGGAGGCTGTGAGTATCTGACAAGGTGGCCACATGTCTTAGACAATTGGTAGATAACTCTCTTCAGTTAGTCTGACCTGGTGGTCTTATATTTATTTTTTAAATAGGCTGTAAATGGATACTTTAAGAAAAGTGTATTTTACTGTAATTTCCATTTGTGACACTGATATAGAACTTAAGAGTTTTGTGTTTCTCCTGGGTGTGTGTTGGTGTGTGTGTGTGTGTGGGTGAGGTCATGCTCTTCAGAGTTTAGGTTTTCTACTTACCTTGTAGAAAATTGAAGATTGAATTTTTCTTGGACATGAAGTGCAGTGATAGTTGCTGATTTTAGAAGGTATGTGCTGCTTTGATATACGCCATTTAATATTGTAGGATTTGTGTGCAGGATTAAAGTTGTTTAAAAAAAACAAAACAACAAATGACTCAGACTGGACAAAGCATAAACAGTACAACCCGACTCTGACACTTTATTATCGTGATATTCCCCTCTACTTACCCTTTACCCAGGGGTTAGTGTACTCATCAGATTTGTTACCAGGTTGATCTACTGTTGCACCTTAAGATTAACACATGCATACATAGCTATACGCATACACACAGAACCTCAACAGTGCTCTATGAATGACAAACACACGGCTGGTTAATCTCTAGCACTTTAAACCACATATGTGCCTAGAATAACACAGCCTGTCACTCTCTCAGCACTTCAAGAGACTTACTTATTATCAGCACGAACAACATACGATGTTTTAAAGATATCTCAGACCTAATTATTACTTTTGGTCGGCAAGAAAGCATTTAAACCTACAAAGGCTCAGCACTTTTGACTATAGGCCATTTATCAGCCAGGAATGCCTTACTTTACGTCCTGTTCCCTACTTTTGAGTGGAGCCTTTACTCGCAGCCTTAATAAACCTCGCAGCTCAGAGGTAATGGCAAACCTCCGGCTGCACCAGGTGCTCAAAGAAATTTACCTTATTACTTTAATCACTCTAGACATTAAGACAAAGCATAGAAAGTTAAAAGCAGCATGACATTTATTATAGGAATAATAATACCAGTAGAATAAAGAATAATATAAAATAGGACTGATAGTAAAGTCTGGATATATATAGTTTTTACTTTTTTGTAAACTTTTTCTAAAGATGACAAGGATAAATGTCGCAGGCGGCTTGTGATGTAGCACTCGTAAATGTTCATCAGATGCTTTTCTGACGATTAGATGAAAGCAGCCACACGTTGCCAGCACCCTCTTCTGATGTCGCTCTGTTCCCTTCTCCTGATGTCTTCATCCCTTCTTCTTACTCCCTCCTTCCTCCTCAGATGAGGCATATTTATTATAAAATTCTACTGGGGGCTTTTGCAAGATGTGATTGTTGGATATTCTGACTGGCTGGCTGTCAATATGATGAATGAATTCCATGTCCGTTTTCCCAAACAAAACTTTTTTGTTGTTGCCTGAGGTATCAGCATTTCTTCCTTTTCCAGGCTGCAAAATAATTTAGCTACTTTTGTCCCAGATGCCCAGGTTATAAACTAATCAATAGCCTTAGACACCAGCTTGTCTTCCTTTCTTTATTGGAACAACTGTTTTAAAAGTGAGATATAACTGGGAAGAGGTTATGCTTTGTTGTGTCCTGAATTTTGTTCATCTGCTGTTTTATCTTGAACAAAATATAATGGAAATATAAACCAAAATGTACAGATTCTGTACCCCACAACAGGCCCCAACCCTTCCTCTATATAAAACTTTAGTAAATAGCAGGTTTCCATAGCTTTGGTAGCCAACATTACTTTTCTGTATTGATTGGCTGTCAGTTTTATAGCCTTGTAATTTACAATGCTCACCTTCATCTCTTAGTGTGTGCAGTGCATAAGGGGCATTGAAGGTGTGCATCGGGACTGTGTCATGCAACACAAAAGTTGTGGGGTAAGGGACCTCACGTGGACAGGAATTAGCGGTCAGCACTGAGAAATGCAGGATGTCGAGTGAACTGCAGTGTGCAATAAAAATGTTGTTGCTTTGAATGTGAAAAAAAACATTGTGTTTTAAAAATTCTGCCTCATTTACGTATTTAACATCTGATGATAACAGCACTGCTTTGCCCAGCTTGCTCACTACATTTTCAACATGGCTGCAGCCTTGTTTTCATTTAAATAAAAATCCTTTGTTAACAATTACCAAGTTACTTTTATTCTGTATACAGTACACCCCCAAAATTCATGGGGGTTACGTTCCCAGAGCATCCGCAAATTGTGAAAAACCGTGACTTTTGGATATGGTTAAAAAAATGCCTTTTAAATGCCTATTTTTACATTTTAAACCCTAAATACAGTATCCCCCCCAAAGCACTTTAATTTTGTTGCAAACTTAGCTTAATACATGAACCTAAAAAATTACCTTAATACATTACCTAAAAACAGAATGTAAAGGTAAACCCATCTACTGTATAGGGTGGTCCAGATCTAATTATGCAATTTTCATTACGCTATAACTTATTAAGTTTATTACATAGAAAATCACCCGAAAAATCCCGGACCATCGAGAAGTGTGCGAACTGACGACATGAAGAATCGTCTTCACGCCGAACTGGAATCGTCCCCGCATAAATCAAAGTCATCCAGATGATCTGGATCTGCATAATTAGATCTGGACCAGCCTGTACAGTACTGTACTGTTATGTCTCCCGCGGTGCTAGAACATAAAACTGCTATACGTACTGCAATTCATGCAAGCGCATTTTCTTTGGTATGTGCTGTCGTTTTCTTTGTTATAAGTAGAGTAAATACATAATAATTTCATTTAATTAAAATACAGTAAAATGTACGGGTACTCAACAATGATAAATGATATTGATGATGATGAAGTATCTGTACAGTACGATGCAAAGGATTTAAAACTCCTCAGGTGGCGCCTCTTCTTAAGGCGCTTCAGGAGGAGTCGTATCTTTGGACAGGTCTTCTTCTGTTGGTGTTTCATGTTGGCTTTTCTTTCTAGGTTTCAGGAACATTGTGATGGGAAGTTGCTCAATTGTCTCCTGTAGCGAACTGCTGGTACAATTTCCATGCTTTCTTATGTTACCGTCCAAGGGGATGTTCTTCTTCCTGTAGTCGGTGATCCATAATGCCAAGGCAGATTCCATCCTGACGATATTTTTATTCTTTACGGTCGTTACCTTTTTGGCACTATCACAGAAACTTACAGATACGGTACTCCAGATCGCTGCTTCGTTCTTCTTTATGTAGCGTGCTGTGCTTTCATTAATGCCATAGTGGCGCGCTACTGCAGCATATCTTTTTAGTTTCCGGAGCAAATCCAGTAGTTCAACCTTCTCCTGGAGTGTTTTAAACTTCTTCTGCCACTTAGGCTCAGTGCCAGTAGCCTTAGAAGGTGCAGGGCGATTCGGCGACATCTTGTGTGTTTCAAAATAACAAAGTGTATACAATAACAAAATGAAAAACACAAAGACATTCAGCTGGAGTCATGTCCCAGGGCAGCAATCAATCAGCAGCAAGGAGAAATGAATAATACTCTCAGATTGGCTACTTTCACCATCTCAAACCACGTTTCCCTCAGTGGTTGCTTCCTGTTGTCAGCAGAAGACCAATCGGATCCACTGCAGGGACTGCTAGGAGTTGCAGTTTCAAATTCTGTTGGCTACTTTTACCATCCCAAGCCGTGGTTCTCTCTACAGCACAGTATTGCCATGAAAAAAGCCATAAAAAAGTGCGGAGGATATTTGCACTTTTCGCTAACAATTAATAGTTAGGTTCTAATGAAAAACCCGCAAACCCTGAACCGCGATTTCGTGGGGGTCTACTGTATATTTTGTGAGCATGGTGCTGAGATTCATACAAATACTTGATTTGCACTTCTCACTGCAGCCACTTTCACTCATCGGGAATGGGGGGGTTTGGTGCGTGGGTCAGTAGTGAACAACATCCAAAGCAACACCTCTCATTGCATCATCATTATGGTGCAGGCAGCAAAAACAACATGTGCAGTGTATGAACACTTCTCTCTCACCAACAATACGAAATGTTACATGTGTAAACAATAAGGAAATACCCCACGAGTCCAAAATTAGTGGTTCCTCTGGTGTTGGAAAAGTTTCCCCAGCAAGAGCACCAAATCTGAAGCGTCACCTGAAGCAACATCATCCAGGCATGGTAAATATTTTGGCAGAGTAAAAAAAAGTAAGATAATAGTTCTTCAAATAGCCAGTCCTTCATATTCCAGAACATTTTATGAGTGACAAGATAATGATATCTGTGACTCAAGATAAATTTAAAAGCTGCATTATAGAAATGGTGGTTAAAAATTAATTTCCTTTACCTTTCTCCTCAACTCCTTTTTTTTGCCATGAATGGCCACATTAGAGGTCTTCTCCTGGATGAGGCAAAAAAGCAACAGAATGTTGTGAAGCCACTCATTCAGTGACTCTTTCTTTGCAGAAGATGGACACTGGCACTCATAAAAGAGTTTGTTATTTTGTAATAAATGTTCAGTTTGTGGATGATAATGCAGTAAAGAAGTTGTCGTGCGCACACTGGCAGTAAGTGAAACTGAAGCTCAGCATACAAGTGAATAAAAGGTTAAAGGTCATTTCCACACTGAAAAGGAAAGAAGGTAAAAGAGGCAACATTTGAGCTGTGTGGCCTTCATCGAGTGTGCTGTGGAGCCAAATGTAACTTGTGTCTTTATGACCTTTAGCCGCATTTTCCTTTGCAGATGTTTACTGACGCAGCCCCACACTTGACCCCGTTTACAAGTGAATGTCTGCACAAGCTTGTGATTCATTCAGGTGGTAGCAGAGTCCAGCTTTAGTAAAGAAAATGAGGAGCACCACTGAGAAAGCTAATAAAGAGGAAGACTTTCGATGATGACATTCCAGTCCAGTTACCAAAATTATTTGTTCTAAAGTAAAGTAGCGCTTTGATCGACCCCAGTTCTGGCTGGAATCTTATCACACGGCACCAGGGCACCTTATTCCTGCATACTACACCATTGTCCAGCTTTGCCTCACCAACTGGAGTCAGCATCTGTGCCACTCCCAGTACCCTCTCCATAAGAGAGTTCCTCCGCTCCTCATGTCCACACTTGTGGCAGCTCTGTTAGATGTGGGCCACCTGGAGCTACGGCTCCATGAGTTTAGACATTTAGGCAGGACTGCTGGGGCAACGGTCCTATGAGGTAACGACTGGGATAGCTTTGCCAGTTATTTAAAAACTTGGGCTATAGTTTTGAAAGGGACTTAGTTGGAGTGAAACATCTGTGTTGAGGCGGAAAAGAGAAGCAGTTGACATTCTGTGACCTGCTTCAGTAGAGGACTTGTAACAAAGGGTTCAGCCGCGTGTCTGCATGTTTTATGGGATGTGCCAGCAGTTTTACTTCACATTGCACCACTTTTTTTTCCTTTACTTACAATATGTATCTTATTGCTGCTTTTGAAACATGATAAAAAGACGAGATATTCTGATTTTCTGCTACAAGATTTTTTTTTTCATCTCCCTACATCTTTTTGTTTTCAGTTTTGCTGCAATATTAGAAAATGTTTTAAAAACAAGTGCTTTTGGCGCATCTCTACTATACAGCAGATGAATTATTCAGGTTCTCACATTGCCCTTTTAATAGGGACTCAGCCTCTGATGGCTTACTGCAATATTTATGAAATGAGGACTCATGGAGCCGAGTGTTTCCCACTTAAAGAGAGCTCTGACCAACTGGTGACATGGTGGGCAAGTTCTGAATGGAGTCAGCAAAATACATGATCACTGTTACTTTAGAGCAAGATGGAGAAATGCATGGAAGCACACTTTAAATCTCGACTAGATGAGTCGTAATTGGCAGGTCGGACGGTCATTCACCTCACAGCTTTACAGCACAACTTCTGATTGGAATTCTGTTACGTTTTGGTTTTTCTTTGCTTTTATTAAATTATATTTAACTTCTCGGTGACTGCACAGAATCTGTTGGTCACTTTAAACCCCCACTCTTCAAGATCCTTGCAGATTTCTATGGCCTCTTTTCTAACCCATATTACCTTATAGGAGAAGACCTCTCAAACATGGATTTGCCAATCCAGATGTGACTTGAGGGCCATGTGGTGAGAAGGTCTCGTCATTTCTTTTTTATTATTTCTTTTTTTCCTCGCTAACACAGCCTCTCTGTTTCTCCCTCTTCTCCCCGGCAGGTCCTTCCAAAGCTGTCATCTTCCATTGTGCACGAGGTGGACAGTATTTTGGGTAACAAGCCGTACAGCAAAAAGGACTACCGGTCCTAATGGTTGATGAGCAGCAGCGGCCTGCTGGACTGGCGCCGCTCAACTCCTCGACCTCTGCCTGCTCCTGTTTATGCTTGGGCTTCTACTGAATGAGAACTGAACTTTTGGCTTTGGTCAACACTCCGCTGATATTGGAGGGAGGTGTGACGGAGCCGAGAGCTGACCGCGTTCTTTACAAATTACAGTAATGCAACTGAACAAAACAGCAGTGGCTCGCTTGGCAGACTAAAACATTTATTCCCTTCCGGCTTTGTTTGTTTTTTTTTCCTTTATTTTTTTTACTTATTTGAATGGATGAGCAGGAGGGCATCTTCTAAGGTGTCAGCTTTATTTGTGCTTCCTCAACCAAAGCCATGCCGAACTGAGCACGCAACGGCCAAAGGGGTAAATGGTCCTGTTTTGGGGTCGGTGGGTCAGGCACTAAGGGGCTTAGGAGACGCTACTCTGCTGTGCATGGTCTCCCTGACTGGGAGTGCTGCTGCTTCCCTTCTCCTGGCAGTCCTTAAACGAATCCATTTGCTTTCAAGGCTTAAACCTCATCCACGCTGCAGACACAGACACACACACATATATATATAATATACACATTTACAGTCCAAGTATATACTGTATACGTATATAAACATATAGCATGGTCAAATGTAAGCTAGTGTGAGGCTGGCCCACTTGGTCTAAGAGCTTCTTTAATCAAACGCATGTGCCGAGTTCAGTTGCTTTTTCATATCAACTTCACCAATGGGCACACACCTCTTTTGCCCCCTCTTGTATCTGTGCCCTTCCAACGGGCAATACTGACAATGCTGGCTGGAACTGAAGCTGTGACGGGCAGGGGCACATTGCTGCACTACTCCCTGCACTGATGGTATGTGAGGGGCTGCCAGCCTGACATCTTAATGCAGTAGTCAGCGATTGTGCCCATTGCCACGCTCTGCTTGGTTTATTATTAGTAACCAAAGGGGTATGAAGCCATGTGCGAGGCAGCAGGCATCTCTGCTGCCAACAAATGTACGTTAAAGTGAGGAGTGAGAGCGACTGTAAATATGAGAGCTACATAACTATTACACGGGGGCCAACAAGGCAGCAGATGGCACTGGGGCCTCTGTAAGACCCCATTCCAGTAGGACTCCTGAGTAACTCGGTTTGGTTCCTCCATTCTGAAAGCCTTGTCCTGTGATAGTGGAGCCGTTCCACAAGGCATTGGCTCCCACTGTCTACGAACTGCATCTTTTTCTCGAAATATATCTTTAGGTGACCTCTTGGTGACGCAGCTAATTGACAAATTTCAATCCTGAAGTGTCAGTCCATCTAGTAAATGGTGACTGATGATTTCACAGGTCAGGTTAATGTTCAGGTCACTGCAGTGCTTTGCCACCATTGCACTCCCTGGGTTAAAATAAAGCTTTGACGGCTGTCATTACCTTCAGACCACTGTGTGCTAAACTGGAGTCCCGACTGGCACCATTTTTGAGTTCCTCATGTAAAATCAAATGAGCTTCGTAATCCTCACAACAGCTCTTTGGTGGACTTCATCTTGTTATCTGCTGCAAGTAGGCACTCTCTGTTATGGGGATGGGATGGGATGTGTGTGTGTGTGTTACGGTCACCAGGGGGTTACACTGTGCGGGTCAGTGCTAGAAAGCCCAAGTCCCAATGATGATTCAGTTCGTTGGTGTTTGCTCAAGTGACAATGTCGAGCTGCTTTACCCCTTGGGAGGCTGCACTGGAGGCTCAACGATGTTGGCGCCATAGGCGCCTCTGTAGGCACCACAGTGGAGGCCTGTACTGCCGAGCTGGCGTTTCATGCACGAGCCCAACTCTGGATGTATATACTCTGTATATAAGGCCTCTGTGGTTGTGCTCAGTTTTGCTTTTTCATTTCGTAAGCATCTGCTGCCTGCATCTTGCTTCGAGGTCTGACTCTGGACAGACGACATGTACAGCTTCACTATTTATGAAATGACAATAAACACACAAATCTGTTCAACTCTTGCTGGTCATCCTTTCATTCCTGGTTGGTGGCTGACGGTCTCGTACAGGGGGACTTGAGTTTTAGAAAGTCTTGCAATCAGTAGAGTGACATCATGCATGGCTTGGTTGGGGGCCCCTGAGGTACATCCATCTATTACATGACGTTGTACAATTTCCCTCCTTGTGAGCACTTTTTTCTGTTAGAAGCAGAACATCCATCCCCATCACTTTGTCTCACACTGACAGGTTATTTGAATTTTAAGAAATTACAAAAGTCAGGAAAATCTGAGAGCAGAAGAGCTGCCTTGGCTCTTCTCACAGCTCCTTGTGATGTTTCGATTTCAAGTCGGCTTTTCATTCGCATTTCCCAGATGCTTTTGGTCAATGTGACCAGCAAGACTTTTACCTGAACAGCTATATTAATATGACGTTCTGAAAGCTGCAGGCACTGGGTGGGCCCCCGAGTCTACAGATGAAAGTACACACCCACAACAAATGTGACCCCAAACCAGCTACATTCTGAAAGGATTTATTAAAACACATTCAAACAAACACGCAGAGTAGAAAGTAAAAGCATGACCATGTATCTTCTGTGTCTCTTTTTAAGAAAAGCTCTTTTTTTTTTTCTCCAAATGCTGGTCACTTTTAGTTTATTTCAACAAATCTTGTTGCCTTCATATAAAACACGTACTATCCACACATCAGAAATATCTCTCAAGGATTTTATGGAGCTTTAAAAACCTCTGGATTGCAGAAGGGCTTCTCACCCGGCAGCATTACATTCAAGTGACTTTCAGGAGTGATTGTTTTCATTTGCCTTGCTGGCATTTACTACAAGTAACACCAGAGAAGGTAAGTGCTGAAGGTAGGCAGTGCCACCTTCTGGACCCTCTGGAAATATTTCCCTTCTCACACTCTGGCTCGCTGTTAAAGTGCTTTGGCAGTCATTTGCAGTCCGTGTCTCCAAAGCTCACCACATGGGATCATGCGGTCCTAGCAGGTGGGTCTTCTTGTGCACGTGGACAAAATGAGAGGTGTACAGATACAGATGGTGTTGCTTCTGCCTTCTGTAGGCCTGAGAAGTTCACCAACCAAGATCTTCATTCACTAGCCGTGTGGCTCATTTGACGACCTGACCCAGGAGGAGTGTGGAGAACTCAGGATGGCCAGGAAATTATATGAGAGATGATACCTTCTGGCCGGGAGCGTGCAGAAGGAGCATTTACAATCTGGGCACAGGCCACCCTGACCCCTGGGTATTAAGACAGAGAAGCGGAGCTCGAGACAAACAAAGTGAATCTGGCAGATCTGCAGCAGCTTCAACCGACAGTGACAAAACACCTTAAACTGCTAGCGCTCATGGGGTTCTGGGAAAAGAGGAATGTTGGTAGCTGCAGACTGGGCAGGATCTCTGATGGTCTCTGAGCCTTTCCAAACTGGAACTGAGGCCCCCTGGGAAGGGTTGACAGTGTTCATTGTCTGCACGCTGGAACCCAAACTACGAAACAGCCCTGCCGTTCGTCAAACTCCTGAATGTCACCACCATGGAACCTAGAAACGAGAGGAGTGCAACATTGGGACTGCTGGACACACCTGTTCTTAAGTCCGTCGCACAGCTGAGAAAAGTAAGCGCAATACGAATGTACAGATCAATGGAAACTCCTTCAGAAAGTGGTGTGTTGTATGCTCTGAAGGTGGCAAATAGCAGCTAGTCTTCAATGCAAATAACATCACTGGCCTTTCCCCCTTTGCGTTCAGCCATGCTGCTCTCCTTTACCAACTCACAGGGCTTCTTCTCCGAGTGGGCCTGGGGTGGCCCGTTGGCAGAAGCTGTCCAAATAGAGTAGCAGAGAGTTCACATGTAAAACTTGTTATCCTTCAATGAGAGCACATGCTTGTGATCAGAATTGGCCAGGTACTTGAACTCTTGCCTACCTGCCACATAGGGGCCCAGAGGCATCTGGCTGTAATTGACAATCCCACCTGCAGCAGAGCTCTGGAAATTGGGGCCAAAGCTGTTGCCATACATCTGTGAGCACCCATATGACCCTTGAGTGAAAGGCTATCAAAAGAGAAGGAGCTCCGTCTTAATGATTGGGGAACACGAGCTCGTCGGCTTGCAGAGACTGGGCCGCACTTTAGAAAGGCGGCTGCATTCCTGCACTCGTTCAGATTTTATATTTGACCAGATTTAATCGGTACTATTTATTAGATGAATTAAAAACGTCTAAAATATGAACAAATCCTATCTAAGAGTAAGAGTTTTCTCGCGTACCGCCCAGTCGCTGCCCTTTGCCTCGACTCACCTGCGGGGTCGGCTCATTGCTACGGTTGGTCAGGCGACTCAGAATACTTCGTTCAGACATCTGAAGACGGGCAGCTACGGGTGGGATCCGGGACAGCATGGACGGCAAACGAGTCACGTCGGCCTTCATGTCACTGAGAAGCTCCTCCAGCTGGTTAAGAACTGAAGACACAGAGAATTGAGGCCTGCATGAAGGTATACTTTAACCAAAACAAAATAATAAAAGAATATGAGATGAACAAAGAAGAGGGGACGTAAGAGCCACTCCAAACCGGGTCAGCATTCAGTGAAAGTTTCAGACTTGTCTCTGAGACAAGACGGGGAACGCAGAAGGGGTCGACTTGGGTGTATTGCATTGCAGCTTACAGTACCTAGTTTAATAACTCAAGTCATACTAAAACGCATGAAGAAAAATACAAGAAACAGACAAAAAAATAAATCGATGAAGAACAGAATGAACTAAAAGGCCAAACCTTTATGCAGTACTGCATTGGCTGGTTTGTTCCCAGCCAGGGATTCCTTAGACAGGTGCTGGTGGCTTTCGGCCAAGCATTCTACCTCGGAGAAGCGGGCATTGAGTGCCATTGCCGGATGGCTGGGATCCTGTGTCATGTTGAGGTAGGCGGCTCTTCTTAGCTGCTCCTCAATCACCAGGGCTTGCTCTAGGAGCTAAGAGGAGAGAAAACGGGCACAGTGAGGTGCTCCCACGCCAGCACTGGTGGCCGTCTGGTCCATTCTGCACACTCTTACCTTAAACCTACGTGCGAGAAATTTATTTTTCATTTCCAGATAGTTGCCTTTGTGTACCTCAGACTTGAACGGCTCATTTAAAATGGTGTAACGAGGGTCATTCTGGATATCCTGCCAGCGGGCATACCCATGCCTAATGATGGCAGTTAAGGACAATGCTGAACCTTTCTCAGTAGAAGTGATTTGTATCTCATCTCTGTGGGTATTTACGTATTTCTCCTTCCTCTTCATCATCACAACATCCCCCACCCATATATACTACCAATTCTAGTTACTTCCTCCTTTAAAACAGCAGAGGACTATTAGATACTAGCAGTGGTCACTTCTAACAGCAAATCCATAAAGTGGTTACTCTGCTTCCCAGAACCCACAGCATAAAGATACGTGACAATCCCTGCTAGGAGCCAGTAGTCGTGTCGCCGATGCCAGATATCGTATATTTTCCCTGAAGAGATGGCTGCTCGTTCCTCATTCTGCCATAATGTGTGTAGCTCTGGTAAACAACAAAAGAACGGCAAACATGAGATGCTAGACTTGTCTTACACAAGTGTTTCAGGTCCTAAACCCACCCCACCAATGTCACTGCCACCCAGGAGTACAAACAAATTGACCAAAAGCACAAGGGCAATAATGTGCTGCTTGTCTCACCTGTAAATCCACCATCCGCGATGTTAAACATGAACTTGATCTTGCCATTCTTCTCGTCTTTCCTGATGTCGTCATCTTCCTTCACCTCCTTCTCACCATTCTGTAGACTTTCAAGAGACTCTTCGGCCTTCACTGGCTCCTCCTCCTCTGCAGATAAAAGAAGTTGATCCAAATTTGAGTCCTGTCACCAGGTTCCTATTTCAGACTCCCTTTTCTATGCCTGACCATCAGTCCCATTGGCATGTCTTTTACACCTCTCACCTGCTCTTGGTTCTTTCTCATCATTTCTGCTCTGCACATGGTCACCTTCTAACCTCTCAGTATATCTTTCACTGTCCTTGAGAGTCTCCCCTGAAACAATTACACATCATCAGTGTTTGCACAGTGGTGGATAGTGCTCAGCCATTCTTCTGTTTATTTCCCATCATCCACCTTTGTGTTATATACCTTTGACATCTGGATGCTCTGCTCCTGGCTCTTGCTTTTCACTTTCTGCTGTGACGCTGTCCTCCTTTAAATTGTCCTTACTTTCTTCCGTCTCCGTGGGTTTCTCTGTACCAGGAGACGACTCGCTGCTTGTGGGAATCTGAATGGGAAAGGATGGTGTGGCAGATCATACTGGATGCATTGACTATACGACAATCTTCAAGATGTGACATGCTGTTCATTGGACCCGACACATGCAGCTTCACTTAACAAAGTAGTCGTCTGAGCCAGATGCCAACATGCCACAAAATGCTCTTTTATGTAGAACCCCTTTTGATACCAAATTATCATACTATAAATGTAATCAGCCATATACAATGTAAAAGACTATTTATAAACGCACCTCCTGTTCTGACATCTTTTTTCCTTCCTGCTCTACTTGCTCCTTGTCCTCTGCTGGTCCTAATGATCCTTCAGGTTTTTCTGAATATGAAAATACAAAGTTTTACTTAAAATAGACTCAAAATATGCAGACAATGGAAAGGTTAAAGTAGCTGCTTTCCTGGCACTGGGATTCAAGCATGTGACTGGGGGCTGCCGGGACAGTTTGCAGCGTACTGCTGCCATCTACTGGGGAGTCCTGTGAATGTCACCTTAGAGAGAGAGTGTACAACGTACCAGCTGAAAGGGGGGTTCCTGGCTGGGTAGCAGCAGGGCTCGCAGGCACTGGGGTATTGGGGTCTGATGAAAGGCCCTCCAAAAGCTTCTTCACTTCTGCACCCTCCGGGATGAGGTCTGGGGTGCTGTATTTCCCATTGATATGTTCAAATTCCTGCACCTGAACCAGGAGTGAAGCACAACTGTGAGCACAGCAGGGCTCTGCATTGGAATTGCTGATGTTTCAGAAGACATAAAGCTACCTTTTTGCGAACAAGAGACATGACTCCAATGCGAGTCAATACGTGCTGCCGAGACAAGCCTTCCCGTGGAACACCATCTGCAAAGGTCTCCGCACCGTCGGCACCAGGTTCACAGAGATGTCGCATGAAGAGTGAGACATAGGCTCTTTTGGGCAAAACAATAAAAGAAGCACACAGCACCGTTGAGCACTAACTCATAAAGCAGTACCCTCCAGGTGTCCAGGACACCATTCTGCCACATTTGAACTTCACCCAAATCAACCAGCATCTCAGGAACAGGGTGAAGCGTGCAGGGAAGTATGATACAAGTCTGACACAGCAGATGATGACCTACCTGAACTCCTTCTCGCTCTTGCCACGCAGGTCTCTCACCAACCAGTGGGAGTTGAAGGCGTCCTGGGGAGGCATCCCCCACCTCATGATAGCATTCAAGAAGGCCTTCCTTTGCCGAGCATTGAAACCAAGTACCTGCCAGACAGAGACAACAAATACACATTTGACCTGCCAAGTGCAGCCAAGGGCTTCCAAGAAAATCAACGCCAGTGGCACAAACTGTTCAGACATGGCACTTCTCATTAGAAAGTCCATTTAAACACAACATATTCACTATCCAAAAACACACATGCAAAAAAATATTTGTGCTGATGGACATTTGTTTTTAGTGTGTCTGCAGTCTTTCAATTTCTTAAGGTGCCTAACAGTGGTAAATATATATAAAAAAATGAATGTAAAATAAACCAAAGTTGGGAGTGTCAAGCCAGTTCCCAGCGTCAAAGCAGTGCTACTGTTCCTGTGTGGTTTCTCTTTCTTTTTCAGATCCTCATCCCTGATGCTTCTTTATAAATACACTGAAATTAACCACATATTGTTTATTAGTTTAAGGCATCTGATTGTAATTAACCTGTAACAATATAATGGTCCACGGAATGGCCAAACTACTCTAAATACCACAGCTGCTTTAGCGTTGTTACTCTCACTGCACCTTCTTCTTCTTTCAGCTGCTCCCGTTAGGGGTTGCCACAGCGGATCATCTTTTTCCATATTACTCTCACTGCACCACTCGGAGAAGCTGATTAGAAAGAGAATTATCAGTATACAGCATCAAGCACATGCTGCCTCAGCCATGCTTCCTATTTGAACTGCTTTAACACGGCAAACGCTTCAAACCTTTCCTGTACGGACCTCGCGGTTCAGAAAGAGTTTCATCCCAAGAGCTCTAAACGCACTCAATGACTCCATCAAGTGCTCTTTGTAGAATTGTCTGTACTTATAAGTACAATCACCTCACTGTAAACTTGCACTACAGTTATAATATTACACAACCAGAGCCACTTTATAAAGCGTGTATTTACATATGATGATGATATCATTTTAAAGATGAAATGCAGCAAAATATGCTTATTATATTATACAGATAAAACATTAACTTTATTTAAATAATCTATATTGTTTATAATTAAAGGACACGGTGTCGCTACGCTAGCAAGGATCTGGCACTCCGTTCAAGGATTGTTCCTGCCTTGCACTGTATGCTTCACTGGGACTGGCATGAAGGATAGAATAATTAAACACGTACTACGAAGAGATTTCAGTGTTCCTTATAAGTTTTGAAGAATCGGCGTTCTAAGCTTACAGATGGCTTAATGTCTATTACAGAGCTGATTGTGTGGCGATTGGGTATTTGGAGAAAGAAAAGGAATGACAGGAATTGGGTGTTAGTATGTTTGAAAGAGACAGTACTGCTGCAATAAATTCATTGAAGGTCGTGCACAATCACTGCGCCACCATGTTCAAATGTTTAATAACATGCTTTAAATCTTATCATCATGAAAATTATATCAAGTATACATCTTAGTATTTTAATTATTCAGAGAGCTGTAATATTATGAATGTAATGGATTCTGTGTCCTGTCGGAGGAAGAGAAAGCCCGGAAGCACGCAGTGATTCACACACATAAAGCACATAAAAGATCAAATACAAAACAAAGTATTTAACTTGCTACTTTAGTTACGATGGGATTTGAGAAACTAGTAAATTAAACGATTTTAAGATGAAGTTTATGATGTTCTACTTTAATGACAAAATAAACTACGTGATTAAAGTGGAAATTTAGTGCTTTTTTCCCACTGTGTGCCTATTTATTTTTTCTCTGTACCCTAATAAGCTTTCATATGACACTCAGACAGGGGGCTACGACTCGCCTTTTCACAGCGACTTTGATATCCGACAATTTCTTTTTTATTTTGGGTACTGTGCGACTTTGTGAACTTGAGTTTCCGAGTTGCTCCGACACACTATGTCACTTGATCAACTTCCTTTTGTTGTTTATTCCACTGTTTAAACCAACAAATAGTACGTTTTTCTTTGCCTCCACTTGGCATTCACTGAAATTCCATTTTCCCCAGTGCTTTTCCCATTGTCTTTTCACAGAACACTGAGCTTAAGAGCTATTTATATTGATTTGCATATTCAAAGAGGCGTAATTCTGGGCGGAGTTGGGGCGGGACAGCAGGCACGTGCACAAGCGTTACTATTCAAGCTGACCGGGATTTATGTAGCAGAAGAACGTGGAAGTTGGCGAATGCACAGATTTATGCATCTCGATTTTTCTATGCGTAACCACATTTCGGCTTTTGTGCTTACATCATGTTATAGTGTGAGTTCTACGCACGGCGTTATGCATGAGGCCCCAGGTGCTGCGTCTCAACTTAATTTTTATTGTCTTCCTAGAACACGCATCCCTTGTGTCAACCTTTGGTAAGGTTTGGGGGAATTCATCACATTGGTGGCTGAGTCACAAGGCTCCACTTACAACCAGTTACACACAGTTCTTCTCTCACCGCACTCTCTTATTGCCAGTACTTGATAAATTGAAATCTGGAGCAGCCAATTGATAAAGATACGAACGAGCTTACAGCTTCAGTGGTGGCACAACTTTGGGAGATTCTACTTTTTCAGTCCTGCCGTGTTCCTTTATTCTGCTACTAGCTGCACTACCCGTCTAAGACAGGTGGAAATCTAAATAATCAACATAGACCTCAATATTAACATTTGCAGTGCACCATCTATTGGAATGTATTTTGTAACATATGTCAGAATAAAATGCATTGTATTTGTCATTCCAACAGAATGAATAATAATAATAAAATGTATTGCCACAAATATTTCTGTTGTGCCATCTGTTGGAATGACAAGTGCACTGCATATGTTTCTGTTATATGCCATTTGGTGTGGGATTCATGAATGCCGTGTTAATGTTTGCGGTGTGCACCATCGGTTGGATTGACAAATGCTATGCATTTTATTACTACAAATGTTTGTGATGTGCCATGTGTTGGAATGACAGACACACAGACATTTTTATTAAGGTGGATTAGACATTTTTCTTATTTTTTTATGCCTTGATTTGTTGCCTCAACT
This sequence comes from Polypterus bichir lapradei, assembly GCA_026402145.1. NCBI lineage: Eukaryota > Metazoa > Chordata > Cladistia > Polypteriformes > Polypteridae > Polypterus > Polypterus bichir. Next base: position 8,017,331 of record JANRMT010062815.1, on the reverse strand, counting down.
TCTTCTTGTTCTTTTCTGATCTTTCCTAGTTTTTGACATTTACCTACATCTACATTGAAAGGTGTCTCTCTCTGAATTGGCTTTCCCCAGATTTCTTCCATTTTTTTCTCTACAAGGTTTTTTTTGGGGGGGAGATTTTTCTTGTCTTTTTAGGGAGTCAAGGCGGAGAGGCTGTCAAAAACAACGCCTGTTAAAGCCTCCTTGTGTGATTTTTGGGCAATAAAAAAGTAAATTGTTGTTGTTATTTAAGACAATTAGGTTTATGTTTTCCAGTTTACAGTAAGGTTCCCTGCCTTGACTTCATTCAGCTCCCTCGGATCTTTGATTTGAAAAAAGTTCACTTTGGTGGCAGAGACACAAAATTTGGATTTGGCATTCACTTCTAACCTCCTGACAGATCAGCCTCACCCCAACATCCTTTGTCTGCTAACGATACACAGCCCTTTGTGTTGGTTTGCTGTGTGGCACAGTGCTTAAGGCTTTAGACTTCACACCTTGAGGTGGTGGGTTCAGATCCTGCTACTGACACAGTGTGACCCTGAGTAAGTTACTTCACCTGCCTGTGCTCCGATTGGAAAAAATCTCAACTGTTATTAGTCACCTTGGATAAAAGTGTCATGCAAATGTAAAAAGTAGGTAAGAATTTCACTGCATGTGTGACAATACATTTTTCAAGCAATCATTCAGCACAATACTCCGTTAATCCATTCTCTTCATTGTTTCTCTTCAGTAAAGCTCCTTGCAAACTAGTTGTCAAGCCCCTTTGGCAGCTCATCCCTTCAAATCTCAAAATGTCTAGATTGCAGTCCTCCCCGTTTTTTGTGCTGGGTGACTTGAACTGGCGATGTGATGAGGATATGCACATGCAGTACCATGCGCTGTCACACGCTGACCCGCACAGCGCTAATATTTAAATTACAAACACTCCTGAACCTTTAGAACGTGTTTACAGGTTTATATGGTCATTATTGTCACATTTACAGGGTACAGGTAAACTCTTACTTGTAGGAGCTAATCAACATGCAACATGTCACCACTGCATTGAATCCTGTGGGATGAAGCCTGGAAACATTTGTGTTAGGTGAGGCCTCGGTGGTCTTTTGGCTTTGGAACCCTTGCAGTTTGTTTTTTTTCCTCCCAGCCATCTGAGCTTATCAACATATTTATCTGTAAAAATCTACAATGTGTCTAATGCTTCTGTTTTTCTACTGTTTACATATCTATGTTATGTAAGGTCGTATGGATTTATTTATTTATTTTTTATTATGCTTTTATTATTATTTTTCTTTTGACGTATAATAAAGCACTTTGAGCTACATTCTCTATGTGAAATTATGCTATAGAAATAAATGTTATGATTGTTGCCGCTCTCTGGCACCATGAATATATTAGCAGATGAAGACTTTATTAAATTTACTTAATGTAACAGAACACTCTCAAATTTAATTGACATGCAGAGTTGCGAGTATTAAGGAATATCCATCCGTTCATTTCCTAAACTCAATTTACTCAGGTTATCCTGAGCAGAGTCGCAGGATGGAGGACTATTGTAGAAATATTTATATAAATAAATGCATTGTTAAATGTGACGATAAAAAAATAAAATAAGTGAAAGTAAATAATTAAAAAAATCACAAAATTTGTTTTATGTTTCTTTTTCATTATACAATTTATTTAATTATTTTTCTTTCAGTGACACCTCAAACAACATGAAATACTCCCCAAATGGGAACTGTCACTTTCACCCATCGAAGTTGAGAGGGCAGGCTATAGTGAGTAAACTATTTTGATTGGTGAATCGTCGAGAGAGTGGATGTAAAACTTTGGCAATAAAGGGAAAAACATTTACAGCCAATGCACACTACTGGTGGTTAATTTGGAGGCTCTTGAATTAATACGGAGAACTTCAGGCTATGCATGGTATCACTGAAATGAATAACCCCATCAAAGCTGATAAGGTTGGCTCTAGCGAGTACTGCTTTATGGTTGGGGAATCATCAGGGAAGCATGTGTTTTGATTGTGCACGACTATGGATTACCCAGAATTACTGCACAAAGTGGTTACTTTAGTTCAAGAAGCTCTGAATTCATCACCAGGAGTCTGCATTTGCTGTAAATATGATAGCTGAAGGTTTACGCTCACTCTCTTGACGATTCACCAATCAAAAAAGTTTACTCACTAGAGCCCGCCCTCTCAACTTCAACGGGTCAAAGAGACAGTTTTCATTTCAGGGTGTATTTCACATTGTGTGAGGTGTTTCTGAAATACATAAAGAAATAATTAAATAAATATGTAAAGAAAAAAAGTAACAAAAACATATCTTGTGACGCTTTCAATTATGTATGCTCACTGATCATTTTCCTATGACAGTATTTATTAATTGCCACATTTCACAATGCATTTATTTATTTCATTTTGTCTGAAATATTTCTCCATAGGAGGAAGTCATAGCCTGTTAGAGCAGAATAATGGAAGATTAGTTTTAATTGAATCAGACACTTACTTCCAACATTTTGAATGAGGAGCCTTTGAAAAACTGTGGAAAGCAATGGTTGAGTATCCATTTCTTTATGAGGTGAGGCCTGCTTATCACATCTTTATGAGAGGAGCCAAGTGCAGTGTGCTCTTACCACTCATAGCAACAGAGTCAGTCAGTTTCTTAACGTGTAGTGTGGAGTGTCCATTTAGGAAGTGTCACTACTGGTGGCACAGGGGTGTGAGTAAGGTGCTTAAGAAGTTCAGCTTTTCTCACCTCTATGTTTCCCCCAACACGGGCCAAAAGAGGAGGTAATGGTTTGTCACGGTCACTCTTCAGTTGCCTTCGTGACTGTCTGCGTCCCCCTGAAACAATCATTGGTTTCATCAGCCTTAATGCTACTGGAAGAAAAAAACTTTCCTGCGTTGACCACTCCAGTGGTTTAACAATACTTTTCAAAGAGAAAAGATGACCAGTTCACCTTGTTTGTTCACTGAGAATAGCCTCAAAGAACAGTTTTGCCGAAAGTCATTTTGACCTGATGGTTATGATTAATGGATTCCAGCATTAAATATTTAGCTTAGTACCACAACATCACTGCCTCAATACACCTTATGTGAATGTACTTACCTTCAGGCCGCTCTTCAAAATCCTCATCTTCATCTTCCGACCCAATGGAGTACTCTGATTGATTTTCTGAGAGGTCATCCTGCCATTCTAAGAGCGGATTAATCTGTTAGACACTCCTCTTTTTTGGTTATGACTATTCAAATGGAATGGGGTGTACGGTTCTTGTGTTTAAAGACTTGCTGATAATCAGTTATGTTTAATTTTGATATTCTCTATCCCCAGAAAACAAAACTTGTACCTTGATCCTCTTGTGAGGCATCGTTATAGTTGACCTGCTTGCGAATGCGCTTTCCTTTCCCGAGGTTGCGAGCGAGGTCCTCCTGCTGCTGCTCGTAATGATGTCGCAACAGCTTTTCCCAGTAATCTGGGTCAACATTCTCCTCCTGCTTTATAATCTCTCGTTGCACCTCTTCCTGAAACAGTAAGGCACAGGTTTAAGACTTTAGAGGTGCTGTTAAAGGCATCTACTTTTTTTGTCAATCCTGTCATTGGCCGCACCTCGCCATCTTCCTCGCGCACCACGTACTGTGCCACTTTAAAAGAACTCAGATACTCATTCATATTCTGCAACTCTGTGTCATCAGTGGCATCCTGGCTGCGGTCCAACAGTTTGGAGATGGCGTTGTCATCATAGTGGATTACGCTGCCCTCCTCACCATCCTTACTGTCCCCTGCAAAGGACAAACACATTTCAGGAGTTCTCATATAAGGGTTTAAGCCACCTCTAGTCAGCAAAGAAATCAAGGGAAGGCAGAAGGGGCCCTTCCCAGATGTACAATAGTGGAAAAGGATACATATAACGTCTGCAGGCTGAAAGCAAGAAATATTGGGCAAAGGGAATTGCCCTACTTTATAAGTGAAAGGTTGTCTAATGAAATCTATTCTTTTTACGCACGGCATTATGAGAGTAAACACATTAGTAATTCTGTACCGTTTGCCCGAGAACCCTCTACATCATCTTTGAAAAGCTCCTCTGTCCCAAACTTCAGAATGTCATCCAGTTCCTGCTTGGACATAGAGCCAGTCTTGGAACCCAGGCCAGGCCGCACCACTAGATGTGTCAGCATCATCTTTCGTTTGGCCACCTGTGTGATGCGCTCTTCCACAGAGGCACGAGTCACAAACCGATAGATCATCACTTTCTTGTTCTGTCCAATCCTGTGTGCACGGCTGAATGCCTATAGGAAAAGGTTAGTTAGTGCTATAAAGCTATTCGGACATCAGGTGAAGTTTGTTGTAGCTTCAGTGGCCTATCTGACCTCACAAGAAAGGTGGCATCAGGCAGATCCAATAATACTAGGTGACCAGCATGCATACTTAAGATTTTTTAAGCTTATTTCATTCAAATATTTTGGGCTATTTTTTTTTTTTGGTAGCGAATAAAGTAAAGGTTCCTAAGGCATTGGAATGGCATATATTTATGTATTTATGTAATCATCTTGCCTGAAGAAGGGGCCTGAGTTGCCTCGAAAGCTTGCATATTGTAATCTTTTTAGTTAGCCAATAAAAGGTGTCATTTTGTTTGGCTGATATATGAAATTTAACTCAATGAACAGCACTCGCCTCAATATTTTGTAGTACCAATAGTTAAAACTGGAAGAAATTTAAAGATCATAACATGTTCCAGTCACTCACTTGAATGTCATTGTGAGGGTTCCAATCCGAGTCATAGATGATGACTGTGTCGGCTGTTGCTAGGTTAATTCCTAGGCCTCCGGCACGAGTGGACAACAGGAAGCAGAACTGCTGGGCTCCTGGAGCTGAGGACACCACAAAACACAGAAATGGATCTGCTGATGCTGAGCAATCACTTCATGTGGAGATGCCTGGTTGATCATGTTAAACTGACTCTTTTAAAATAAAGAAAGCACTGTCTGTCTAGGGTGGATGAGATTGATGTAGTCAGGCTGATGCACAAGGTAAACTTCTCCATCACAAGATTAGGCTAAATGCACACATAAGAAGAATTAGAACCACATATTTTCTTGACAATTGGACATTTAACTTACAATAACATGTCTATTCCTAGTCTCCAAATGTACTCATTATATCGCTTGTGGTGGACGGCCGGAACCCATGCCTGGCTGGGGCGCCCCTTTGTCACTAGATCCGGGGGAGCAGCCATGGGAGCCACACTACGTCCCTCTGAACCTTTGTTGGCAGCCCCCCTGGGTTGCGTTGGGGTTCACTTTTGTGGAACACCAGAGCTTATCTTGGTTGGGCTCCGCGGCCTCCGCCAGGGGGAGCTGCATAGAGCTGCACGGCTTAACATCTGGGCGGAAGTGAAGCCACAAGTAGGTCAACGAGCACCTGCAGCACTTCCGGGTGGGCTATAAGAGGAGCCTGCAGCCACAACTCTGGACGCTAGAGTCGGGAGGAGGTGGACGAAGATGCCCTGGGAGGAGTGGAAAGAAGAGTGTGATTTTTCTTTGTATTTTGGGACTGTGTTGTGCCTGTGGAGTTCACAAGGAAGACGTGCCCCACAGGTGAAGAAGAAAAATAAATCTTTTTGTTTATTTTGCCCACGCCTCTGGTGTCGGTCTGTGTTGGGTCGGCGCCAACCAAGCGCCAATCAACTATGCTTTAAACTTTTAACTGGACTGCTACATAATTTGTTGCATTTCTTTACAACTTTATGTGTTAAATTTCATGGTATAGTACCAGCTGGCATCCTTTATCCTTAAAATAGGGGGGGCTACATATAAGACATGCTGCAGTTCCTATACCATTCTTTCTTTTCTTTATGTAAATCCCCTCAAATTATTGCTGAAAGTCTATACTAAAAGCTCATATCCTTTGTTTAAAACAATGACTAATATGCTTGGGTAGAGCGCCATACTAATAACAATTGTGTCACCATCCAAACACTTATGAACTGCACTCTATACAAATATACATATATATGTTACGGCCAAAACCTGAAATCGGCCAAAGCGGGAAATGGCCAATGTCGCTGTAAATTGACCAGCCAATGTCTGATCTTTTCCTCGATTTCGGGATTTGGCCAGCCAGTTTGCGAAATGGCATGGGGCAATCGGCCAAATTCGGAAGAAAAAAGGCATGAGCAGTGATTTGTTGCGCACTTATTAGTGCAGTTGCATCGAGTGCAGCTTTGGCTGCCGGTTGGCGATTGGGGAGACGTGACGATTCGTAGTGTTTTTTTCTTCTGTGCCTACAAATTCCAGTGTGAGCAGTTTCTCATGCAGAATGGAAAACTCACTTCTGAATCTACCCATGAAATTTTTAAGCATCTTCGTACCTTGAGCGGACAGTCTTACATCAGTGCATCGAATATTGGCCAGGGAGTTCTCACCATTTCGCGAAATGGCCGGCCAAAGTAGCATATACACTGGTCATTTCTAGTAATTTGGACTTTGGCCACACATTTCAGCCAAAATGCAAAATGGACAGCCATTTCGGGAACTGGCAGAACTTCGGGTTTTGGCTGTAACATATACACAAGGTGTTCAAGATATTTTGAACCTATTCACCTATTATGAGACATACCAGTAAAACCAAGAATGTTTTATTTAACAACAACCAGAGACATTTGTTATAATGTGTAAAAAGGTATTCTAGGTAACACAAATAAAACATTTTGTCTTGCTTGTGCAGCCACTCTTATGTATCTCAAATAGCCAGGAAAAATGTGTTTGCAAATAGTCAACGTGGAGCAAATGCTTGACCTGTTCAATGCCTATGTGAAATTTGCATGTTCTTCTCATGTCTGTGTGAGTTGAACTCTGGAAGTTAGGTTAAGTGATGACTCCAGTTTGGTCCTGCCACTGGCATCCCGTCTGGGACTGGTCCAGCCTGGCACTTAATGGTGCTGAGTAGGCTCTGGTTCCTTGCAACACTGAATCTGATTAACTAGATGGGAGAATGTTACATTATTTTTTGTTCCTGTATGTATAATTTTCATGTATAAACAAAAATGTTCATATTTTGGTCAAAACACTATCAAGGCACCATCAAAATACTTAAATATATAGCCAAGATGATACTAATGTTACAAATAGCTATTGCTGCTTGAAATGACTAATTTATAATTTATTATTCCCAAAGCCCAACTTCCAGCAGCCTTCTTCTTTAGTGTCCTAATAGTAAACTCTCTTAGCTCATCCTTAATTAATCACATTTAAAAGTTAATTGGTTATTAGAGAAACTTTTGTAATTGTGTTAGCACAGCTGAAACCTATTATTCCATTCAATAAAGCATGCCGCTTGTCTGTCTTTGGGTTTCAAGGTAGTGGCATTCCTTGCAACAGATTGCCAAGAAACCAAACATTTCCTACAAAGATGTCCACTACTGTCTTGAGGGAAGAGAGCAAACTGAATCTGACCAGGACAGAAGAAGAAGCGGAAGGCCCAGATGCATAACTGCTCCAGAGGATGAGTACATCAGAGTCTGTACTCTGAGAAACAAACACCTTACAGGTCTCCGTTGGCTGCGTCCTTAAACTGTGCATGCCAAATTCAAGTTAACATTGCTGGTTACTTGGTACATTTTGGTCTTACTTGTTTATATTAAATAAAAAGTCACAGAATATTTTAACAACAATTTCTTAAGGTCAGTCCATAGTACATATTTGTAGAGTGCACCAAGAATTACTAATACTAATAATACATTTAGTCTCTCATAAAATACCCTGCCAAAAACTTTTTTTTTTAAGGCAAAGTTTTTGTTTCTTCTTCAAAAAATCCCACCATATTATCAGAACACAATACCTTTCTGCTTAAACCAATGTTGAACGTCTTCTGACACAACTGTATTGCTTGCCTGCGTTTCTGGCTTATATTAGTTATTTCAGTTAGTTAGTTAGTTAGTTTCATTCATTTATCTTAACTGCAAATGAAAATAACTGGCCTGTACTTGGATTGCTAGACAGAACCTCCTCTTTTATATAACAGTACAATTTTCAGTCATGAGGAGCTTCACTCGCTTGAAGCAGCTATCATAAGCGCTAAGTGTTTGTATACTTATCAACATAAGGCTTTCCCTGAGGCTATTTCTGAAAATCCTGAGCTCAGAAGCTGCCCACTGATACATCTTTGTAACACCCAAGTAGACTCCACAGACTGTGCCACCAGAAAAGCAGTTTTTCTCTGTCATCCCCAATGCACTTTTTGTCTGCAGTACCAATTTTGGGACTCAGCCTCTTAGCAAAATTACTAGTTAAGGATCCCCCAAAGTGCATCTTGAATGCTCTAATACTTGACCTGCTAAGATAGGTACTATAAAATAAAGATTGGCTGAAACTTTGAAAGCATCACACAGCTCATTAATCAAAGGAAGATTTACCATTGAATCGATCAATAGCCTCCTGGCGCAGACCCCCAGTAATACCACCATCTATTCTCTCATATTTGTATCCTTCATATTCAAGGAAGTCCTCCAAAAGATCAAGCATCTTTGTCATCTGGAGGAGAAACAGAAAATTGTGTCTGTGTTAAATAGGCATAATGTCTAACCCACATACTGTATGGCTATTCTTCATTCCAAAAATAAGGCAAGCTACATGACATATGGTATGAATATTCACAACTGAAATCAACACCTAGACGTGATAAAACAGAAAGTGAAACACTTGTACATATTCCACTGTGACAGAAGGTGTGAAGATTAACCTCTGCTGTTACCTGGGAAAAGATAAGGACCCTATGACCTTCATCTTTAAGTTTCTTCAGCATTTTCTGCAAAAGGGTAAGCTTTCCTGAAGACCGAACAAGTAGATTTCCATCATATGAGCCATTGGGTAAAACAGGAGCTTCCTGCAAAAAGGGTAAAAATCATGTAACCGTCACACAGCCAATTTACTCTTTGACAGCAGAGTATGGCAACAGAAGCGCTCTGAGCATGGGAAAGACACTCTACAAAAAATAACATGTATCATTATTATTTATTGTTATTATTATTACGGCACACCTTTTAACTACCAGATTCTGCACTATTAAAACTGAAACACAAGAAAATCTCTTACCACTGCAGCCACAGGAAAAAGATAAGGGTGATTACAACACTTCTTCAGATCCATCATAATATTCAGTAGTGACACCTGATTTCCACCTCCTTTGGAGTTGAGTGCCTCAAAGTTTCTGGTCAGAATGAACTTGTAATACTTTCTGTGGGAGATATAACAGAAAGTTAAAGGAACAGACCATTAAAGTCTCTCTCTTCAAATTAGGCTTGAGCATACAACAGAGCAACCATGTTATAATGCAAGGAGGATTCCAGTCTATAAAAGCCCAGCTTTGCTCTGTGTTGTAACACTGATAGTCCAGCGTTAGCCACCAGGTGACAATGCTTGCAGTTGACCTGCTTACCAAAAACTCCCACCACCAATCAAATGATTTGATTGCACTGAAATGTGGATGGTAGCTGGCACCACATACAAAGCATCCAATTAGTGCGGCTGAGAGAGGTGAAAGTGGACAAAACTGAGACAGGTAGCCATCAGCTCCTGCACAAAACTCTACTGTGCTGCAACAAGGCAAGTGGAAGGTGACTGTGCTGTGCTGTGCAGCGCACAATTTAGAATGATCTCCACCCTATGTGGGGCTATAATCTAGTTTAGAAATATATTTGATAAACCTGCTTTAAAACCAAAAGTTAATCTGACAATATGTTTCTTTTAACTTGTAAAGAAGGTGTGAATAAAAAAATATACAGTATATGTGTGTGTGTGTGTGTGTTAAATATTTCTGTATTTTTCTTTTCTGTAAAATCAAGAAAATTTCCACTGTGCACAGATTCCAGTGCACACAAAGATTTCAAAGCAACTATTCTGCTGTGAACACACCATTTTTTTCCATAAAAACACAGAATTTGTAAAACAAAATTGGTAGTAAATGTGCCCCCATCTATACCAGTTCCTAGTTCTCATTAGCAGCAAAACATAATGCCAATATCCTTGTCCGTTTTTATGCTGATTGCAACACTCTTTTAAAAGCAATCACTTTTTGACATGTACTATTTGAGCATATGAAATGCTGTGGACTCATAACGTGAAGATTTGCACAGTGGTGAACTGCCAGTGGTTAGCTGTGAATTCTGTCAGACGTGAGCACTCTGCAGCGTGAGCTAAATGGAGACCTCCATCAGCCAGTGGTACAGAGCAAGTCTCTGAACACTGTGAGAGGTGCACTTCCTGAAGGTGTGTGTCAGCTCCCACATTACTATGTGCAGCATTGCCACTACAGCGTGTCAGAACAGAGACAAAAAAAATGTCAGTCGAAACTCACCAGTTATAGTTGTAGACAGTCAACATCACCAACACAATTCTTTGCATCACTGTTTGAATAAGTTGCCTTCCTTTGCTAACAGACTTTTAAGTAGCTAGAAATAATTAATAATTACAAACTATTTCAGATATTTAAAGTTGTGATTGTATTATTCACCATCTCAAAATTCCATGTACTGCGTGTTAAACTATGAAAAAAGCCAAAACCTGCAGGCTTGGAAAAGTTTTGCAGAGAGATGCACATGTCTAGACTGGGACACCACCTAAGAGCACTGAAATTATTCAGTTTTATTTAGGTTTGGTATAAAGTAACAATACTCAGCAAGATGATTAATGTAGTGTAAGGCACGTCAACTCAGGAGGTTTACTCAAACAAGGAGTTCAAATAAAACTTGGGAAGAATAAATACAATGAAAACCTGCTTGTTGCCTTTATTTTCTGTGATTTTTTTCACTTCCTTTCCATCTCTGCCTATATACCATTGACTGCAACTATCCCCATTCTGGCTGTGCTTCTTTCATACTACTATGTCTTCCTATAAATTTCTTGTCATTTGAAATGCACTGGTTGCTGTTACAGTGCACCATTACACACTACACATATTGTAGAGGAGTAAGAAATGTCCAATTTGTCAATCTAATGCATGTAGTTGCTGCAACAAAGCTCCCAGACTATGGGTTTCAATCCTGGATCTGGGATTTCTACTGAGGATTTTGCATGTTATACCCCATGTCTGTCTGAGTTTTTCTCTGGATAATCTAAATTTTCATTCCAACTCCCAAAGATATGTGTATTCGGTTGATTAATGACTTCTAATTGATGAGTGTGTGAGCATGTGTGGGTGTATGTGGGTTTATCAAAACTCTATTTTAATAGTGTACCCTCTTGCTCATACTGCTATCCAGCTATTCACTACAAACTTACTTTTGCATGGGACTGAGTTCGACACGCACTATCAGCTCAGTCTTGGCTGGCATGTTCTTGAAGACATCAGCCTTCAGTCTCCGCAACATGTGTGGTCCAAGTAGATCATGCAGCTTTTTGATCTGATCCTCCTTTGATATGTCCGCAAATTCTTCCAGAAAGCCATCAAGATTGCTACATGAAAAAAGAGGGACCTAATCAATCTTTCATAAGTATTTTAAATTTGGAGAAAAGAGATCTCCTTTTCAGTGCAAATGTTAACTCTCCAGATTGTGAAGAACAGTTGAGATCAAGAAACTTTTCAAACTACGGGGAATTTCAAATGTTCTGGGGGATATCCAGAAAACCCAAGTGATCCTTGTGTAAAACAAAGTAATTGCTGTTACACATTCCCAATATTTTCTAAATATCAAGCTTCTTAAAAACTTGCATCTATTTAATAACAACTGATTCTGAATAATTTTGCCAGCTATAGAAAGTGGAACTAAAGCATTATTAAGAATGTTCCAATGGGGAAAACTACAAAAAACTTCTGAACCTTCTATCATTCAGTTGAGGGAAAAACAGGTCAATAAAGTTAGGATCATTCTGCAAAGACTGCTGGAAAGGCAGCGAGTATGTTAAAAATGTTGATCAGAAAAAGGTAGCATAAGAACCACCACCTTAGCATTTAATAGTGCCCTCAGCAGTGCAGTTTGTCTGTAGGTTCAGGGAATTTCAGACAATTGATTAAAGGAACAATGGCTCACTTGAATCTCTCAGGTGTCAGGAAGTTCAGTAGGTGGAATAGTTCTTCCAGGTTGTTCTGCAGCGGTGTACCAGTAAGCAGCAGTTTGTAATAAATTTTATATCCACTCAAAACACGAAAGAACTTGGAAGAAAAACAAAACATGAAATCACGTTATGATGTCTTCTGACATGACAGGAATTTCCAAAACATAACTTGCTTTAAAGGACAGTAGCTACATTACTACAGAAATGACCCTGCACATGCACGAGTCATGTTTAAATGTCAGTCTACCTTGGACTGGTTGTTTTTGAGGCGGTGAGCCTCATCCACTACTAAACAGGCCCAGTCAATGGATCCCAAGATAGCCTGATCAATAGTTATCAGCTCATAGGATGTCAGAAGAACATGGAATTTTATTTTAGTTTCCTTCTGTCAAAAAAACAAAGCAGACATGAATGGCAGGCACATCCTGGCACCTACTGTTTAGCAATACTATAAAGAATGTATAAATACTGTATAGTGAGTGTGAAATTTATTTATGTTATAAACTGTAATCTTTTTTAAAAAAAGGAATTTATCTTTTTGAGATCCTATTTTTCAATCAATTAGCAAGAAGAGCCTAGCAGGTAAGCCACTGTGAGATAACAGTATTGACCATGGGGAAGTTTGGTTTGCAAATCCAAAGAATTCTAAAGCAGTCAATTTAAGGAATTTTTGGAAGGCTGCATTCTTAGGAAAGCTTAATGAATGCATTTCAAAGACAGCACATTAAGTATTTCCTTGATCCTGTTCCTCAACTTAGTGTCATTCAAGGATGAGCTTCATTTAAGCTTAAATCACATACGTCATTTATTAACAAAATGATCAATCCGACCTTCATGCGAAAAACCTTTCGTCCAGTCTTCATGGCATTATCTTCAAATGAGAATTCATTTTCTCGGATTACAGCACGACTATCCTTGTCTCCAGTGTATGTCACTACGTAGAAATCAGGTGCCCACATCTCAAATTCACGTTCCCAGTTAATAATGGTGGACAGTGGGGCACTCACAAGGTAAGGTCCCTTTGAATGACCCTGTTTAAGATTAAAAGTGCAGTTAACTATAAGGTTATTATTAGGCATTGCTAAAGACAACTTCACCTTGACTTAGAGTATGATGCAGTATATGAAACTTTACTCCTTTAAAATGGTATTTATGGACATGAGATTACAAATACTTAAGACGTTGGACTGTAAACTATAAATTTACTTTTCAACAACTACTTGCTTTATTCACGGTGTATTTACAATGTGTAATTTTTATAATAAAAGCTTCAGCTAATTATGTAATGTAATATGAAGGCCCTAAAACATTTAAACATGATCTTCTAGCAGTCACCAGTATGTTGCAGCCCTCCATGTATTAAAAGTAAAGAAAACATATTAAAAAAATAATAAAGAAAAAATTATCATTAGAAATTGCTTCCAACCCACTGTAGATATCATAGTTGAGAAATAACACAAGCATGGAATCATTTTCTAACATTTCCTCTGAGTAATAAATCTATGAGCAGAAAGAACAGGGTATTGAAAACTCCACATCACTAGAATTATTATCCAATTAATATATTATTTCCAAACTGACACAAGACCAACCTCTTTGTAGAGAGAGTAAAGAAATACAATGGTCTGTACAGTCTTTCCCAAACCCATTTCATCTGCAAGGATGGTATCGGTACCCTGGGCCCAAGAGAAGCGTAACCAATTCAGCCCCTCAAGCTGATAAGGATGTAAGGTGCCTCCAGTGGAGTTGATGTACCAGGGTTGCTTATCAAACTTAATTGTGGGCTACAGAGACAAAAATGCAGGAAAAGTATTTAGATGAACGTAAAGAAAATCATCATAAGTGATGTTCTCAAGCAAATAAGAAGAGCTAAGTTAGGATGTGAGGGCATAAAACAAAGACTGTGGGGTTAAATATAAGATACTGTATGTTACGATTACCATTTGTGGAAAAGAAATGCTTAAAAATGCATCAAATGTAAATAAAAAAGGTGTTAAGCATTGATGTGAGAAATATAAAACAACAATTCATGCAAAGGAGAAGTTTAGGTGCTAAATGGGAACAGATACAGAATATTTGAAAAGTGACAGTTTCTTAAATAATAAATTGCCTTTGGAAGGTTCTCCTATTCACAAATGAATTCTTTTACTGGGTTTGGTTTAGGGCAGCACAGTGGGCAAGTGGTTAGCAGTACTGACTCACAGTTTCTGCGCAATAGGCTTGACTTCTGGCCATGACATAGTCTTTGTTGAATTTGCATGTCAAGTTAATGTCAGTTATATTTCCTCTCTCTAGGTACACAGATTTTCTTCACACACTCTAAAAATATACCATTAGGTCAGCTGGCAACTCTTAACTGGTCTAGCATGAAAGACTGTGGGTGTGAGTATGTACGCCTCTAAAAGTATTACAAATACAATAATGGGTGCAGAAATAGGGTAAAAGGTCACATGGGGTGCATTTTGAATGTATATTATTAATTTAATTGTCTCCCATAATGTTTCATTGTATAATAAACATTGAGCCAGTGGTGCCCATTTTTCTTTGCCTGATCCGCTGGAAGGGTAGTGGAAATTTGTACTACATACTGTTGAAGATGACCATTCAAATAACACACAAGTGAAAGTATTTTCTTTTAACAACCCTTAAGTTAAGCTACCAAGTAGTGTGGCAGACAGTAAGACGTTAGGGACTTTCAAAACTCGACTTGATGTTTTCTTGGAGGAAATAAGTGGATAGGAATGGCAAGCTTTGTTGGGCTGAATGGCCTGTTCTCGTCTAGAGTGTTCTAATGTTAAGTTCAAAACTGCAGTATCTAAAATCAATGTATAAGTGAGTAAGAATAACTTGCCGAGTACACCTTAGACAGTGTTTCTGCAGAAGAATGGACAGCTTAACTATCACTATCATACAAGGAGAACTCAGCCAGCCTTGAAGGTAGAATTAAAGCACAGATTTATAAAATTCAGATAGTGATACCTAACCTCTCTAGCCCAAATCTGCTGTCTTTGCAGGCTTCAGCTAGAGTTAACACTTCCAGAGTATGATTCAACATAAAAATTAAGTCTGTGAACTCACATCCACTGTGGGTGTTTCTGGGGGCTTCTCCAGCTTCTCATCTTTGTTTATGCTCTCAGGTCGGTCCTCATCCCCTAACATAAGTTCTCTTTTGAGGAATTAGCCATGAAATAAAATGTTGTTAGTGACTTTGTCCAAAATCTCAGAAAATGCATATCAATTTTCTCTTAGGCAGAGAAAGTGGCAAGACAGTGTTCACCTGTGATTCCAGTAAGCCTGCTTGAAGTTCTCATACTCAGGTATTTTAAAGTCATCAACTTCCCAGGTGCTCTGGTCATAGGGAAGATCTCTCCATTTAATCAGGTAGTGGACATCTCCTTTCTTATCAAAGCTATATATTAATAAGAAAAATGGAAAAGTCTTAGACCTGAAGTTTAAAAAATTCAGCAACAAGACACAAATACTAGTGGCTATGAGGAAAGACTAAAACGTGAAGTCCTTTCAATTTAAGCAGAGGTTTAAGAAGACATGTGATAGCAGTGCATCGGAGACATATGGAAAATGGTTGAGAGTAAATTTCACACAAATGTTAGAAAGTTATCACAAAAACATAGACTGCACAGTGGTGTGTGGAATAGAAGTAGTTTGATAACCTTTACAATTTGACTAGATAATTTGCAAAAGTTAACTAAATAGGAATTGACCAGCCATGTTTACTTTTCAAAATTCTTCTTACAGTATATATTTATTTGTGTTTCAACCTTAAGAAATTCTCAAACATTTCTTTTTTAGAGAGTTTCGCATTCATCCTGGCTTCCTGAGATGCTGCACAATCATAACAAAAAATTACTTTCATTGGTAACATTACGTAAAAGAATCCCAAATGCAAAACAGGAACATGAATGAGAAAAGACTGAATAAAACCAAGTTTTGTTTATACTGTTTATTAAAATGACCATTTCAGCAATATTAAGAATCTAAATTATGAATATCACAAGCAATAACAGGCAGCATGGTGGCGCAGTGGTAGCGCTGCTGCCTTGCAGTAAGGAGACCTGGGTTTGCTTCCCGGGTCCTCCCTGCATGGAGTTTGCATGTTCTCCCTGTGTCAAGTCGGAATTCAAGTGAAAATAAATACAGTTGGTTAAGATAAATGGATGTTTTTTGACATTAGTTCATGTTAAAGCAGAGTGTTTCAAAGTCCAGTGCTGAGGCTATCACTTTTTTTAAAGTTATATAAACAGTAAATTAAAAATATAAGTAAATAACAAGCTAGTTAACTGTATAGATGACATTAAACTACAGCAGGTAGATAAGTGGATACCCTACAGTTAGCAAAATCATTATAATTAGAAATAAGTCAGACTTGGGCATATATGTGGCCAATCAATGTACATAAAAATTAGTTTTGACACATACAATGGAAAAACATTAGACATAATTGTGGACTGGATGGTCTATAACTTAAAATTACTCCTTATGAAAAAGAACTGAGAGTGCTAGTGGAATCATCACTTTGTTAGTATCCACAAATCCATCACATTACAAGTGATTATAAAAGGTAATAAAGAATTAGGTTATTTATCATGCTATGTTAAGTACAAATCAAGGAAGTTATCCTTAAACTACACAATAGTTATGACATAATCATAAGGTGCACAATTACAGTTTCCATATTACACAAAAGGATGTAAACACACTAAGAAAATTCCACTGAAGAGCTCCTACCCTGACTCCATGACTTATAGTTTGTAAAAAGTATTTTTACATATCTGCAAATCTTAATTTGAAGGAGGACATGAATAAAGAGATAAGAACACATTTTTGGTGAAAGCAAACATAAATTGAGGGCTGATTTAACAGAGGTGTTATAAAAATCATAAAGGGATTTATAATCATAAATAGCAGGTATTATTTTAAGATGAGGTCTTCAGCAAGAACATAGAGGCAAAGATAAAAATGGGTTTGGGATAAATTTTGCACTAACATCGGGAAGGGATTCTTTGCAACAAAAACATTAGTTCTTACCAAGCTATGCAGTAGTACTGTAGTACTTTTGGTATATTCACAATGTTTTGAAAAGTTTAGGTCAATAGGGAAGGATTCACTAGGTATGATTGAATGACCTTTTCTTTTTAAATTTTCTTATTTATTTGGTATTTATGACCAAAATGTAAAGCTGCACATCTGATTATTCAATTAAAGTGCATCAACTGGTCTTAATTATAAGTGATACAATGCATTGGTATTTTTAAATTGTTTTTGTCATATAATTCAGTTGGTGTAGGAGATTCCATATGGGACCATAAAATATAAGGAAGAGTGTCTACAAACGTTTGAAAAATCAAGTAGCAAGGAAAACAATGGCTGCATTGATTTTCATGGTCATAGACTGGATAATGAATGTCTCAACTTAAATTAATAATTGAATCATGCATCATTTTCTAGAGTGGGCAGGACAGAGAACTGAGATTCTAATACACCAGGAAAGACACAAAACAAAGGTACAAATATTTTAACATTCATGTTTTCACAGTTTTAGATTTTTTGAGCAATTTTTATAATTAATTTTAAAATATTTGTGCATATCTGAGAATCTGAATATGAAGTCACCTATACACTTTCTAAGCTATAGCATACATTAATAGTTTTAAACTCATTTATTGAACAAAGATATGAAGGTAAACAATGGAATCCATTTGTAAATTACTTTGATAGGTTTTGATTTGAAATTATATCTATAAAGGCCAAAATATAAAAGATAAGGTTAAACTCTTGGTCATCTTTTCTGAAAGATGGTATTACCCAGGGGCTAATAAGCTGGATTTGCGATTGCAGGTTCAAATTTAACTTACAGCTCATGATATGAAACTGAACAACCTGCTACACTAACTGCAAGCATAAACATTTGTGTTGATCCGCTGATTTATTTTCAGTGAATTTAATAAAGGATCTCATCTTCAGTTCTACAGTGTTACATTTCTTGTGTTACATGTAGATGATGACAAGTTATTCTCAAAATCCAGATATTCCCTCTCTAGCTCTAGAAAATGCTTTTTAAAAACTGGCAATGTAATACTTAAAAACAAACGTATCAGTTGTTGACATGCATAAATTGCCCCAGAACTGCTAATGGCAGGCATCCTTCATGTTAGGTTCATGTACAACATGTATTAACTTGGCTACTCTTAGGATTTTAGGAAGGTCTCGGGTTTTATATTTTCCTTACCTATGGTTCAAGATCCGGTGAATTATCATCCATTCAGGTTTGATGCCATAACGAAAGAATTGTTCTTCCATTTTTGCATATTTAGGGTCCTTACTTTTCCGCTTGTCACTCTTCACATCCTCTTCTCCTGAGCCATAGTCAAATGGAGGTGGTTCATCCATGTCATTTTTCCTTTGGTAGTTTCGGTACATTACTGTGTGATAGAGCTCCAGCTATACACACAGATTAACATACACGGAAGACAAAACAGGTAATCAGAACATTTTGGGCATGAAACGTGGATAATTGGATTGTAAGGGCACCTATCTAAAGGAAGGCAAAGTCTACTTGCTGAAGCATGGGGTCAGAAACACTTTTAACTGCTCATAGATAAGATTAGTTGGAAAAGAACTACATATATTACATTATTTAAACAAAAATGACTTATGGAAATGATCTGGTGTCAAACTCTTTTGGACACACATAGGGGATACTCATTTCAATTTTGTTCCTACAAAGTGGTCATTATTATTCTGATCCACTTTTGCTCCATAATGCTCTTATTTGTGTAAACAATAGAAATTAATTTGGGACAAATGTAATGTTTACGTTTTTTTTATTTTATTTAATTTTTTGTTAGTTGAGAAATAAGAAGGGCATGAAAAGCTAAATACACTTCATACTATACATATGATAAAATATAATGTTGAAATGTATAGTGTTAAAATATACAGGTGCATTCTGGTATTTTTATGTTCAATTCCCTCTCTCATGTATGTCTCACCATTGAACAGTATGAGGGCTGCAAAGAACAGATAAAATTTTAAATTTTAGGAAACTGACCCATTACTGCCTAAAGGGTGATACCACAGTTTGTCAATTAGTATAAAAGCAGTTCAGGCAAGGTGCTGTGAAAAGTGACTTTGGATCAAATATCAGATTTTTAGTTAATGAAACAAATGTTCTTCAGGGTTATTGTATGGCTGAAACAATAAAAGAAGGCATCCTCAAACAAGAAAAGATTCTATACTACTGTAGTTCTGTATTCTTAAATATTTTTGTGTCTTTTGGCTAGAAATGAACTGAGACACAGAAAGGAAGGCTGATGGGAGTACCAGAAATCATCTCAAAATCACATGACTTGCAAGGGACCCAGAAGTACCTGGAAGCAGAGATCATCCAGTGTGGTCAAGATTAAACAAAGAAGTCTTGCTACTTTCAGGCATGAACTCAATAAAAGGAGCAGCCTGTTGGAGCGCTAGCAGTTCCCTTCTGAATGCCTAATTTTTGTTGTCATTATTACCATATTTTACCTTATTTCTTCCTCCAATATTTCTAAAAATATCTTTTTATTTTCCTAAACAGCCTCACAACAAAACAAACAACACCATTAAACACAAAAGAGATAACTGGTACATTCATTCAACTCAGATACTAGTCACAGCATGCACTTTTTTTGCCCTTTTCATACATAAATGCAGTATGTCACTATTTTTTCTCACTCAACTAACAGTAATGGTCTTGAAGATGAGTGTTTGACTCAAAATGCATTGGGGAAAATATTATTGACCAAGTACAGTACAACATATGTCAAAGGACTCCTACTTGCCACATATACAGTAAGATTAATTTCCCACCTTTTGGAATGTAGGAAGTCCTGTGGTCATTAAAGTTTAGTGCATTTCTGGAAACATCACTTTTGTAATTTTTTTCCTTTTCCTGTTGTTTTTTGTGTGCTCTTTTTTACCACTCTATTGTCTATGCATATTAAATCTAGTATATAGGACCTGAATTATTTCTATCTGTGAACTGTTCATGATTTAGTGTAATCTTTGCTTTATCTTCTGGATTATTAATTGTTTAATTTGCTCATTTTTTTCTGCTATTATTCTTTTTCATTCTTTATTTTCTACTCGTTTGTTACATTTATACATATTTTGTGTGCATTTTTGTAATTTTGTTATTTTGGCTTATTTTTCATAAATATATATTTGTGTGTGTCTATACAGTGTCAGGCAGTCCCCGGGTTACGTACAGGATAGGGACTGTAGGTTTGTACTTAAGTTGAATTTGTATGTAAGTCGGAACAGTTACATTATTTTAATATTTGCTATTGTTGACTGACTGTAACCAAGTGCTCTGCCAATGAATGATGGAGTTTCACCTCTCTCTGACCTTTTTATTATTTCTACTTTATTTTCAATGGTGATGGTTTTTCTCTTCTTTACTGTATTACCAGCACTTGCATCAGATTTGTGTTTCAGAGACTTTCTTGAAGGATGAAGACAAAAGGTTAAGGTGAGCTCTTCTGCACAGCACTGTACACACTATCACAGCAGGAAGGCACCCGTCATCAGCATGTCTGATGTACTGAATGAGAGACAACTTCCTGCTATGTGCGTAACAGTACAAGAAGGCTTGCTATTGAGAATGAATGGGGGCGGTTCACCATTTGCCCACCACACAGTCATCTCCACTACAGTCCGCCCACCGAGAACGAACACGTGAAACGCCCCCCCCCCTCCACTTCATCAAGCCTCTGTCCTGCACACGAGCAATAGCTGTGGCCCCGGTGACTATGGACCACGGGTGACCACTTGTCGCCAGGAGCCACCCGAAGGACACTACACTGCACGAGCAGCAAAATTGCCCCCCTCCAGCCGCCATCCAGCCACCGCTTGAAGCGTCCCCAAACCAAAGATGATGGAGTGGCAGTTACTGAGGCGCATGCGTCGCAGCTGCGGCCCTGTCCATAAGTCATAGGTCGGATGTCCGTAACCTGGGGACTACCTATATATATATATATGTGTGTGTGTGTGTGTGTGTGTGTTATTGTCAGCTTAACACATTACTTTGTTCTTTTTACTATCTCCATTCATTCATTATGTGACTTTCATAATACAGTATATGATACTGGTGATATTTATTGTTAATCATACAAAAATCTACAAAATTATATTTTTACTTTTCCTTTGTTTTGCTTTTCATTTTAAAAATTTTCATTACCTATGCTTACTGCATTTATTCTACTTGATACCCTGCTTATTCTCCAGTACATTAGCTGATCATAATGAGAATAATTATGAGTACTGCCACCAAACTATGATACTTATCCCAGTGTGCTGGCTCAGTCTCTGTGAAGCACCACATAGGTTAATTGTGCATGCACAATTAGCCATATACTGCATAAGGCCCCCACCACCCCACCACCCCTTCTCAAGCTAGAATGAGACCCTGTGAAATAACAATAATAACAAAAGATTTATTACTTTTAACAAGGCATTTCTATCTTCCTGATGTAAGAAAAAAGTGTAAAGTATCTGCACAGACAGATTGAAAACAAAAAACATGTTCTATCTGTGTGCAGAGCCGCAAATTAAAACAATGGAATGAGCCAGCTCCACACTGCCACTTCATGTCATGGCCAATGTATTTCCCAGGATTGGTACTCTGCGAGTACATTGATATACTGTATATTTTTAATTGTTAGCTTCTGGCCATTTATTGCATTTTGTTTAAGGTTAGAGTTTCACTCTGTGTCTTTTATTGTTTGAGGCACAATGAAGATGTGATTAGCACTACTACCTCACAACTCAGATAACATTTTTGGCCACAATAATTGGTCCAGCCAGCATAGTTGGCAGATGCATCCTTTGCCATCTGGGACACTTAAAAGACGCACCATTATAAACCACTCAAAAAAAAAAAAAATATTCCTTCCCCATTGACCTCATTTATATGTGTATGTGTAAGTTCCTAAATATTTCTGTGATTTCACCAAACTCAAGCGAATAAAGCAAACTCCACAGGGTTCGCTCAGAACTAATGGGGACCTTATCCAGGTCTACCTAATTCTCACAGACTTAACTTCACCCTCTTGTAGTCACAGTTGTTACACGACTCACTACTCACCTGCAGTTCTTTGACCCAGGAGCAATGCCAGTATGACAGGCCGGCCCATTTAACAAGCAACTCCCTCTCAGGTCGTCCCTTCAGTAGTGGTTTTGATGTTGGATCAGAGGACTCACATTCTTGGTCCAGAGACATCTCTGGTGAAATGGAGGGCTCTACCCATTTCCAGTGAAGGATCCGCTGTACCTTGCCTTTCAGTGGTGGACACTAAAACATGAGTATAAAGTTGGAACAGATATGTATGGGTGTTTAAAATTTCTTTCACATTTTGCTAATTTAAGGGCACAAGAACTAATGTTACACTATTCTAGGAAAAGGAGGATTTACCAAAATGAAATCAGGTAGCTCTGCAGAAAAAGTTCTGCTATATCTGGGTATGTTAGTCAAATACCTCTCTGCTCACTACAGTTCAGATAAAAAAAGGTATACAGAGAAAATGCATCTGTCATCAAACAGAGGGTGATGGAGCCAAGCAACTAGGCCATTTTCTATGTTTAAAACAGTGTGCACAAAGGTACTATGACTCTATGCAGTTAGGTAGGAAGTTCAGAAATCACTGAATGGGGCATTAGACACATTTATGGGAACTGTCTACGCTCTTTGTTCGAACTAATGTGTAGAAGGGGTGGCATGATGTCTCACTCTGTGTAGGAGTTGGGTTTTTTGTTTTGCCTCTTACTGTGCAGCGTGGGCAGAGCCACTCCCCATTAGGTATCTCTGGCAGTGGAGGATTCAAGCAATGGATGTGGTAAGATGATGGGCAAGTATCACAGCACAGCAGCTCGCCTCCATCTTTACACACTCGACAGAACTCCATATGATCATCATCCTCTTCCTCTCCACCTTCCTCTTCTTCCTCTTCCTCTTTTGGCTCCCACTGAATGCCTTCTTTTTCCTATGTTCACAAAGCCAGATTAAGGTAACTATCATGGAAAACATGACAAAACGGGAGCTAACTTCGGTAACTTATTTTCCTTGTCTTTAACTCCTTGTCAAGACATTATACTACAATAATTAGTCAGGATTTCATCACATGCACAAGAGGTCTTAGGTTTTAATGTTCTGATTACAAAACAACCTATCTTACACAGTGTGGGCAGCTCCATTTGCCCTCAGGTGCTTTGTCCAGTTCAGGATCTAGGCACACCAAATGATATGCCCGTGGGCAGGTATCACAGAGGATGATTTCACCACCTTGCTGGCAGACTTCACAATAATCCTGGTGGTCAGTCTCATATCCATCTCCTTCTTTAGCTCAAAAAAAACACAAGGAAAACATGTAGTTAATACTGCTTGGTAGACAAAACAAAGAAGCCCAGAAACCTCAAACAAGTAAATAAATGGAATAAATATAATTCATGGTGTTTATGAAACAGACAGTATGGCAAAGGAGCATATTACTTGAGGAGAACTGAAAACTACCCATACCCGATTCCAGCTGTACTTAAAAATAATGAGTCATGCCATCCCATCTAAATGTGTCCTTCAGATAATGTTGAGTGGTGCGGTTCACAATCAACTTAGTATCTGGTGGACACAAAGTTGATACCCACCTCAGCTATTGAATAGCTGTCTGCCTCTGTGTTAAGTGGCATCTACTGTTTATGTGCAGTCTTCTTCATAAATTCACTATTCTTTATACTGCTTAGTACAGCATACACTGCAGAGAATGTAAAAATGCTGGTATCAGCCTTACTTTTTTTCTTCTTTCTGCCTTTATGACTTTTTTTCTGGACTACAGATATATCTGATCGAATGGAGGCACTGTGAATGCTGGCACTATCGAAATCAGAGTCTTCTTCATCACTCTAGACATCAAAAAACAAGCAAAAGGAAATTAGTAGTAGAAGCCCTCATTTCAAATGTATGTCACTCCTCTTACCTATAAACATTTCAGTTTAGAATAATAGAGCAGTCTTTAATATTTACATTTGTGCATGTCCTTTCTGCCTGAGTTTCAGGCATGCACTTGCCAACTTAAACTTGGCACTAACTTTTACCTTGCTTTGAATCTCACTGTCACTGACCTTAGTTTTGCTGATGTCTGGACTGTTTTATCACTCCAACTAGCATTCAGCCAATAATAGATTACCTAAACCATCCATACAACTAGAGCTTCTTACCGAAGAATCTCTTTTCTTTTTGGCTCCAAATGGCAGCTTCATTCTAAGCTTCTTGCCTTTTCCTTTCTTTTTGCTTTCTTTTACATTTTTGCTTTTTTTTCTTGCACCTGGACCTGAAAAGGGAGCATGAGGTTAGTTTCTGAATGTATAACTTGGATCTGATATTAAAACATTACCTTCAGAGTTATGTACCTTTGCCTTCCTTGGTTTTAGCTTTCCTAACTGGTCCAGGTTGAGCAGGCAGCGTCAAGGAGCTGACTGAGATGGGAGTTGCCACTGAGACCGTTTCTACAGCAGCAGCAACTGCAGCAGCAGCTGCAGCTGCAGAAGTACCTTTGAAGGGGTTGTTTGCACTAAACTCTCGCCATTTTGCTCCAAGAACTGTCATCATCTTAGACATTGGTATCTTGGGGTTCTTCTTGGCAATGAGAGGTCTATATGGGTAATACACATACTGATTAGGGTGGCACCCATTCAGGAATGAAAGGTGACTTTATTACTTACCAAGATAGTCACCTGTATTGGACTCCAGACACACAGAGGTATCATGGCTCTTCATCTACAATTTCATTTCACAGTATATAGCATTTATATAGCACATTTTTCAAAAGGCAGGTTCACATTGCTAACAGATTTCCAAATAAAAAAATAGGAAAATGTAATTCATTCAACATTTATATTCACAAGCATATATATCCTATAAAACAGTGTTTCTCAATACTTTTGGTGCAGAGACTCACTTTTTCCCATATAAGCGTATTTGTGACCAAGAGGGGAGGTCCTCCAATTGCAAATCAAGCATGCGGGGAGAGGTTAGGGGAATTAAGCAATCGACTACCAGTATAAATGATAGCAACCCACCAGTGGTAGCCCAAGACCAAAGTGTGAGTAGTGACCTAGTGGTTAAGAAAAAACAATAAATGTATATACAATATGTGGCCATTTTATTACATGAATATTATAATTATTAGATTGTATTTTGATATTATGTATTTATTTATATTATTATACCTTATATTATCTTTTCTCCCGATTTGCATGAATTCCTCAGAGCAAAGACCAAACAACATCCCAAAACTTTGCCTCAATCAGCCTGTCCGAGTACATATGTAATGTGTCCAACAGTTACTGAAATTTAGCAGAGTTAGATCTTTACTCCAAATACTTTGACAAAACTAAACTGAATTGTGAATTGGTGATTAGTATATTAAACTGAATTCCCTATCACATTTCAAAAACTTTTCTAGACTTTCCTAGCTTTGTAGTATTGGGAGCATTAACCAACTGAATAAAACTATTCACAGGTGAGAATTGTGCCTCCATTAAGAGATACACCTAATTGCCATTATTTTTCGGATATCCTGATGCATTCAGATAATTTTCCACTTGTATCCAGGGATTGATGTATGTCATAAAAGCACACCACATACATTATCACTATGACAGCGTAATAATGAAACTTAGCATGATGGATCTGTGGATGTAAAACATTTTTGCCCAGTAATATTTTTATTTTTACTGATGAACCATAGAGATCATCTTGAATAATTGCATGACAGCTTGGTACAACAGCTGCAACAAAGCCACCAAAAACGTCCTGCAGCAGGTTGTAAAAATGGCACAGGACATTGTCAGCACTGAACTGCCATCACTTGAACATCTATACAAGACTTGCTATGTGAGAAGGGCTAAAAACATCATCAAGGACATCACTCATCTTTGACATAACTTGTTTAAGCTTCTCCCATTAGGCAGGCACTTCAGATCAATTTGTACATGTACAAATAGACTAAAAATAGCTTATGGAACTCTGATATCTCCTCAGTCTGAGATAATTATTTATTGAACATGTACAGTAAGCTATGTTAATAATGTGTATTACATTGTTTACTAATATGTGAAATAATAATCTATTATGCTGTACATCTATGCAATAATAACCAATCCCAAATGCTTGAACATTTAACACTGCATATATCATATTGCTAATATTCTGAGTATATTTTATATAATTATTCTGTTCTTAATTCCTATTTTGTATTTATTTAGTGCTTCGTTATCTATCTGAACTATTTTCCTTTTGGATTTAAATGTACCTTTGGGGTTGTTACAAGAAAAAAAAAAAACAGAAATTCATCACATGGCATTTTTCCAGTCTTACAATATGTCATTTTCAGCCTATAGCCAACACAATTTCATGATTTTAACTAATAGAAATAGAAAAGTATTAAGTTCTTAGCTCCCAAGGTATGACAAATTGCACACTCTTACGTAACTCATATTGTAAGTTCACAACTGTTACCTAACTAACCAAGGCCATTTATTGCTCTGCCCATCAACCTTATCAACTGACAGTGTCCAACCACAGGACAGCTATTGGCTGAAACTTACAGTATTTGGATGCTGACCATTCTTAATACAGCATGCATTGTTTAAAACTAATTAAACCCTTAGTCTTATCTGTTCTTCCTTTGATTTGCACACATACAATCTGATGGTACCTGCTTTAAACACCACTGTCTGTAGAGGTGCAGCACTCAAACATTCTAGCTCACATACTGTAATAAAGTGGTCACTCATTACTTAAGAAACTGTCTTTCTCGTCTGAAAATGTAATTACTTGCTCTGTATACAAATGATTGGCTTCCATGTTGCAGCTTTAACACAAATGAAATACTATATACAGCTGGATGTTTCTATTGGAGCATATACTGTACACTGTATGAAACACACTGCAGTAATAAACTGCCTGCTGTAATATGAAACACCTTCTCTCTATGATGGAGCATTGACCTCCATTGTGTATATACAAAACCATTTGTTGTTTATACCGGAGCTGAAGCACATAATGTACATAGAAACCACTCTCTGTCAATAAAGGATGTGTAACTACACTTTAATATTGTATTTAAAGTAAGTTGATTACACATATATTGTAGATGTAATATCCAGTATATAAGCCACAAGTTGTTTTTACTGTATTATGGCACATTTTTACTTGATTCCTCTGCACCACAGTTTAAAATTACAAAGCAAACAATTCAGGCTTGATTAAAGTGCACATTGCAGACTTTAATTTTGGAATATTTGCATATGTTTTAGTCACACCATGTAGAAATGACAACACTTTTTACACATGGTCCCCCACCATAATGTTTGGGAAATAGCAGTGGTAGGGTATATTAAAGCAGTCATATTTAGTACTTTGTTGCATATCCCTTGCATGCAATTCATAGACATCACCAGTTATTGAGTACCTTCACTAGTGATACTCTGCCAAGGCTCTAATGCAGCCATCTTCAGGTTCTGCTTGTTTTGGGGGCTTGCACCCTTACTTTTCTTTTCAGCATATGGAAAGCATGAATAATTGGATTTAAGATGGGTAACTGACTTGGCCATTCAAGAATTTTTCATTTTTTAACTTTCAAAAACTTGTTTCCTTAGCAGTATGTTTGGGATCATTTTCTTGTTATAAGATGAAGCATCATCCAATGAGTTTGGAGGCATTTACTGGAACTTGAGCACAGAAGATGTTTTTATACACCTCAGAATTCATTGCTGTCAGCAGTTACATCATCAATGAAGATAAGTGTGCCAGTACCTGAGGCAGCCATACATACACATGCCATAACCACCACCACATTTAGCAGATGATGTGGTATGGTTTAGGTCTTAGGCAGTTCCTTTTGTCTCCACACTTTGCTCTTACCATCATTCTTAAACAACCCTTTTCCAGAATTTTACAGGGTCTTTGAAGTACTTTTTCACAAACTATAACCTGGCCATCTTGTTTTTGTGAATAACTAGTGCTTTGCATCTTGCAGTGTGGCCTCTGCATTTCTGTTCATGAAGTCTTCTGTGGATAGTCTTTGACACATAACACATCAGCCTCCTGAAGACAGTTTCTGATTTACACCTGATCTGACAAGCATTTGGGGCTTCTTATTTACCATAATGAGGATTCTTCTGTCATCAGCAGTGGAGGTCTTCCTTGGCCTACCAGTCTCTTTGTGATTATTGAGCTCACCTGCGTGTTCTTCCTTCTTAATTATATTCCAGACAGTTGATTTAGGGAATGTTAAGGTTTTACGCATGTTTCTAATGGTTTTATTTCTGTTATTCTGTCTCATAATGGCGTCTTTGACTTTCACTGGCACAGCTCTTGTCCTCATGTTGAACTATGCTAACTACAAACTCCTAAAGTAGTCTGTAAGTAGAAGCAAGCCTGAGCATCATACGCCTGCACTAATAAAGCAATGAAAGACACCTGAGTAATCACAAACACCTGTGACACCAATTGTCCCAAGCATTATGATGTCCTGAAATGTTGGGACCATGAATAAAAAGTGTTCTCATTTCTAATGGTGTGACCAGAATATATGCATATACCCTTAAATGAGTCTGCAATGTGTACTTTAATCATGTCTCAATTGTTTGATTTGTAATTTTAAGCTGTGGAGCAGACAAGTAAATCAAGGAAAAGTGTGTCTTTGTCCCAAACATTATGGAGGGCCCTGTACATTATGTCATGAAAGAGTACCCAAATTGTCCCCTCCGTTATGTCCTCAGTTATTGCACATTTTTGATATAGAATGTTTTCAGGTCTTCATCCAAAATCTAATATATGATAAATAACATCTTACTAAACAACACTTTTTTATGTAATTTCCAGAATGAACAAAGTTCTCCAGAAACAGCTGGCACTACGTAAAAACTAACTGTCCTCTTATACCTAATAGCTTGTTGTGCCTCTTTTAGTTTCAATCACTCAAGCAAAATGCTTTTTCTAATTACAGTAAATACTGGCCTCTTTAATTACTATGGAATAATTTTAGCCAATATTTCTTTGAAGAACCACTTTAAGTCAGTAACTGTAGAAGTTTTCAAGCTTGGTTCATTCATGCCACAGAATCTCTACTGGGTTTAGGTCTGTTCAGCCAGTCCAAACCTTTAATTTTGTCCCTTTTCAGCCATTTGGAAGTGGACTTTCTTTAGTGCTTTGGCTCATTCTCTAACTGTTTGAACCATCTATACTCCCATAACTAGATTTTTATAATAAACATCAGAATTCATGATTCTTTCAATTATGGCAAGCTATTGATATCCTGAGGAAACAAAACACCCCAGAACCTTTACATTACCACCAGTATTATTTTCTGCATATCAGACATAATGGGGGCCATGTCACCCAAAGGGTTCCCTTTTTGTCTCATCTTTCAATAGAATATTCTCCCAAAAGGCTTGGGAATCATTCAAGTACTACCTGGTAAATGAAGGAAGACTGTTTATGTTCCGCTTGCCTAGTCATTATTTCTGTCTTCACGCTCTCCAATGAAGCACATTTTTTCACAGTTTCTTTCTGATTGTGGAGTAATGGACAATGACCTTTTCCATCCATCCATCCATTATCCAACCCGCTATATCCTAATTACAGGGTCACGAGGGTCTGCTGGCGCCAATCCCAGTCAACACAGGGGGCAAGGCAGGAAATAAACCCCGGGCAGGGCACCAGCCCACCGCTGAATGACCTTTTCATAGCCAAAAAAAGCCTACAGTTCTTTGAAATTCTTTTTCACTTTATAGATGATTTTGCACAGTGTCCTTGAAGTACCTTTGAGAGGCTGGCCACTCATGGAAAGACTAACCACTGTTCCAAGTTTTTTTATATTTGGAGACCATGGCTCTCATTGTGGTCTGGTGGCGTCTCAAAGCCTTAGAAATGGAAAGGCTATTTCTAGACTGATTGTTTTTTTTATTATTATAATTTCTTCTCAAAGTTCCTTTGATTGGGAAATTTAGTGCATGTTGAATCTTTGTGATGGCAACTTGACTCTAACGGCAAGGGTCGAAATAACTGTGGTTTATATTGAGGAGGGTTGGCAGTGTTCGGACAGCTAACTCTAATTATTCTATTAATTTGATTGCTTTAACAAGGGAGCAATAACTTTTGCCTGTTATACTGTAGGTGAATACGTATAAGCCTTGGCATGAATAGAGGCACTGAAACACACACAGTGCACTACTTCACTGCATTGAAGTTAGATAAAATTTAGATGGCTAGTGCAAGTTTTACAATAACTATTATGTTATTCTAATAAACCAACTTGTCATATCAGAAAGATATACCAAGGAAAATACACACATTCAATGAAGGTGTATTATTTAATAACTCAATACTGTCTTAAGTTTAAGTAGGCAGAGTAACAGCGGTCATTATTAACACAGAAAAATGCTCTTAATAAAGCCAGGAAAGAGATGTATTATACTACATAGAAGTGGGAATAAAAACTACAGAAGATGAACAAGGGGTAGAAAGAAGATTGCCTTTATAATGAATAAAATCAGTCTGCACACGTCAGACATATGATAAACACTGTGCTTGCCAATTTATAATCTGCTTTGCTATATAAACAGAAACAAATCCAAAACCAAAGATGGTTTGCACAGCCTAAAGTCAGTAGGCATTAGACCCACAGATGACTACAGTTTACAAAATAATGAAGTGCTACCAAAAAATTCACTTATGATATGTAAATATAAAAACTTTGGTCATTATTCAAATGAAATTGAATTCACCAGAAACTGAGCAAACATAAACAAAACAAACAAACAAAACTAGCCAGTCAACTCTTCATACTGATGCGACAAACTGAGAATAACCTGCTGATTGTAACAGGTAATACAAGTTCATTTTCCAGGACATGTACCGCATTTAGGTTAAATATAGTATGGATGACAAATGCAAACGTGCGTAGCTACAGCACTGTGAAAAATGTGTTCAACCCTCATCCTTTTTCCATATTTAATTGCCATACAGACATGGAATTTTAAGGCATTAGATTTTAAGCTATAAATCATTTTTCATCACATAGCTATTTCCAGAAAAATGTAAAAAATAAAGAATGAAATACTGCAATAAAAACCTCTAAAACTTAAATGTTCTTATTTTTAAGTATTCCTCTTTTGTTGAACCAATTCTAAGAGATATGTGCCAGTAATCTTTCTGAATTAGTTTTTTATTTTTTGTATTGTGATTTAACAGTACAGTATTTAGATACTACTCATTGCATAACTGCTCAAGAGTGTCAAGGTAGATACTGTCAAACGCATTTTGATCCTTCCATAAAAGAAGGACTAAGCTTGTTGCAGTTTAGAGTGAGTGGAGCAGAGAGCGCTTTTAAAGAAGAAAAACACTTAAAGCCAGGCAGGAATTGTGACATTGTGACAAGTTCTGTAACAGTTAGTCAGAACAAAATGGAATCAAAACCAAAAGTAAGTAGCTCAAGAAACTAACTATCTCTAATGGACTTTTTACTTTATTTTAATATAAAGGGCAGACGTTTTTCTGGGTGGGATGTTGCACACATGGATAAAAACAGAAGCACTCCACCTAGTTAGGTACAGCATCATGTCAGTCATTCAATAATGTAGGCATGTGACAATGCCACCCACTAGCAAATAGGACCCACAAAGACAGATCTTTTCTTAATTTTATGCTACTTCAGCGTATTCCTGAGGAACTGCTTTGGATCACTGCTTTGCAATACAACACACTCCTTCCCCAGTTTCCTGGCAAAGGGATCCACATATTTTCAAACAGTATTTCTCTATAATGTGCCCTTTAATTGTTGAAGGGCAAATGCATAGTATGGTGCTATCATTACTGTTTTAACTCTTTCAGGGCTGATGTTGACTTTTGTCAAAATTCAGGGGTAGAGGATGGTAATGGGCTATAAACTGTGACAAAACTCGCCCTTACGGCTCTTTGGTTGAAGGAAAGTTAGCTTTGTTGTTTTGACGTGCAGGAGTAGTGAAGAGCAAAAAGACACTAAAATGGCATCGACATCTGGGGAGACTAAAACAAATGTGCAAAGCAAAATACTCCATGGATGTTTCATGTATTATCGTTGAATCGGACTCTGACTTTTCGGACTCTGAGTTTGATGCAAGTGATCTGGAGATGGAAATCAAAAACGAAAGTGAGGTACCAGCATCAGCCTATCGGTCCCTAGCTGACTGTGGTGCTAAACATGTTCATGTAACTGATATGCCTACAGCAGCGTTCGCCTATTGTGTCACACTCCGACTGCCACTGTTGCCCAGATGATGTGCAAAGACAAAGAGGTAGCCAGCCCGCCATGCATTCCTGCTGGCCATCGAGCGCCCCCTGCACAGCTACTGCTGCCAAGGATGCCGAACAGGCGCTAACAGAAGTCTTGATTTATGTGTGAAACTAATGCATTGTGTACTTTTTAGAAAACTGAGTTTTTTGCAAAAAATATTCAGCCCTCAAAGTGTTAAACAGTGTGGTGCTGTACTTGGCTTGCACCACACATACACTTCAGATCAAAAAGTTTGTCTCATCACCTCATAAGACTTTAAATTTCTGTATCCACAGTATTTAATAGGTGATGTTTTTCAAAAAAAAATATTTATTTATTGTTTAATCCACTGTTTCTTCCTTGCCACCTCCTAATAAACAGCATTCTTGTAGAATGCCCTGGAGTTTATAGTATTAAAGCCAATTTTAAACCTGGCTTGCAGAAAATCCCAAACTGAAGAAAAAACGTTAGCCAAGAGATGTAGAGCGTATATGAAATACACAAAATAAAAGAGTTTAAGTGACCAAAATGTTATTCAAAAATCACAGGCAAAATGACAAGAATCTGAGATCGTAACCATTACCAAAAGGCCTTTCCCTAAATATCACTATTGCCAACAAAGATTTGTTTATTTTTCATAAAAATCCAAACGCTAGGTGAGTGAGAGCTTTGTGTCATCATCTAAATAGAAAATGACTGATGATGTCACACATAACATCACTGTCCAACCATGTGATTCGCAATGGACATGATAACCAAAAACAATATGGCTGTGGGCAATAAAACCATAAACAAAAACAGCAAGTCGCAAATTCCTGCCAAAAAGATGTTATGAAAAGGTAATATAATACAACAAGAGAAAATGTATAGATTAGAGCTAAGAACTAATACAATAATAATAATAATAATAATAAACTCATAATGATAATAATGTGGTCATTATCATTTTGTGATAAATGATATTTTAGCATAGAGGGCTACATGGAACTTTCTTTTAACCTGCTTCATGTTCACTGTAAAGCTTTCATGCTGCTCACTTAAACACTTAAGTCCCATACACTGTGCCAAAATTACGTCTCACTGTGTGAATTATTAAGGTAGGCTGTGCAAGACCTGTGGGATTTTAGCTGGGATGCATGCCTCTAAATGCCAGTCAAGTAAATTCAGTAAAAAGCTGTCTCCAAAACAGTTTTATATATCCTGACAAATAATATTCATACATTTATTAATTTTATTATGTTTAAGTCACCTGTAATTTATGTGTATATTGTAAATGTTAGCTTAGTTAATTCTTTTCTGGTGGTGCGCAATTAATTTAGCTTACATATACTATAGCTTGCTGCATGCTTACAATTTAACATATCATAGCAAATAAATGACAGCTGATTTATTCACTTACCAACTGACAACTGTTGCTTAAGACTAATTTTTATTTTTATTTTAATAAGGTTAAAATTGTATTTTGGGAATCTTTTCAACAATATGGGCACTTTTTAGCTGCCTTTGGCAACACACACATCTCCCTTTTGGCATGTTCTGCTGTCTTCATTCCCATGGGCTGAAGTGTTGGCAGAGTTCACAGAAAATAGTGAGCTGTAGTTTAAAAACAAAGTTTAAACAAGATTTAAGATTTATACATCAAGTATGAGGAAAAAAACACCCTCAAATTACTTTGTTCAAAATTTTAGTCCTCAATCCCCTACACACTCTGCTGCAAAGAATTTGGTCGAGTTGGGGGGTGGAGGTATTTTTTCTAAGAAAATGGTGTCTGCATATCTGTTCCACCAGCTACCCCTCAGATAGTGGTTTTTAGCACAGATATGGTAACATTTTATTCTGGTAAAGCACGTCCTAAAGCTAGAGACAGTCATTAGATTAGAATTTCTGGCTAAAAATTTGTAAATGGAAAAAATAACCCTGTTATTCAAAATATGAGTTTCATAACCTCTTTTACCATTTACATTTAATTTAAATAATTCTCTTTTATTCCCATTTTAACAGGTGGCTGAATATATCAGTACACTTATATTTTATTCAAATAATCCACTGTCTATCCTGAAAAGCATTAAAATTAAAAGATCTTTTATTATTCCTACATGCCTTTTTAGGTAAACTGTCCCAAGACTGAAGAGAAAGATTTTCTGAATGATGAAGAAAGAACCAAAGAAAACAAGAAAACCTTCACGATCAATTATAACAGTTTTAGGTCATACAATCTGTTCCTATTTAAATGAAAATGGGCTCCACACTGGAATATCCAGAAAAACCCTACTTCTGAGAGAGAGAGAGAGAGAGAGAGAGAGAGCGCATTGCTGCACCCACCACATGATGAGCCACCCGAGTGGTTTCCGAGTGCAGTGAAACAGTTTGGGCTTTTTTTTTATGGTGGCTAGAGTACCAATCCTGACACCAAGCCCCAAGTTTTCCTTGTAAATTGTACAACCTGCCTTCAGGGCTGGATGCAGATTAACGTCATATCCAGGACAAAGCAATTGCAGGTTAAGGGTCTTGCTCAAGGGCCCAACAGAGTAGAGTCACTTCTGGCATTTATGGGATTTGGCAACCTTCCAATTGCCGGCACAGAGAGAGAGAATAAAAGGCCAACTGGAGTTTGCTAAAGTAAATACTGACAAGCCACAATGATTCTAAGAAAATGTCCTTTGGACATACAAAACAAATTAGAAAAAAAGAGCTTTTTGATAAATCATATCAACTGCACATTCAAAGAAAACCAAAATAAAGCTTTCAAAGAATCAAACACCAATTGTATTGTCAAACTTTGCTAAGGCTCAGTAATATTTTGTGGTTGCTTTGCTTCCTTTGGCACTTGGTGCCCTGAATCTGTGCAGGACACAATGAAATCTGAAGACTACCAGAGCATTTATCGAGCAAAATGTAAAGCCAAGCGCCTAAGGCTATAAGTCACAGGTGTGGGTCCTCCAGCAGGATAAGGACCCAAAATATTTTTCAAAAAGTACTAAAGAATGGATGAGAACATTAGACTGTTCTAAAGTACCCTGCATAGAGTCGTGATCTGAATCCCATTGAACAGTTTGCTCAAGAAGAGTGAACATTCCAGTCTAAAACTGTAGAAATTCAAAGCTACAAAAAGAAGTTGATTGCATTGACCATGTCTAAAGGCTGTTCTGCGAATGCTAGGTTTGGGGTATTAATATTTTTATCTATGCCATTTTCATTTGTTACATTATTTAAAACACTAAGTTAGGTCGTAAATCAAAAGTAAACTTTTTATTCTACTAAATGTGAAATAAAGAAAACAGACACTTGAAACTTTTATCAGTTTCAATTTGGTTCAGTGGAAATTCTTGTTGTTTTTTTTTTTAAAGCGGAATAGCATCAGTATTTTAGTTGGCCAAGATTAAAGTACTGCCATGAAGTCTGGAAAATGTCTTGTAAAATATTTACATTTAAATATTGACCTTTACAATTGTTATAACAATTGTTAAACCGTCTAGATTTTTATTTACCTATTTTATTTATAATCATTAATTTTCAATTCTGATAATTAATTACAGTATTTGGTACTGTATATTGCACCATAACAATAAGACTTTTTGGTTTCATCAGGGTTCAAATACATTATTCACTCTTAAAAATGAGCAGCAGTAAATGAAAATAACATTTATCAACAATTATCTGAATTGAACGATATGGAAAATTACTGTGATTTTATTTGTCATATCACCGCACCCAATTATATAAAATAAATTACACGAAAGAAAACAGACATGCCCAAACCAAGTTTACAACAGGTAGATCCACTCACATCATCATTAGATGCAGCAACTAACCCCTGATTCTGTAGCTTTCCTAAGACTTACACTTGTTCTTGTTCCACTAAGGTTAGGGAGATGCTGAAGTTTAAAATTTCTTCATCCTCTGTATAACATACTGCACTGAGCTCTAGGGCACATTTAAAACCTTAAATTATTCTGTACCTTTCTCATTAATTGTGCTTCTCTATTATTTCTTCTAAAAAGTCTGTAACATATGGTGAGACCCTATTTTGGGGAATTTCTCTTCAGAGAAAAATTTAAAGCATGAAACCCGCTAAGTTCACAAACGGGTAGAGTCCATTAAAACAGTGGCATGTTGATCTAAACAAATTTTGACTTGCACTTAGATGGTGTGTTTGGGGTGGTCAACTTTTTACCACTACATATATAGACTGAAAAAGTATGTAATAATTTATGTTTCAATTGGTTTTATATACTATTCAAAACTTTGTAGATCATTCAGAAAAATAATACTAATTTAACATAAAGCTCAATAGCTCAGAAATGAAAATGTGAAATTGTATTGAGAGCTGAATTATTTGTCATGATACTCTAACTACAGAAAACCATATACAGTAACTGACTTACAAGTTACACACTGGCTGTAGTGGACAAGTGACAAGCTACTTACATGACAATTTTGAGCCTGTTATACATACACAAGAACATTAGTTTTTTAAATAGCAATTTTTACATTAATATATTCCTCTTATTAGTCATAGTAAGTCTCGAAAACATGCAAGTTCATGACTGACTATAATGCATCTGTATCAGTGTCACTAGATAATGGTAATGGATTGGAGATCTTCTGACATGTAACTGTCTGATTGTCATAACATGTAGGATGGCTCTACAAAACTGCTGTGCCAGTCAGAACATTTTGTTACATACTATATCAATATTTTTCTAATCTACTTCTCCAATAAAAGAAGGAGGGAGAGCTGGTGGGTAACAATGCAGCACTGGACGTTAGTCTATCACAGGGCACACTTACAGTGTACATACACCTACACTGGGCCAATTAAATCAAAGTGTTTGGAATGTCAAAGGAAAAGCTGAGTATCCAGAAAAAAGGACAACACAGACAAAGAAAGAATGTGCAAACTCAATACAAGCAGTGCCAGGCCACTGATTAAACCCAGAACAGTAGAAACATCAACCACTAACTGAAGGACTTCACTCTTCAAGTCTCAGTGTACTTTACAATATTTCAGGTTTTACCTTAAAAATTGGCTGAAAGCTTTGTAGTTAGTCAAAGTGCGATAATCTTCTGCAGAGAAGGGATACTCCACATCTTCTAATCCCCATTCCTCCATCAATTGGCTGGATGACTTGGGCTCCTAAGCCAGCAAAGGTAAACAGTAGTATCA
The DNA here is from genome assembly GCA_026402145.1 of Polypterus bichir lapradei. NCBI lineage: Eukaryota > Metazoa > Chordata > Cladistia > Polypteriformes > Polypteridae > Polypterus > Polypterus bichir. The sequence goes on along the minus strand of JANRMT010062815.1, from coordinate 7,979,755 downwards.
TATATCAGCAGGGGTATATAAAGGAGAGCTCAAGACCAGTTAGACTCAAAAATACTGTAAGAAATTTGTGAACCTGAGAAATTCATAGCATTGGTGACAGTCAATTAAGATTAGAACCATCTTTCTCACCCGCATTGTTGAATCGTCATCATCATCTTCATCTTCTTCTTTCTTTCTGCGCTTGGACAACTTCTCCTTCTTCTCTTTTGATTTCTTCCGTTTTCTCTTAATGGAAATGTAATCACTGCCTTCACTGTCTGATTTCTCTAGCAGTTCCTCATCACACTCAGACATCTCATCTTCACTATCTACCCCCTGTGAGCACAGACATAGGTGAAAAGACCTTTGGGTAGCATAATAATCAATTTAGCAGTTTTACCATCATATTGATAAGCCATATGTTATGCAAATAGGAAATAATGGTATAAAACATGTACAATACAGGTAAGGTACAGAACACTAATTCCAGTTGTAAAGATCAACCACAACTCTGAAATGCATTAAGTGTGTTTGAGAAAATCATGCTATGTTAAGATACACCCTCAAAGTAATCAGAAAGAAATCCAGATCTTGGTTGCAATCACCTTGTTTGTAAAGACAGTAAAACGATCAGCAGGATTCCTGTTCCCAAGATTTTTTTCACTACAGTGTAAGTGGATATTATATCATGATTTGACTCTCATTTTTAATTTTTCTAAACAGTTCCTGGGGCTCTAAAAATAATCTATACATCATTTTAGGGTTTATTCGAAAAAGGGTCAAGATTATTTTTTGTTTCAATACATTTGTATTTAAGTTAGTAACTTTTTACATTCTCCAGTAGCTCCACCTTGTATGTTTAACAATCACTGCCATTTTTGGACTTTTTTCTGGATGGTTGCTATGTTGTTATTGGATAAGGATAACAAAGTATAAAGCTTTGTGTCAAACACTTTCTGTTTGACCAAGTTTGGATTCAACAAAAAATATAGTGTCCTTTGTATTTGTTCATTGAAAGGTTCTTTGGTTTTGAAATGTTTTCTGTCCCTGATTATGATTTTCATCTCTCACTTCTTACATCCTGGACTTAGATTATTAGATTCCTGCTCTCCAGATTACAACCTTTGCTTGCTTTCTTTAATTTCACTCCTGATTCCAATTATAAGAACAACTGCTGCTCCTCATGATCGCTTCTATAGCTGTCAGTATTTCTTAACTCAAAATTTATCCTCTTGACCACCAGTAAGAGTACGACGGTCTGTAGGATGAAGCGGCATTACCCTCTTTTTGGCATTACATGTTGAACCTTAGCAGGGGAAGACACCCGGCATCAGAGTTAGACTAGGGTGCTACATTGAGTCCAGCCTCAGTAAAGCAATGTGTTCCTCTTGCTGGAGATAAAGGTTGACTAAACACCAGCTCACAGAAGACATATTTTTTGCTAGCACTAAAGGAAGCTCAAAGTCTATAACTGCAGTACAGACAGTCACAACAAGGTACAACTGAACGAAGAACAATAATGACCTGGATAAAGAAAAACAAAATATGCTACTCTTCCTTTTCTTTCTCCAAAAGTAAAGGGGAATCATCAGTCCCAGTTGAAGATCAAAGCCTCCATCTCTTAAGATGGAAAAATGTGGACAAAATCTTAACAATCACTGTATACACCTTTGGTTCTGACACAAAAGAGCTTGTAACCTAGTAGGCAGCCTAACGCCAGTGAATGTGTTACATTAGCATATATTTTCTGGTGGTTGGCATGTTGAAAATAATAACATGTCTTCTTATATTGGGCTTTTATAAGCGCCTCCTTCCAAATTTAATAAAAAGCTAATCTCAGAAGTGTAAGCTCCTTCCAAGTGACTCTCTGCTGCCAATTCCAGTTTTGCAGTACTTTTAAACTGTGTGACATAAACACGCTCATAGACAAAGTGTGTGAGGAGAACAGACAGCAGAGAAAGACACTAAGAAACTAATAAAAGATTTACCCATATGGCTGGATAACAGACCAGAAATCTTGAAAAAGTATTTACAGTTTAAATACTAGAAAAGTACTGTCAAGACAGTATTTACAGATTGCCTTGATGATTGATCAAATAACCTACTTAAAACACTATACATTATAAATTTATGAATATAAATATTTTACTTAATGCACAATATTTACTAATTAAAATGCCATATTAAATGCTTTCTACAGTCCTGCTTTAACTTCACAACTTGCCAAATATGGCTACTGCATGGACGAGTCTGGGCCAGAAGGGAAGATGGAGTTTCTACTGTAAATGGAGTGATATTTTGCAATATAAAAGTGTGAAGTATAGCTTCCAGGTCCAAGTTAAAATTATTTGTTTGTGCATTATTATGAATGGAAGCAAGTCACCTTTAGCTTTTCACTGATTCAACTGCCTGTTTTCATATACAGTAAAAAGTTGACTGGCTTCATTCGCCAATTAATGTTTAAAGTCACCTTTCAAAACTGCCTAAATCAGCGCTTCCCAATCTGCAGGCCGTGGGGGGATTATTATCTCAAAAAAAATTAGAATCAATAATTGCCACAAATACATTTTGAATATACAGTGTATATTTAAAAAATATATTATTATGCCATTTTATGTTCAGTCACACAGAAAATGTCAAACATGACCAATATGTAAGAAGCACATCTCCCTCATTATTCGCTGCCGTCATTCATAACATAGACCCTATTACACTGACGCTATTGCCTTTTTAGGTCACTCTCCCTTTGTGTCTCCACCCCCCATGGATTTACTTCAGAGACTAATATTACATGAATATTTGGTTATTCAAACTTAATCAATGTGCTTGACTTGTGTGCGCCAATTCATTTCAGTTCTCTGGCTTCCAACAGGCAAATTTAAAGAGAAACAAATGGATGGATCCATAATCAATGAAAATAATGGTGAACCAAAAGAAACGGTCACACAAAAACAAAATGTTAGAAGAAAATGCTTTTAAGCATATTTAGTTTTTAGATTTACACACACTGACACCGAGGAAGAGCCATTCCCCCCAGTGTGTGTGCTATGCTCAGAGGTTTTAGCAAACAAGACCTTGAAGCTGAACAAATTACACTGTCACATCAACACAGAAGAATTAAGGATATGGTGAAGAATGGGCCTGAGCAGTTGGTAATGAGACTACAACTGGATGAATCTACAGATATTGCAAGCATTTCAAATCTACTTGCCTTGTAATGTATGAACTAGAAATATCAACTTGAACTACTTGAATATAATATGACTTTATTTAAAAAAGTTTTTGTTTGAAGGCAAAGGTTGACATTCAATTGTCAAAAAACAAGTGTTTGTTTTACCCGCACTCATTTTGGCATCATATTACTCCAGACATGCTATGCATAGCTGCAGTATTTTACTGATCTGTTTTTACGCTTTACATCCACAATCTCACTTTTCATAATTTTGAATGGTTAGCTTGTTATCTTTATTAGTAAAACTTACAGCCAGACCCCTTCACATTTTAGTGTTTTTTCCTGTCCCACTACTCTACACTTTGTTCTGCAAGTGTATTCAGAACAGTTTTTCTAAATGTTTCTCCTATACTACGACGAACGTTCAAAAAGCTTCCACATTTTTTTTAACTCAGTTTATTAAGAATTTCAAAAACAAATTACATCACTTTTCTACATTGTCATCTTCGTTTGCAATGCAATTTTCCCAGTGTAGTACTAACTGTTTAATGCCCAATTACTACTCCTCCTGCCTTCACCGTTTCCAACAAAAACATAAAAGTGCAGAAACTTTTTGAACGTCTCTCGTAATTTGGCGAGGAGTGCAGACGGAACAATTCAGCCAAATTTTGTTTTGTACTCAGTTAAATATTATACATTTATATTGTTATAAATGCCTATTCTGTATACATGCCTATCTTTTTCATTGTTTCACATTTTTTCCTAATATATATATATATATATATATATATATATATATATATATATATATA
>JANRMT010062815.1:7908781-7965581 GCA_026402145.1 Polypterus bichir lapradei | reverse complement strand
AAAAATTAAAAAAAAAAAAAAAAAAAAAAAGAAAGCAGTGGAATTCAAAAGGCTCAAAAAACATTGGCGCAATACAAATGCCTAACTTGCTCCCAGTTCTTAAAACAACGACAAGCGACAAGCAATACATGCAGCTCGCCAGCAGCAGAAACCCAGCGGATGATCCGACCGCTTCTCGAGAAAGAGATGTAACCACACCCGGGGCCGGAAATAAAGGACAAGTATTGTTTTTACAAAAGTTTTAAAGTAAAAGTGAAAATAATGCATATGTAACAATTCCCATGAAACTAAAAATCTATTTAAATTGAATTCCCATGAAACTAACAATCTCTTTAAATTGTATATGTGGTAAACCAAACCCGGGGGAGGGCAAGCGAAGCGAGCAGGCGGTGGAGCCCCCTAGTTATATAAAAAAACAATACAGAGCCTTGTCATTTTTTACCACCAATGCTGATCTCTAAACACATCTTAGTGAGAGAAGGCTTGTATATAGAATTTTGCCACCTGCAGTAATGAAAAATTAGATAATTGATTCTACTAGGTGCTGAGACACATGATTGTGGAAACCAAGCAACAGATTGGGGGTAAGGTGCCCTTTGGCTTGACTCATTGTTCTGAACCAACCTACCTATACTGAGGGAACCACAAAAAACTAGTACAGTAAATACTGCCAAAGCTTAGGAATAGCTGAGACTTTAATAACCACTACACATACACAGCAAGCAGTCCATGAGCAGAAAGCAAGAGCAGGGAGATGGGGCATGGAGAGCCATAAAACAACATATAAGATTATGAGTAGGGCTGGGTATTGGTACTGAGGTTCCAATTCAATTCGATTTGCTACTCGCATTGCAAACATTTTCCACCATAGCAGTACCTTGTAAAAAAAAGCAATCTTTATTGTACCTTCCAACGCACAAAAGAAACGGTGCATGGGAGATGTTAGAAAGGTTTTTTGGAAAAATGTCCAGCATCTCAGCAGCTGTGCGGAATAGTAAAGGCAGTGAGGTTGCTGTCGGTGTGACTGGCATGCAGCACATTTGTCTGTCATTTTTAATGTAATGACATGTGATTGTCATATAGGAATCATCTGCCCTGGATGTCCAAGTTAGGGCTGTTCTCTCTGCTGACCTGAGAGATGTGGAGATACTTTGCTCATGATTTTCATAAAGCCCATCTACAATGACTTAACACATTAACTTCGTATATAGTATCCAAAACCTGTATCATTTGTTGAAAGCCCACTTTGTCAACAACAGTGTAGGGTCTCATATCTTTACAGATAAAAACTGCTATAGATTGTTATTTTTATGCATGAGGCAAATTAAGCTTGGAGTTAAATGTAGATTTTAGTACTTTCATAATCTTCAGTGTAGATTGTTTAGGCTCTACTCGTTTGGATGTCAACTGAGTCGATATTTCTGGGTGACGATGGGATAAGTGATTTCTCAAATTTGTTGTGTTACCACAATACTTAACTTCTGAGTTGCACAACTTAAAGATGGCTTTGCTTTTATCCAGCTATGCTTTACCGACACACTCTTTGTATCTGTAGTAAGACCACAAATCTGATTTATGAGTCAAGGACGGTGATTACAGGTAAGGAGGATATATGACAGTTGTTCTCATCAAAATATTGACACTTGAGAAATACACTCAGTCATGATTTTCTGTCCATAATTTAAAGTTTTTGTTGCTCAGCATATTTTAAATTCAGGCATTTGAATTATGCCTTGATAATCATCTCTGTCTGATACATCTGTCTTGCGCCCTGGAGTTCCAGTGAAAACAAACTTTGAAAGTTATGCAGAATTCTTGTTACACCATGTACATTAAGAACCATCACCTTCGTATGTTCACTAACACTGGCATTAGAATTTGTCACTAAAATCTGCTGTCACAGTCAATTTACAAGGAATTTTCACTATTATCATACAATAAACTGATTTCTTCATCACATGCCTTGCATTCTGATGCCAAAAATGCTGTGTCAACAGCCTCCCTCTGTCACTAGCTGCTATATACTGGAGACGAATTAACTCTGGCATAACAGTGCATGTATGTCTAGCATTAGGCAAGATAATAGTAAAGGGTTTAAAGAGGACTCACTCAACAAGTCTAGTGACAGGAATCCATCCATCCATCCATTTTCCAACCCGCTGAATCCGAACACAGGGTCACGGGGGTCTGCTGGAGCCAATCCCAGCCAACACAGGGCACAAGGCAGGAACCAATCCTGGGCAGGGTGCCAACCCACCGCAGGACACACACAAACACACCCACACACCAAGCACATACTAGGGCTAATTTAGAATCGCCAATCCACCTAACCTGCATGTCTTTGGGCTGTGGGAGGAAACCGGAGCGCCCGGAGGAAACCCACGCAGACACGGGGAGAACATGCAAACTCCACGCAGGGAGGACCCGGGAAGCGAACCCGGGTCTCCTAATTGCGAGGCAGCAGAGTGACAGGAATGTTTCTTTGAAAAACAAATAAATATTTATTCATAATGTAATGGAAGGTACAGACAGACTGGCTTCTAGACAAGGAAGTGTGGCTCCTTGCCAGGCCGGAAGGCCCATATGATGGAAGTCCTGACCAGGATGGCTAAATTTCCCTTTTCTGGGTGGGACAACAAAATGAGAGAATGGGGAAGACTGACTATCAGTTCTATATACTCCCCCAATTCACAAGGCATCAGCATCCATTCCCTAGCTCAACCATCTGTATGTGCACACCAGCAGGACAGCCATGGAATTGTAGTCCCACTAGGCTATACTACTGGGTGTTGTGGTTGCCGCCTCAGGGAGCAGCCAAGAATGGATGTCCTTATTCTGAGGGGGCTCCGCTTGATCCGGAAGTGTTTCCTTGATGCAATGTCGCGGTGCCATTAGTGCCAGGTCTGCATTAAAAGGAGTGATCTCACCTTGAGTCTGGAGAGAAGGTAGACAACACTTGCCTGAGAAGGAATAGAAGAGAAAAGAAAGAAAAAATAACATTGTACTGTGGATTGTGGATGAAGCCTGCATAAGGTATTTATTATAAAATAAACAGCTGTTTGAACCCAGGATTGTTGCTAGTGGGGTTGTATCCTGGATATGGGGTTCTAAGACACCTCCTATAGGCCACAACATATTCTGATCAATTCTGGGGCTGCTGAAGCCCAGATTATTCTGTGGATAAGTCGGGTTGTGACAAAACCTCAAAATATTTTTAGTAGTTTATTATTGGATTTCAGTTAGTCTTTTTTACTACTTTAATAGCTTTTTTATCTCAGTTTGGTTTATTTTATTATTTTTTTTATTAATAGCTTTAATCTACCTTTTAGTTTTTATTTACAATAATAACCTTGCACCGTGCCCAGTATTCCCACTTTTAGTTTAATCACTAACATAAGGCAAAAGAGCTGGTGATGGACTTCCAGCGTGCCAAGGAGTCTCTGAGACCAGTCACATAGAGTTGGTAGAGAGCTACAAGTACTTGTGGGTTCACATAAACAACAAGCTGAACTGGTCTGACAACACTGTGGCACTGTACAAGAAGGGCCAGAGCAGACTGATTTCCTAAGGAGATTCAGGTCTTTTGATGTATGCAGCAGGCTACTAGAAATGTTCTATCAGTCCACCATAGCCAGTGTGTTGTTCTTTGCTGTAGTCTCCAGGGAAGCAACTTGAGCTCAAAAGAATCACAATACCTGAACAGAATTGTCATGAAAGCCTGCTCCATCACAGGACGAACCCTGGACACACTAAAAGCTATTGTGGAAAATTTAATGGCAGTAAAATTGGATGCCATCATGAAAAATTCCCTCCATCCCTTCCAAGAGGCATTTTCTTGAAGCTGTTTTATCCACAGGCTCATTCCACCACAGTGTGCTAAGAAGCACTTCTGGGGGCCTTTTCTGCCCACTGCTATCAGCCAATTCAATGCTTCATCCTGATGTATATGTTAAGTTAATTTTGAAAAATCTGCACAATAGTCATTCATTCATTCATTCATTCATTCATTCATTCATTCATTCATGTATTTATTTATTGATTGATTGATTGATTGATTGATTGATTGGCTGTGTTATCTGTCCTGTGAGTCCATATATTTCTTTTTTATGTTTCTGCTGTTGTATGCATCTGAATTTGTCCATGGGATAAATAAAGTGCATCAAATCTAATATAATTTCATGTGGTACTTCATCAAAAGCCTTCTGAAAATCAAGATAAATAATATTATATACTGCTCTTTTTTATGCTTTTGTTGCTTCCTCACAGAATTCCAGCACACTGTATTAGTGAAACACAATGTTCCTGTCTCAACTCATTTTAACTATTTGCTGATACACCTGCTGTAGACATGTGCTAATCGATCTTTTCCTTAATAATTACTGCCATTGATTTACTTGTGCTGCACATTAAGATTACTAATTTATAGTTACTTGGACCAGCAGACTCACTCTTTTATATATCAAGATAATATTTGCCAGCTTTCAGTCTTTTGGAATTTCCCCAGTGGGCAGAGATTTTGCAAAATAGTTGCCAAAGGTTATCTCTATGTATAATCTTCATCTGGATCTTGATCTTTGTTTGTCCATGAATAAATTAGAAGAAGAAGCACTAGATGGCAGTAGAGAGACAGCTAAAACATAGGCATTGCATTAAGAATCTCCTCCAGGCTTACACTACTGAAGACTGTAGTACGCCAGTCACACCTCAAAACACAGACATTCAAACTAAACAAATTGTTGTGCTTTAAATTAACTAAAGAGATCTTCATTTAGATCTTGATCTTTGTTTGTCCGCGAATTCCACGCATGCGTAGACCACCTTCCAGTTTAGTACGTTGTTGTTACTCACGGATGTCAACAATGTGCCGGAATAACGAAAGGGGTGGTGGACAGTGTTACGCTGGTTAGCTCCTGAGGCCTGGTCAGAGAATGAGATTGCCGAAGATAAAAGGTACGTGCCTACGTAACATATGAATGAAGGAAAGACAGTGGGTAAAATGAATGACAACGTAACAGCACGTTCCGGAAATTATTATTGTTACGTTGTAGCCGGCGAGTGCTGCGCGTTTCACAGTTGTACCGTGGCTTGCTCACATGTCAGTGAAGTGATCCCTATTTATGCTTTAAAGAGCCTGGATACCCACAGTATGTTTCCCCCTTTTATAACCATTTCTCCGTGTATATTGCCTTACTCTTTGGATTGCCACAAAGCAACCTGCGAGATTGGAGAAAGGTTGAGAAGAGATCGTGAAAGGAAACGACAGCGAGATGGACTGTGAACGGACAGAAGCAGAAATGCTCCTACACCACCACATAATTACTATTCGGACAGTGATTCCGAGTAGGCCGTTCCTATTGAATCAATATCCAAGGGTTTTCTTTTGTAATTTTGTTTCCCTTATAAAAAATCATAATGCTGTGCGACGAAGGGCCCAGTTCATGACTGGCAGCCGCGTTTAAACAGGGAGCCCTTCACAGACAACTTTAACACGCACAACGTAGTTGGGCGCACATGGCTAGTATACAGTATAAATCTACTATCTTCCTTAAGTACTCAAGGATAATGTGATGTGTTATATTTCTGCCTTTTTATTTAAATTTAAGCAATACTTCTTTCTCTCTCTACAATTTCCAAATCACTAAGTACCCCCTTAGTAGTTCCTGTTAATTTTAGGAAGTTATTGACTTCTTCACATGTGTAAACTTCAAAAAATGCAAGTTTAAAGTCTTTGCTGTTTTTCTCTCTGTTAGTGCCATCTTAGAGACTGAAGCTGTCTAAACGCATGGCATATCTCCATTTGTCTCTCTCTGTTTTTATCAGTTGTTCTCTGTTAAGTTCTGTCCATTGTCTTATATTTCTCATCTATGATGTTTTTCTCCAACCTCTTGAACATTTTTTTTCAGTCTCCTTCTATAATATAATGTAATATCTTGCACTTTTCTGTTTTCTATGTGTATTTTATGCTTTCTACCTTCAGTGTATGACCCAATTTATGTAGAACCACTTCATTAGTGGTTTTCTCTGTCCATGATATACACAGAATGAACCAGTAAATCCACATCCCGAATGAATTTATCCTGCTTAAGGTGTATCACAACAACTTACAATGGGTAATTCTGATAAAAATTTAGCTTTTACAGTATGCTAAATACAACTTATACTATTTAATCTGTGTTTTATTTTGCAGTGTTTTTATTTTATGATTATTTGGATATGACTCTTAACCAGTGTGCCCAAAGCCAATATGGGAAAGCTCAAATTGTATGTATTGTGTAATGAAAATGTTCTGTAACCTGAACAGCTGACACCTACAAATGAGCTCATTACAAGTGCTTCATATGTTTTTTTGAGAGATAAAACAAGTGAAATTGTGTTTTCAAAGAGTGCTGATTTTGAGACTAGGTAAGAATTCTGGCGAATATGCAAATATAAAAGAAAATGCAAGAACAGTGACACACATGCATGTCAGAGGGTCACCTTCCAGGCTTCCAGTAATTAGTACCACCCTGGGAGGAGAGGGGGTGCTGCCACTAACAGACGTGTCTCCTTCTTTCTTCACTGTCTTGAGAAACTGCCCCTTGAGGGTGCCAGAAAGAAAGAAGCCCTGCCCCTTCCGGTCCGCACAATATAAATTCACAGTGACAACAGAGGATGGTATTGCCTTCTGATGTGGATCTAGTTTCTATGCTGATTCAAGCTTCAAACTGATACTGCAACATCTGAGTAAGAGGACTATTTTCTTTTTAAAATGGCACATTGAAGTGTTTAAATTGTGTTGACATCTTTGCAATTTTTGTTCTAAATAAACGGGGTCTGTTGCCCAGGTGGTACCCCAAGGTTCTCATCTTGTCTTGTACAATCATTTTGCCCCACTACAAGAGGTATCATTACAATTAGAATGTATATGTTTAAACTTGGATAAACTTGGATAAGTGTGTACTGTATATGCTTGTAAGAATATGTGAAATGGAAGCTTTGGACTTTAACATGTTTCATATTTAGCTAAAAATAACTACAAATCAGCCAGACCATGGGAACTTACCATTTGGCCAATTTATTGACTGATACAATATCTTATACAAAGCATCCATGATATCATATAAATTCAAAGGATTTTAAAAGGCATTTTTAGAGAGACATCATAACTGCCAGAGAAAACAACTCTGTTTTGTCATCTGCTGTCCCCACACTTACAACCATCATAATTTAAGAAGAAAAACACCGCAACAACTAAAGCCACCACCTGATATGAAGCTTGGTGTGAGACCCTAATTTGAATTTTTCTGGTTGTATGTTTTCACATCTAACATTTATGCCTGTTTTTCTGCAAATTAACATAATTTACAATTGAAATAAAGTTTGGTCATTACCTTCCTGAAGTTATCTTGTTTACTGACACTTGATTAATGAGAGATAATATAAAGCTGTGTTCAAGTTTCTTTCAGAAGTAGCAAATCGAGTACAGCCTTCCATGACTTGGCAAGGGAAGGTTTTTAAGTAAACCATTGGCTTCTGTTAGATTGCGCAGCCCTTTCAATGGTAGACATCTGGGTTCAAAAAACCTTACAGGAGCAGTACTTATGGCAGCTCTTGGCTTTTGCTAAGATATCTTGAAGTGTAGCTCTTTCTAGGGAAGTATTCTGAAGATGGATCAACACTTCCATGAGTCCTGGCAGAGGTAGCTTGTAAGTGAAGTCCCTGGTAACATATTGAAGTTGAGGTAGTCAGCCATAGCCAATGTTAGGTATTCTTGCTTTGGATCTGAGATTATTATTTATTTATTTACTAGGGGGTTTCGCCCCCTGTTCGCTTCGCTCGCCCAACCCCCTGGCCTGCACTACACACCAGCCACTTTGCATCTCTGCCGCTCGCATATGAGGATTTCACTTTCACCAAACAACAAATCGTTTCATTCTTGCACATACGCCTCTTCATTGGGAAGAAACACTACTTCCCCCTGAGGGCAATAAGAATTAGATGATCTACAAGTCTCCGACTTAAAGTTTAAAGCCGAAAAATAACTACATACTTCTGTCGTATCACCTATGTCCATATATTCTATCTCTTTTCGCTGTTCCATTATTTCACGCATAATAATTTCCATTTGTAAGCGCTAATGTGATCTTTACCATCAGTTTTTTGAGACTTCTGAATTTTAGTACTTTCATAATCTCTAACCTGCTCTGCACGTGTATCGTGCCAATGTTTTTAAACCTTTTACGATGTTCTACTTTGTCTTCTACTCTTTGTTTTTTATTTCCGACTCTGCTTGGAGCTGAGAGCACAGTAACTGTGTCTGATAATAGCATTCACACGAATGAGAAGTGATTGCACTGTGGGCCTGGTTGTAAATGTTTGAGAGGAGGGTGGGACTTGTCAAAATCTCTTGGCAAAAAGTCTTGTCTCGCGGGACCTGAAATTATCTCTCATGGAAGTTAAAATTATCTCAGAGAAAGTCTCATCTCAGGATTTCCTTTTATAATTGATTGATTGATTGATTGATTGATTGATTTATTTATCAGATATCTTCATGCAAAGCGACTTACGAAGCAAGTTATAATACATACAAGAATCTGTGCTGATTGAATGTGGAATAAACAAGTATTGCAGGACATATGTGTGAATCAAGGCTAACAGTTTAGGCATTTCCAGTATTAACCTGTCTACCAATATAAAAGAAACTTAAGAGGTTAAAGTACCTTGTGTGAACACTTTTTCAGAATAAAACATAACCCTAAAGAATTGTTGACCAAATATGATAATTTAGAATTATAAAGTTTCAATTTTAGATTCACTTATTATAAGTTGGGTTTCTAATTTGTATAAACGCTGAACATGTTTGTTCTATTCCTGTGTCAAAATGGTCATTAACCAACCTTCCCAGATATTTGCATTTGATAACTTGTTTGATTAGAGTGTTTTCCCTTCTAATATCATTGTTAATACCATTTTGACTTAAAACCATGATCCCTGTTTTCCTCATATTTGAATTTGACCCATTTGAGTACTTGAATCTGTCATTGTGTCCAGCAGATTTTGTTGCTCTTCCCTAGTACTGGCTAACAGTGCAGTATCATCTGCAAATCATATGTTGTATAGAAGTAAACCATTTCTTTTTATTCCTACCGTTCTCCCAATATTGATTCCAGTATAATCTTCTCCGAATAAATGTTAAACAGAAGTTATGACAATATGCATCCTTGCCATGTTTCTGTTTTTATTTCAACTTTAGGCATTTTCTTCATTCTACACTCTTACCACTTCTGTTTACTGCCAAAATAAGTTTCTGGTAATTCAAATATCTTTGCTGTCCAAACCTATTTGGTGTAAAATATTCCTAAGATGATAATGGTCTACAATGTTAGATGCCTGTTTCACTGGTATTTCACTGTATACTGTATTCTAGCTCATCTTTATTGTTCCCAATACTCCTGACTTCCTCTTTGACTGCTCTTTTAGTACTAAAATTTTAAACAAATCTCTTTGGGTCATCTTTCGTCTTTTCTGCAATATTTCTCTCCAAATGCCTTTTAGCCTTCTTAATATCCTTTTAAATTGTTGCTCTGATGCTCTCATATGCCCTAAGGTTAACAATGGAGTAATTAGTCTTATATGTCTTAAACAGCTGTTTTTTTTCTTTGTAACTTCCTTTTTAGCTCCTTATTTATTCATCACAGAGATCTCTTTAATTTTCCACTGCTCCTATATTTTGGGATGTACTTGTCCTGCATTACATATAAAACACTTTTAAACCTGTTCCACATCTTCTCGACTGTGTCCACACTTATAGGTGTATCCAAATTTATCTTACTTAGGCTCTACCACATCTGCTAAAAATCTGCTCTATTAAAATTAAATTTAACTGCTTAATTTTTGCATATGCACTTTGCCAAAACCATGTCAAATATTACTAGATCTATCCTTTAAATAATATCCTGATTATTTCTCCTAATTATCCTAATCAAGACAGGCATCCCCCCCAGTTCGCGCTTTACATACTGTGTAAAAAACAGTCCTCGATTGCCTCCAAAAATACTGGCTATTGTATTCTGATATTTGCAAAGCTAGATCAGTTAAATATGGGTAATAAAAGTCCCCCAAGACTATAAAATGTCCACCTGAACTTGCCTTTTTTACTATTGTTAAAAAGATGTGCATTGAAAGTATTGTTTGGATTAGAGGATCTATAACATATTCCTAATATGAGACCTGAATTCCTAAATGCTGTCTAGTCAAATCCAGATATCGTCACTAAGCTTTTTCCATCATCTAACTGAAGATTTACATTCATATTCTGGTTTACATAAATAGTAAAACCCCTACCTGTTCGGTTTTGCCTATGTTTCCTATAAAATTTATAATTGTCTATATTATTCCCGTACCCATTTATGTTATTTACTGTAGTCAGGTTTCTTTTATTTCTGTTATATCACAGTTATGTGCAGTTACATATAATTTTAACTTATTTTATTCTTAACACTCCCAGCATTAAGGAAAGTATTTATTTAAAGTAATACTTATTTTACTTTGGCTTTTTAACATTGTACATTGTATATTTCTATTTACACTACTGTCAGTCCCTTTATGTGAAATTCTAAACTTGACCTGTCCTAAACTGCCTGTCCCAGGCATTCTCTACTAGTTAGTGAGGTCTCCTGCCTACAGTATGACCTGGAAGGCAACAGATCATAACAGACTCTGTGTTTTCAATCCCCCTAATGTCTGAGTAAGCCACTATTATTAATTTAGCATTTTCTGGGTACTGGTTTTGAGGCAACCTGTTGTAGCTGCTGATTCCTACCTGTTACCTCAGAGTTATGAGAACCACCATTGAGCTGTGCAACATCGTGAAAATGGTTGGAAACCTCAAACTGTGGGGCTGATGGCCATGGACAATGACATCTTGCCTGATTTTACCTCTCTGATCTGGTAATCATCTTCAGTATGAATATAATTTGACAGCAACATCTCCAGAACAGATGAGACTCATTCTCTCTCGTCCAATACTGTATGTATTGTAATAACATACAACAGAAGAAACTGAAACTGTAATATAAATACTTGCCAAATAAATGCCTACACCTGCTTATAACCTAGGTTATCTGGAGATCTCCAGGTCTCTAAACAAATCCCAATCATATTATGTGATATCATCTACTGTTAAATTCTGCTCCATACTTGTAAATTGTTTATTTTTATACTGTATTGAGGATTTGTTCTTTTCTGTGTATTGTATTGTATTGACCCCCTTCTTTCTGACACCCACTGCATGCCCAACCTACCTGGAAAGGGGTCTCTTTTTGAACTGCCTTTCTGAAGGTTTCTCCCATTTTTTTCCCTACAAGGGTTTTTTTGGAGTTTTTCCTTGTCTACTTAGAGAGTCAAGGCTGGGGGGCTGTCAAGAGGCAGGGCCTGTTAAAGCCCATTGCGGTACTTCTTGTGTGATTTTGGGCTATACAAAAATAAATTGTATTGGATCTGAAGTGAATGATAATTCTCCAGCATGTTCTGATTCTGTTGACCTCTCACCCTAAACAATGTGGGTCTATGAAGTGCCATTGAAAAAATCATTTATCCTGGAGACCTACACTTTTCCTCGTGCATTCTTCAAGTATTATTCATACATATAAATTGCTTAGAATTAGGTTTGAAAATAGTAAGGATATTATGTTTTGTTATTTGTTAAGAACTGACTAAATGAGACAAATCTTACTTTTAATGTACTGCCTACAGATTATTTGGGTCATTTGACAGTTTTGCACTGTATATTTTTGTTATCTGTGCTTTTTCATGCTCTTTCTAGAATCACTCTAGGCCAGAATAACTCTTGATTTACAATATATTGTAATCAAGTACATTTAATACTAACTACATTTCAAGCTTTTGTGTGGTACTGTTTTTGTTATTTTTGCTTACAAAGTGCTTTTTGGTAATGCTTTCTGTAAAAGGTGCCAGATGACACTTCAGATTACATGTTATTTGTTCCTTTACATTTATTCTTCCATTCTGTTCTCATATGTGAAAAATTGCTTCTAGTACCAGTATGATCCATTTGTGATCTGAAAAATTATATTTCATTTTGTAGTCTACTGACAAATCTGGCCCTTAATATGCTCTGCAGGGTTCAAATGCCTGCCAAGCTTCTCAGTCTACGACTACAAGTAGTCTATCAGATGTCAATATAAACTCTGTTATAATAAAGACATATATGTAATTTGATTTACAGACTTGTTTCTCTTCACTTGAAATTCAAGCAGCCACTGTCCTCATATGTTGGTTCTGTTCTGAGACAATTTGGAGTTAAGTGACTCATCTGAAAAGGGCCAAGGTTTGCCTACTGCAGAACAATCAGGCCACAGCTGTAAATGCAACAGGGAGGGTACTTCCTCAAAAAAGCAGCCCATCTGCGTTGCTATGGTGACAGAACTGTAAAGAGTCTGGACTCTTACAGTGGGCAGCCAATGAGAGGGAGGAATTCAAACAGGCACGTTTGCATAACAAGCTTATTATAAGGGCAGCCATCATTGCATCACCAATATACACGAGCATGTCTAGACAAGACTTGTTTATTTACTCTTGGGTGGGGCAAAGGGGTTTCTCTAGACCAGATATGTACAGAATTGCTCACTAATACGTACAAACATATATGATCTGATTTGCCAAGATAGTATGAAGCAGGAATCATGAGAAACTAACAGGTGATTTTTCATTTCAGTATCCAGAAGTAACATACAGTATGTATAGCACACACTATCACAGAAAAATAATTAAAATTCCACCCATTAGTATTACCCTCTCAGAAATTATAACCCAAGTATCTCTCAAGACACTTAACTTATGAATTGCTACCAAGTGTGCAGCCTCCTGCATGCTGCTCGCAATTCCTATGCTAAAGGGGAAATCATTGTCCAACTCTGAAGGGTATCATTACACTGGTCTTGTTAAAAGCCTACAGTACTGTCCATACACTTAAGCTCCATTTTTTCTGGCCCCAACTCACGTTATAGGTTTATTAGTAATATCACTTGTATCGATTACAGTGAAATTCTTTGTAAGTCCTACCAACATGCAACACTTGGTTCAGTGAATGCTAAAAAAAGCAGTAGTGTGCCCTGCAAAGGACTGTTGACCCGTCTCCCTTCTGACTTTTACCCTACGTTGTGGGGATA
This sequence comes from Polypterus bichir lapradei, assembly GCA_026402145.1. Lineage (NCBI taxonomy): Eukaryota > Metazoa > Chordata > Cladistia > Polypteriformes > Polypteridae > Polypterus > Polypterus bichir. Next base: position 7,952,412 of record JANRMT010062815.1, on the reverse strand, counting down.
AGATTCTCTTCCTAAATCCCTTAATTGAAATGAGCAGATCTGAGAAAGGACACATATGCTTTTAAAATAAAATTTTAATGAGCCCATTATTTGCATTATAGGAGGCAGCAGTCCAACTTAGTGCTTAAGTGAAATGGCTTTGACTTTCAGATATTTGAATCTCTGGCACACTTCACTACATCATTGTCTAAGAGGTTCCTTTAAGTGTATATAAGCAGACTTCACTCTTTAAAATCTGAAATGTGAATGTGCATTTACATATGCCAGAATACCATTTAGAGAGAGCCAAAAGCACTCTCACTGTCCCAGCACACTGAATGCAAACTTAACACTATTATGATGTTCCAGACTGAGGTGCTATCTTTTGATGCAATTTCTTAAGCCACAAATTCTGTCTCCAACCAATACTACAAAAGGAAGACAAATAAATAACAAAAGATTTGTGTTTTGATACCTCATTTCGTCTCTTCCTCATCTTGAGCATTTTTGCTTCTTTTAACCTCTGATGTTTTTTCTTTCTCTTAGTTTTGAGGGGGTCTTGTTGAGTAAAGAAGCCCTCAAGAGCCCTGAGCGGCGGAGGATCCACTTCCAAACTGTCATCTTCTTCATCTAAAAACAAAATACAATTTGATTCTAGTTTGAACATTTCTTTGTATTTATAGACAGCCTAAGAATACACAACTAAAAAAACAGAGGTAACCCAGATGACATATAAATAACAGAGTCCAAACTGCTTCTTTAAAGATTTCATTTGAAGCCATCCCTTTGCCAGAGTACACTTTAGCAATACTTTAGAAGTGCCTGTTCTGGATAGGTACAGATTTTACTGAAACATTTAACTTCCTACTACCCTGAGACCTTTAATTTTAAAATACTTTGGAGATTTAAGCATAGCTTCTACAGGTGTGTCTCAACAGTGGGATTCTGTCAGATATCAATAATTCACAGCTTTACATTCATAGAAACAGATTAGTAATGAAAACCACCCAGCTTTACGTCCCTTGAATTGTGAAACTGGTGGACAGCAATATCTTGAAACTTTATCCCTTGGAGTGTAATGCTTTTAGAGTTCAGAGGGATTTAGCTTTTTAAAAGTAGTTGATTTTTTCAGTGTTTTCATATATGTAACTAACATATGTAGGAATTTTAAAGACAGGACATATTTGCTGTCCCCTTGTTTCATTTGAGACATATCAAATATATTAAACTTCATGATCTTGGAAATTTGAATCTGTCCACTAATACGAGAACAAAAACATGTGCTGATTTGAACAACACCCTTGCTCTTCATCAAACAGCTTGAGTTAACCTGAGATACTATCCATCTATCCATTATTCAACCCACTATATCCTAACTACAGGGTCACGGGGGTCTGCTGGAGCCAATCACTGCCAACACAGAACGCAAGGCAGGAAACAAACCCCGGGAAGGGCGCCAGGCCATCGCAGGGCACACACACACACACACACACACACCAAGCACACACTAGGGACAATTTAGGATCGCCAATGCACCTAACCTGCATGTGTTTGGACTGTGGAAGGAAACCGGAGCACCCGGGGGAAACCCATGCAGACACAGGGGGAACATGCAAACTCCACGCGGGGAGGACCCGGGAAGCAAACCCGGGCCTCCTAACTGCAAGGCAGCAGCGCTACCACTGCGCCACCGTGCCGCCCCCTGAGATACTAAAAAACGCAAAACCTACCAAGGGCCCTGAAAAATATTTGAAAAAGATATTTCAGAATCAAACATCTCATACATATGCAGTGCTCTTTTAAGTCTTAAATTAAATGTTCTTAACTGAAACCATTAACCCTTAACATTGTTGCAGTCTTTCTACATTCTGCTAAGGGTGTTTTGTGCTTTCATTGTAATTGGTGACTAGTACGTATGCATGTACCTGTATGTTTAGCATTAGGCTTTTGTTACTGGTAGTCAGTGTAAACATTGCCTGCAGAGGCAAAAGACACAGAGTATGCCATTCTGTGCAACACAACATAATATGAAAACAGTCAATCTTAACCCTACCAGATCAAATATGTTGCCACCAACAAATTCAGTTAGTATTTATTATAAATACATTTTATATATAAAGATGAATCATATGCCTTAGAAAAGTAACAAACCTGTGGTTTTGAATGACATACAACACATGCATAAGCTAGTCATGTTTATGACAAAATAACTGTCATTTAGCATCATCCTCATCTCCCTGGAAATGGATTACTTTATAGTTTACATGTCTGCTCTAAGATTTATTTATCACAGATCACTTTCATATTTCAAAAAGTAATAAAAATACTGAATAGAATGACATGCTATACTGTGTGCTGTGTTCTTGCGGGAAATATGTATTGAGGGACAGCCTCAGGCACAGGATTGTGACACTCTTATTCTTAACCTCTATTTATCATTAATTGGTTTTAGATAGTTGAAAAGAAACTGATTCATTGGTTTGCTTTGGTTCCCTTTCTAATGCTGATTGATGGTTTTATTTGCCATTTAAAGGACTTTTTTAGGCTTACTGGCATTTTTTAACTGATAAGGAGATGAAATGGTGTTTTTCTGAAATTAGGAAACATGTTCGCTTCTGTGTACCTCCCAGCACCATTGAAATCCAATGTTCTATCACAGGGTTGTCTACTATTTGTCATCTATATTTTATTTCATATCAAACTTCTTGAAAGATTTTTTTTCAGTTCAAAAATTACTGAAATAAATCTATCACAAAAGTAAAATGAATGGAGCTGCTGATATGTATGTTTATTTGCTTGCTTTTACCTTTTTTCAGATTTTTCTTGTGTGTGAAGAACCTATATACCTTTGTCATGAGTATTGTATGAATAGCTTCTCATATATCATAAAGAGTAAAGCTTTGTTGTTCAGCGTTATATTGTGTTTTTTCAGCAATTTCTTACAATATATTTTTTGTATTTTGGTAAATCTATCATAACATTACAATGGACAGCGCTGCTGTTTTCATCAACCCCGGGTCATGTGTAAGCCAGTTGCTTGCTAAAACATGTTGAAAGTTGATTTCCAGATAACATGAACATTTATTTTATATATTTTTCTTTGCTTGTTTACTTTTTACCATTTTTAATTTATTCCTGTGTATGAATAATATATGTAGTTCTGCCATATGTATACATATATTGCGATGTGAGTGGGCAGTCTGTCTAATGAGTCACTCTTTTTATGGTGTGATATTGAGTGATATTATATTATACTTGCATACACTGTGTTATGTAAAGTTGAAAACATATTCTATCAACAAAGTTTGTGCCTCATCTTTTTCCCAAGGAATGATGAAAGTGGGAATAGCCTCGTAAAAAAACAGACTTGCAGGATTTTCATTTTCTTCTTCATACATTTTATCTATTCTCATTCTTTTTACAATAAAATACATTAAGATATACTTCCACTTTTGTGTTTGATTTTACTTATATATAATCAATTTTAATATATTGTTATTTTGAATAATGCCAGGCATGTCTGGAACGCTGAATATGGGTCTGTCATAGGACAAAAAACATTTTACAATAGTGTAATGTATCATTGCTTTACCGTCAAATTCAATGATATGCATTTGGGGCAGAAAACACAACAATTTTCAAGGTGGGAGCCTTCCAAAGTGGGAATACACTTGTAAACAAGAAAACAAGGACTTACAGTAACTTTTGTAACTTCAAAAAAGGTATTATTTCTCATTTTTCATTCAATTTCATTCTTACTCTATGTTCTAATTCTTTTTACAGTAAGCAATTTATATCAGTTTTCACAGTTTATGTTTAACTGAAAACATCACAAATACATTCAGTCTGCTTAACTCTTTATGTTATAGTAAAAACACTTTGTTCTATTTCAATAGCTGAAAACACCTCAATCCCTCACTATGACTAACGTTAAAAATAATAATAATAATAATAATAATAATAATAATAATGACTATAGTATTATTTTTTTACTCTTAAAATTGACTTTCTCTGTTAATTGACTGACTAGTACACAATCATCGTCACTTAAGTTTCCCCTTTTTGAACTCCCATTGAGAGTGTACATTTTAATGAAGACTAAAGAAGTGCCGTGCTTTCTCCCCTTTATATTATGCTTTGGATAGTTTTGACAACCCAAAGAAGACAATACATCGGTGACAGTCATTTGTGATGGAAATTAAATTTAAACATTTCAGATAGCATATTGGATTGCTGTATGTTAGTTAAAAAACAATAAATATACAGTAAATAAATGTGCACTCAATTAAATCTCAGATTAGTCCACAAGATGCAGTACTTTTACATGACGTACCCATCGGTTTTCTGGAAGCTGCATTACCTACTATATGTTCGTAGTAAGCTAAAATCTATTCTAGAAGCATTTAGTTCTTTGAAGAGCAATCTCACTAACACACAATAAAAGCATGGCAATTCAGAGTCAACAATTAACATGCACTTTTTTTGGATGTGGTAGGAAACTGGTGTGCTCTAAGAAAAAACTATGAACACTACTGTGCAGTTCCACCGAGACAGTGACAGGAACAGAAGTAAAACCAACAAATGAATGCAGTGTTTACAGTGAACAAGTGTCATTTAGATTGCTTCTTGGGTTTAATTACAAAATTGGCATTTTAACCTCATGAGCCTGTAGTTGGGCATAGATCTTAGTTAAGTCATCATTATGTTTATATTGAAATGACTTATTGTACCTTTACAGCTTATTCCACCTTTTACCTAATAGGGGGAGAAAGCCTTTATGATTCTTTTCGTTGCATATGACTGTTTGTTCCATTAAGAAGCTAAGTAACGATTCCAAATAGTACAAACACCTACTGATCCCGCTCTTTTTTGAATGCCAATGAGGATGAAAAGAGAATAAAACTGAAGCACTAGAAAGTTGTCATTGGCAAACTTGCCAGAAGAACATAATCCACAAAGGGACACTATCATTTAGGAGCACCTAAACATGGCCACTGTACATTTTTGTGGGTTGTGTGGTTTTGTCAATTGATTTTAGCTGAAAACTAGGCTATTTGAATTATTCCTTGGAATTCTTTCAACACTATTTATACATTGTAAAAAATCATGCAGTAAAATCTGAGACTTATAGATTTTTTTTTTATTTTCCTAATATTTATACTGAATAAAAATTACTTGTGCTTAATAACCACACTGTGCAAACCTTAATGAAGAATATTTTCACACTGGATTGGCTAGTGTGCTCATGTTGTTCACTGTTACATTTGCATTAACAGTTGTGAGGAGCTTAAATCTACCCCAGGAATATTGAACATAAGGTAAGAATCAACTCTGGATGACATACCAATCCATCACAGGGGATACTCATGATTGTAAATCCACAATCGCTCATACTAAGCTAATTTAAGTTAGTAATTAAGATAACATATCTTTTGGATGTGTTAGAAAAGCCTACATATTTGTGAAAAAAATCTAGTGAGATATAAGGAAAAATATGTAAATATTATTTGGACAGTCAACAGGCCAGGGATTTAAAAAAATTAGCACACCTCTTAAATATTGCTTAAAACACTGAGTCTCCAGCTGTGGCTAAGGAAATCAGAGGACAAACATCTTTATTTGATATAGTATCATTTCTATAGTCATTTTATATAGGATATATTTAAAATAAAGTGCAAATAAATGTGTCATGCATGCAAGGATTTCATCACCTTCTGATTATCACTTCCACAAGAACACTATTTTTGAAACATCACCAAGGCACAGATGCGCTACAATGAAACTCTGTTATGTGGCATAATAATAAGTATTTATTGTTAACATACTGTATAATCAATGAATTCTAAAAAAGAATATTTAATTACAAAAAATGCAAATTATATTATATAATAAATCCTTGTAACCCTGCTCAGGACTAAGAGGGCTTAGAAAATAGTATGGTATATAAAGTAATTTCCCATACTTTGAAATTATAAATTTTAATCTTTCATTTTGCATCATAACTGTAAAATAAACAATATTAGTAAGATGTAACTACTTGCCTATCATCTGCAAGGCAGCACCAAAAAAAAAAAAAAACTGGCCTGCTACCCTTTAAGCAAACTACCTCCTCTGACTTCTTATGGACCCCTGCATACCTGCATTCAGATTTTAGATTGTCTCCTCTCACACCAAATAATACTCCAATAAGTGATGGACCACCATGCTATTAAGATAAAAAATCTTCTTCCCTATACTACATATACCAAGATAATATAAGTTAAGTGTCCAGGGAGATATAAAAACCCAAAATTAGCATATACTTTTGTCACCTTATGCAATGACCTCCAAAACAAGTGGCACATGGCTATGCTTATGGTATTCTGATGGAATGAGGGTGGGTTTGGTTAGCAACAGTGTTACAAAGCAAAGCTCATTTAAACTTCATGTTTTACTTAAAGCTTTTAATTCTTCTCATCTAACTTCAAAATTACTTTGTGCATGTGAGTGCAATTGCTTTATAAACATATACGCTCAATTTAAAAATGCACTTCATGCCTAGTGTATTCAGCCAACTGCTGGATACAGCACATGCTTATGTTCCGTCTCCCCTAAAATTTTGTAAGGAATAATATTTGTGATTTGCAACAAATATTAAACACATCATGGACAGCAGAGTAGTGTGATGCTTAGGCAACCAGCACCCTTGGTTCAGATTTCCATCATTGTCCATGTGGAGTTTGTATGTTCTTCTCATGTCTGCATGGCCATGTGTGACTGATAATGTATGTTTGAGTGAGCTCTGTAATGGTATCCAGTGTTGGTTCATACCTTGCATTTGATGCAGCTGAGAGGGGCTCTGACCCTCCACACATGACCCTGAATTGGGTTATTCAGGTCTGAAAATGTTGTGTTATTAAACACATTGCCTACTGTATTAATGAAAGATTACATTTATGTACATATCATTTGCCATCTATTTCATAAATTATTCATTAGATATTTAAGAAACTAAGCAAATGCATGGGTATATTTTACTTTTTTAAGAGTCTTGTGAAATGAATGACATCAAGAAAAAAAGATTTCTTTACAACTTTTTGTTGACATATTGAAAACAAATCATTGTATGGTTGCCAGTTTAGAAAGTTTAGATTAAAAAATGTATTTGTTCTTAATTTAGACTTAGACTGAGTACTGATTAAACTTTCAGGTTATTAACAATACAAAAAAAATCATATAATGCGCCACATCCACTTATTTTACTTTCTTTCGTCAGCGAAATCTGGCAGCAACTGAGGAACAACTTATATTTGACAAAGATATTAACTTTATACAGCTCTTTCTGCACAGAATGACCACTTGTTGCTATTTGGCTTTGTACTTTTCCATATTTTGCCTATTGTTTTCCCAAATGTCCTTTGCACTCATGTTATATACATTTTAATAAATAAAAAAATAAAGAATAATAATCCATTTTTGTTGTCTCACAGTTTAGGAATGTATAGACCTGTTGCTAAAGAAACTCTTAAAAATTAGAGGATAGACGAGCCAAAACATTTCTTTGAAACTGATCAATAATATTAAAAACACAATCAATAAACCAATCATTGTACTATAATAAGTCATGCATGTATGACAGCCGCACTGTATAATTAAACAGGAATGGAGTATTCACACTAATCTTTCAAGCCACAGCTTGTAAATGCAATAAACTGTAACCTCAAGAGGTGGCACAGTGATGTTGTGGCTAATGTTGTTGCATGGATCCAGAATTCTGTGTTCATACCATCTTGCTTTGTTGGTCCCAAAGACATGCAGGTCTTGTGAATTGGAAAACTAGTCCTGTGTAATTGTAGGTGGTGTATGGTGTGACTGGTGTGTTTGTTCCTACCTTGTGCCTGATGCTGCCAACCTCCTACAGCCTTAAATTGAATTAAGCGGGGTTGAGAATGTTATTTTCCTAGAAGGGATGTGCAAATGTGTGAAATGAAAGACCCCTAAGATTTATAACCAGGGTTTGTTACTGTCTTCTTCTATCTGATGCTGCAAAAAGAATTTCTAAATCAAGGTTTCCAATTCTACTATATATGATATTTTCATTAATGGGCTACTTTCACTCATATTAGTGATTAATTCCTATGAACAATATGGTTTTACTATAGATTCCTCCTAATAGTACTCAAAATCATTTCAATTTAAACTGACTTTGTTTGGTGATTAATGCAAAATTTTAATTAATAAACTGCTACAAAAATCTATATTGTATATTTGATCATTTTTAGCTTTCATTTTCTTCTAATCAGCCTATACTGACAATAATAGCAGATGGACATCAAATTAACTCATTTAAAAAGATGCCCAAACTCACAATAGGTCAGTGTACAGCTGCTAATTATCTTTGAAGCATGCATAGGGGCATGGATACCAGTAAGGTTGGCACCATTCCTGCTCCAAACAAAATTCACCCCAGCTGAGAACTGAAGTGAATTTAGAAGAACTGCATACCTTTAAAGTGTGTTAGACTGTAATATTACTCATGAATATAGAAGATACTGAAGATTATTGCATCATCAGGAAAATATACAGTATTTCATGTGGTTTCCAATTGGTTAATGTATTCTTATGGGTCTTTAATGGCCTTTACTTTTAGATTTTTTGCACTACTTGATAATATACTGTTTTTCTGTATAATTTTCTAAATTTGAAAAGAATTTTATAGAAATGATTTCAGCCTTTTAAAAGATGGCAGTTACTGATGAGTGAACGTTTTTTGAGTTTGGAAAAATCACAGGCTGTCTTTTCTTTTTTTTTCCTCCTGCCTTTTCCCGCCTCTATTTAAATAGTGCGTCTGTTTCCATGGCACTCCCGGAAATTGTAAATGACAGCCCTGTACCTCCCAAAAGGTCTTCTCTATCTAACCCGCCTATCTTATCTTCCGTATGTATTTTTTTTTTTTTTGACAACGGGATTTTACATAGAGAAAAGAAGAAAAAAAAATATTTTTTTTTTTATGTGGCAATGCTACATGCTTGCGCAGTGAAATGCATTGAAGTTAACGGAAAAGGACTAACTAAACTAGATTTGACTAGATTATAATGGTACAATCATCTTTAAAGTGTTCCTGAGTGCTAGGGAGACATCTGCCAACTATACTGGACCAATTATTGTGTCTAAAATGATGACCTGAACTGTGCGACACCAGTGCCAACCTATATACCACCATGCCTCCATGAAAACAAAGAAGAAAGAACGCAGAGACATGCAAACATATATTTTGTCAAAACAAAGTGGAAATGCCTAAATCATAGTCAAAAGTCAGAAAAATATGAAGCACTTTTCAAGGCAGAAAATTCAAAGTGTGTGTCATGATTAAAGCTGCTGGCTCATTCTATTTTGTGAGGTCATGCTGAAGGCTCTCTAAACCGTCTGTGCTGATGCTTTGTACTTTTCTTCTATCAAAAAGATTAAAACATCTTGTAAATAGTAATAAATCTTTCATTATTATTATTATTACTTCATATAGTCTTCTGAGTTTGGGAGGGGGGAGTCAGGCTAATTATGCATGCATTGGGCATGTGCCTCATTCTCTTATATTGACGTGGAAGTCGAAGATCTACCTCCACAATTGGCAACAAGCAGAGATAACTCGTTATTTATGTTGTATATTTTTCATAAAAATAAAATTTTGAGAATCTGCATTATTTACTTACCTACTCTACCACTAACTAAGTCCCACAGAGCCTGTAATGCCACTGATCAGCATTATATACCGGGCAGGGGCAGGTTTGGAGGGGTCCCATCCAATGTTGGCTGTTCCAGCTTTGGGGAATGTCATGCTGGCCTCACAAAGTATAATGGGGTGCTGAGGAAAAAAGTTCTCCCAAACCAGCCAAATTGTTAATAAATAATTTAAAGAGCAAATGGCACATTCGCTGTGCATTTTTTTAATAAATTACTTTTGAATTTACAAAAAAAAAAAAATAGACTCAGTTTTTTCCATGTCATAACCAGGTGAAAAGTGTAGACTTCCATTTAGGGCCTTTAATTCAATTTCCAAACTTTTCAAATAAAGTAGAACTTCTCTAAATACAGTATATACCACCTCTGTAATAAAAAAATACAAAAATAAAATAGATGAACAGATAGACTTGTATTTAATTTTAACAGTAAGATAATTATTTTTAAAGAAAATACACTACAATTATTGAATATATTGAAAATAAAGTGAGAAAAATGCTCAGATGTATTTAGGCCATTCTGTCAAACAACTCTTTTTGGCCCATACTATCATTTTCAGCACAGTATTAGCATGAGGCCTGTAGGGCCCCATGAAGCTACAGACACCTGCTTCCACATATTTGCAATTCTGTACATGAAAAAGCATTTATGAATGTTTTCATACAATTAAACCCTATGAATTATATCACTGTGTCTATATTAAATATGACAGCTAGCATCAATGTCACTCTTCTCAGAATTTTAAATATAAAAGTAATTGGCTTCTTAAGCTTTTCCTAATTTGTTTCAGTAATGAACAAGACACATTTCATATCAGCCTAAAGCTGCTATGTCATTTTGATATAAACTCCAACACTGCAAGCAATATGATTGCTGCAGCCTCACATCTCCAATATGCAAATTAAGTATGAATCTCCCTAGCCATCATTCTGTATATCAGGATTTAAAACACAGCATTCTATTTTCATTTGTAGTTGCTTCAGTAGTGATTGCAAAACAGGTTCCACAACATGAATTTGTACTACTTTATAGCCTTTTGGCACTGATTCTGTTCTAGGCTGGATTGATTTCCCTGTTGTGTCTGCATGTTGTCATAGTGATCTTATGAGATAACTTTTGAGACTCAGATTTCTTATGACAATTCAAAAACATACTCTGAAGCCCCAACATTTGTCTATCTGGTTGTGTGCTTTGCCAAAGATCATTATTATAAGGACAGTTCCCAGCTTATTGCTCACTGGTTAGGCTCAGGTCTACAGTAACCTTGAATGTTAGTTAGGAAGTTAAAATTGTATGAAACTGCTTCAACGTAATGTTTCACTTTTCATTTCCTAAAGTAAAGCATTTTAAATAATATTCATTCTTTGCAGTGGTTAGCACAAATGCTTCAAGGGGCCCTAAATTTGCATCTCATCCTTGTCACAGCATGTGTTAAATTTTCACATTTTTGCTGTCTGAATGGGTGCTCTTAGTATATTGTACTTTCCTTCCCAGTCTTAAAGACCTGCATGTTAGATACTCTGAAATGACATAATACTACAGTGACTGTGTGGAATAGTTCTATCCTCCTGTGACCCTAATCTGCATATATAGGTAGATGAGAACAAAATGGGAGAGTACAGTGCAGAGTAGTTAGCGTTGCCACCTCACAACAATCTATGTTATCTGCCTGGTCACTGTCTGTTTGGAATTTGAATGTTCTCCATATGATAGGATATGTTTTCTCTGGCTAGTTTCCTTCCATTTCCCAAACCCATACATGTTAAGGTAACCAGTGATTATATTCTGGACCAATTAGCATGTATATGGTTATACATGTCCTGCATTGGAAATGGATGCCTTCCAGAGCTGGTTCTTGCTTTGTGTTTAATGCAGTCTAGGTAGTATCTGTTTCTGTCTGACCTGGTACTGGATAAATCAGGATTAGGAAATAGATGAATAGATATCATATGAAACTTATTATGTATTTACAATCATATAATTTCATGGGCAACAAGATGGTGCAGTGACTAGCATGACTTTTTCATAGTTCCAGGAGACTCGGTTTAAATCCCAGCCTTGTAACTATCAGTTTGAATTCTCCCTATTTCTGTGTGGGCTTCTTTCTACACCCCACAAAAAGTGAGTGTTAGACTGACAGGTGAATTGGCTGAATGTGCATGAGAACAAGTTTACTTAAAAATATGCCTTGTGATGATGGCATCCATTCTTGAGCTCAGTGCTGTCAGGCTAGGCTCTGACCCTTTAGGTTCTTAATTGGAGTTTATAAAATGAATAAACGGATGATGTTGATCCTATCAAGGTCTTATTTTCTTAGCTATTAGCAAATCAAACATAAAAGTTAAATCATTTTTCTTCTTTCTTAAATTTTATTACATTCTTAATGCATATTCTCAAATATTTGAAAACATAATTTCATAGGCTACAGCCCCCGACGACCCTGATTAGGGTTAAGCAGCCTCAGAAAATGGTATTGGTATAGTATAGTTTCCCAGCACTGTGGTGACAAGTGCAGAAAGTTCTTTTAGATTTCTCTTCAGCTTACATAAAGTTTCAAACAAAAGAAAGTGAACCCACCAAAGGGATTCATTTCATACTTTTTCACGTATTCTTTACCATGGCTCCAATGTAAAACATAAGTTAAATATCTAAATTTAAAATGTGACACTGTTTAGAGGTGACTTATTTTGTGCTGTACATTTTATGTAAAGTTTGGAATTGAATATGTGAAAAGGGCCTGAAACGCTTTTTAAATTAAGATAAAAAAACGTTATAATTATGTGCTCTCTCCCCTCTCCAACGACGTGATCCCGCATCATTTAGCAATGTTTATGGTGTCTAATGATGTTTTCATAGGTTGAATGTATCTGACAAGCGTCTAGGATTGACAGTGGCGGTTAACTTGAGGCACAGGAGCTGCCCGCTGCCGACTGTGTGTACATATGTGTACATGCATGCGCGTATGTGTGTTATAAATTTCTTTCGCAATGCCATGCAGCCCCCTGTTGTCCACGGCTGCGTGAACGGTGTTCCCGTCAGTAAAAGACGAGGCCGGTCACATCAGATGTGCGTGTCGCGCTGCGGGGACTGGCCGCCCCTCCCCTCCTCACCATTTATTTATTCATTCATTCGTTCCTTCGTGTATTGACTAATTGATTTTTTGCAAATGCGCAGGGCAACTCGTCCACCACCACAACCACTACCACCACCATCACCACCCCTCCCCTTTTTTTGCATGCAACTGGGATGTGGATCCCAGTCTGGCCCCTCACCTGGAATTTCCTCCTCCACATCCATCTCCTGCCCATCGTTCTCATTGCTCACCGATCCCGGCATCTTTACTGCATAGGGAACACGACTCTCCCCCTCCCCTCCAAAAAAGAAAGAAGAAAGAAATGCTGCCCCCCCGCCCCTCCGCCCCCCCCCTACAGACTCAAGTGTGGAAACTTAACCCTGCGGGTGCCGGCACTCCGCGGCCCCCGGACTGCAGGATCGCCGGGACCGCACAGCGTCTTGGATATTTCCGTTTATTTTTCTTTTTTTTTCTTTTGTTTTATTTAAGAAGGATGCCTCCGATTTTTTAATGAATATAAACCAAACACTATCGTCTTATGTATCTAAATCCTCCTCTGTGAAAATAAAACAAGAGCAAAAAATGGAAATACACATGCTCACATTGTGACGTGCGGTCTGTTGCCATGACGACTCCATCCCATCATTTCCAGAACTACTAGTTAGTAGAGTTTAGCATCTCTGGTTAGCTGTCGCAATTAATTATGGAGCTCACTGGCCTTGTGCGTATATTTCTCCATTTTTCTGTGTTTTGGGGAATTGAAACTAGTCGGCATGAAACGAGACATGGGATAAAATGCAAAAACATATATATATTAATAATTTGAAAAACAAAATATTGTAAAATAAAACGAAGTAATGTCGGAGACCTTTCAGCAATATCTGCATGGAAAATGTGGCAGGGAGTCGGAAAGGAGCCCGTGTCTGTTGTATGATGTTTTTGCCCACCGTCCCGCGCAATTACATCTGGTGAACTCTTCTAGATGCGCTGCAGCCCCGCCCCTTCTTGCGCGCGAGTGGCGAGCGTGTGTGAGACCTGGGCGGGTGAGCGCGAAAATGAAACTTCTAGAAGAGAAACGGCCGTCACTGCAGCCTCACGCCTGACTGGACAACATTAGTCTGACATTGACGTAAGTGCTTTTATGTTTCATATGTCAGAAAGAAGTTTGATGCATATGCTCGAGAATTAAAGGTCATCAGTTTTAAGATCCATAGAGTCTTAAGTTATCATTAGTGTATGTTGCCAGTTGCTTTTAGCTTTGTTTACCTTATAAATGCTTAGATTTTATTCTTATAATTGGAGGATAAGGAAAGTAAGTGAGTTATTAGTTATATGGCAATATAGCAACAGGCATTGAACAGGCTTGTGGATTAAAGTCTAATATCCTGTGCACCAGATGTATCTATGTATATCTTTAGTAAAGTGTGACAGATATTTATTAACTTTCTTTTAGCCAACTTCCATCTGTGTCACTTGTTCTCTCTAAAGAAGGTAACGATTAGTCCTTAATGCTGGGTATATACAGTATATCTATACTTTTAGCATGAAATATTTTTGAACATTTCTAAGATATGTACTTAAAACTTGTTTTAGCTATTCTCATAGGTTGAGAAACTCAATTTAACAGTGGGTATCATTGTGATTCTTTCATCAAATGAATTTTAGGTTTCTTGACATTAAAAAAAATATCTCCATCAGTCTTTTCTCTTCACCCCCACCCTGAAGTATATATCTAGCACTGCCCTTATAATATGGAGACTAGCGTTGCACACTGCATTCCAGCCTCACCGGTGCATTATACAGTTTAAGAATAATCTTCAGACGTCTGCAGTGTAATTTGTTTGCTTTGTTTTTTATCTGTATTACTTACATTATTTGCTTAAAAAAGAGCAGTGGCATTGTTGAGCACCATTTTTCAAATCCATTTCAGAAACAGATCTCCTTACCATAACTAACTTAATTTTGTCTTTAAGACAATTTTGTGTCCATAATATGTCAATATGAATGTTATTGGTGATGGTAGTGAGACCAGCTATGTTATGTGGGTTGGAGACGGTGGCACTGATCAGAAAGCAAGAGACAGAGCCGGAGGTGGCAGTGTTAAAGATGCTAAGATTTGCATTGGGTTTGATGAGGATGGACAGGATTAGAAATTAGTACATTAGAGGGTCAGCTCAGGTTGGACAGTTGGGAGACAAAATCAGAGAGGCGAGATTGCATTGGTTTGGACATGCACAGAGGAGTGATGCTGAGTATATTGGGAGAAGGATGTTAAGGATAGATATGCCAGGCAAGAGGAAAAGAGTAAGGCCTAAGAGAAGGTTTATGGATGTGGTGAGAGAGGACATGCAGGTGATGGGTGTAACAAAACAAGATGCAGAGGACAGGAAGATATAGAAAAAGATGATCTGCTGTTGCAACCCCTAACGGGAGCAGCCGAAAGAAAAAGTATAATTTCTAATGAGTGACTTTACGAAAAGAGTTGAAAATCAGAATATCCATCCATCCATCCATAATCCAACCTGCTATATCCTAACTACAGGGTCACGGGGGACTGCTGGAGCCAATCCCAGCCAACACAGGGCGCAAGGGAGGAAACAAATCCCGAGCAGGGCGCCAGCCAACCTCAGCAATGTGTTCTCTATGTTGTGATTATTGCTTTCACAGATATATTATGTTAGTGAAATCTGATTCCCTTGTCTAAGCATCTCCTGACTAACCTTTGGATCGTTGCTTTCCTGTCTTGTCATTTATGATTTCCTTAATTATTAATAATATTAAACAAGTTAACATAAATGAGCTGTAACTTCCTGAGTCAAAACTACCTAACCTACAGTCTTTAAGAATTCCCCCAATCTATACTGAATTTGCTCTCTGTAAGAAGCATGGTGGCATAGTATCTGGCACCACGGACTTGTGAACCCAGCATTTTGCATTCTTACCATGGACCCATTTGTTGTCTGGAATTTAAACATTTTCCATGTCTCTCTTTGGCTTTTCCCTCAGAGTACCTTAGTATCTCCCACAACCCCACAGACACGCAGCTTAGGTTAATTGGCATTCCAAATTTACCCTGTGTGAGTGTGTGCGTGAGTGGGACCACAATGAACTAGCATTATACCCCAGTGATATAGATTTTAAATTAACAAGTTTAAGAATTTTATGTGTGAAATGCTGTTGTTAATATGTTTTACCATACTGGTTTTCATCCTAATAACACAGTGAAAACTAGGTAAATGTTTGCATTATTAGGAATACTTATTCATTTACATTGTGCTATTTTTCATTTCTTTCTTACCTTTTTTAATAAACAAAATTGTAATTTGTCTATAACACATATTCACCATAAATGATACCTCTTCAAAAGGTTATCTAAATTATCAATTAACCTTTTGCTTCTGTATTTAAAATTTTTGAAAGTCTGCTACGTTTTTCTTGAAATACACCTTTATTAGAATATTATTCTGTTCTGTTTGCTGAAGGGTCCAACATGTCTGCTCAACATTTGTCTTTCTGCAATATTCTGTACAGTTTTATTTACTATTTTGCAATTTAAGTGGAGTAAATTAAAGCATAAATCTCAAAATAAAAACAATATACAGAAAGCATAACCAGTACACATTAGAATTGGAACATCATATATATTTTACCTACTGTTTTTTGGTGGTCCAACAACCTCTTTACTTTAAACTATTTTATGACTCTTTAAATATAATAAATTAAACCAAGTCTGATCCAGAGAAGATATGATAAATGGGCAAAGAAATTTTTGTTCAGTAAATTTGTATTGCTTTGTCCCATTAGTTTTGGAGTTGTCATATATCGTAGGTGGTTTATTGTATTTAAATTGTTCATTATTTTCAGATCATCAGCTAACAATTAAGTTGCTTTAAGACACTGATTTCTTTGCCAAAGCAAACAGAGTCTGTAACACACAATAATTCCTTTACTTTCTATTTTTAATCCATCTTCACCCCATAGCAGACTATTAACCACAGAAACCAACCTTACATCCACATGCGGTACTGGGTAAAAGTTCAAACAAAAGACAAAGTAGTAAATCTGATTTAACAGTGTTATAAAGGGTTAAAAAATTGTATTTTTAAAAAAGTTTTTATAGTTGAAAGAGTCAATAATCTAACAGTATATACTGACAATATCTAGGAAATAGTCTTTGATTTGCAGATTGTAGAGAAGGAAGCGCATAAAGGAGTAAAAAAAAAGAAAGAAAATTAAATAAATTGTCAGGACTGGAGAACATATGCCCAGAAGAGCTCAGATAAGTTAGTGATTAAATATATAAACACTTAACATATAATATACATAACATTCTCCAACACAGTTAAGTAAATTCAGGGTCATGGGGGATCAGAGGCTATTCTGATAACACTTCACACAAGGCAGGAAAGAACGTTCGAGAAGGACCACTCATCTCACACAGGTACACTAGTATTTTTAAGGAATATTGGAGGAATTCTTCATGACTGGAATTACGAAATGTTGTCCCATTTAAATTGATTGGGCCAGCTCTTCTTACTAACTTCTAAGACTGATACATATCACAGATAAATTAATTAAGCATTAGTAGCTGCTACTTGGTAGAAGTGACAGGCTGTTAAGTGGGGTTGTTTTGCAGTTGTGAGCTAGCTAGTTGTTTAAAGATCAGCGGAAAGAAATTCAGTTGACATTTAGGTATTTGGGTAGTTGATGCTGTTTGTTTTTTGACCAACATTTAGCTTCAAAGGAGGGGTACTGTTGATAACCTCTTTCTGTAATATCAAAGGTACTAATTTACCTTGGTAGCTGTTGAATGATGGAAGTGACTGTCTGCTAAGTGGAGCTCAATTCAGTTTTGTTGTCCCAAGAGGAAAATTTGATTTCTCACTAGATTTTATAAAGAGAATATGACATAGCATTCCAAAAAAACATCAAAAAGAGCATAGCCATTAAACATAAAATTATTACAAATAAATAAAATACAGCAGTGAGCATAATACTTATGGGTGTAACATTAGATCATATCAGAAGTGTAGCAGCAGGATAGGCAAGGTAGGTGATTGCCATGTGGCCATCGAACTTGGAGGTGGCTTCTAAAGGTATTAGTTTACATAGGCTTACACATTATAACAAAAAATCTGTGGGAACCCCTGTAAAGTATAGCATCAACACACTGCATAAACACGGTCAGAAATAACCCCAAGGGTGCCCCCAGTGTTTGTGATGAATGTTACTTTCTTAGTAACATTAAATGTAATTAGCACCATTTTCATAAATCATGACATGGATTTATATGTCTGAAAGCAAAGATTTGGGAAAAAGCAAGAACAGGAGGAAAAGAAAAAGCAGGACAGTAACTGAAAATTTGGAATGTTGATATTAGAGGGAGTTAGAACTGAACTCCAGCGGTGGGCTGGTGCCCTGCCTGGGGTTTGTTTCCTGCCTCGCGCCATGTGTTGGCTGGGATTAGTTCTAGTGGACCCCCATGACCCTGTAGTTAGGATATAGCGGATTGGATAATGGATGGATGGATAGAACTGAACTCTGAATGAACGGACAGAGTGTTTTACAACAACAAAGGATGATAGCTAATAACTTATCTGATCATTGGTAAAACAAAAATTGCAGTTGAAATAAAAGGTAATTTCTGAGTAGGAGGAGAAACCAACAGCCTAAAGTGGATCATCCAGACAGCGGTGCACATGAGCACAAATGTCTCACAGCAAATCAGCCAAACTTCCACATTCTATTTGTTCCCTGCCTGTTGAGGGTATATTTATCAGCTGTGTGTCATTACTCCTGCAGCATGTGCAGCGTAGGTTTTAGGCCAACAAACTGAGTTATAGTAATGCCTTTAGAAGAATTTTTTTTTCCTTTAATTTCTATTATGTACATTAGTACATATTTTTTAAATATTATGATGTGCAGTTTGTGTTTATTTTTATTTCCATGTGTACTTTACATTTATTTTGCATTTTATATTTTTAAATTTACTTTTGTCCATTAATATTGCTTTTCCATTTTCTATACAATTGTAATTATTTTGTTGTTTGATTTATATAATCCGTTTTTCACAAAACTCAAATGAAGGATTTGTGTTTATTAAATTTTCCCTTTTGACCTTATTAATTTGGATTTTGCACTAAAGTAATGTGTGGAATGTCACCTCTCTGAAGGGGAAGGAGCCTGAGCTAGTGCGCGAGGTCGAGAGGTTCCGGCTAGATATAGTCGGACTCACCTCGACGCACAGCTAGAACTCTGGAACCAATCTCCTTGAAAGGGGGGACTCTCTACCATTCTGGAGTTGCCCCCGGTGAGAGGCGCCGAGCAGGTGTGGGCATACTTATTACCCCCCGACTTGGAGCCTGTGCATTGGGGTTTACCACGGTAGACGAGAGGGTGGCCTCCCTCCGCCTTCGGGTGGGGGGAAGGGTCCTGACTGTTGTTTGTGCGTATGCGCTGAACAGCAGTTTGGAGTATCCACCCTTTTTGGAGTCTCTGGAGGGGGTGCTAGAGGGCATACCTTCTGGGGACTCCCTCGTTCTGCTGGGAGACTTCAATGCTCACGTGGGCAATGACAGTGAGACCTGGATGGGCGTGATTGGGAGGAATGGCCCCCCCGATCTGAACCCGAGCGGTGTTTTGTTATTGGACTTCTGTGCTTGTCACGGATTGTCTATAACGAACACCATGTTCAAGCATAGGGGTGTTCATATGTGCACTTGGCACCAGGACACCCTAGGCCTCAGTTCGATGATCGACTTTGTGGTCGTGTCATCGGACTTGCGGCCATATGTCTTTGACACTCGGGTGAAGAGAGGGGCGGAGCTGTCCACTGATCACCACCTGGTGGTGAGTTGGCTTTGATGGTGGGGGAGGATGCCGGTCAGGCCTGGTAGGCCCAAACGTGTTGTGAGGGTCTGCTGGGAACGGCTGGCAGAGTCCCCTGTCAGAAGTAACTTCAACTCCCACCTTCGGCAGAACTTCGACCACATCCCGAGGGAGGTGGGGGACATTGAGTCCAAATGGGCCATGTTCCGTGCCTCTATTGTTGAGGCGGTTGACCGGAGCTGTGGCCGTAAGGTGGTCGGGGCCTGTTGTGGCGGCAATTCCCGAACCCGTTGGTGTACACCGGTGGTGAGGGATGCCGTCAAGCTGAAGAAGGAGTCCTATAGGACCTTTTTGTCCTGTGGGTCTCTGGAGGCAGCTGATAGGTACCGGCAGGCCAAGCGGAATGCGGCTTCGGTGGTTGCTGAGGCAAAAACTCGGGCATGGGAGGAGTTTGGGGAGGCCATGGAGAACGACTTCGGACGGCTTCGAGGAGATTCTGGTCCACCGTCCGGCTTCTCAGGAGGGGGAAGCAGTGCAGTGTCAACACCGTATATGGTGGGGATGGTGCACTGCTGACCTCAACTCGGGACGTTGTGGGTCGGTGGGGGGAGTACTTCGAAGAGCTCCTCAATCCCACTAACATGCCTTCCAATGAGGAAGCAGAGCCTGGGGACTCTGAGGTGGGCTCTCCCATCTCTGGGACTGAGGTCGCCGAGGTGGTCAAAAAACTCCTTGGTGGCAGGGCCCCGGGGGTGGATGAGATACGCCTGGAGATCCTCAAGGCTCTGGATGTTGTAGGACTGTCTTGGTTGACACGTCTCTACAACATCGCATGGACATCGGGGACAGTGCCTCTGGATTGGCAGACCGGGGTGGTGGTCCCCCTCTTTAAAAAGGGGGACCGGAGAGCGTGTTCCAACTACAGAGGGATCACACTCCTTAGCCTCCCTGGAAAAGTCTATTCGGGGGTTCTGGAGAGGAGGGTCCATCGGATAGTCGAACCTCGGATTCAGGAGGAACAGTGTGGCTTTTGTCCTGGTCGCGGAACAGTGGACCAGCTCTACACCCTTAGCAGAGTCCTGGAGGGTGCATGGGAGTTTGCCCAACCAGTCTACATGTGTTTTGTGGACTTGGAAAATGCGTTCAACCATGTCCCTCGGGGAATCCTCTGGGGGGTGCTCAGGGAGTATGGGATACCGGACCCCTTGATAAGAGCTGTTCGGTCCCTGTACAACCGGTGTCAGAGCTTGGTCCGCATTGCCGGCAGTAAGTCGAGCCCGTTTCCAGTGAGAGTTGGACTCCGCCAGGGCTGCCCTTTGTCACCGATTCTGTTCATAACTTTTATGGACAGAATTTGTAGGCGCAGCCAGGGTGTTGAAGGGGTCCGGTTTGGTGGACTCAGGATTGGGTCACTGCTTTTTGCAGATGATGTTGTCCTGTTTGCTTCATCAGGCCGTGATCTTCAGCTCTCTCTGGATCGGTTCGCAGCTGAGTGTGAAGTGGCTGGGATGAGAATCAGCACCTCCAAATCCGAGACCATGGACCTCAGCCGGAAAAGGTTGGAGTGCCATTTCAGGGTTGGGGGAGAGATCATGCTCCAAGTGGAGGAGTTCAAGTATCTCGGGGTCTTGTTCACAAGTGAGGAAAGAATGGACCGTGAGATCGACAGGCGGATCAGTGCGGCATCCGCAGTGATGTGGGCTCTGCATCGGTCTTTTGTGGTGAAAAAAGAGCTGAGCTGTAAGGCAAAGCTCTCAATTTACCAGTCGATCTACGTTCCTATCCTCACCTATGGTCATGAGCTATGGGTAATGACCAAAAGAATGAGATCGCGAATACAAGCGGCTGAAATGAGTTTCCTCCGCAGGGTGTCTGGGCTTTCCCTTAAAGATAGGGTGAGAAGCTCAGTCATCCGGGAGGGGCTCAGAGTAGAGCCGCTACTCCTCCGCATCGAGAGGAGTCAGATGAGGTGGCTCGGGCATCTGATCAGGATGCCTCCTGGACGCCTCCCTGGTGAGTTGTTCCGGGCACGTCCAACCGGGAGGAGGCCCCGGGGAAGACCCAGGACACACTGGAGGGGACTATGTCTCCAGGCTGGCCTGGGAACGCCTTGGGATTCTCCCAGAAGAGCGGGGAGAAGGAAGTCTGGGCCTCTCTGCTTAAGCTGCTGCCCCCGCGACCTGACCCCGGATAAGCGGAAGAGGATGAATAGATGGATGGATGAAAAGGCTCAGCTCTTTTAATCTTTATTTATAATTCATCCTCTGTAGCCCTGGAATCAGCTTAGTCGCTTTATCTGGACCTTTTCTAACACTGCTATGTCCTTTTTGTAGCCTAGAGACCAAAACTGTACACATTATTCCAGCTGAGGCCTCATCAGTGCATTATAAAGTTTGAACATAACCTCCTTGGACTTTTACTCTGCACATCGTGCTATATAACCTAACATTCTGTTTGCCTTCTTAATGGCTTCTAAACACTGTTGGAAAGTTGACAGCGTAGAGTGTACAGCATAATGTTTTTCCTTAATTATTATAGAACCTCTGTGACTCCTAAATCCATCTCATAAGTTGTACTCTCAATTTGCAGACTGCCCATTGTGTATTGAAACCTAACATTTTTACTTCCTATGTGTAATACTTTACATTTTCTGACATTAAATTTCATCTGCCACAAATCTGCCCAAGCCTGTATGTTGTCCAAGTCCTTCTGTAATGATTTAACGGATTCCAAATTATCTGTCAGTCCACCTATCTTGGTATCATCTGCAAATTTAACCAGGTTGTTATTTTTATTCCTGTCTAAATCATTTATATATATTAAAAATAGCAGCAGCCCTAGCACTGACCCCTGTGGAACACCACTCTTCACATCAGCCAATTCTGATAAGGTTCCTCATACCTTCACCTTGTGCTTCCTGTATCTAAGACAATTCTGCACTCATCAACTCAAAATATCCAGACCTCTCGATTGGTCCATACTCAATCCTGATTGTTGTTTGTCATACCTAAGAAACAAAATTTTGTCTTTATGGAATTCACATTTCTCTAATTTCACAAAATAATGTTTTTTCCTTAAATTATGATAGAACCTCTTTCACATTTTTAATATTGGAGTTTTGAGTATTCTTAGAAAAAACAGGAATTTCATTAATACAGACTAATACATAAACACACAAAACATCATGAAAAAGTAATTGATAAAGTATGTTCCTGTATTTGTAATTTTTGTGGATATGCTGAATGTAGTTTTCCATTCATCCCCTTCGCGGATTCTAATGAAATTATACAGTAGATACGTTAGAAATCTCTTGCTTTTGAGGACTGTAGGACTGTTAGAAAGTATGATTTAACCATTCTGTAAATTTTCTGTAATGTTTTATTCCATAGCTTCTATTTCAGGTCATGATTACATAGATATTTTTCCCTTTGGTAGAGGGACATCAGATAACAAATCAATGGGACAGTCATATTTTTGAAGCAAAGCTAGTACTAAAGATTTTTCTTTACTAAGCACATCCACAAACTTGTGATATTCTGATGATAGAACATTAATAGTGTTGAGAAAATCAGGGTAAAGGGAACTGTTTCAAATGTTATTTTGTTTACAAAACTTGCTCCAATGAGTAGTATATCTTTGTTGACAGTCAATAATAGGATTATGTCATTGGAGCCAGGGAAACCTAAGATCAATTGAAACTTGATCACAAAGCATAGAATATTATCTTGATGTAAACATCCTATTTGTCTCTGAAAAGGGAGTGTTACATACTCCAAAAGGCCAGTTGCCCAGAGGTTTTACATCAATCGATAGGATTTTTTGTATTATATTTAGAAGGGGTTAATTTGTTAGTTTGTGTAAGAAAGAAATACTAATCACTCCTTTGAACTACTGCAGGTATATGAATTAGCTTTTTAAAAAGAGCTTCATAATCTAAAATAGCGTTCCCAATACAAACTGAAGGTGATTGTTTAACACGTTTATTGTATAATCCTCCCAGCTCCAACCTAATGTTTCATTGTTATGTTTATTTAGAGGTCTAACTTCATGTTTCTTCTTTAATCTAAAGGTTTCCCCTTTAATTCAGCATTTCTGTGGCCATGTGCACAATTTCGTCATATACATTTAAATAAGGGGTTGAGGAAAGTTCACGAGTTCTTTGCTTTTGATCCTGTTGCTCTGCATCTATTAAATCAATTCTTTGATGTAAATGTTTCATTTTTGGTCCCATTTTTTGACGCTCCATGATTCTGTTATGCCAATGATAGGGGAAAGGCAGTTTATTTTTTACAGGGACTAGAAGGTGAAACGTATGGAAGCTTATTAGGACCACAGTGAAAAAAAAAATATGGACACAGTGAAGAAAAAAAAATTGAAATGTCGAGATTAAAGTTGACATGTTGAGTTAATTCTCGACATTTCCACTTTATTCTCGACATTTATGTCGAGATTAAAGTCGACATGTTGACTTTATTCTCGACATTTACGTTGAGATTAAAGTCGACATGTTGACTTTATTCTCAGCATTTCCACTTTATTCTCACAATTTATGTCGGGATTAAAGTCGACATTTCCACTTTACAGTGATCCCTCGCTATATCGCGCTTCGACTTTCACGGCTTCACTCCATCACGGATTTTAAATGTAAGCATATCTAAATATATATCACGGATTTTTCGCTGGTTCGCAGATTTCTGCGGACAATGGGTCTTTTAATTTATAGTACATACTTCCTCAGTTTGTTTGCCCAGTTGATTTCATACAAGGGACGCTATTGGCGGATGGCTGAGAAGCTACCCAATCAGAGCACGTATTACGTATTAAATAAAACTCCTCAATGATATACGATATGCTTCCCGCGCAGTGCTTCTCACACTTAAAAGCTCAAACAGCACGTATTGATTTTTGATTGTTTGCTTTTCTCTGTCTCTCTCACTCTCTCTGACATTCTCTGCTCCTGACGGTGGGAGTGTGAGCAGAGGGGCTGTTTGCACAGAGGCTGTTTGCCTAGAGGAAACGGACGCTCCTCTAAAAAATGCTAAAAGACTACCTTCACATTGCTCCCTTTCTTGCGGCCGCTTTATTGCGGTGCTTTGCATATTTAAAAGCCCAACAGCACGTATTGATTTTTGATTGTTTGCTTTTCTCTCTCTCTGTCTCTGTCTCTCTCTCTCTCTCTCCTCTCTGCTCCTGACGCGCACTCCTTTGAAGAGGAAGATATGTTTGCATTCTTTTACTTGTGAGAAAGAACTGTCATCTCTGTCTTGTCATGGAGCACAGTTTAAACTTTTCACTAAAGGGTGTTATTTCATGTCTAGAGGGCTCTAATAATGTTAAAAAATGTATTTAGAAGGTTGTAAACAGGTTTTCTATGTTCTAACTGCGAAAATGTTAGATTTATAAATAAAGAATCCTACTTCGTGGAAATTCATTTATCACGGTAGAGTCTGGAACGGATTAACCGCGATAAACGAGAGTTTACTGTACAACTGTGCGGAAAATATTCATAAAAAATGTGGGAGAGTTTATAAGGGCTTAAAATATATAAAAATAACCACACAAACATATGGTTTCTATTTCGTGGATTTTCACCTATCGCGGGAGGTTCTGGAATGCAACCCCCGCGATCGAGGAGGGATTACTGTATTCTAGTAGTTTATTTCGTCAATAGCTTTTCTCAAACCCCGTCATAAATTAATATAGCACATTAAATGCTTTATATTAAGTGTCACACCTGCCATAAAGTTCACTACGCTTAACATACACCTGGGGACCCCTTAATGCAAGGGAGCAGCACTACAGCTTCTCTTTGACTCTAGCATGTCATTTAAAGCACATATTACAAAGTTGTCCAAATCATGTTTCTTCCATCTTAAAAATGTTAGGAAATTAAGGCACTTTCTAAATAAACAGGATTCTGAGAAATTAATTCATGCATTTATTTCTAGTAGGATTGACTACTGCAATGCGGTGTTCACTGGATGTTTAAACTGTTCTTTATACAGCCTCCAGTTAATCCAAAATGCTGCTGCAAGAATTATCACAAGAACAAAAAAGTACGAACACATAACTGCAATTCTTAAATCCTTACACTGGCTCCCGGTTAAGTTTAGGGCAGATTTTAAAATCCTCCTTTTAACATATAAAGCATTAAATGGCCAAGGTCCGGCTTACTTGTCTGAACTTATCATGACTTACAAACCAGAGCGCACATTAAGATCTCAAGATGCCGGTCTGCTTATGATTCCAAGGATTAATAAAATAACAGTGGGAGGTCGAGCTTTTAGTTACAGGGCCCCTAAACTGTGGAATGGTCTGCTTGCTACAATAAGAGATGCCCCTTCGGTCTCAGCTTTTATATCCCGGCTGAAGACTCACTACTTCAGTTTAGCATATCCTGACTAGAGCTGCTGATTTACTGTACATGCTGCATCTATGTTGTTAGTCATTAGCACTAAAACATAAGTAACATGATAGTTATAATTTAATACTAACCCTCACCTATTCTGTTTCTCTTCTCGGTACTCAAATGTGGCACTTGGTGCCATGGCCCACCTGCCAGGTTGTTGTGCCTGCTTATGGTAAAGTCATCCCTGATGGAGGATCGCTGGAATCATGGGTAAGAGAGGTCCTTTCATCGGATTGGCTGGCCCAGCACAGTTTTAGCTGTGGAATGGCCAAATGGGGGAGGCAGCTTGATGGATGAGGTCTCCAGGATTATAAACAAATCTAAATCATATTATGTGATGTCATCCATTGAATTTTTCCTTGTCTTCTTAGAGAGTCAAGTCTGGGGGGCTGTCAAGAGGCAGGGCATGTTAAAGCCCATTGCGGCATTCCATTTGTGATTTTGGGCTATACAAAAATAAATTGTATTGTATTGTATTGTACAGCCACGCCACCATGCACCCTGCCACCCATGTTTAATACATGCTTTAATGCATCTCATCGTGAAAAAGATAAAAAGTATTTATCTTAGTATTTTGAATGTTCATAGAGCAGGAATATTATGAAGTCAATGTGTGGCAATCGCTGCCGGCGCCTCTCTGTGCAAGAGGAAGTCAGTTTAAGAAGCGCGTAGAGATTAACAACTGGGTCGGGGAACACTTAATATAAAGCATTTAATGTGCTACATTAATTTATGATGGGGTTTGAGAAAATCTAGTAAATTAAACATTCATTTTAAGATGAAGTTTTTAGTTTGTGACATTCTACTGACAAAATAAACTACTAGAATAAAGTGTAAATGTCGACTTTAATCTCAACATAAATGTCGAGAATAAAGTGGAAATGTCGAGAATAAAGTCAACATGTCGACTTTAATCTCGACATTTAGATTTTTTTTCTCTTCACTGTGTCCGTATTTTCTTTTCACCGTGGCCCTAATACGCTTCTGTAGGTAACATAACCAAGAGTTGAGCTTAATTTGATAATCAAAAAAATGTCTTATCTTTTAACAAACCAAAAATTGTAACCACAAAATCATAATAAAATAACAAAGCAAAGTTTTTTTGTTTTTTTTCTGCGGATAGAATTACAAGCACACACCAAATGAACAGAGATTTTTTTTTTTTTTTTTTTGGATCTGATCTCAGATTACTCAGCAATCCTTGGGACTGACTTTTATGCAGTCATATCAATTACATCACACGTTGCACATCCCAAGCTGGTTTCCATGTTGACCAGCTCACAAAATGTTGGGACAAATAGCAAAAATAAAATGGAGTACGGTGTCTATTAACAAGCCAATGCTTTTTGTGAGACCCACAGTTTGTGTTCGTGATATGGACAATTTTTTAGCCATTGTTAATCAAGGAGTTCTGTAGATATATTTCTATTTTCAGAGATTACTGTATACTGTAAGACAAAATCAAAGCTGGAAGGACAAAGCAAATAGCTTTCATTAGAAGAAGTTTGGTTATTGACGCTGTAAACTGCAGGGACACATTGCATACCACTGATGTCTCTTAGCTTCAGTCTAAGCACTACAATACATAGTACCATTCAAATCAGTGGTGGTAATAGTATACACCAGGGTCCGTGTTTCCCTAATTTTTGAAATTAAGGAATTATTTGTTTAGTAATTTTAAGTCAATTTATCCAGTTTAGCTTTGTAAACATTTCATACAGTCAACACTTTTTCCTGGATATTTTACATCTCTCCGCTCTCATATGAGAGCAAGAGGACACTGCAATCTAACTGGATCAGCTCTTTTGACAGAAAAAGCAAAGAAAAACATGGAGGTGTCAGAGTTACCCTAAAGTTAAACCCTAATCAACCATCACTAACTAGTGTTTTCCTTGCTTATGTGAAGTCCCTGTCAAATAAATTGGATGAGCTGCAACTTTGGATTACTTGAAAGAAAAAACATCTTGGATTGCAACATCATGTTTTTTAAGAAATATGGTTTAATAGGAGAATTTCCAAAAGTGTATTTGAACTAGAGGGCTGAGGTATCTTCAGAGCAGACAGGAAGGTAGAGGACTCTGGTAAGACTATAGGTTGGGAGGTTGTGCATCTGCATAAACAAAACTTGTTGCATGGACACTGCTATGAATGAGATTCGCGGTTTATAAATCTGGAGTACCAGATACTTAAATTCAGGCAATTAGTCATTAATATTTGTTTGATGTTGTCTTCACCGTCAAATATATAGGACTTTTTTCCTAATCAGAAGTTGTGGATAAACATTAAGCCTGTTGCTAAAGGAACGTAATGCTGCTTTTAGGTCTGGTGATGCAAAGCCCAATGGTGCATCCTGGGCTAACCTGAAGAAGGGCAATAGAAAAGCTAAATACAATCACATACTGCAGATTGAGGAGCACTGTTGAACAATTCTGACCCCTGCAGCAAGTGCCAAGGTATCCAGGCTATCACAGACCATAAAGCTACTAATATATTGCTTCCAAACAGCCATGCATCACTCTCTGAAGATCTCAGTAATTGCTGTTCTCATTTTAGGTGGAACAACAATATAACATTGAGCTCTCCCATGATAACCAGCCTGTCACACTCTTTATCAGTGGTATATGCTCTGTACTAAGTAGGGTGAGTGCATGCAAGTCTGCTGGTCCCGATGGCACCCGCAGTTGCATGTTCAGGACTTGTGCTAGACTGCTTGCTGAGGTCTTTAGTGACATCTTCCATCTGTCTCATGCCAAAGGGTCTTTAGTGACATCTTCAATCTGTTTCATGCCAAAGGGTCTTTTGTGACATCTTCAATCTGTCTCATGCCAAAGTAGTTGTCATCACATGCCTCAAGGCTACAACCATCATGTCCATATGAAAATGATTTGTTGCAGTTGGGTAGAATTACTTCTGCCCTGTTTCAGCCATTATGAAGTGCTTTGAGAGGCTGATCCTATTTCTCCACCTCAAATCCTGCTTACCCCATACATTAGTTTGCTGTCAGTTTATATACCATCGAAACAGGTTAACAAAAGAAGCAATCTCTCTGGTACTTCACTCTGATCCATCTAGACAACAATACCTATATGAGACTGTTGTTTACCGTGTTTAGTTTGCTGTTCAATACAATTATCCTCTGTAAGATGGCCACTAATTTTAATTGGCTTGGATTTACTACGTCCATCTGGAACTGGATTTTAAACTTTCTCATCAACTATTAGGTTAGGTAACTATACTTCTACTGTGACCTTCAATATTGGTGTTTCATGAGGCTGTGTGTTGAGCCTCCAACTTTTCTCCCTTTTTACCTGTGACCAAGCCTGTATGGTTACAAAATTTCTAAAATTCAGCATCTTCAGCCAACTTCACAGAACAATATTGTGACACATATGTAAATAATTCCACAGTCTCCATATGTTCATTTTAAAGGTTTTATCCATCCATTCATCCATTATCTAACCCGCTATATCTTAACTACAGGGTCACGGGGGTCTGCTGGAGCCAATCCCAGCTAACACAGGGCCCAAGGTAGGAAACAAACCCTGGACAGGGTGCCAGCCCACCGCAGTTTAAAGGTTTTAATAAAATTCAAAGTAAATACAGTTCACACAAAAGTAAAGAAAAAAAAATTACATTACAAAAAAAGGTTCTAGTATAAGAATTTTAAGTTTTAGGTATCTTTTTATATTTCTTTAATTTCCTATCCTGTACTTACAGGACAAAGGTCAGATCATACCTTCATATGATCATATGTTCTTCCAACAGTCAGAAAACTGTTGGCATTGTTCTTATTTGTAAGCTAATCTAACAGTACATGCATCTAGCAGAGAAACTATGTTCTTAACTGGCAAAATATCATTCTCTTATTACAGAAATAGCTGATAAAATTCTATTACATGTTAGCTTACAGGGGGTAACATATTATACCATTATCTAATTATTATATATTTATTTGAAACTTATATTTATTTCAAATTGAGCAAATACATAATGGGAACTTTAAAATTAACACTAACTTGAGAAACATGTTCTTAACTGGCAAAATAACATTCTGTTATTACAGAAATAGCTGATAAAATTCTATTACTTGTTAGCTTACAGGGGTAACAGATTACAGTATACCATTATCTAATTATTATATATTTATTTGAAACTTATATTTATTTCAAATTAAGCAAATACATAATGGGAATTTTAAAATTAACACTAACTTTTTAAGATTGTCTCCTACACCCATGATCAAGTTCACATATGACACATTATGAGTAGGACTTATCAGGAACAATGATGAGTCTGCTTACAGAGACGAGGTTTAGTACTTAGCAAAGCAGTGCTCTGACAAACACCTGATTCTCAGTATCACAAGGACCAAGGAACTCATTGTGGACTACTGGAAATACAAAGGTTGCAGACACCTGTGTACTTACATCGTTGGGGCTGTAGTTGACCATGTTTCCAGCTTTAGTTTCCTGGGTGTCCACATCTGCCAGGATCTCTCTTGATTCTGAAAACATCCCTAATGGTTAAAAAGGCACAGCAGTGTCTGTATTTTCTGAGTATATTGAGTCCTCAGATTCTGGTCAGCATTTACCACTGTACCATCGAAAGCATTCTAACCAACTCTATGGCAGTGGTACAGTAGCTGCAGCTTCTCTGACTGGAAAGCCCTTCAGTGGCTTCTAAAAACTTACCAGTACATCATTTGCCCCCTGCTACTTGCCATGGAGGAATTTTAGCACAAGTGGTTTCTGCAGAAACCATACCGGTATATCACCATTAAGGGCTTCTCCCATTCTGTGAATTGTTTATCATCCTACCATCAGGGAGGATGGTCTGTGGGATCTGTGCAGAAACAGCTTATTCTCAGCAGTTGTTAACCTGTTAAACTCTGCTCTCCAACACTACACATATCCGTCCCTTCCTCCCATATCCCTTTCTGATATGTACTATATATGGGTTTTTCAGTACTAGTTCAAATCCCTTTTCTGCTGTTTTTTATTGTCTATATTTATAGATTGTTCATGTTTATTTCTAATAACACATCTTTATTAGTACTTAACTTTGTATTTTAAGTTATATTTCGTTATCATTATATATTCACATTCATTTATGTTAATATTTATATCTTCTATTTAGCTTGCAATTTACTGATATTTACACTTTGGATTAGATGCAAAGCTGTCTTTCTTTGTCATGGTGCTTATACTGTGTGCAATGACAATTAAGCTGAATCTAATCTAAGTTTACAGTATTGGTTTTACTGTAGACACACATATATGGAAATTATAGACACTCCATTTTCATTTTATTTCTACACTCCAGGTATGTGTAATTCTGAATCATTTCATCTTGAAGGCGATAGCATGCTAAATATCTACAGAAAAGTGTTTTCTTCTGTATTATTTGTAATATTCTGTCTAACACCTGCCCCATTGAGCTCCAAAGCATCCCTTACACTGCCTGTTGTTTACTTGAAAACGGCATTCACACAAATTGTTGTGAAAAGAGAACAGGTACACTTCTCTCAGAAAGAAATATTGCCAAGAATCTGTGATAAAATATATTTCAAAATTTGTTCTGTTTTCCTGTTTTGTCATACTGTGCATTGCACAAGTATTAATTCCTCTCAGTGTTTGTCCTGTTTTGTTGCATTACAAAATGGGGTTTAAAAAAAAATTTCATTTGGATTTTATGTGATGGCTGAGGTGGGCTGGTGCCCTGCCTAGGGTTTGTTTCCTGCCTTGTGCCCTGTGTTGGCTGGGATTGGCTTCAGCAGACCCCCGTGACCCTGTAGTTAGGATATAGCGGGTTGGATAATGGATGGATGGATGGATGGATGTGATGGACTTAATAGTATAGTCCAAATTGTTAAAGTGGAATGAAAGTAAAATACCTTGTATGTAAGTAAAAACTCAAAAGTTGTGAGTGCATATGTATTAATCCCCTTTACTATGAAACTCCTAAATAAGATCTAGTCCAACCAATTAACTTGAGAAGTCACATAATTAGTTCATTAGGTTCCACCTGTGTCCAATTAAAGTGTCATATGATCTGTCAAATGATGGCATTTTAATTTCTGATCATGTTTCTCAATATTTATTTTGTTCATTCATGGATCACTTTTATTCAGTGTACCTATCCTTTTTCTGTGCTTTCTTTTTTACAGAGCCAGTCTCCCTGACAAGTGGATCTATATTTTTTCTTTTCCTTTTCCCTTAAGATATTTGATTTATGCTTTATTGCTGATCGGCTGGTCTGTTTCCAACAAAACAAGCTTCATTGCTGCTTTTGCTTCTCATGATTTCTTGGTTGTCACTGGAGGTTGCATCACATCATCTAGGTGAGTAACTCCAGCAATGCTCCCCTCATAAAAATTTTATAACACTATATGGGCATCCAGACATGACAGTGGTAGGTTTTCTCTTATTACCTCACTGCATTTTTGCTGTTCCTCGTCATCTAAGTTCACTGTCCTTTTTTCTTTATTTGAATCCCTTGCTGTTCAAGTAAACCTCCATTTTCATAGTGATCTGTCCACCTCCTGGGGGAAGTATTGTATTTAGATGGACATCACTTTCCTAATTCTCCAATCCTGTTATTGCTTTTATAGAACTTCAACATCCATTTTGAACCTCCTAACTCATTTAGCTTCATCACTTTCCTCTCTTTCTTTTCCTTTTTCTTTTGTTACTCTCCATCTTCTCCTACTCACTAAGATATTCATCAGTTCTTTCTCATTTTCACAAGCAGTCTGATGGCTCCTTCCACCATTTTCATTTCTCTATATATGTTAGACCACTTTCTGCTTCCTATTTGTTTTCAGTGCCCTCCCACCCTTACTACTCATTTTTTCTTTCATGCTTTCCTTTCAGGTGCTTTGTCCACCTTTTTGTTGACTCCAACTAGCAAAATTTATTCTTCCCTTTCTTTTTCTCTTGTGCAGTCCTTCCTCTCATCTCTCATTCAAACCACACCACTCCTTCCTTGTAATGTGTGAGAGAATAATTTAGAGGTAACAGTAGTTGCACATTGAAATATATATTCATTTGTTTTAACAAATGTCATGAAGAAGAACTACTGAAATGGTTAAGTACACAAAAGACAAGTATGTACTAGAGGAAGACTGATGTCACATACAAAATGTACTCAGAGATCAGATGTCCTGTAAACAACAAGATTGGACATTGTTACATACACAGAAGTTTTAAGGATAACAGTTAAACCTTAAGGTATAAGAAGAACAACAGTATAATAAAAAATGACTTTTATTTTCAATCAAGCAATCAACTTTATTTAAAGTGCTAAATCACCAAGCAGCATGGACCTAATACACTGTACAAATTAGAAGAATATATGGGACAAGATATAAAATAAGCCAAATACAAACAGAAATTTTGCCAAAGGAAAATGCTTCTTGCCAACTGATTTTTTCTTAACTGAGGGAATGACCAAAAGACCAGCATTAAGAGAGCAAAGAGGACTTACCAGAGTGTATGGTGTAATTAGCTCAGCTAAGTAAGGCGGTGAAACTCCATACAAGGCCTTATCTCTCTATTATACAAAAAAAAATCCTGGAAAAGAAAAGCAGGGCGACGATACGTGATCTTCTCAGAAGTTCTCGGAAGACACTTAAAAGACCCGCAAGCTACAAACAATATCAAATAACACTCAGTCGTGTAAAGGCACGTAGCACACACAGATCCTGTGCTCTTAGCACATATAAAACGTATAAGGACAATGTGTTCTAAATGAAACATACACGACTAAGCAAAGAAGAAAGAGCAGCGTGCAGAAAAGAGACCCAAAAGCGTTGGAGAGAAAAAAAGGCAGATTAAGAGATAATGAAAGCAGTGAAATTCGAAAGGCTCAAACAAACGATGGCGCGATACACATGCAGAGAAAGGTAAAGAATATGAAAGCAGTAAAATTCAAAAGTATTGTAGCGTGCCCGCCAGGTTGAAGCCTTTTTTGTTTTAAGTGGCTGTTAGGTCCGATTGAGGGAGGGCGGAGTATAGCATGGAAGACTGATAGCAGCGCGACAGCAGCAGAAAGACAGCAGATGATCCAATGGCACCTCCTTAGCATGCATTCAGCCGCAACCCCCTTTGACAACGCGAGCAGCATTATACGTCCTGAGAAGGAGATTTAACCACGCCCGGGGCCGGAAATAAAGGACAAGTATTGTTTTTACAATGTCACGCGAGACAAGGCAGTGAGACATAATTTAAAACAAGTCCACAGACATCTAACCTAGCAGTTGTTGGATTGCTGTTGGCAGACACGCTTCATGTGCTCCCAGCTCTTAAAACAACGACAAGAGACAAGAAAAACACGCAGGTCGCCAGCAGCAAAAAGCCTGCAGATGATCAGAATGCTTCTCCTTAGCGTGCGTTCAGCCAAACTAACCCTTGACACCCCCTTCACAACGCGAATGACATAGATGCGAAGTGGCAAAAGGACAGCTGCTGTACGGGCTTTGAAATGATTGGGTAGCGAGACAAGCAGAACAGGTAGCTTGCCAGCAGCAGAAAGATGGCAGATGATCCGAAAGCATCTCCTTAGTGTGCGTTCAGCTGCACCCCCTTCACAATGCGAGCAGCGTTATACATCCTGCGAGAAAGAGATGTAACCATGCCCGGGGCTGCAAATAAAGAACAAGTATTGTTTTTACAAATGTTTTTAAAGTAAAAGTGAAAATAATGCATATGTAACAATTTCCATTAAAATAACAATCTCTTTAAATTGTATATCTGGTAAACCAAACACGGGGGTGGGCAAGCGAAGCGAGCAGGGGGCGGTGCCCCCTAGTATGTTAAAAGAAGAACTTTAAAATTCAGCTTTTGCTTGTACTGTTACCAAGTTAACAGAAGCTGGAATGGGTGTTATGTACTCAAATTTTTTGTTTTTGTCAAGATTCCAGCTGCAGCATTCTGAACAAGCTCAAGCCTTCTAGTACCACAACTAGGAACATTGGAGAAAAGGGCATGTATTAATGTTTCAGCATCACACAGAGATAATTCTTGCAGTATTACTAAGATGAAAAAATGCTGTTTTGGTGATAGCCTTGATATGAGACTGGAGTGTGAGATGGTTATTAAAAAGATGGTTGAATTTTCACAGATAGAACAACCAACAATATTAGCACTCAAGCTCTCACACAATTGTCTATATTTGGACAATCTAACAAGCAATTCTGTTTTGTCAGCATTTATGAGCAGAAAATTCATACTCATCCATTTTTTAATTTCTGACAGACATTCCTCTAAATGTAGCAGTTGGGAGGGGTCGTTTGCCTTTACATGTATAGCTGTGTATTGTCAGCATAATAGTGCAAATTAACACCCTATTTAGAAATTATGTCACCAAGGGGACACATATAAAAAAGCAGAGGGCCAAGAACTGATTCCTGGGGTATACCAAACTTTACTTCAGAAAATTCATAGATTGTATTGTTGTAATTTGCATGTTGAGTTCTATTTGATAAACTAGGGGGCTTTGCCCCCTGCTCGCTTCGCTCGCCAACCTCCTGGCCAGCGCTATGCTCTAGCATCTTTGCAGTTCTGTCGCTCGCATATGGGGATGTGGATGTACAATTTAAACAGATTTTAATTTTCATTTGAAGTGTTACATTTGCATCAATACGACATACAGCTGCCCGTGATTGAATTTCGTTTCTTTCTCTCTATTAAATAAATCGACTTTTTCGATTGTTTGGCTCTGAGATTTGTTAATTGTCTTTGCAAAAGCTATTCTAACGGGAAACTGTTAACATTTTAATACAAATGGCATATCAAGATCTCCTTTGTTGTCTAATGTTATTCCCTGAAGATGTACTACATTACCTTTCTTGGATACATCCTTCTTTCTACATTAATTTGTGCGATGGAAAACTGGATGTTTTTAACGGTTGTAGATATTCTTCGTGATATTGCAAGTTGTTGTTTTCATCTTCCGCATAATCACCACCAACTGTTTCAGCATAGTCTATTGATATGCATTCAATCATTTTGCTGTGTTATTGATCCACATTTTTGGCGTAAATTCATTTGACTTTCTCGTTTCTAGGTGCTAGGATTGCCTGTGTACTCATTTTTTCTGTTGATAACCCTTCGTGATGAAATTCTTCAGTAAGATTTGGACATAATATGTCTTCTTTAATTGGGAACTTAAAATGAGGAAAACATTAAAATTTGTAAGAGCTGAGAGTGCAGGAAGTGTGTCTAACAAAAGCATTCACAAGACTGACAGGTGAGAGTACTGTGGTCTTGTTTGAAAATGGTTGATAGGAGGGCATAACTTGAAATAATCTCATGGTAATACAGTAATCCCTCCTCGATCGCGGGGGTTGCGTTCCAGCACCCCCCGCGATAGGTGAAAATCCGCGAAGTAGAAACCATATGTTTGTATGGTTATTTTTATATATTTTAAGCCCTTATAAACTCTTCCACACTGTTTATAAATATTCCCCGCACAGTTATACAGTGTAAACCCTTTGTATTCTCTTAGATATTAGGTAAGATTCATTGAAGTTATGTATGTAAACACACTGTTTATATACAGTAAAAACAAAATAATATTTTAAAGATATCGAGTGTCTCCGATATCACATATGTTACAGCCACTATGATAGACAGGTCACCAGCAATAAATACGTACAATGCAAGAAAAACTGTATACAGTAAATGTGTGCACAGTACACTAAACGAACGTACATGTACTAAGTACTGTAAGTAGAAAATTAATTATGGTTACTCACCAACAATGACACGATGACTTGTCCGATAATGATGAGTTTAGTTTTACTGCACAACATAGGAGAGCATTACAGCTCTTCTAAAGGAGCCTCTTCAGGCGACTGTGTAGCACCACCATTGTTCTTCTTCCGACAGTCTTCAATCCAAATCCCTAAAGCAGATTCCATCCAGACTACTGCCTTATTACATCCACTTACAACTCGTTTTGCACCCTGGTTAAAAGGACACTGCGGCTGTAGATCTTATATACCTTTCCTACTTTTTAAATAAAAAGAATCGTAGCCTCATTGATGCCGTAATGGCGTCCTACAGCGGTGTAGCTTTTCCCTTCCTTCAGCATATCCAAAATTTTTACCTTTTCGGCAATCGTTAACATCTTCCGTTGGTGCTTGGGCATGGCCCCTGAAGCAGTAGCAGAAGCAGATCGTTTTGGAGCCATAATGAAGGGCTTGACTATGCACAAAGATAAACACAAAAGAGCACAAAAGTTAACTCTTTACACAGCGAAACATGTTGATGCTGAATGAGCGAGACGAGACTTCCTGGTTAACGCCGCAGAATCGAATTTGGCTCTCCGTCGCTGATCCATTCAGCACACAGGAACTTAACTGCGTGCTCTGATTGGTTAGTTTCTCAGCCATCCGCCAATAGCGTCCCTTGTATGAAATCAACTGGACAAACCAACTGAGGAAGCATGTACAGGAAGTAAAAAGACCCATTGTCCGCAGAACCCGCGAAGCAGCGAAAAATCTGCGCTATATATTTAGATATGCTTACATATAAAATCCGCGACAGAGTGAAGCCGTGAAAGTCGAAGCGCGATATAGCGACGGATTACTGTATTCTCATCTCCCAGGACTTGAAAAAATCTTTTCCAAAACATCTCGCCTCCTAAAAAGTCTCTCGCAGGACTTGAAAAAACCTTTTCCAAAACATCTTGTCTCCTAAAAAGTCTCTCGCAGGACTTGAAAAAATCTTTTCCAAAAAGTCTTGTCTCCTAAAAAGTCTTGTCATGTCGAAAGATTTTTCTATATAATAGAGAGATAAAAATGAAACCATGAAAGTACTGTCCCCTGGATGCTAGTATACTTCTCCAAGCAACTTAAAAGTATGCCATGGTCTATGTTGTCAAAGGCTGCACTTAAGTCAAGAAACAGCAACACTGACATCAAATTGGAATGGATAGTGATCAATAGATCATTGATTATTCTGGCCAGAGCAGTTTCTGCAGAATGACAGTACGAAAAGCTGGATTGAAATTTGTCAAAAAGAGTAGGCATTAAATTGATCAGCGATGGCCTTTTCAAGTAATTTAGACATAAAAGAAAGCTTGGAAATTGTTCAATAATTATTCAAAATCTTTGGATATGAATTAGGTTTTTTAAGCAATGGCTTAGTAAAGTCAGTTTTAAATGCAGAGGGCACAAAGCCAATATAAAGTGATTTTAATAATATTCAGACTAGGACCAATTAAAACAGTTACTTAAAAGGATAAGATGGTATTGTGCCTAATATGCAGGTTGTAGGTTTGGAAACAGTTATTAGGTTGGATAAAGCCTCAGGGGAAACTAATTCAAATTGTGAAAAGTTACAAGAGGTCCGAGTCACAGTGCCTGTATTCTTGAAAGTACTGGAGAGATCATAGCCATCATTCTGAGAGGAATGTAGACCACTGATTTTATCTCTAATCAGGTCAATCTTATTTATGAAAAATCTCAGAAATTCATCAGCATAAAATAGAGAGCTATGTGCAGGAGCATTCTGTGTGAACTCGATAACTGTATCAAACAAAAAACATGGATTATTTCTATTATCTATGTTATTCAAATTAGAGAAATACGCTGTGGTAGCAGCTGAAAGTACGCATTTATAATTTTTAAAAGTTTCTACCCAGGCAAGATGTGTATCTGATGTGTAAACCAGTGAGCCAACCAGACTAAAAAGTATACACTGATTGACATTGTATGTAAGTTCAATTGTTTATCAAATGGACTTCTAGCCTTTGTTTTTTGATTATTCTGACCATGTTGCAACAGACCTCTGTGATGGATGCTCCCTCATTAGTATGTTTCTGCAAGAGTAATAAAGGACGCAGATGGACAAGCTTTTGTTCTGGTCTGATTACTGACTCAAAACATTTTTATCAGAATTGTCCTGTTAGAGGATAAGTTTCTTTCTTTAATTAATATGTTTGATTTCTATCACAAGTGGCACCCCTCTACTCTCCATTTTGCTTGCAGAAACCTGGATGCCACTGATGATGCTTGGTGGCAGGTAGAAAATAAAAATAAGCCTGTCATGGGAAAACTGTGACAAACTTCTTACTTCCTTCTCATCTCTTCTGTCAGCAAAGAACTTTTTTTTTCCAAAACATCATTGAATCTTAAGAAAGGAACCCTTGTCGCTTCATGTCTACCTTTAAGACTCTCCTGAATCTTCCTTCTGCTTAGAGCATACCATCCCTGTCACCTGATGGCTGTTTTCCACTTTAAAATGACCAATATTTAAAACAGTTCAAGACTGACAAGCATCCTTTGACTTGTCACTTACTGTCTCTTGTCTTTCTTTCTGTCCTATAAAGGACTGTGAGATTTCTGACCTGCTCTATAACCACATTTCCACAATTTGTGTATTAGGCCTCATTCCTTCACATCTCATTTAGTACATCTCTACACCATCAACTCATCACTGCACACAGATACCTTTGCTGTAAATTTTAAGAAACCCTTTATCAGCTTTCTTCCTATTGAGCATTGCAGTTCTGTCTCCATTCAGTCACACTTGAATACATAAGGTGCAGAACTCCACTTTATCATCATGCGAAAAGACAATTTCCACTCAGAGATTAACAAAGTATATCAAATCAAAATCAAAAAATCATCACCCCACAAGATTTTCTTCAATCTTTGGTCCACAAGTGCCATTCTACAGAGCCTGCTTTTTCAATAATGTGTTATTGGCTCTACTTAAGCTGCTTCTCTCTCTGTCAGTTCTGGCATCCTACTCACCCTTTCATCAGCTTTCACTGCCATTAACCACTCCCTCCAGAAGCTTGTAATCCACTCGTCATATACCTAATTTTTGCAAAATATCTCAATTTATAAGGTAATCAAACTACAATTATCTGCCACAATACTTGAATATTTTTCCACATAACTTTTTTTGTATGAAGGAAACCACTTAATATTTATTTGAAGTTTCCCCTAACCAGGCTACCCCTGTGTTCTTTTTGATGTACTCAATTTAAAGTAAAAGCTGTAATCCAAACATACTAATTGCCATCAGAATTCTGGACACTTAAATCATGTTTCCTTTTTACCCTTTGCTTAAACTGAAAAGATATGACATTTTTAAATTTTTTGCTTATAGCTCATACCCCATATCCAATAGTCCTGTAATCACACTAGTCACTCATCTCTGGACTTTTTCTAGTGTTAATATGTTTTTTTTGCAGAATAGAGACCAGAACCACACACAATATCCTAAATAAGGCCTCACTAATGTGTTGTATAGGTTTAGAATAACCTCCCTTTGATTTATATTCAGTCCACCTTGTTCTGTAACTAACATTCTGTTAGCCTCCTTAATTACTTCATGGTTTGGATGTGGATGTGCTACTATGACTCCTTGGTCTTTCCTATAAGGTGTTCTTTCAAACTTAAAACCATTGTGCATTCAAGTCTAATACATTAACTTTCTATGTGCAATAATTTATATTAATTCATAATAACTTTCCTCTGCCCAAATATGATGTCTTCAAAGATCCACGTGCAATGATCCTGCTGACCCCAGGTTATCTGCCATTCCACCTAGTTTAGTATTATTTGCTATCTCCAGCAGCTTGTTAGTTATTTTATCAAGTGCATTTACATAAACTAAAAAAGGCCTAATTTGGAAAAGGTTCCTTTCACCATAACCACTTGTTTCTTTTTTGTCTTCTTTTTTTGTCTTATGGGTCTCTTGGTCAGTTAAATTACACCTCCTTCTGGCCTGCTCAGAATTTCTGAACTGGAGATTGGAAGGACTGTGGTCAGTTGCTTTCATTTGGCATTTTCTCAGTACTGTGAGGAGAAAAGGCGAGAACATGATTAGCACCAGTTCTCCCTCTCATACTATAGTACATACTGTACATCAGACAAGCCCTGAAGGTGATCCTCTGATACACGTGTGACAGCCTGTACTTGACATGTATTGCTTCTTCTTTTCTTTAGTGATTCTTTCTGTTGATTTGCCCATGGCACACTTTAGCTTACTGATTGGCAGTTGTTATGCTTGTCCAATCACCTGTTTCTGATATTATAGGAATATATTTGCTAACTTTGATTTTTTTGGCACTTCATTATTTTCTAAAGGATACATGTTAATGGGTTATACTGTATACTGTATTTATGTAATAACAAACGTCTTTGAGTTCTCTAGGATTAATGTTTTCTTGTCCTGGCAATTTGTTTAATTTAAAACTTTTTATTAGCAATTCTTCATATCTCTGCTACAGTGAGGTTATTGACTTCTTCATAGATAAAAAGTGAGAAAAAATAATTCAGATAATTTACTGTTTCATTTTCTATATACTGTATTTCACTGTATTACGCACATGCAAATCTG
This sequence comes from Polypterus bichir lapradei, assembly GCA_026402145.1. Lineage (NCBI taxonomy): Eukaryota > Metazoa > Chordata > Cladistia > Polypteriformes > Polypteridae > Polypterus > Polypterus bichir. Next base: position 7,911,047 of record JANRMT010062815.1, on the reverse strand, counting down.
TTCCTCGGAGAGTCGCGGTCAAGGCAGCTGATGGAACGGTCCTTACAGATGACACTGCAGTTGCGACCTGCTGGGCTGGCTACTTTGAGTAGCTGTTTAAAGGTGATCCTATGGCTAGGATGTTGGATATCTCTGGGTCCATGGTTCTTGAGGCTGATCCTCCAATTAGCTGTGAACCACACAGTCTCACAGAGTTTGCACAGGTGGTGAACCAGCTGAAGATAGGGAAGGCTGCAGGGATCTGTGTTATCCGGGGTGAACTTTTCCAGGCTGGTGGTAAGGCTGACCTCCTGGCATTGCAAGCAATCTTTCCTTCCATTTGGGAGACAGGCGTCATCCCAGCTGACTGCAAAATGGGACTTGTCATCCCAATCTGGAAAGGGAAGGGTGATGTGGCAACTACAGGGTAATAACACTGCTCTCTGTGCCAGGTAAGGTCCTTCCTAGTGTCAATATCCCAGAAGTTTCATTGACTTAATGCTATACTCTGATTAAAAAGTCCATCCAGCTATATCCTAACTACAGGGGTCTGCTGGAGCCAATCCCAGCCAACATAGGGCGCAAGGCAGGGAATAAATCCCGGGCAGGGCGCCAGCCCACCGCAGGGCATGCACACACACACACATACAGACCCACCAAGCACACATTAGGGACAATTTAGGATCATCAACCTGCATGTCTTTTGACTGTGGGAGGAAACCGGAGCACCGGGAGAAAACCCACGCAGACACGGGGAGAACATGCAAACTCCACGTAGGGAGGACCCGGGAAGCGAACCCGGGTCTCCGAACTGCGAGGCAACAGCGCTAACCACTGCGCCACCCCTGATTAAAAAGTGTTCCTTACATTTTTTGAGCAGTATATATATACGAGTTGCGATCCAAAAGTTCCCGGAATGCATTTATAAGCATACATACCAAATAACAATTAATGGTGAACAGTTCCTTCAAAATAGTCACCCGCTGAGTTGATACGCCAATCCCAGCGAGATTTCAACCTTTGAAGCACCTATGGAAGTCGTTTTTTGTCATTGTGTTCAAGACGTCGGTTGTTACCGCTTGGGTCTCCTCCACCGTCTCAAATCTGCGTCCCTTAAGCCTCATCTTCATCTTGGGAAATAAAAAAAAAATCAGACGCCGCTAAATCAGGGGAGTACGGAGGGTGGCGAATGGCAGTAAACTTTGTAGAAGCCAAAACTTCGTGCACAATCAGAGATACAGTATGTGAGCTGGTGCATTGTCGTGATGCAAAAGAAATAACTTGTCAGCCCCCATCTGAGGACGTGTTCAGCGAATTCGATTTAGCAAATGCCTTAGAACATCCCTGTAGAATGTTCCATTCACCGTTTGTCCTTGTGGCACAGATTCCTTGTGGATGACACCCTTCACATCAAAGAAGCAAATGAGCATTGACTTGGTGTTGCTGTGAATTTGTCTAGCTTTTTTGGGTCTTTCAAATCACTCATTTTCACGAACAACCCTTCACAGAAACAACCGAAGTTTAAACGAGGAACTGCAACTTGAAAAACAACTGCGCTGACGTTAAAATGCATAATAACGTCTCTCAAGGACAACTTGAACTGCTATCTAGCGGCGATTGATATAACCAAACCCTTCTGGCTGCAGAATAAATGCATTCCGGGAACTTTTGGATCACACATCTTATATGTGTATATATATATATATATATATATATATATATATATATATATATATCTATACTAATAAACGGCAAAGCCCTCACTCACTCAAAACTGACTGACTGACTCATCACTAATTTTCCAACTTCCCGTGTAGGTAGAAGGCTGAAATTTGGCAGGCCGTCCGTCAGCGGCAATCCAATAGAAACACTGCCACGGGTAAATATTCACGGGTGAAGGACTGTGCTTATGCAGAGGAAGATGAGATGGTCAGGGTGGTGTTTGGCACAAACTCAGCGAAACTGCGAGAGAAAGTTTTAACTGCCGGGACTTAGGTAACATTAGATACAGCCATGGACATAGCACGACATGGCACCAGCACAACTGGGAAACTTCGATGCATGTACACTGAGCGGCTCACGTGAACTGACGCAGTGCACAGACAAAAAGCAACAGTTCCAAAGAGCGCTGAACAAAAACCGAATTACACAATTGAAAAGGCAGCAAAAAAATATGAAGCGTCTGATACATACAAGCATATTATTCATAACTGCAGCTACTGCAGAAACAAAGCACACGGTGGAAAAAGTGAATGTCCCGCTAAAGGAAGACAGTGTTAAAAAAAAA